>OX403629.1:3033049-4233049 GCA_948107755.1 Campoletis raptor | reverse complement strand
TGAATTTGGATGGAAATTAAAACGCTAAATCAATGTAGAGAACTTTTCGTATCGCAATCGCGACTATGTTTCTATTTCTTTGTTTTCAACAGATATTTAGCGGATTTTGAAGGTGTGTGCACAATGCAAGGGAATGGGATTTTCTCAAAAACACCAGATAATTAAACAGTGGAAATTTAACGTATTTTTATGACAGGAATTAATTTACAAACAGCATGCTCCAGTGCGATTGAATTTTGTGTTTCATTTAAATATTCACCTTGACTTTAGCCGGATTTTCTCATCTTTCATTTCTCAACACAACGGTGACAAAATCACCGCGCGACTATATATCGCATAACGAGGAAAGAGAGAAAATACGAGTGGGAGGTGAAGATGAAATATGGGAACTTGCAAAGAGGAACCATCGACTGTATTTCCACAACTGTGCAGACATTGCACGAAAATCCATCAAAACACCGATAAAATATAATCGACTGTTTTCAGCTGATAGTAAAGAGAAAGCATCGTTAACTCTGTCTTTTTCTACCAGAAAATGGAGTGTATACATAACTTCGTTCCTTATTACTCCTTTCCATTGTGAATACACCATAAAATGCCACGTATCTGTCGCCTATAAGCACAAAAAAGGCTTCGCGCCCATTTGGAGTCGCACCCCCAAAATGATCAGCAAGATGGTGTTGCAAGCCATTGGCTAAAGAGAGAGCGACGCGCGCGCGCGCGACCAAGCTTCCATAATCGATTCTTAGAGGGCACCATCGTTCGGTCGACGCCGGTTCGCGTTTTGTCAGACGATATACGTCGTTTTACGGGAAAATTATAGACATATTCTAAATATAATTGAACAAAAGTGATACTGCACGGTTTTAGCTGTTTTAATGAACCACTGGTGGTCTTTATAATCTTCAAAAAGTTCAATAAGGACAATACAAAAATAAATAGCAAAACCCGTGTGTCGTTCATCCGACAGGTGGACGACATTTTCCTCGAAAACGCTTACTTTCTCTCTCGCTACTCCCTTCAAAGATGTCTCACCGATGCACTGGCAACTTCAGCCCCTCCAGTTTAGTCAGTTCGTCGTCGTCGCGTCCTTTCATGCGGTTATAACCGTTTAACCGAAAACTCTGAATTTTATCATCGTCACTTTTATTCTTCCGTGCGGGACTGCGTGTTGAGACATCGTCGATTATTAAAAATGCTCAGTTATTGCGGAAAATCGCGTACATTTCGGGATTCAAGAGGCTCGCGGGTTTGAGAGCAGAGAAAAAGAGCGGTGAAGAAAGTGGCAGTGTTTAAGAAAGTAGCATTTGTTAAAAAAACCGTAGTGAAGTGTATCGAGAGCGGCTTATACGAACAGATATACTATTTGCTTTATTGATATTTTGAGTGTCACAGGCCTTGGCGGTGTCTATGCATATCCTGAGGTAACTTTTTATCTTAATCTTACACTAGTTTCCAACGTGTACTCCTCACAATATTTCGATGCTTTTCGTCTCCATCTGCCTGTTTCCTCCACACAACTTACCTGCGATCAAATTTTGTTTACGTTACATCGCTCTGTGTGTATCTACGTGCACACACCGCGCTCAACATAACCTGCAAACTATTTGTCGGCCGAAATATGCATCCGCGGCGTTCCAAAAGCATCTTTCTCCGTTCACTTTTTTCATCCACGTTTCATTGTTTTATTAGTTATTTCTATATTTATTTGAATGTAGAGTAAATATTTTCAAACAAAAATATTGCTTTATCTCGAAATTAAATTTATATTTCGTTTCAAGGGATTGCCACGAACCTTGTTTTTTTTTCATTTTCGAACTTAATCTCAGATAATTCTTTCTATCCTTGTTCGAAGATATTATTCATTGTTGTTTTTATTACAATATTGTCTCTATGTTTATTAGCCAAAAGGGATTAGCTCTAAATCTGCAATTTGATTGAAAATTACATGAAAATTAAATGCTAAGAGAACAGTCAAATAAATGTTTTGTTCCAGTAACAGGAAAAATAAACTCCATAGTTTTGCAAAAATGCAAACTGCATTTTACACTTTTTAATCCATTGGAACTTGGAACTTTTTGAAGCATATCTTTCAAAATTTCCATCGATAAAATGTAAAAGTTTCAGTTATAAGTTGATCCAAACATCTCACTGTTTTTTAGGCAGTAAATCAACCTTTTTGACGCATCCTTCGGATACTGTCATTTAGGATACGAATATATTTTTGTGTTACAGAATTTGGACCGTGTTCTAGGTCAAATTTTGGGATAAAGTGTTTAATCTACCGTGGTCCGATAATCAGGCACAATGTCAGAAATAATTTACCCTAATGGGTGTCGGGTTGTTACGGAGGATTTGGGTCCGGATGAGCTCATCAGAAGACTTAAGGTATTGCTTTAAATACATGAAAAAAAAAGAAGATTTATTTCAACTCGCTGTTGCAATATCAGCGTTTTGTTTTCTTTTCCGATAAAAACTTATTTCGTTTAATATTTTCAGACCTTGGCTCACACTTTGCAAGCCATGGGACAGGACGAAGGCGCATACCAACAGTATATTCCACTGGCTCTGCATCTTGCGGAAGAACATTTTTTGATGCATCCCAGCAAAGATGTACAACTCTTGATTGCATGCTGCATCGCAGATGTTCTCAGAGTTTACGCTCCAGAAGCTCCTTACAAAGATGCTGATCAGGTAATTATCTTTTTGGGGTTTTTTTTCGTCCTACATAGCATTCATTTTATGATTTCGTAGCTTTTTCCAAACATAAACCCTCCAATGGGGTCGGAAACGACCCGAATCTTCTCTCACGCACACAAGCCCTCAAACCTTCAAATGCATAGTATTCACTTTCGATTTTCACGAAACAAAATATAGAAAAAAACGTTTATTGTTTACGGTTCTCGTGATTTGTGATGTGATGAGTTTGTGGTAATGGAAATATCCTGAATTCATCGTAACAATTTGATGTCACTACAACTTTTTTAAGTTTATATTATGTTCGTAAATCTTAAAAGTATCGATAAATATCGTGGAAATAGCAATCCTCATAATAGAGTAGCCATTCATTGAATTTGATGAAAAATAAAAAAACTATCAACACAGCAAAGAGTTTACAGAAACGGAAGTAATCCTAAAGATTCTATATCGGATTCATACCATTCAATGTTTTTTACTGAAAATTGATTTGCCGTTTCAAGTTGCTGAACGCAATGACTATTTTTTAATTGGCTGTTTGAAAAATGAATAAAGGTTCGATAATTCAAACTTGAAAACTTTACTGTTCCGAAAGTAGACGCGACTCATCCTGAAAATAAAAATTATGTTTCGGAATTCGTGGTTTTTCTGTTTCAAGTCTTTTGTATCTACAAAAATGAAACTAATTTGATATGTTTTCATTGCAATTTCAATCGTATATTAAAAATCGTTCTGTCATTGCTTCGTATATTTCTGTAGCTCAACACAGCATTCGTTAAACTCAGATCTAATGATCAGGGGCGATTTCGACCTCAGATAAGTAGTATCAAAAAAATGTGATTTTTGTCGATTTTCTGAATTCTTTACTTTTAATGAGTTTTTCTCCAATTTTATTTGCACAGAACTACATTTTTTGTAAACCATTTTATTTGTTGTTAAGAAACAAACAAAAAAACTTTAGGGTTGAGTTAGACACGAGCTCTAAGGTTAATGTTATTTGAAAATTATGTTTGAAGACTTTTATTGAACATTTTCATTAACAAACAATTGCTCTGGATAATTTTTCTTCAGTGTTGCCAATTGATATTGTCCGAAACGCTGTACACTCCGTTTTAACGTTACATCTAATATTTTTGCAGGTAAAAACTATATTCCTGTTCCTGATCAAACAGTTAGCGGGTCTCAAAGATCCGAAAGATCCAGCATTCAAAAGATACTTTTATCTTCTTGAAAATTTGGCTTACGTCAAATCGTTCAACATGTGCTTCGAACTTGAAGACTGTCAAGAAATATTCTGCGCGTTGTTTTCCCTGATGTTTAAAATTGTCAAGTGAGTAAAAAAAGAGTTTTCATTTGTCAAATAATAAAAAATTTTAACAGTGGACAGGAAAAAAAATTACTATGTTTTTATCATTATTATTTTCAATGAAGTAAAAATTTTAACGCGTCTTTACAGCGATGAACATTCGGGAAAAGTGAAAAGTTTCATGCTCGATGTTCTCTGTCCTTTGATAACCGAGTCCGACATTGTGAGCAACGAATTACTGGATATTATTCTCATGAACATCGTTGAGCCAAACAAGACACAAAAGAAGAACGCCTACTTGCTTGCTAAAGAGCTCGTCATCAAGTGTAGCGAAACTCTCGAGCCTTATCTCCAAGCGGTGAGTAAATAATAACTGCGAAAATATCATTTTAACAATATTTTACTTGCGAGTAGTTTTTGCCGTTTAGTTTTCAATAATTTATTTACAATTTCATCCTCCTTTGAACTTTCTCATATTACTAATTTTTTTTTTTTTTTTTTTTCATACGAAGAAGAAGCCAAACTGACAATAACGAGAACAAAACAGTAATAATTACTCTCTGCGACATTTAACGTTGAATTTATTATTTCTCAAAATAAAGAGTCGAGATTTAAAAGAAACATTAAGTTACAAGACGATTATAAAAAAAACTGTACAAGTTTGACTGAGAATTAATTAAGAAAAATTTAGATAAATTTTTTTGTTAATTTATTGTCGTAGTAACTGTAAGTGGTTGAATATTTTGTGATGATTTTTGCGATCATGAATGTTTAGCAGCCTCGATCGAGGTCCGTACTTGGTTGGATGACTGCTCAGCAGTGCATCAGCTCGTGAAATTGTGATTGAACAGGGGTGACAGGTTTTCTTACTTTCTAATAGTCGCAACCAACGAAAATTCAGTAAAAACATAGCCTCGCGTGTCGCTGTTATCAATTAAAAAATAATAATAACAATCAAGCGCATTTCTGGAAATGTATGTTTTTTCAAGAATGAAAAAACCTTTTGCAACTAAAACTAAAACATTGCATCGAAAAGGAACAATTAATTGATTTTTTTTCCCCTTGTCGAATAAAATTCTTACAGTTCTTCAACCATTTCCTGATCATGGGCCGCGAGGAACGAGGTCTACAAATCTGCAAGAAAGTGTATGACTTAATATACGAATTGAATCACATATGTCCGAGCGTATTGCTCTCCGTCCTTCCTCAATTGGAGTGCAAGTTGAAGTCGTCGCAGGAGACGGAGCGTCTTGGTGCAGTGGCTTTGTTGGCGAGAATGTTTTCGGAAAAAGGTTCCGGTTTAGCGATGCAGCACACACAATTATGGCGAGCTTTTCTCGGTCGTTTTAACGACATAAGCGTTGCGATACGTATCAAATGCGTACAATACTCGATGCATTTTCTATTGAATCATCCGGAGCTTCGTAAGGACATAACGGACACTCTGAAACTCCGACAGCACGATGCTGACGAAAACGTACGTTACGAGGTTGTCATGGCAATAGTTACAACAGCACGGAGAGATTTCGAGGTCGTATCGGACAGCGAAGATTTATTGGAGTTCGTAAAGGAACGAACGTTGGATAAAAAGTTCAAAATACGCAAAGAAGCCATGGCGGGATTGGCGATGATTTATAAAAAGCATTTGAACGACGTTGACGTTCCACAAGCAACGAAAAAAGCTGTTACGTGGATAAAAAATAAAATATTGCACGGTTATTACATGGCTGGAATGGAAGATCGTTTGTTGGTCGAGAGATTGTTGAATACCTGTCTCGTACCTTATCAATTAGCCGCCGAGGAAAGAATGAAAAAATTGTATCATCTTCTCGGTACGATAGACGATCACGCTTCCAAAGCTTTCGTCGAGTTGCAAAAACATCAATTGGCGGTTAGACGCGCTGTCGTCGAGTGGCTTGAAATAGTCAAAAAACCCGATTCTACCAACGAACTCATGCCGAAAATATCACAGATTTCACGCTTTTTACCCGATCCTATGAAAGTCATGGAATTTTTGCAAAAATTCAGCGCTCATATGAAAAGGGATCAATCTCTCTTACAAGGCATGGAAACCATTGTACAGCCTAACGTTTCCTGCAAAGAATGTGCTGAAATGATCAGCTCTGTCCTCAAAAAACTCGGTCAACCCGTCATGACTAACCTCTATTACAATACCATTAAAATGTTACTCGAACGTGTCAGCTCCGTTATGATCGACGAAGAAGCGATACGAGTCTTGATCGGATATGTTCTTGATTGTTTGAAAGGCGGTAACGTCATTGAGGAAGTTGGACTCAATCCTAATAACGCTGGTGAAAAAGGCCTCAGACTTCTCGTGGTAAGATTTTTATTTAAATAAAATTTTACCCCTATTTCCACATATAGTTATTAAGAATTACACCATTTTACGTTACCAGCAAAATTTAAACTGCTCGAAAATATTTCTAATCAGTGCGACGTCAAATTTTTCTTTCCAAACCTCTTCTCGATACACCTTTCATTTAATATAATTTTTCGAAATAATGCACGGTTTGAAAAAAACTGGTGCAATTTATCGATTAAAAATCATGTGTTATAATTTTTCGTAGATGCTGTCGTTCGTATTCGGACCTCATTTCCTTCACACTGATATTCTGACGCAATTGGTCCATCTTTTGGAGCTGGAAGATGAAATGGTTGGTCCTCTCGTACTCTCGATATTCACGTTCCTCGGAAAGTACAAACCACTGTGTGACGTTGCACCCGAAATAATGGATCTTATGGTACCCATTTGCAAGAATTTCGCTGAAACAGGAACACCCAAACAGGCTAAACAAGCTATAAGGTGTCTCTTTGTAAACATGACGAATATTCATGACACCATATTTCCGGAAATAATCGAGAGAATCAAGACTACTCTGACTCCGACTTCGGAGTATTATCGTACCTCGATCGTTACGCTTGGACATATAGCGTACAATTTGCCGGACAAGTATCACATACAAATCAAGAATATGGTATCAAGAAAGGTAAGATACAAAAAGTTTCATGTAAAACCATTTGGAAAATAGATTTTTCATTATTCCCGAAGTAATAATAACGAAGTATTGAAACGCTTTACCTGCTGTTTTCATCAGTTCAAAAACATTTGAATTATGATTACAGATAGTAAAAGAACTCTTGGTAAAGGAGAACAGCGAGCAAACGACCGACACCATTGAAGGCGATTGGTGCCGAGAGGATCAATTACCAGAAGAAACGCGTTGCCGTCTCGAAGGTCTCAAGTGTATGGCCCGATGGTTACTGGGCCTTAAAACGGACGTTTTATCGGCACAAAAGACTTTCCGTATGTTAAACGCTTTCGTCGTTAACAAAGGAGATCTCCTGCAACAGGGACGCTTGAGCAGAGCCGAAATGAGTTGGCTTCGTCTGCAGGCTGGTTGCTCGATGCTCAAAATTTGCGAGCAGAAAGGCGTCGGTGATCAATTCACGGCTGAACAATTTTACAATTTGTCGCAACTGATGGTGGTTAGTAAATTTTGTTGAGTCTTCGATATATTGAAAAGCCAAAACATATTACATTCAATTAGAATATGTAGGAACATCGAAATCTTCACCTCAAATTTTCATCAATTCCTCTATTTTATTTTATTTTTTCCTTCAACTTAGGACGAAGTGACCCAAGTCAGAGAATCGTTCGGAACAAAGTTGCACAAAGGACTTGGTCGCGGTATACCAAACAAGTGTTTACCGCTCGATTTTATGGGTTACTATGCGCTAGCCGGTAAAGAACAGGACAAAAGGCTCAAGTGCGTTTTCAAGACGTACATGCAAACTGATATCAACAAAAGAAGAGATTACGTCAAAACTGTATCCCTCGGAACTGTCGAACGTGCTATGGGTTAGTAACAAGTTATTTACATTTTTCCTCACGAACGAAATATTTACTTGAAAATTTGGGCATCACGTCACAAGAACTTAAGGAAAATTATTCTAGACAGAAATAACTTGTATTTAAACGATAACTTGCTTTTTTTTCTTTCTCCACTTAATTACGATAGACCGTAATTTTTTTTTTTTTTTGCAATTACGTACACCCTGACTTATTATTGATCATCGCATAGTTCTTCAAATAATTAGTTTACCCTGGATTCTTATGTTAACTTTTATAGTAGTTTTCTCAAACACAGTTTCTTACGCAGTTTTCTTATGGTGAAGTAGCACAGTTTTCGTTCATGGACCGCTTATTTTCGACTGTTTGATATATAAAAATCACTTCTCATTTGTTTTATGTCAATGTTTCTATTTAAATATTAAACAGGTCAATTGCCTCACATTCTGCCCGATTACATGCTCGTTTTCGCCGTACCAATACTCGCTCACGATCCTGAATTCACGAGTCACATGGACATCAGCCAGTTGAAAGTAATTCAGCAGTGTCTGTGGTTCATTCTCGAACCTCTAATTACCAAAAATGAATACTACTGTTATGGTTTTTATAAAAATCTCGTCGAGAGGATGAAGAGCCACAAAGATGCTTTGAGGCCCGACGACGATAACGTGAATTATGTAAGTTTTTTTTTTTTTTTAACATTCTCTCTGTTTTAATATTTCTCTAATAACGAATGTTTTGCAACCTTGGAATAATTCTTTTTCTTATTATACCTTCATTCACTGAAGACTTCGACAATTTGAAAAATCAAGTTCTATCGATACTTGGCTATATTTCTATGCTTTTTAAAACAAAATGAAGAAATTATTTGAAAATTCTCAGTCGGCATGACAATTATTAATACATTTGAATTTCGGTAATTCTCAAATATTATTAAATCATTGTTTATTTGAATATTTTAGAAACTTTGGGCTGTTTGTGACATCGCTATGAACGTAATATTCACAAAAACTACCAACTTTGATATGAAAGAATTCCCGAGTGAAACCCGAATACCGACTATGTACTTCAAACGCGCCGACGAGTTGTTGACAAATTCGAAAAATTATCTACCAGCCGAAATGCAAATTAGTATGACGAGTCCCAAGGGCAAAGGAACTCATATAAACACACATTCGTTGACCGAGCGACCACAGCGCAAAGCAAAGTCCAAGTTACAGAAGGAAGTTGGAATCGGACCTAACGAGACCGATGCCAGGGTAAGTCGATTAACGTGACGAAACTTTGTTTTCATTATAAAAAATGAAATCGGGCTCAAAATTCCTGTGTATTACCAATATTTTTATCGTGAAAAAATCATCGTATTCAAAAAAAAATCGTGTGTATGAAAGAAAAAATGGTTGATCTGTTATGAAAAAAATGGTTGAATTCCCTAAGTAAATGAAACTATTCTTTCAAGCTGCAAATTGGGGAAATGGAATGTATCGATGCACAGGTAATAAAAATATATCGATACTCGTCAAGCCCATTTTCTACGAAAAAAAATCACAAGGCAATCATTTTTATGGGAGTTTAAATTTCATTGATTTCATATTTGAGTTGTTATATTATGACAAACGAAAGAAAAAAGTATTAACCAGTATTCAAAGCTTGAGCAGCTGAAATGTGTTTAATTTTTGATGAATGTAAATATTTAAAATATGCCACAACTCTCGTCAAAACAATTACAGCTAAAAATTCATTCGTTAAACCCATCAAATATCAAATTGAAGAATGAACTTGTTTATGAAAAAGCAATTGTATACTTAACTTGAATATTTTCTTAAAAAGACCGAAAGAGCAGTTCTTCTCCAGAGAAATAAATTTTATTTATTCTTGAAATGTTTATTTTTATTTTTTACAGCCTGCAGAAGCGTCGGAGACCAGGATTCAATTGCCGGGAATTGAGGACGAGGTACGTAAACATATCGAAAGCGCGGTTAATTACGTACGACGAAATGTCATTTTTAAAGTCACACATTATGAAAATTTACGGAAAAAATGCAACTCCGGGGTTGATTTCGATCTACAACGAATGTCAGTTCTAATAAGAGTTTTTTCTCAACTTAACTTGCATAAAATCCAATAGAAGCCCAAATAAACGTGAAATGAGTTTCTAGGGTTAAATTGTATGAAAGTCTTCGTAAAATTTGTTCACGATATGTAATAATTAATGACGATTGAAATTTTCAGATTGACGAACCTCCGGCAAAGAGGGCATTACGGGAGTCTGACAAATTAAATAAATAAATAAGGTGAATATGAATTCTATCCGGGCAGGTGAGGTGATGCGGCAAGGAGTGAGGGAAAGTCTAGGGGCTACGATGATACTATAAGCCGTAAAAAAATGAAACACCTAAAAAATAAAGAAAGAAAAAAACAAATAAACAAAAGAACACTTTACAAATTAGAAAACAGAATATTTTGGTTATGTACAACAATTAATATACCTAAGTCGTTCGCGTATTTCTAGACTATAAGCTGTTAAGATTATAATACACTGAAATGTTTTTTTTTTTTTTTTGTTTCTTTTCTCTTCCGATATTTCCACTGGAGTTGACATCTGAACGTTTAAACGCCAAGTGTTGTTTCTTTCATTGTATAATTCTAATCCATTCGAATGAGACCATTCAGGGTTTTATTTTTAAGATTAATTTAAACCCTTTTCTTTCTCATTTACTGATCATTTTCTCATCACTATGTCAGTGATGTTCCGTTTTCGTCACATCAATTAATTCAAAATATTCATACTTAGTCTCTGTTTCACATATAAATGTTTTTTTGTTTCTAAACTCGAATTATCATTTTTCTACCTTTCGGGCCTATTTCGGTTTCCTCTTGAAAAAAACTTTGGCGACTCGGTCGTCTTTTATTCTGTGAAGCGTGCAGGATTATCGAAATTGTCACCAATGGTCCCAAGCCTTGAATTCGATATTAGCTGTTTTTCTATAACAGGAATTCCTTATTCCAACTCATTGAAGCTTTCGTTGCTTCTGTTTCATTTTTGCCTCCGGACGAAGGATATTTTCAAATTTAAATGTTTTTTGTTACTACGAGAACATAATATAAATAAAAATTAACTTATCTGTCGATCATAAATCATTGTACAAGCAAATTCAAATTGATAAAATCTTTTTCTATTCGAATATGAATTTTAAAGGTAAGAGGAATTTGAAAAATTGTAAATGAACTAAAATTCGGTTCCGCCCGTTGTAATTTGTTGCATATTAATTTTCAAAACAAAAATGTTATCTTTTACGCATACGACAAATTTTGTCGCGCTACGATCGCTGCCTAGGGTTAAATTTTATTGGAAAAAAAAAGAAGAAATATTAAAGAGCTGGCCTCCTATATCGGTGGTTTGGAGAAAAAGAGGAAGGTTATTATTTAGATGAGAAATTTAGCTCCGAACGATTAAGTTTTGATGATGTTGATATTTTCCTATCGTTCAGTCAAATTTTTGGCTTTATTGCTTCTAAGTTTTTTCGATTTTCGTTTTTATATTGTACGTAAGTTTTTACTATCATCAACTCGAGGTAACGAAATATTCTGATTCGGATCAACAATTTGCATAAAGTATCTCAAGCCTAAAAAAAACCACTCGCAGAGAGCAGAATCTTATCAGGAAAATTGGAAAATAATTCAGTTTTTTTTTTGGCTTGCTGCAAATTTAGTTTCAGGATATTATCGCACACAAACGTAGGAGAACAAAATTGGTGACAAATTCGTGATACAAATTAACCAAAATTTTTCACTGGCCTAGTTCAGATGTTTCTCTCTTTCTCTGTCTTCTTCTTTTTCACTTTTTACATTCTTGTGTTGTGTTTTATTTCATTTTTTTATTCTATTTTTTTCGACTATCACAACAATACGATGATTAGATAAAAAATAGATAAGAACGTTGCGCAAGTAGTGTGAATGAAATTGAATGAGATGACCCGTGAGAGATAGTTTGAGATTAACTTTATAAGAGGAAAAATAAACATACAAGGTTATTCGACTTGTCGCCTGTCCACGAAAATTACAGTACCGTTGAAAATAAAAACTTGCAAATCAATTGACTCTGTTTGTAAAGTTTTCGATATGTCGATAATAACTTTTGTACATCTTGGTATAAAAAAAGTTGGACAATTCAGCGAGTAAGAAACAAAAGGTAATACATGGACCTGCCAATAGTTGATTATGCAAAAAAATCGTGAAAATCGTTTTTTTTTTTTTGCAAAACATCGTAATAATCATAAACACGAAATTGCTGATCCATCATTTTTTGTAAATTACATTAAATTAGTCTTGTCTGTGAAAAATGGAAACTAGATTTTTCTTTGGCTCTCCAAAAAAGTTCATCGTCGACAAAGTTGTCACGTAGCTGCGAATTTCTGTAATTTCTGCGGACGGGTGTGTATTGAATAATATCAATTATACAAGAATGAAAAAAAGATGAAAAAATAAAATAAAATAAATGAATAAATAAAATAAAACAAATATGTCGAAAAGGAAGAAACAAACTCAGATTATAGTAGTCAGTGCTATGAATCTGTGTCGAGTCGGTGACGTAAGCGAAGTATTGTATTGGTTCTATAATAAAACACAAATCGATTGAAATATTTCATTTCAAGTAAAATATGCAATATATTTATTTCGTGACAAATCGATTCTTTCCCTCTCCCCTCTTTTTACAATTATTTTTTTTGCCTCGGTCTCTGCGATCCTTTACCTTTTGTCGGCTTACCTCTGGTTGGTTTGCCCCTGGTCTGGGGTTTATGGAAAGATTTGTTGGATTTTTGTTTCTGTTTCACGTTGGCACTGTAATACAATTTTTTTAAATTATTATTTGAATTAATAAACTTACATAATAAACTATGAATATATAAAGCATTACATCCTGATCCTTCTTTTGTTTGTATTTTTTAGAATGTTTATTATTTTTCTTTATGCAAGAAATGAGCAGCAAAGTATTTCAGGATTTTTCAAGTTGGCGATTCAAGCAACTGTTAGTCAGTGGGATTTTTGAATTTGTACTTTGTTTAAAAGAATTCAAACTTCGACAGAATAAACGATTGTCTTTCCTTTTTTCTCAAAAAGGAAAGTTGCACGTTGTTTTTTGACGAATGGAGAACAACATGTAACTTTTATTTTTCTTGAAATATGAAACCTCTTGGAAAAACATTTGCAGGATTGTTACCAACTGTACGAAAAGTTTTTTTCGGATATAATTGCAAAATGATGAAATGGAAATACGTGGCTACTCATTTCGTGTATAGATGAACTCGTAGGAAAATCGTATAACCCGAGATGCTCCAAGGTTTCGTAATTCAAAATGCCTCACACATGTTTTTGTAGCTCAATTTCAATGACGATAATAAAAATTCTTGTCACTTACTCGTAACGGAGCTTCTTAACTCCTTTTTTGCTCGTATCCGTAAGATCGGCCGCAAACGAGGACTTGTTACGTTTCACTGCTCCTGAAATCATGAAGTAAAAGTTGTCATCATTATTTTCCTTCCCGTGTGAAGACAGCTTCATAAGTGAAATTATTTGTAAAGAAGCCGAAATTCTCACCTTTCTTCACGGACGAACGATGATCGTCGTCCACCATAGTTCGGATTTTCTTCAGTTTGCCCTTCTTTTTCAGCATTCTGGCTTGAAAAGCTGCAACTTTTTCCAATTCCTTGTTAGCGCGATCTTCGGCGGTGTCAGCTTCAGTAGGTTTCTTCTTTTTCTTTGCTTTTTTGGCATTCTCTTCGACAAGATTAGAAATCGGCTGTTCCGCTTTACGTTTCGAATTTTGAGTCTTTGTCTTTTTCTTTTCAGTTAAAGTTAATTTGTCTGAAAAAATAATAAAAGTGAACGAAAAAATCAACGATGCACAAATTTTTTCATTTGGTTGTTCAAAACATTTTATTTAAAAACTCTACGAACCTTTCTCAATTTTTCTCTCTTTCGATGTCTGGAACCAGCTCCTATTATTCTTTGTGTCTTCTTCTTTGAGAAGATGTTCAACTCGATTTGCTTGATTCTCTATTTTAGCAAGTTCCTTTTCGTTTTTTTCTTCTTGTAGTATATTCTCCACATCTGGCTCGAGAGACTTTAATTTATTGTTGTATTTTTCAACTATGTCGGGCGGTATTATACGATTTTTTACAGGATTTCTAGCTTGTTTGATAATCTCTTTGACCAATGAACGCTCTTGTTCACCGGCTAATGAAACTGATACTCCCACTCGCCCTGCACGAGCTGTTCTTCCAACTCTGTAAAATAAAACCATTTTCTTAGCCACATTTTTAGCGATGCCTTCGTCAAAGAAAAAAATATAAAAACATCGTAAAGAAAGTACGTATGTTAATTCTGATTTTTACGTTTTTTTTTTTTAGTTGGGATGCATTGGACATTTAAGTATTTCAATTCATGCTCTAGAAATGGAGCGTCAATACAAAATGAATGTAAATTTAGTCCTTCAGAAGTTTGCTGTCTCAGAAACTCTCACGATTCGAAACCCGCTGGTTACAGTTCTCCAAAATGAAAAAAACTCGGTTGTGTTGATTAAAATATTTTTGTAAAATCTTACCTGTGTATATAATGCTGTATCGTAGCCGGCATGACGAAATTGATAACAGTTTTAACTCCACTAATGTCCAAGCCTCGAGCTGCTACATCAGTGGCTAACAAAACGTCAATTTCTTCATCTTTGAACTTTCTTAAATTCTCAAGACGTTGAGGTTGTGTTAAATTTCCATGAAGTTCACCGACTTTGACCCCCAGAAGACCCAACAATATGTGCAATCTGTGTGCTTGTTTCTTCGTTTGAACAAACACCATTGTGTGATCATGAAAAGTTCTGCATATAAGAGCCGCCAGAATACCTTCTCGATCGCCTTCTCGTTCTTTTCGAATTCTAAATCGTGAAAAAAAAAAAAAATGAGAAAAAAAAAAACAAAAAAAGCATTACGAAATCGTTAATATAAGTTGTACCATGAAACAAAACAAAAACTTATTATTCACCGAACAAATTCTTGACGCAGGTTGAACGCCACATCGTGATTACTGTCTACGAATACTTTAACAGGCTTGTCCAATGAAACTGCTGCCAGATCTTTCACTTCCTCGGTCATCGTCGCTGAGAACAGAATCGTTTGTCGACTTCTCGCACATTGCTTCACAATGTGTTTCATTTGCTCCGCAAAATATTCATCCAACATTCTTGATAAATAAAACAATTCCATTTATACAAATTTATTGTTACTCATTTATAATAAGATGTTTTTATCGTGAAAATATAATCCAATTTCGATTTATTTTTTATTTTGACCCTTCAAGTTTACACAAAGCTTCGTATAAACCCACGTTCCCAAGTTCGAAACATCAATAATAAAGAAAAATTGATAATTATGGTAAAATGCCTAAGAATATTGATCGAAATTCATGTCAATTATCGATACTTACCGATCAGCCTCATCCAAAATTAATACTTCAATACTGTCCAGTGAAAAAGTGGGTGTATTTGTGAGATGGTCGATCAAACGTCCCGGAGTGGCTATTACAATGTCAGGATTTTTTCTCAGCACACTTTCCTTTGAAAAAAAAGTAAAGAATCAAGTAAAGGATTAATTAAAACTTGGGAATTTCATTCTAGTCAAACAATGAACAAAACTTCTGAAACAATTCACTTTAATTAATTCGAATTGCTATTTTTATTGTCTCAGATTAACACTCACTTGTACTTTAACGTCGAGGCCACCAACGGACAAGCCTATTTCTACGGATGTAAATTGTGCCAATTGCTTAGCAACCTGGTACACCTGAACGCCCAATTCTCTCGTTGGTACGAGAACGAGAACTCGCGTAACCGCTGCACCGTCCATAGGCCTGTACAATAATCGTTCAAGTGTCGGTAACATGTACGCAGCAGTTTTTCCGGTTCCGGTTGCGGCGCACCCGCAAATATCCCGTCCCATTAGTGCGACTGGAATCGTTGCTGCTTGAATTGGTGTTGGATGAACGAAATTCATTGCTCCAATTGCCTGTATCAACATTTTTCGCATTAGTTTTGAACGGGGCAAACACAAATTTGCTGAATGAAATGTCAATGAAATTGGAGTCAATACTTATGTATTTGTCACTTTTTATACAGTAAACTTTAATAAGCTTGAATTTTCATTTCCATTTGATTTTCTTTAGTCACTATTTGTCAATACAATTTTTTCTAATATTGCGTATTTCGTATTTTCTTGTATTTTTTTTTGTCATGGAATTTCTTTTTAAGCATTGTACCGTTAACAAATTAATTGAGGACTGTTAATTTGAGTTTGCTTGAATTCAAATTTATATGAGAATAAAAACTAATTTTTGAAAAACTTTTTTCAGGGGTAGAGGAAAATTATTTGAAAATACCTTGAGCAAGGGTCTGGATAAATTCATCTGATAAAAAGATGCATAAGCATCCGGAACTTCAGATTCTTCAAAATCCATCAGTTCCTCAGTTTCTTTCGCGGGTTTTTTTCTTTTGCCTTTCCTTTCCTTCGTTTTGAAAGCATCTGCAACAGGAATTTTCAAAATTTGCATTACAATAAAGAAATTAAAGTTGTAAAGTTGTAAGTTGCACGGAAAAAATTCCACTGTGATCTGAAAAGTTCTGAGAGCTCTTTAGAAACTTATCTTTCGTATTAAAAAAAAAAAACTAATCAATATTTATTCGCACCTTTTCTCAAATCGTCGTCAGACAGAACAATGCCTCCTTCATCCTTGACTTCATCGGACTCCAACTTAATGGGATCTTCCATGGAGCCAGACTGCATAAAAACAAAAATAAAATTTTCGTAAACAATCTGTTTTTCAAAAATAATAATCATTTCATTCGATCGAACACAAGCTGCAAATTTGTCAGGGAATAATCAAAGTAAAAAAAAAATATCGTGTTTTGATGGCTTACGATTCTTTGTGTAGATTTTAAAGAAACTTTCGAAAGAAAAGTTAAAATATAAAAAATGTATATTTTTAGCACAACTATTGGAATAACCGCATTAAGGTTTTTCCAGGTCAAATAGATTATTGAAAATAAAATGTCCTCTTTGCTATGTTGGAAAACAATTTACATTAGAAAGCAGTATTCGAGAAAACTTTTTTTGTCAAATTTTTTAACATATTTGTGGAACTTACCTTATCAGTTGCACCTCGAATTTTTTTGATTTTATCATCCAGCTTAGTCTTGGCTTTTCTTTTTATGTACTTGCTTAAATCATTCCACGTATCCTGATTGTATTCCGAAGCGTCGCTCACAAATTGGAAGTTACTGTCAAAGTCTTTTTTTTCATGTTTCTTTTGTTTGCGAGGTTGAAACTATAAATTATAAAATTAATACAAAATATAAAATAATCAATGCAATTTTAAATAAACATTGTTCATTTTGGTCCACGAGACGTGTTGCCGAGAAAGTTCGCGAATCTTAGATAACTTACGTCGTCTTCTTCGTCTGAATTTTCTGAATAATTCGGAACTTCCTCGTCATCCTCAATAGTTTTTATCAAATCGCAATCAACAACCATATTTTTTTCAAATTCTTCCAATTAATTCGAATTATTTTCAATACACAACCGCGGTGAATGAAATCCCACAATTTTTGAGGTTAGGATAATTCTCTTGAAAAACACGCGTACATGCGGACTGCTGGCTGGCTGGTAACCATGTGCACCGCTTTGAATCTCAATCCACATGGCCGCCAACCTCACAGGACTAAAATAATTCACTACAAATAAAAAGAAAATGACGACTGACATCGTTCATGAAAGATGGGTGGTACCGGCGTTACTCTGTTGGTTTATGGATTAAATATCATACATCAATCAGGTGAGAAAAATAAATATTTGCGCTTTCATTGTAATTATTCCCTTAAAAAATGGCAATAATGAAGAACTATTATGATTGAAAGGTTGAAAACAAAAAAGATGTATTCAATTGTCAGGCATGAAGATCGCAAACACTATGCTTGAAAATAAAGACCCTAGCCCTGATAATGCTGCTACTATATAGATAAATAATACACATAATACGAATACGTTAAACTTTCTAGTAAGAAAACATGTCGACAGTGTCGACACATATAAACAAGTCGACCGGGTGAATACTGTTATATTTCTATTTGATAAGACGACTAAGAGTCCCAAGAGATAAAATTACAAATACAAAGTATATCAATTGATACTATTGTTTCTGAGAGTGAACAACCGGAATTCTGAAAATACGTCATTCGCGGTAACAAAAATTTAGGTTAGAATTATAATTTATGCTAAACATCCGGAAACTATAGAAAAAAATATTTAGGGATATCTGTCCAAATTCCGATATAAATTCCAACAACATTGACTGATTACTCAAACTTATAATATACGATAAACCCTCTGAAATCTCGATCAATATGCATTAAAGTTTTGAGATTACAAATTCCGTATTTTCGAGTATCTGATAAAAATCCCTAACATCCCTAATCATATGAACAACATAATTACGGTTTCAACTCGATCAGGTTATCGCTTTTTTCAGCCCCTTGTCAGGTTATCGTGAGTCACATAATGATAAAGGCGTGTTAGAACACGCAATTTGCCGTTCAAAAATCTGAAAATTCCTGAACACTCTTGAAGACTTCAACTTTATTTATATGAAAATAACATTGATTATTATATATAACAATTTTATTCGATGAATAGCAACTAATTTTGATAGCCGTGTCGTGATTAAAAAACTTTGGTCAAAGGTTCCATAAAAAGGATTGACGTGTGAAAACCGTTAATTTTCCAGAGTTTCGTGATTGATGACAAAACCGAAGAAGCCTAATAAAGCCCGATCGATAAGCCCGTAGAAGAGAACTTGTGATGTCGCAAGGATGAATGTAAAGACAAACGTTTCGATACTACAGGAGATGATGGTGAAGAGGGGATTAGTGCCGAGTTGGGATTTGATACACGATGGGGGTGGAACCCACATAAATACGTTTACGTACAGAGTAGAATGTGACGGTTTCATGGCAACAGGGACAGGGCGATGTAAGAAAGACGCTAAGCACATTGCAGCAAAAAATATGTTAGAGATAATAGCGGCAGCGAGAAGTTATCCCCAATTGCCAGCAACGCCCGCAGATTCGCCAGTGAGAACGCCATTGCCTGACAAATTGCCAGCTTCGCCAAAAATTTCACCCAACGAGCCATTCCTCAATGCAATTGGTGAACTAAAAGATCTTTGTGCTGAGAATGAGCTTCAAGATCCAGAGTACAATATGATAAGTGACGTTGGACCTCCTCATGCCAGAATATTCACTTATCAATGCGTAGTCTCAACTTTTAAGGAGGAAGGACGAGCAATGACAAAGAAGCAAGCGAAACACGAAGCCTCGAGAAAAATGCTTGAGAGGCTTATCGAGGTGGTATCCGATCTTACGAACAAAGAGAGCATTCACACGAGCTTAAAAAAAGACAAACACGTAAGCCCGAGTGCTTCCAGCGAATTGGCAAAATCCTTGTATCCTGAGGTGACCAAGGTGCCCCTGAAAAAAGCAAACCTTGGTGTAAGATTGGCGGATTATCATTTGAAATTAAATAAATCCTTCAACGAGGAATCTGTACCAAAAAGAAGCGAAGTTCTCAGTAATCTTCAAGCTCTCGTTGAATACGCAAGTAATTGTGATGAGAAATGTAGTCGCGATTTCGTCGATAGCGTTCAATCGAAATTAAACGAATTTCTCAATCCCTTGAACATAGAAATGTGCTTCGTTGTTCAGGAGTGCGAAAACAATATCGACAAAATATTGATTCTCAAAGTAAACTCTATACCAGATATCGTTGAAATTGTAATTGGGCAGGACCTCGTCGCTATGGAATTTCAAGCTATGTCAAAGGTCTTAAAAAGTTTTCAACTTTTTTTAAAATGAACTTTTCTCGTGGGAAAGAGAGAGGTAGAAAAATAGGTCCCTTTTACAGGGAACTTGCTGATGATGTGTGATATCCATGTATTTTTATCTCCTTTAAGTCGTAGTGCAAATGTATATATAAATATTTTTTTTTATTTTACACATTAGACGAAAATGATAAAAACACGTTACCGTACAAAGACTTCATTTTATCTTACGGCGTTTGTTATCATTTTGCTTAGACCCTAGATTACAAATCGAGATTTACCCGATCACGCAATGATTGCGAAAAAAATTAAAACTTCAAAATTTCCGTTACAGAATTCAAATGGAGGATTATATTGAATGTTGGTCAATTTTCATTGTGCAGAATGTGAACTTTCGTGAAAACTCACTTAATCTACTCGGGCTTGCTTAAGGAGTAAATTTTTTATGTGAATAGATTGAAAAGAATTGAAATACATTTGTTTAAAAAAAAAAAACGCACATCTGCTTTCTTTTTTTTTTTTTTTTTTTGTCACGGAAGGGCGAAATTATTGGTTGATTATTAATTTTGTCTTGCACTAGCAGCTTCGAAGGTTTATAAATTTTAGTAAAACTATCTCTTTTTTTGTACTAATTCATCGCCTCGTTTGCCTTTCTCATCCATTCGTAACAAAAATCAAAAATACTATAAATAAATGAAACAAAAATAACTAAAGGGCATTGTGCAAATTCTCGATCGGAGCAGGAATTTGCATTGCTCTATCGCATAACTCAGAGTTTTGTGCATTTGAACAGAGCTCCGATGAAATTTGTTTCTTTTTTTACCCTTTACCGCATGACTGGGGTTCATGATCGACCAGATAGTTTTTTTGCTGCCAAATCATTTGTACAAAGATAAAGAGTATTGAGAAAGGTGTTAGCGAAATTGAAAGAATTCTGTGGAAAGACATTCAAGAGAATTTTTATTCCTCATACTTGCAATGTGTTAACCTGATTTCTGGAAATTAAAAAAAAAAAAAAAAATTGTATATAAAGTGCAACAATATCGAATAAAAATATTTTTCAAATATCGACGTTTTTTTGACCTCTTTGGGTGTATTTGAGACCCTAAAAAACGCGTCGATTTATTGGAAATCAAATGCCATTTTCTCAGTATATTTGCTTAAATGTGGTTCTGATATTCTTTAATTTCCTACGAGGTCTGTGAACTCATAATACGAGCCAAATTATCACCGCGTGTCTGTATCGAGAATTTCTCGATAAAGGCTATTCCTAGGATATATTTTTTCCATGTTTAAACTACACAGCAATAAAACCAGTATCCCGAGGAGAAGTGATTCAATTTAGTTTATTTTATATCACACAACAGGGCGACGCCGCGCAATGTCCAATGGCGCGGATTGTGATCAGTTTCGAAGTCGATCGAACCGACGTATTTTTGATCGGTTCGTTGTGGTTTTCTGTAAATAGGGCACTCGTACAATTTTGGATCTTTACCAGCTGTTGTGTTGATCGCATAAATATAAATAACAGGCATTTGTTCGTAAAGAACTTTTGGTTTGCTCTCCACGAGTTTGGAGAATTTACGATCGAGCGATGCACCTTCGAGAAAAAGGCCATGCACGTATACACCTTCTTGCACTTGCTCCTTTATGTCTTCCTTGTTGTGACGTGTTATCAAATTTTGAAGCACGACGGAATCCAGGGCCCAGCCTTTGTGGGCTCGTGTAACTTCCTAGAAAGATTCATGTAAAAAAATAACATTTCGATTCAAAGAGAACACCGAAAATTTAAATTTTCATGCAAACAAGTCACTAAAGGTCATCCTACAAGACAAGAATAGCGTCAATGAATTAAATCATGTGTTGAATGTTCCCTGCAACTACTGTGAAGATTTTACACCCATTTGACTAGTGTAGTCACTGCTAATCACCCTCAAAATTCGCCATAAAATTAGCGCGAAAAATTAAAATTTTTAAATAATATAAAATATAATATAATATAAATATAAATAATATAATAATTAAACCGTCTTCCAGATAATATTCACCTTGAAAAGTAAAATTTAAAATTTGCCTTAAAGATGATTATTAGCAGTGACTACTGTAGTCGAAAACACGGTACACCACTGAACGGTTGACGAACGTTCAAGTTTGTAGTTCATTTTCCTGCATGGGCGAGATAGCCAATAAAGGAAAAGAAAAAGAACGTTAAAATTGCCCCACGGTAAGCTACTAAACGACCCTCAGGAGATTTATAACAAAAAAGTCAGTTTGTTTGTTTGGGCGGCGGGGGGGGGGGCGGAAACTAAGCGGAAGTGCTATATGTTATACACATATGTATAAAGTATCCCGGGCACCTCGGAGGCACAGCGCGACTGCGCAATTAGTATCGCCGCGCGCGCCAAAAGTCTCGCTTTGCCTCCTTGGGCTCCTTGTTACACAATGAACTACCCGAAAATAGTTTTGATTTCTGACCTGTCTCATAGCTGTTAAAAATCCTTGCGGATTGAAGAATCCTGTCATCCAAAAAACATTGGGTCTACCGTTGATGCACCAATGTCTGAATTGTGCATCCCTTTCCAAAAGTTCGGTGTACCAAAATCCCAGAGTTGCTGATTCCCATGATATTTTTTGCCACTTGTCTGGTATTCGAGCGTCGTACATTGCGTCAAGAGACTTTCTCAGACCCTGACTCATTACGATGGTCCCGTCTATGGCCAGCCTGAGATCGGTCAAGGTCGATTGAACTTCACCGATTACACGAGTAATCCTAAGAATAAATTTTCGTTCCAGTCACAACTCGAGGTATTAAATATTGGTGTAGGGGTGCTTGTCCACGTTTAATTTTTCGAAAATGCGTCCTCTGAATTTTACAATTTTATATTTTTTCGATTCTTCACGTTCACAATTCCGATTGTCTCTGTTTACACATGAATCGAGTCAAAAATGAAATAATCACATGACCTGTACATGATGCTTGAAAGAAAAATCGCCCGATCTATAATCCCCGATAAAAATCTATATAAAAACAGTTATTGCAGTATTCCCCTTTCATAGTTTTTGATCGAAATAACAGTCAATCAGCCCACGAAGTATAATCTGAAAAAAAAAAACATCAAACCCCACCAAAAGTCATGACAACAATTAAAAAATAATTGTTGACGAACAAGTATGGGCGGGAAAACGTTCCATTAGAGTTTAGACTATGTGAACAACGAAATCTTGCTCGTCGCTCAAAAAAACAATTGACGAGAGCGCTCGTTCCTCGGAAAGATAGTTATCACCCATTTTTGTGCCCAAAACTACCGCGAGTCTGTGTCGATCTAATTACTTCAACATTTCTCGAATAAAAGTGATAATAATTCCAACCGTCTTCTGCTGAGTTTAAAAAAAAAGTGGTACCCATTACGCCAGTAACAGAAGTTGTTTTCACGCCGCAGCTACAGTTCGGTTCAAAAGTTCTTTACTCTTTACGCCAGTTAAGCTAAAATGTGTTGTTATTTTTTCGAGTTCAGTTATTGTTGAAAGTTAATTCGAGTTTTAAACTAGTGTGAGATCTTTTTGATGCCATTTTATGATTGAATTCATAAAAATCGTTGAAAATTCGAAGTCGAACGAATTATCGACACCGTGTCAGCACGAAACTTCGAACGTAAGTACTTTATCAAAACAAACGTTAAAAAGCGGTTGAATTTTATGTTTTAAAATTCACTATGATTTTTATTTTCAAGATTTTCCTGGTATTTTTCAGGGATTAACAAATCGAAGTTCTACGTTAGAAAATTCCGAACCTAGAAGCAACAATGGTTCATATGGTACAGCGACTGAACAAACAACTTCGAACGACGATGATACGATGATGAATTTACTTTTGGCCGCTTCAATGACCACGGACAGGGATCGAAAGACTAAAAACCAAATAGGTGAGAAACTTGACAATTCTTTTTAACAATTCCCTCGTAAATCAAAGAATCGACGTCCCGCTACATCGGTATTAATGAGATAACTGAACGTCAACAATGTGGAAAAGTTTAACTCAAAATATTTTGAGTCGAACGTTCACAAATTACAGATTTTTTCATTCATGGGAAACATTTATGGGAAAGTTTCAGATGATTGAAGTAAATATTCCATAAAATCAATGAATCCTCGTTGTTTTAAAAATAATAAAAAAATCGTGAACCAGTAGCAAACGATTCAGACTGATACATTGTAGCAAAAATTTCTAGGAAAGTGAAAACCATTTTTTAGCAAGACGCTAGTTTGTTTGAGAAAATCGTCTCATTTGAAGAAACTTTTGAAAAATCGTTTTAAACAGAATAATTTTTCGGATTAGGGGCAAATTATAGAAGTTTTCGATCAAAAACCTCTTAACTCAAAATTTTATTTAAAAAAAAGTATTTTTGGAAATTCCAGTTTGCCGCTTTGGCTTTTTTCTATTAAGTTCTTGTTTTTGGGTTCAGATTCGTTCTCGACAAGCGAAATAATCCCCGAGTACCAAAAACCTAAGCGACGATATGGTCAATGAAATGTTTGTTTCAGTGGAAGACAATATTCGTTGCAGTGCTGTAGCAGAAAAAGACATAAAAGCTCCGTCAAATGCATGGCCTGCCGCTGTTTTTGCGAAACATGAAATTAGTGTTAATTCAAGCAGTACAACCAGAGAAATTCAACAGTCTGATTCGAATAGTAATAACAATACAACTAGAACTAAAAGAAGAAAAGGTTTTGGGCCTACGCAGCGAAAACTGCGTGAAGAAAGATCAGAAAAAAGATGTAAAGGTGAATCTTACGAGACACCGACAGGTAAAAAAGCTCAAGCCCGTCCGCAAAGACCGCTATTGGAATCATGTCGTTCGAAATGTCGAACGAAACTGGCGTCCGTGGACTTGAAAAAAATTTATAGATTCTACAGAAAACTGCCTTTGAGAAATCTTCAAAGGAAATATTTATCCTCATTGATAATCATCGATGAAAAACACCGAGAACGTAAGAATATTATCGTTAAGAAAAATCGTCAGATTACAGTCAAATATAAATTCAACGTACGAGGAGAAATGGTTGATTTATGCAAAAGTTGTTTCTCCAATATTTATGGAGAACGTCCAGGATTTATAAATTATTTAGTTTCCACAAAAAAAAATGAATGGGCTTCGTCCACTCGCGTGGAAGTTGCAGTTTCCTCATCGTCCACTTTTGTCAAAGACATTCCAATTGTTAATAATAATTTAGAATTCTAAAAGAAAGAATAGAAAAAAACATCTAACGAGAATCCAATCGATAAAAAATCATAATTTTAGCCCTGTCGTTTAAAGACTCAGCCTCACCAGAGCGCTTTTTTGTTTTACAGAATTCTTAAAAATTTTAGGAAATATTTACGACACTATTATGCAAATACGTGAAACATTTCGAAATGGTTCACTGTCCTATAATCGCGATATTCTCGATCCAAATTTTCGAAAATTAACCAGAGAGTTTATTTTTGAAGTCGCAGATATAAATTCTGGAATAATCTAGAAAAATAATCTTATTGTAAGCAATTGATTATTAGACTGTAAAATGAAATAGAAAAGCAACTTGCCTGTCAATTTCTTGTCTAAGGAAAATATTCATGGGCAGCAACGCTCCCATTCTCTGCAAAGCATCGCGTACCTCAAAAGCGTTATATTGTTTTGGCAATTTGGCCAACATGTCATCAGCCAGTCTATAAACAACGCTTTCCCTCGTTTCACCCCCTTGCGAGCCTCCTTCTTTAGGTTGAACGTTTAGAATCGTGTCCAAAATTGCTTTCGCTGTATTTATTTGATAAGTTATATCGGCATTTGAGTGAAGTCCAAAAACTTCTGGAGTATCGTTCGCCGGTAAAGCGTTGATGTAATCAACGTATCCGTGAATGTTTCGTGTCTGAGGTACTCTGTAACCCCGATAAAATTCAAAACCTGGCCTTAGGAGAACGTCACAGAACCAGACGTGAGTAAAAGTCGTTAATAAACGTTTGTCGAAGTCATCCGTCACTCGCCCACCATATTGCACCTGAAAATATATATTTTTTTTTTTTCAAAGTGACAAACCCCCTTCAAGGCATTTTCGAACATGAATTTTTTTGATTTACCTCTCCAAGCATGTAGCAAACCGTTGGCCAAGATACTCCTTTTTTGGGATCCATGTCGTCCAAATGATTTTGAATGAATTGTACCGAGGCAGCAAAATCTGCTTGATTGAATTCGTAGGGTACGTTCCAACCAAGAGGACCAAATTTTCGTCTCTCTTGAACAACCGTGTGCAAAAATGCAACAGCATAGAGTAACGGAGGCCATTGTCCTTGTGTACTATAATCTAAAATATCTTGAGTGACGCCTTGGTACGTTCTCTTCAAACTCGCTCGTATGCCTTGAGGAGGTTCATTCGTGAACTTAATCGCCATCTTCAAAATAAATTTTACATTAATTTCATGCGTTTTTTTATGCGTTGCATTGCAAAAAATTTATTTTTCAAACCTGCAACAATCCAATTGGAAATTGCGGATGTACTTCCGTCGTCATCCAAAGTCTAAAGGATTCGTGAATATTATCAGTTTCCACTAAAGCGTCCATAGCTTCCGTACAAAAAGGTAAAGAGAGATGAATGTTTTGCAAAAGAACCCAGCATCCGGCATTCATTGCATCTGCGATCATTCGACGCGCATGAAACTCTTGGCCTTGACCCATTGACACTGATTTGAGTGCTTGAAAATAAAATAAATAACGATATTACGAGTCATTATTTTTTTTACTATTTCAAAGAGATACTTGACATACGTTTAAAAAATGAATACTGCGTTTTAAATAATCTTCTTTTCACTTACACACTAAATAGAATTCAATTTCAACAATAAACGAATTAAACGATATTCAATTTTCTATTCATGGGGGTTTCACAAGATTTTTTTTTTTTAATTCTTGATGAATATGTTCGAAGTGATGGTTTTATAAAAAAATATCACATGCCAAACACATTGAAAATGATGGAAAGTAAAACTTTTTACCACAATATTGAACGTACAAATTGACGATTTGAGTTTTTATTCAATTTGTTGGGCATCGAGCGTAATTTTTTTATTTATAAAACATTGATTTTGCAGTAATGGCTTAAAATTTTATTTCATTTACGTTTGGGCATGTTTTTTGTTTGTATGAAAAATCAAGAGCTAAATATTAATGAGTATTTGGAATATATGAATTTCTTTATTCTTTAGAGCAACTTACGAGTGGCTTTTTGTTTTGCTAGAGCAGTGATTTGTGGGCTGGGATCCGAACCAATCGAAAGGATACAAACGAGAGGTGTTCTGGGTTCGGATTCAAGCCACGTAGCTTCGAGATCGAGGATCTTAGCTTCACCGTATTCCTTGCCGAGTGAATCGATTATATACTTTTTAGCTTGTGACAAAGTTCTGTCAGGGCTCCAAGAACGGATGAGCAAAAGTTTTCTAAAAACGTCGAGACTCTTTTGATATCCACACGGCAATTCTTCCTCCTCGGGTTTTTCCTTTTCGTACCAAATTCTCCATTCTCTCTCGGCGAATTCAATTTTTGTAAGAATTTCACCAAAAACTTCGAGTTTACTGATTTCGACAAGATTCAACCAAGTTATATCGAGAATCCACCTAAAAGGTTTTGGAGCAACGGCATTAAGATCCAAGGAAGCTCCGCCTTTGATAAAAGCCATAAATTCCGTATGCGTTATTTTTCCACGATGGCAATCGATTTTCATAGCGAGCATTAGAGTGAATAGTGATTTGTGTCTTTCGTAGAGACTGCGTAAAGTGAAGCCCCAAACTTCATAAGTTAGATGGTTCAGTATAATCTCAATTCTTTCACTAGTGACGGAACTTTTAGTCGATTTGGTAATAGAATTATCGAAAATCGTTAAAAATTGTCTGAGTGAATTTTGATACATAGTATTGACGTTGCTCATTTCAACAATCAGAAAATAAAGAATAGATCCACGTCCAGCAACAGCTCGGAATTCTTCTCGGGCAATGGTTATTTTTTTTTCCGTCAAAGCAGAAACTTGTAGCTTCTCGTTGACGGATTCAGCAGTTGATTTGGTCTCTCGTAAAACACCTATCAGAGCCTCATCATCGACGAGTGATCCCTCGGAAGAAGTTAGTCTATGAAGCAAAGTACTTTCCAATTCCTTCATTGACCTTTGATTAGTCATGACGGACTCGAACAGAGCGACTCGTTCAGCTTCCAAATCAGATTTTTCCATGAGAATAACGCGGCCGAGTAATTGATCCTCAAGGCCCTGCATCGTGACGGTAAAATCGATGATCGATGTTTTTGCCGATATTTCAGGGCTATACGCTGGATTGGGCAGTTTGGTTGTAATGTAGAGCATGAATCCTGGCATAACATCGCACTCTTTGTCCCCAACCACCACCTTTTCGATTGATCCAGATTTGATGAAATTTTTTTCCAAAACGTTGTCAATAACTGGATCAAGTTCTTCAGCAACATCCTCTATGAGCAATGGTCTGCCTAGAGACAGACTGTCTTCCAGATGTGATCTAAAGTACTTGTGATTCAATGATGTGATTTGCAACTCGTTGCAACCCTCTTTGTTCTTAATCCACATTTTTCCCTGATTCTGGGGATCAACGAGAAGCGGATAAGACGATGATTTGGTGACAATCAGAGCATTTTGAACGGAAAGATCATCGTTCGGTAGGCCCTGCAGGGTCCATTCCGAAACAGTCGCGGAATCCACGAGCATATTGATTATATTGAGATCTTTGGTGAAAGGTATCGTTCGGCTGGTCAAGATATTCATCCATGCTGTTACCAATCCAGATCTAAAATGTTGATTGTAAGGACCGCAGTAGGACAGAAAACCCGTAGCCAATAAAACATCACCCACTAATTTTCCCAACTGCACTTTAAATTCTCCGCTCTGTTCGGTCCAGCGAATCTTCTCTCCACCCAGTCCATTGATGAGGGCAGTTGCGGCAGTCATTTTGCGTAGACAAACATTTGCCGCGTCCGTTAATCTTTGTTTTTCCGAGACAGCATTGTCGTACTGTTCCTTAACTGCTTGAAGTGCCATTTCTCTCTCGGAAAGTTCTCTCTCGGCATCTGCGAGGTCCTCCATCGCGAGCTTTAATCTAGCTTCTTGAAGGGTAAGATTAGCCTTTAATGGTAAAACTTCTTTGTTGACTGAATGAAAAAAAGCCATTGCTTTCGTCCATGACAATAGACCTGCGACATCACCGCAAACTCTTCGAGCTGTTTCCATGTTATAATCTTCCATTTTGAAATACGGTTGCAACAGCTCAACCATCTCGTTGTTGATAATATCTTTAGGGTAATTTTGAAGCTGAAGAAGGAACGTCGTGCTGGCCATCATTTTTAAAGACTCACCCCAAGAAGGTTTGGGACAAAATGCCGTAGGGTCCGGCACAACCGGACCAATTTTTCGCTGAAAAAGTATCAGCACGCAGTCCATGATCCTCATTATCAGATGTGGTGGTCTACCGAGTTTTCTTACGGTTGCTATATGCGCTGGTTTTATGGTGTTCAGAGCAGCCTCTGCTTCCTCGAGAGCTGGTTTAGCAGCTTCCAATTTTTCTTCTGCAACTGCTTTTTCCTCGGCGATACAACCCACTAACACTTCCGCTTTTTCTTTTACTTTTTGTACTTGATTCTTGAAGGTCTCAGCTTGCATAGCACGTTCGGTAACCTCGAGCAAAACCTTTTCAGCCTTTTCCGAAGCCTGCACCAGTTCTTGCTCCATTGCTGCTAAATCCCTTTTCAACAACTCTACAGATATCGAGGCTTCCTCTAGTTTAGCAAGTCCCGTGTCCATACGTCTTGCTCCTTCGCCCAATTCGTGCTGCTTGTTACGGTAGATGTTTTTATAACCGCCGATAAAGTTGAGATAAGATTTTGGTGTGACGTGAGTAGCACGGCGGAATCTTTGGAAATATTCCGCTGACGTTTCAGCAACGACATCTTGTATCGAGCCCAAAGCGTTCACCAACTGGCTTTTCACTTCTGGGCTGCAGGCAATCTCGAAGTCGTGAAGGAAGTGATGAGCCACAAGAACCAGAGCATCGCGTGGCCAGGGTTGAAACCAATCAATCGTACAACCAGAGATCAAAGCTGGAAAGCGTTGAGCCCGGTTACGAAATTTTTCACCTACAGGTGAAAAACAAAACACTACGTGAAGATTCTGGCAAGTTCGCTGCAAGAAATATTCCATTACGAGTTCATTGTTAAGGGTCTTTTTTGGATTCTCGCGTTTCATCGTAGGTGTCAGTTCTGATATTATTTCTGTTTGTTCATCACGCGTAAAGAGATTGCTTATTACTCCTGAACTCAGTATGTTGTTGAGATACTCGAGAAAACCCTCTTCCTTGATGTCCAAATCGGTGAAGATGAAGGTCGTTCCTTTACCTTGACCGCCGCACGAACGATACAGGAATTTAAGATCTTCCAAGAAATTAGCAACGTTGTAGGACCTCGTAAGAGTTATTTGGAATGTTTTGTAGCCAGCTATAAACGAGGATAGCTTCGTGAGACTTTGCTTCCCCGAACCTCCCACACCCACGAGCATTACGTTCCCACGTGGATGTCTTATGACTCTTGATATCTTGACCAGATGCAGCATAGCGTCTGGGAAAAATACCAGATCCATTCCAGCTCCTCTTTGCATTTCGTTGAACTGCGCCAGAAACATTTCCAGCCGATCGCGTAGAATTTGATGATCGTAAACTGGCTCGTAAACTTTTGGCAATTCCATGTCTGCGTCTTCGCCTTCTTCCCCGGTGGGTTCTGGAGCGTCTCTGTAAAAAAAAAAAATTTTATTACGTGTGAATAAAAAAGGATTCAAACAAACATTGATCTTGAATGTCGTTCAAGATATAAATAGTTTTCAGATGCATTCAAAAAATGCTACAAGCTTTCTGTTTCATCGAGTCTGACGCTCGAACAGCAGACTTCGATTAAAGCAATTCATTTAATATTCGTAAGCACACCTCATAAAATCGACGAACGCTGGTTCTTCTTTACTAATCATTTCGACGAATGCTTGTCCAAGTGTATCACGAGCAACAGTTACAAGCTCCTGATCGAACCAATCTTTATCCGATTGAAGAGTCAGTCTGTCGCTAAAAACTCTCGAACATTCGTGTTTCCACAGCAACATAAGAGAATTTTCCTTTTCGATAACGGTGCACAATGTACCAACCATACCTTGCCAAATTCTTGATAAGTCGCGAAGACTGAATACGTAGTGAAATTTTGCAGGAGTAGGCAAAAGCCTGGCTCTGGTACGTTGCCAAAGGATTCTCGTCAAAGGTACCATTTTCTTTACGAGACTCCTTATTTCTTGGGAAAAACCTCTTTTCGTATTGTAGTGACCTTCACCGAGGACACTGAAAATTTTATCAATCGATGCGTCATTTGGAAGGGTACAGTTAAAGATACAAAACTGGCGTTTGAGCCTGGAAGGTACATCGTTCCTTCCACCCCCTGGTTGACCCATTGCAGCGAGAAAGGTGACGTCGACTATTGTAGTAAAATCACCTGGTTTCTCAAGAGAATAGAAACCTTTCATATCCATGGTCTGGCGTACGATCTCGTTGGTTATTTGATCGCCCCATTCATTAATCTGTGGCAAATTAACGTCGTCTATGAAGACCAACATTTTTTTACCTCCCGGAGGACCAAATGTATTGCCCAGACGTTTTTCCACATAACTTTCGATCGTCTTCTGGAACTGGTAGGGTGTCGTGGCAGAACTGAAATTAAACGATCGTCCGAGAGTCGTGTCTGGGTTTGTCTTTTTCATGTATGATTTCATCATGATCGTTTTGGCTGAACCCTGTTCACCGGTCAACAAGACAGCACGATCTTGACGGCCGATCAAATCGATGAGATATTGAATTCTAACATTGTCAACTATGGGCACCAATATACTGTTATAATCGGGAGTAGCATAATCTGGATAAATGTAATTCGTAACCATCGTCGTCCAAGTGTCCCACTTGCCCTTTTCGTTTACCATAAAATCGAAGACTTTAGCGTCTGGGTATTTATCTGAGGTTGGAAGATCGAGGCTCTCGAAGTTTGTTCGAATATACTCGTCGTATTTGGAACGATCGGCAGTCTCCAACAATGCACCGATTCCCCAAACTAGAGAGAACACGTAAAGCCGCTTCAAATGTTCTGCCGTCATTGGCTGCGGCTTGTCTCTCTCGAGATCGTCCTCGTCTTCAACCTCTTCAAGAGCCACTTCCGGTGGAACAAGCCCTTCGAGAAGACACAACATTTGACGGATTACATTGCATTGCAATACTTTCATCGCTAGAACGAGAGTTTGTGTACTCCAGCCGTATATCTGGAAGTCATGAAGATTTACATTCGAGAGAAAATGTTGAATTCAACGAATTCAGAGCAACACAGATTGCTCTTCAATTCAAATCTTTACCCAGATAGCATAAACATCATTTCTCATATCTTGCAGACAAAAATCATTAGAAAGATGACTTGAAGACTTCTTCCTCATGATTTTCTCTTCATTTTACTGTCTGGGTTGTTTTGTCGTTACAAAAAATACGTTTTAACGGTATGAATACTGAAAAATTATCATGACATTCTATACATTTTGTCGCGTTGATTAATTCAATCGAGATTTATTCGAAAATAGTCTTTTTTAATATTGTTCAACATTTTTGTACAACAAACGTTGTTTCATACAATTAATTCTTACCTGAGCAAAGGATTCGTCGAAAGCTTGTTCTAAAATTTCTTGTTCGAGAAGTGTTCGACTTTTTAACCAAGCAGTCACGACGGGTTTCCAATCGAGTCCTGATGAGCTCATGTAAACCATACCATTTCGCGAAACTGTAGCTGGACTCGCGTTATCAATGTTATGGGGTTCAAAAATAATTTTGCAAGTCGGTGCCATTGATAAACGGTCACCATTGGCCAGAGTCAGGGTTTTATTGTCATCGAGCACGGAATTTAAATTCTCGATCCAAATACTGTCGACAGGTCCGTCCAGTACCAACCAAACATGCTCCTCTGGTTTAATTTTTAGAGTTTTGCGCCACAGCGCAGAAAATATACCATCAGTCCAGTCGTTGGTTGCTACGTCCAAACGACCAAACATTTGAGCTGCTGTTATACTCTTCGGATTCATTCGCATTTCCCTGTTAAATTAATAATTAATTCTCAAATATTTCGTTTCATTAGCGTCTCAATGCAATTTATTAAAACTTAAGAAATTACAGGTGTTCGTTATTTTTAAGAAATAGTTTTTTTTTTTTTACTTTAAATCGTTCATTTTTCTTTAAAACTTCAAGAAGATAAAAAAAAATTGCATTTACAAATTACATCCGTCGGCATTGGTAGAACGATGAAATGACACTGAACACATGTAAATGTGTGTAAATTACTGGTCATCATAAATTATCTCAAGCCATTAACTTTTTTTCGTTAAATCGCAGAATTAATGATAAAAATCGACAATGGTGCGATTTAAATCAATCGAAATGGTTAATTTTGTCTTACCGATGAAAGTCACCACATTGTGTCAGTGCTTTCATCAAAACATGGATACAAGCTGTTTTTCCAGCTCCTGTTGGTCCTAAAGTCATGATTCCATGTCGCACTCTCTGGGTCTCGTAGAGTTGTATTAATTTCAAAACCCAGGGTGGGTGGTACATCAAACCAGCTTCTTGTACTTGCTGATCAATAGCAGCTTCCAATTCTGGATATGAGGTTTTTTCAAGAGCTTGATTCGGAAATAAATCGGCTACGAGCGATATAAACAGTGGCTCGTCTTCGTCTGAAAAAACAAATTTTCCCCGTGTAACAAATTTCGCCTGATAGTGACAATTATTATATTATAAAATATCAATCAAAATTTTGCAATGGTGGTCAAAGTCTTGTATAAGAAAAAAAAATTAGGGTGTAAAAGTGCAAATTGACGATTTATGCCGATTTTTTGTTTCTATTGGAGGGAATAATTAAATAGTGACAATTGAAAATACCGTTTTATGTTGAAAAATAAATTTTACCAATGAGTTTTGACAAATTCATATCTCTGAGAACCCTCATAACGATCGTGCTTTCGGAATCTTTCGAATTGACTCTTTTGGATGCTCCAAGAGTTCTCAAGACAGAAAGAATATTTCTCAGGCCAAAATCGTAATGAACTTGTTTGGTCAATTGTTCCTCGCACAGTTTGTAAAGAGTATAAAATTTTCTTGCGAGCGTTATGTTCTCGAGAAAGCCGCAACTGGCGAGTTTGACCCTAATGATGATTTGTCTGTCAGGCACCATCATGGCAACCGTGCGGAATTGTATTTTCAAATTTTCCGGAAGTTCTTTTCTGCCTGCGTAGCCAGGATTCATGGTTATGAAAATTCCAAGCTCAGGACACATTTCAATTTGATCCCCGTCCGTAAAGACAAATTGTTTTTTCTTTTCTTTCTTTGCTGCAAGAACTACAGCAACTTGTTGAGCTGCTACTGAAAGAACTGGAAGTTCGATCCGGTTGAACTCATCGAAACAACCCCACGAGCCACTCTGTGCTAATCCTTTGTAAATTCTTCCCAACCCACGATAATCCATTTGATCGGAACAGTTGAAGACAACCACGTATTTTGCCAATGTCTTTCCCATGTCCTTGACAGTCTCGGTCTTGCCAGTTCCTGCTGGCCCACAAGGTGATCCACCCATAGACATCGACAATGCTTGAGCAAGTGTTATGTAACATCTGTCTGTCAGTGGTGTTATCACTAATCGCTCTGTGCATCCGAGATATTCGTTCTGATAAGTAAACTGTACGTCTGTAATGGAAATTGCTGTTTTATCCAGATCCTCTTTGAAATAAAAACGACATTGTTTCAACCACTCGAAATCCGAAACCGTCCGGACGTTTAAGCGACACTGTTTCAGGAGAATTTTTACTTTTTATTTATCAAGACATTAGAAAAGTTTTTCAACTATAAAAAAGTTACGCTATTGCCCTGATGGTTGCATGCGAAAGTTTCATTTGGGGTGCAATCGAAAACTACAACATGCCACTGATTTTTATTTTTTCATTCATGTTCTGACGCCATAAAAGTCAAGAGTCAATAGTCAAACTATTTTTAAAAAGTTGAATAAATGCAAAGTAGAAAAACCAAACTTACGAGAATGTCAAAGATGTCGCGTTGATGAACATGAATAGTAATCAATGTTTCAAATTTGATTCGATCAATTTTTGTCAGATCTCTGGTTGTCTGATCGATGAGAGTGTTTAGAAGTTCGAGAAATCGATTGTTTGTGTCTCCCATTATTTTTTTGTCCGCTCGTGCTTGCATGAGCGCCAATTCAGCATCTCTTGTCCAAATCATTTGTATTCCCAAAATGCCCACTTGAGCAGGCATTTTATCCAAGAAACTAAGTAAATTGAAATTTTGGTCGTTGATCATTGTGTGGGATTGACGAATTATCGCGTGGAGAGATTGTTGTGATGTTTGGAGCAACTGCATTAACCAAGTTTCCACTGATCCTTCAGCTCGTACCGCTCTCTCGAGCTAATGTTTTTTTTTTTTCAATAAATTAATCAATACAGCTTTCACCAAAAATGGTCAATAGTTAATTATGTTTCCGCTAAAGAAAGTGTAAAAGCGACTGATTTCCTTGGTTGTATCGGACAAGAAATCCAAAACTCATGATTGAAGTAGTTAACACTTTAAATTTCCTGTATGCTAACGGAAGATTTAAAAATCATGATTTCTTGGGGGAGGGGGGGGAGGAATAAACGTACCACGATAGTTTCACCTTCAGATGACACAATAGCCATCATTTTGTTGTACTCGATATCATGAAACTTGACATATCGCGTATTGTCGAATATTGAGAGAAGATGGTTTTGGATCGTATGAGAATCTGAAGCCTGTCCCAAAATTTCTAATAACGCTGGATCAGAGACGAAGAAAAATCTTGGAAACATCATTCGCTTCTTTTCCAAATAACTGAAGATAAACAAAACGAATAGCTTAAGTTTTATGCTCCTCAAGGTTTACGAAACCTCAAAGTTTCGTATCTCAAGTGGAACCATAGAAATGGAAGACTCAAAAAATATTTAATGACAAAAATAAAAAGCTTTATTGACATTAAGATTTGATAAAATGACAACGTACCCACTCAATGACTTCTGGCATAATTCCAACTGTTCCTGGAGATGGGGTAGCAGTTGTTTGAGTAAGTCGTCACCAACGCAGCATGGAACGACACCAGGAGTTTCATGAGCTCGTTGCATGATTTTTTGCCAACTTTTGTCGATTTTGCTAAACCTTTTGGCCTCTTTGGGTAACTGTTTAGCAATGTCACCCCCAACGAAAACTGCTTCGAGATAAACCCACATATTTTGAACGAGGAGCCACCGTTCGAGAATTTCATTAGTATTGGAAAGATCAGAGAGCCATTGTTGTATTTGTTTACGAAATGGTGCATTATAACGATTGGACATTAGTGAGCCAAGAATCATTAGACTATCTTCAAGTTGTCCAATTGTTTCAGCAGTCGTGTCACCTCTGAGCAACAATTCGCCTCGATTGTTGAAGGTCATAAAAGTTAATTCATGGGACGTCCATTCGTTAACGACCTGACGTAATTTAGCCTCGATGTCCTTTTCCTTCATTGCAGAAATACAAATGTCTTCAATGTCCTCTTTGTATTTGAGAAGAGGAGCTTCGAGAATATTTTTCAGGCAAAAACCTTCGCTCTCAAGGTCAAAAGTGTAACCGGTTACTTCAACAATTCTTTGCCAATGTCTTGGCTTCATTGCTTTGTTCGCCATCAACTCAAGCAGTGGGCACATGTCATTGAAATCATCAATAGTTTTTTTAAGAGCAAAAAATGCTGGCCATTCTTTCAAACCTTTTGGAAGCTTGCGACAACGATTTTGGAACTCCATAAGTTCGTTGTTTATCTCTTCAATGTTTACCTTTGAAAGATCATTGAAAAATTTTCATAATTACGTCTTTGAGAGGATTCGTTCGTTAAAATGTCAATATATTGGACTCAAGCAACAAATAATACAGTTTTACATTTTAATACCATAAATTCTTACCTCACCCCACGGTATGTCGTAATAACTGCTGACCCTGTCGATCACATCGTTATAAAGCTTATACAATTTTTGTAACAAATTCAATTCTTTTCGAATTTGAGACAATTCAGGATAATCGGTAGTAGGAAGACCAAAGAGTTCCTCGCCACTTTGGTAAGTCTGTAATTTTCGCCACATACCGTCGAAACGATTTTGAAATAGGATTTGCCTGTCGGATGCTTCTCGGGGGGTGAGTCCGGCTTGCATCGGTCCTGTCGATCGATATTCTTCGCAATATGCTTCGTTGTCGATACGAAATTTTTCCAAATTGTTTCTCAATTCTTCTTCGAATTGTGGTTGAAGTTTTAATAAAAGAACGTGGCTGTCCTGAGCTCTACCCAAGAGTTGTTGCCAGGTGTAACGTAAGTTATCCACTTGTTCGAGACACTCGCGATCGACCGGTACTTCGTATCTTGTGACAATATTGAAAGCCTCCTCGATCGGATCTATTCGTAATTCCATATCGACTTCTTGTTCCCGAATTTTCTTTAGAGTATCCATTATCAGTCTCACATCGTCGAGATCGCGAATCTGACGATCCAATTTTCGTTCCATCTCATTCATCACCGCATAAACGTATTCCATTTCTCGACGATATTTTTTTTTCATCGCTTGACCGATTTTGTGGGTCGAACCTTTGATCTCTGTATACAAACCGTATTTCAATTTTTCCGTGGAAAGAGCTATTGATTTTGCAAACAATATCATGTCTGGCTCGGTTGCTAAACGGTCCTCCAACTCTCCGTGCTTACGAAGTGTACCCTCAAATTCCGTCAATGATATTAACAACAACTCACGAACGCTGCGCTCGTTCTTCCATAAAAATTTGTACGGCTTCCAACGATCCATAAAGTCTACCAGATCCTAAAAACAATTCATTTTTCACCACTGCTGGGTTAATCAACTGCATACTTGATCTTTTCTGGATGTACTTTTTTTTTTTTTTTCTTTTTTTAATCAATGTTATGTTTTCTCATTTACTTTAGGAAGTATAATTTCATTAGTCCAGCGATCTTATGTTAATTATGCAAATATGAGCCGTTTCATTCATGCATTTTATTCTGAATAAATCGCAAATAAAATTTATATTTCGTCTTGCAGTCAAAGATTAGAAAAAAAAACTGTATATTGCTGCAGACTTTAGACTTTAGACTTTTCGACTAAGTGCCAAATACTTTGATTTTTCAAATATTGAAGGGATGTGAAAAATGTGGTAGTCATAAATTGTGTAAAAGGACCATTTTTATTGAATTAAAGATTCAGATGAAAATAAAAGATATAAATATGAAATAAAAATTCAAATAAAAGATAATAATGAAGATGGAAAAAATATCGCCAGTATATTAAATAGCGTTTTTTTTCCTTAATGAATAACTGATGATTTATTGATTTTACCTGACGGAGTTCTTGAGTACAGGAACTCAGCATAGACAAAACTTTCGCCACCTCCTTGTTTTCCATAACCATAGTGTGAAAATTTCTCTGCTGAACCGGAAACGTTGGTCTCTCTTCAGAAACAATTTTGTATAGTCTTCGCCTTCGGGTTTTGGGATCTTCGGGTTCACCATCCGCATGCAAGCGATCGGTATTGCCTTGAGCTCTCATTACGACATCTAAAAGATTTCTTGTCGGGGCCCATCCAACGCCGCGCCAAGAATTCTTCAAGAGACTGATATGAGTTTTACTATTCGATATGAAACTTTCCTGTTTTCGTTTTTTTTTGCCATCAATTGATTCATACTTTTGTCCCTGCGTTCCACTGAGCTACTCCTTTCGAAACTCCTGCAATTGCTCTGCCTGCTGCCGTCAAGGCTTCCTGAACTTCCTCAAGACTCGGTTTAACGACCACTGATGGTATCATCAGCGTTGCTTGCATAAGAAATACCGGAAGTGGTGGTTCGTCTGAATACAACAAATTCCTCTTCCATTTATTTATTTATTATTATTCCGGTAAAAGTATATAGTAAAATGGAATAAAAAATCATGGCATTAATAAATTTCCTGTCGTTCATGATAACCAACTGCAGTGATGAATAATATTTTTTATAAAAGTAAAATCGTTTACGTACCAGGATCACTTTCACGAACAAATCGTCGTCGTATGGCATCCAAAGAACTTCTCGTTACTTTGATCAGTACATCAACGACTTTTCGTGAATAATATCGTCTCATTTCCGAGACGGCATTTCGCACCATTTCCTCCATATTTTTAGACAAACCTCCTCCAGGCGTCGTGAGTAATTGATGAGGATCATCAAAACAAGCCCAAACAGCGGTCCAGTCTTGTTGCTGCTGGGCAGCTTCGTCATCTCCACCTTGAGATCCTAATATTAGTTTTTGATTAATTATCGATGAAAGCCCATTGATCCTAATGGACGTGTCGATGATTTAAAGAATCTCGACATAACTTGCCATCGACGTTGCCTAAATCGTATTGATCTCCTTCCCGGTTTGTCTTGAAGAGGGCAGCCGCGTTTTTCACTAACTGCAAAACTTCTTCGACGGCTTCCTCAACCATGAGACTTCGGCGATGCAAATCAATGGCCGCCAGTCTGCAGGCCTCTTCAGTTTTTTCTACAAATTCCTCGATGCCCCATGGCTCGTCTTCCGGCAGTGCATGGAGACTTATTTTTTGCATGCTTGCAAGTACCTGAAGAATTCTGTTGGCGTAAACATCGTGAACTCTGGTTATTAAAATGTCAAATGTTTTAATCTCCTCCCGAGTCGTTTGACAAAAATCTCGCCAATCAGAACTTGTCCACGTGATATTCTGCAGAGCCGGTATAAGAAGTGATGAAACCCGAACCAGATGAGGAAGCAGAAGCGGCCTCACTTCCAATTTCACGCGTCTAGCAGTAGATACGAATTCTTCTATTACCAATTGTAATGAATCGTTTATCAAAGTAAAATGATCTCTTTTCACAAGAATCGTCAACGCTACTATAGGCACTTCTAGTTTCAATTTTGCAAGACAATCAGCTTCCCGAAGGAGAAGCAATATTCTACCTTCCAAATTCACTTTTACTCTGCCGGTCTCTCGATCCACTGCCAACAGAGGCCTGTAAAAGTTTACAAAATCCTCATATTAAATCATATTAATCAAATGTGATAGAATCATGAAAAATCATTAATTAAAAACGGGGAGCGCGGTTGATCTAGTGAAAAAGAACTCGGCCAAAACTCGGTTATGAAGAATTATCGAAGAAATTATTTTTGTCTGTGATGAGAAATTTCAAACCACTCGAGCTACATGTGGGTTCGTACTTTTTGAGGCCATCTTCGATGACCCAAGAATTTTGGTGTGTCCAAACTTCTGCTATGTCTGTTTGGTATTGCAGCAAAACTGCAATTGCATGGTTGTATCTTCGAACGAGATCAGTTGTTAGTGGCAAAGTTTTTAGAATAGGATGGCTGCACACTGAAGCTGCTAATTCGTCCAGATGTACCCTATGCAATGTTTGATAATTTTTTATTAACGAATTTCGCAAATAAGTGCTTGAATTTTTATTTTTTTTTCTTCGGTTTTATGTATCAATTATACTTCAATGAATGTGCCCAAGTCAATCTTCCTGCGATAGGTGGCATGTGTCTGGGTAAGGGAGGATCGTCTCGTTGTTTTTTGAAAAGCTTCAACGTCCTTTCCACTTCTTTGTCACAATATTTCACCACCAATTGATATTTTTCATCCAATTTAGTTAGAGGAATTTTTTCGCTTACCTATCAACAGGTAAAAGTACACAATGGAGAATAAATCATTTTTGCACATAGCATCGAGCCATTTGTTTCAAAGATTGAGAAGAGAATGTCATCATTTTTCATGATTCCTCAGCATTTAATCGTAAGTTTAGAACAAAGAAAGCGTGTTTTTGAGTTAATCAATCATTGCAATTAAAAAATATATCCACTTCTTTATAGTTTCATCGAAATTTTTGGCGAAAATAAGAAACAAGTACTTTTTCAAATCTTGTAAGAAATCTTATTCCTTGAGGGGTCTCCCACACATCGGCGTAATTCTTTTCAATGATACTTCCGATGCTTTCCTTGAGCGTATCCATCTTTGTCATAAATACGTCGTAATCTCTGTCGAATTCAATATTTCGAGGGTCCAAATAATCATAAGTTTTGCTGGTTGCAATTTTTTTGCTTTCTTGAAAGGTTTTCGTAGCTTCTTCAAGAGCTGGAAATGGAAGAATCGTTTTTTTACATTATGATAACATTATGCAAGTGTTTTTGAAATTTTCAAAATTATTATTAGCGAAAAATATCGCGACTATCTTTGAAAAAATAAAATAACTACATAGCTAATTGCATTCGATGACTAAAAAAATGGAAAAATGTATGGAAAATCTTTACCTTCTCCTAAGAGAAGCCCCTCCATTCGTCGCTCAAACAATTTTTGATAATCGTCGATGAGATCGAACATAGTCAGAATTTTTCGTATCCTCGCGCAGAAAGAATCAAATCTTCCGAATACATGGGTTTCAGAAAATGAGAATTCTTCTTCCGTCACTGCTGGAGAACAACGTACGAGTCTGTACGTTTCTCTGTAGGCTCTATGAAAATAAACCATGAACATAACATCAAGTAACATCAACAAGTTTTATATTTTTTGTTGTCTTTTTTTACTTGTTTAGTCTCAAGCAATGCTTTAGCCTCGATCTTGCAGCTGCTCTATCCAAATCCCACACAGTTTCACGTCCCCTTTTCGTCACGTAATCACGACACGCCACTATCATTTGATTTGTAATCTTGACCATTAATGACGACGTTCTCTCCGATGTATTATAATAACGCGATACACTGTATATCAGACGAACGGTTTGGAGAAGCGATACTAGAGAATCTCGCATTTTTACCTTGAAAAATGATCGTTTTTATTAGAATTGATAAATGCCTCAGGAAGATTTCATCTTCAAAGTCCAATGGAAAGAGAAGGAGAGAGGGAGAGAGAAAGAGAGTGAAAGAAAGCAAGAAATTAAATTTATATTTGTCTTAATACATTTTTTATTAAAAAAAAAATAATAAAAAAATAGTTTCTGGTATAATTTTGAGGACATATTATTCAGCTATTGAAACGAAAGTGTTTCCAAGTGTTTCAAAATTATTCGACATTGTGAGGTTATAAATAAATCATCCACTTACGGGATCATCGAGATAAAGACAATGACAACACTTTTCTAATGCTTGAATAAATTTAGCATTATCTTTAGCCTCGTTGTAACAGTACGTTACTTCGTCTTCGGCATCCACCCAATCTTTGATTAATTTCGATCGGGAGACTTGCAAGCAAAGAAGTGACATTCGAACTTCGTGACTCTGGGGATCATGAAAATGTTAAAAATTTTATTAAAAACAATGATGTTCGATGAATTCTTCAATTCAATATTTTACTCCAATGAATTGTTATTTTTTCTTCACTTCGATTTTATAGTTTAATTTTTCTATTTATTGAGATCTTCCAAGTTTGAACAGCTTCGGACGAGGTTAGTAATTAGTTGGGTGACCGCTCAGCCATACACCGGCTCGTGTATCAAGTGTAAAAAAATTCAAAATAAATGCAAATAGTATGACGAAAAATTCGCACCTGAAGTCGTCCAGCAAGTTGACTGAATTGAGCACCTCGTCTCTTCCAATATTCCAATTCTTGCTGAGGTCCTGAATTATCATTTTCTCTTCTCACCTGTTTACTCTCGAGTATAAAATCTTTGAGTTTTTTAATCCAAACTCTGACTCGACTTTCGATTTTCTCGACGATTCCATCCTTCGCTACTAGGGCTTTTGCATCTTCAAAATTATTTATCTCATCCATCATCGATTTACCGTCGTCGAAGATGCTACCTTCCTGTGCGACCATCTCACACACTAATATAAAAAATGAATTAAAAGTCATTATCGCAGATATTGATCAAATAAATTGTAAATATAAATGCCTCGGATTGATGATTGGCAAAGGTGGAAAAAAAAGATTCACCTTTGAGAGCACTGCAGAAGGATCTCAGACCGGGCAAAAGAAGGCTCTTTATCATCGGGCAATCATCCTCATCCTCCGTTCCCGGGTGCGCGAGTGCATCCATAAAAACTTGTTCGACGATCCTCTGTATCGAAGCTATAACACCCACTTTCGCTGTATCTATAACACCCGTGTATAGATCTCGATGAAAACCTTCCTCCGGCAGTTGCTTCGCGGTGTTGATTCTGTTCTCAATGAAGGAGCTCGTGATTTATTTTCCAATTTTCTTTTCATTTTTTTTTAAATTTTTTTAACGAATGAGTTAAGTTTCGTCGTTAGTTTTTGCGAATGAAATTTCTGAAATTCCTTACCGAAACATGTAGATGCAAATTCCAGTGCAAGGAACTTGCCAGCCATCGGTGAGAAAAAGCTTTTTTTTCGGTGGCTCCTTCGACTCTTTTGGATCCTTGACCTTTGGTGCGTTTGTGCTTTGAGCTGCTCTCGAACCACCTCCTTTCGCAACTGTACCCTATTGTGCAATCATTTAAAAGTTCTCATCCTATACACTCGCCTCAAGAAATTTAACTCCAAAAAAAAATCCAATAGATAGCCATACACTCATCAATCGTGACGATGAAAAAATTACGAATCACGATGATGTAATAAAGCATCGTAGCATATTAATCATATTTAGAATATAAATGTACAGCCTTGCTGAAAAGTTCTATCTGAACAAAAGCCCAAATGTCTCGTTAAAAAAAATCTAAAACCAATAATTGTCCAAACGAGGTTCAAAAATAGAGAAAAATTAAGTTTCGCTGTGAATTCGTTCGAATTCGCACAATAAAAATATCGTGATAAACCTTAATTTAAAAAAATTGCATATCGCATGCCAAAAAATCTGCCAAATCCAAATAAAGCTTAATTGGTTCATTTTGGAATTCCGTTCGTTAAATAGGTTCACGATTCTTTGCCACCAATTCATCACTTACGCAATTATTGTCACATATATGACAATTTAAAACGAATATAAATCTACGAAAGAATGATAATGATTTATGAAAAATAGAAGAATGTATATATGGCTCGCAACAATTGTGAGAGAAAGTTTCATGTGAATCTTGGATGCGACTGTACAGGAATCGTCAATGCATCTGGATTAGCATCATCAGTTATGTCAATCCTTTCGTCTTAATATATACACACACATGTCCATACGTATAAATTTATTATGAGTTGCATAATAATGATAATAATAATGAATGATAAAGCAATGATTGATGATACGAAGAGTATTCAGCAGAAGAGACAAAAAAAAAGAAAAATTAAACGTGCAATGTATTGCAACACGTTTGTATATGTGTATATGAGCGAAAAATAAAAAGAATTTTGTATACCGTATCTGTTGAACGTTGCGGTTCGGGTTCTTCGACATCCTGGTAGTACCAGACGAGGGTCGCTCTGAGATGAGGTAGAAATAGCTGATTTATCTCGTCGAGCATGCCACCCTCGAATACGTGGTCCATTACTTCGTGACGTGGCAAACCGGTCGCGTCGACGAGTAACTGAAACGCAAATTCCAGCCTCGGGTCCATCTCCCCTCTGCGTGCTTTCCGCTCGCATTCTTCTCGCCTTTTCTGTTTGAATGATCAAATCAATCCATTAAATCCCTTTACCATTGGTTTGATGAATCTTTTTTTTGTTTTTTAATTGTAATTCTTCTCTAGTTGATGTGATTTGTAAAACATTTTATTGAGAAGCACGAATTCATAAATGTGGAAACTTTGACATTAGATTTGTGGATTAAACCCCTCTGTTTCCGAAACCAAAAGGTTTTTGTTTTCTTTTTTTAAACTACTCATTATTGAAAAGTGAAATAGGATTAATCAGCCACCTGGAGTACATCACCACTGGGTTCATCTTCGTCGCTTTGATCATCTGAATTATCAGATTTATCATAGGCGACTCTTGGTCCCTGAACGAACATTTTGACTTAAATATTGAAAATAATTGGGTAGGGAATTTAGCTCGATTGTGGAAATACTTTGTGTCGAGGCGAGAGATCGTCACGAGACTCACTGGAGTCGCAAGGCGTCGAGGTGATTCTCGGGATTTCGCAGTAACAAGATAGTGTGACGAAGGAAGGTGTGTGCAAAAGCGAGAGAGGGTTGAAAACGTGCAAGAGGGAGTGAGGCTTTTTTGGAAGGGGTTTACAAACGTAGGATACCTCGTGTCTGGTACCGACTATCAACGCCTCTAAATATATCCTGTTTGGTTGCACACACGTTCGATCTTCTTTCTGCTCGTATAATGGAAAGAGTTGTCTCGGTCGAACGTCAGTCGATTCCTTACATGTCAGAAAGATTCGTTGACTTCCCATACAATATAATCCATAATCCATTTCTCGTGATTGAAGAAATATTCGACTAATTGCTATTTATTGTTATTTAAAAAAATCTATTTTAACAGATTTTTAAATTGAATAACTTTTTATTGTCGATCAATTTTGTCCAAACCTATTATATTAACTTCATTTTTTTTTTTAAATCGTGTGATATTTTCTTCGACATTATACGAACATCAAAATATAAAAATTTTGCCATGTGTCTGTTGAAATGACAAAATTTTTCTTCGTTATGTTAGAATAACATCAAAGTGATGGGATCGGCTCGTAAAAACCTGCAAGGGTAAGCGCAATAACAATAAAAAAAAAAGTTTGTTTAATGTCTTGTGTAGTAGATCGATAATTGATATTTGCAGAAAAGCCATTCCGAGTTTTGGTTTCAAAAAAACATTGAGTTCATAATGCACAATAATAATCGTGTAAGCTTTTCGTTTTCTTTTTGGAATTTGTTCTTCGATCGTTACCTGTAATCCGAAGAGAAATAAAAAGGTTTGATAGTGTCGATGTGAAGTGCATCCACACCGTACAAAAATAAATTCCAAAGAAAAAGTAATTGTACTAAAGTGTATGATAGCTCAGAACATGCCGAATGTTGAAAAAGTAAAAAAAAGGGGAATAAAAGAAGAAATTTAGAAAAACGATAGAAAATGCTCAAAAATAGCTTCGCGTGATTAAATATTCCACATAGCTAAATTAGCGTATAATTAGAAGATATTATAATAACGCTTAGTCTTTTTTCTCGTTTCCAAGCCTATTTACCAATTATTGCCATTTAAAACTAGTCCAGGCCAGGAAATAGGATGGCGTGTGAAGGTAGCTTTATCAGCGAGATAATCGTCTGACTCATCGTCACTGTTACTACTTTGCATTTTTACACCCTCTCATACATTACAACTTCCAGAGGCGCTATGTCGTATCAAGATACGACGAAACTCAGGATTTCCCCAACATTTTAAAACAACTTTTCTTTGCATATCTCAAATCATCTTATACATTCGTGTTTGTATAGTTGTGCACATACAAAGCTACGTATATGTAAAAGTATGTACTTTGTACTTATGTACACAGTGTGTCCGAAATGTGGCTTCGATTTCTCTGAACTAACAAAGTTCATTCATATTTTGTTCCTTTTAATCTTTACTTAGATATTAATTAATCAAAAAGTTGCCAGCGATCGCAGATCCAACGATTATTGATTTATTCAAATGTCCACAAATGCATAGGTTATTTTTTTTTTTTTTTTTTTTAATTAAATGATCTGAATATTCTATGAAGATCTGACATTAGTTTTGAGACGCCTTGTGAATGACAAAAAAAAGAAACGACGCTTTTATATCGGAGACCTCTTTCATCGAAGTTTCGTACCACTTTTCTGTAAATTTATCTTTATAGTTTCGGAACACGTGTCGCGTGTACCCAACGGATTTTCTTAACAATCATATATACGAGAAACTAGAGCCACTTTTTATTCGTGTGAACATTGTCGACTACGGTAAAGATTCTACAAACTGAAAAATGGTCAGTAATCTTCTGATTGATTTGAAATGTTTTGGAATCGATAATTGACTAACACAAACGTACCAAGGAGTCGATATCTGTTGAACATATTTAACTTTTCGAATTATCGACTTACTTTTGCTTCTTCTTCGTCTGTCATTTTGAAATTTTGCCTCGATTCACGTAAATATCAAAGTCTGACACTCAGCAATGATTCCTTATTTTGATATGTTTGTTTTTTCTGCCTTTGATGTTTTAAGATACGACTAGCTTTCACATGCGCAGCTTGTGCTGTAATGCGACAATAACTAAACGATCCCTTCGTTTCTTAGGTAAGTTACCCTTTACTCAATCTTCTCCCACTCTTTTACCATTGTTCTTCTTTTTCTTGTTATATTCTTGGCTTTCTCAATCTACTTCCTTAGCTAATATAGCCGCAACAGTATTGCCTCTGATGGTGCCCAACTCCCAAAATCTCCACTTGAGCTCTATCAACTCTGAACTGATTCTTTAAAAAAGCTTCTCTTCGTAGCGAAAGAATAACTCAAATGTTTTATTGTATAAATTTTACTAATTAATTCAAATTCCTTAATATTTTCGTTAAAAATTCGAAAATCGTTATTATTTTTCGTATAAAAATATACATTTGGTCTACAATTTTCAAGTTTATCATAAAAATATAAGCAAAAATAATGATAAAACCTGCAACAGTAGATTTGAATATGAAAAGCCAAGTGTTGAAAGTATATTTTGACTTAAAGTGCTCTTCTTATTCAGTCGTTACATGGCTGCTCTCATTTTTATGTTAATTTTTTTAATTGGCCAAATGTGAAATATAGGCAGGAATCTCTTACATTATATTTTGCTTACATGACGAGTGTGCAAGCATATCCACAGCTGAAAAAAAAAAAAAAAAAAAAAAAAACATTGAGATAAGAAGTACAATTCTACAGCAAGTCTACATGCATGTATGAATATGTAGAGGTCGTTCGACGACTAAGATATACGCTTCGGTGCGCAGTAGTACCAGGCCGTAACAGGTCAGACACGCAATCGTTGAGCAAACTACCCTCGCTCGCGTTCAAGCATGTTTCTTCGATTTCTCCGATAGTGTTGTATAAATTTTCAATATTCCCATTCATCAAGAATCCCAAAAGCCACGTCCAAAGTTAAAATGACAAGGAGATTACACGGTTAACGAGATATTGGTTAACAAATGTCAGACGTCGCAACAATTAAGCTTTGGGCTGTGACCAAAGACACACACGAGGAGTGGGGAAAAGCTTCATCACTTATAGACTTTACCTCGTGTGTAAGAACTTATGGGGCACACTTTGTACACCAGCTAAATAGTTATCGTGTTGTTGCCCGACTGAAAAGCATTGTTACCTTGTATACTTACCCGCGGTGTACACAAAAGGAAATTCATGTATCGACCCACGTATTCCAGTCCAGGAAACGACACTGAAACACTCGACAAATGGGTCGAATTTTATTTCACCTTTGCAATCAACATTAATCTTTTTATTGCTTACGATTAATTAATATAGTAATTTAGTGCAGCAGGTAAATAAAGGAATAAAAGATAACATATGGAAAGAAAAGGCGAAGAAAAGAAATGTACTCATATAATAGTTGATAACGAAGTGAAATTGCAGTAACTATGCTCTCACTGTTTATTGTTAGAATTTCTTGCTACTCTATGGACTCTAAGACAAGAATCATTATAATCGTACCGTCATCATTAAAGTCATTTTACATTATGGTCACATCACCCATTTATTTTTTTCTCATTTCTTCATTATTTTCTCTTGAAATTCTCGGTTTTTCACAAATAATCACACTTACTTTTGTTTTTGCATTCTTTCATACTCGTTATAGTTTCCTGCGACAAGCTCTGCTTTTTCTATTGAAATTCTACGTTCAAAACAAAATTCGTCGATCCATGGTGGTGTCTACCAATAATTCCTTTTTTTTTTTGGTGCATGTGTATTTTTTTTGCTTTGTGGCTTCTCGTTATACATTTTTCTCAACGTCCATTAAAAATATTTAATAACAGCACGCCCATGATGAGGTACGTTACAAAACTAGTACAAAACTAGCAACTAGGTACAAAAATTGTAATTAATCATTAATAATGAAGGCCGCCCGGGAAACTGCCAGGGACCATATATTCGTTCAACTTTTTTTTTTAAATTCTCTTCTCTTTTTTTTTGTTCTCGTTTATATGTTGTGATTTTTTCTTTCTTCTATTTTGTCGTGTTCAATCATCTTAATCGTCTCAATTTATCAAACTGCCACGTCATTAACAATTCTATTTATTTCTTCTTTCTCTTCTCATGTATAGCGTATATATCTGTATTTTTAGGTACGTATTCATGGCTTCGTACAACAGGTGACTAAATCCTTTTTTTCTTAGTTCTCAAAGAAGCCCAGTGTTGAATAAACAACAAAACATTTCAGTGTTGAAGGGAAAATTAATAGTTTTCTCTATTATTTTATAGTCGAAATAACTGTTTCGTACAATTTACTATTAATCGTCCTTTATTTAGTCCGCGAATTAATTAATTACCTGTTGTACTAAAAGACACGTATATATTTAAATTTATATATTTATTCATGGATTAGGTGAGGGAATAAAATACCAATAATTCTTACGATATCATAGTTGTCTGCGACCATATCGTTCATTGATGATTCTCCAGTAGAAAGAAAAAAAAAAACATTCTAATTTTTTTTAATCCAAAGTGTTTTAAAATAGATAACGTTTTCCCTATTTCTCATAGATACAAATAGCTCTCATTAGTATTTTAGCAATTTACGTGCGATGTGGTTCCAGCGAACTATGATGACATAAAAATTTTGAAAAGTATTTTATTTCCCCTTCTTTTTTATTCTGCTTTCCGTCATTTTTTCCGTCGTATCTTTCGTTATATTCTTCACCTGTTTTCATTCGCCTTGTTTCTCGATTTTTGGCGTCTATTTCAACTCAAGGAAATGCACGACCTGCCTGTCCAGAGACTTTTTACGTTTTCATCCTTACAATGCGAAAGAAAAATAAATGACGAATCTCATCGCTTCTCCCAAGCTCGTATAACGCTCCCTTAATTAATCTTAAGATTTTTTCAGAACCGCGTTATACATATTCGCTCAGGGATTCATTATTGTTATTTTTTCTTATTAGTATACCATTATTATGAATTTCATTTCTTAATTATTATAATTTTTATGAATATTATTTTATGCTCTTAGTACTTAAAAATTTCCTTTCGGGTTTGTTCATTAATACTGCTATTTTGGCGGTTCTCTTAGTCGGAGGGCGAAGCTCAACGAAGAAATTTTCTGCTTTTTTCTTTCTTTCGTTTTATTTGCGTCTGGCTCTCGAGTCGTTCAACATTTCCTGCTTGGCTTCTTTTCCCGGACATTAAACAAATTACGAAATCTCTACTATGTCATTGAAGTATTGAAAAAGAGAATATTTGAAATTTGTAGTTTGGATTAAACTTCTAGAATGAAATATTAATTTTTTTCTTTACGAATTTGGAACTTCTCAGTCTCTATCAATGCGGAAACTTTTGGCAATATTTATTTTCAAATTGAAATCATCATTTGAAAATATAAGCTTTATAAGCATGGCGCTAACCACATTAGATGAATTTTCAGAGTTCGCAAATCTCTCATTACATATTTAATTATAATTTTGAAATTTTTTACGAGTGAACTTACCCCCGCACGGTGAAAACCAATTTCCAAAGTAATTACTCGAGCAAGCATATCCGTTCAATTTCATAGACCAATTTTACATGTTTAGTGCGTCGCCAAAAATATTTTCGTACTTTTTTTACTTCTTGCTCATTCGTATAATTAACGTTTTTAATGAAATTTCAAATTTTAAGAATTTTAAGCACATGGGCCGACGATTTTGTCATGGACAAGCTGTCAAAAGAATCGATCTTTAATAAGTCCCTTTCATCTAATATATAGGAATATATACTTATATATATAATCCGATATTTTGAATGAGTTAACTTTATCGAAAACTTAATGATAATTAATGAAAAGAAAAGACACCAAGAGTCAACCGATCGTTGATTCAACGACATGAGCAACATTAAAGTCAACGACAAGCATTAATTAGAAGGAGAAAAATAGAAAGACAAAGAGAGAGAGAGAGAAAGAGAGGGAGAGAGAGAAACACAGACAGAGAGGGAGACAAAGAGAAGAGAGAGAGAGAGAGAGAGAAATTGAGACTGAAGAAACGACGAATAAACTCGTAGCTCTTTTTTTTATTATACATCTTATTGTTTTTCAATCTTTTTGTTGTTGTTGTTGTATTTTATATTGGTGTGTTGAGAATCCTCATAAGTATATATAATATATATGTATAACTTTAAAACAATAGCGATCGATCGTGACGCGTTTTATTTTCCCCATAAAATGAGTGACTTATCATTTAAGCATTTTATAATTATTATAACACTATTTACACTCCGTTGAAACGACGTTTTTTATTATTCTTTTCTTTTAAAACTAATTCGAACATTATTTCTTGCTTTTTGCATATTTTTCTTTTAATTCTTGTATTTTCCTCCCTCTGCTCTCTCATTATTTTTTCAAAATTCATTTCACCGGTTCTAATTTCTAGTTAATACTTCTCACTTTATGTTATTCATGCAAATGTCTCTTTCTCTCTCTCGCTCTCTCACTCTCGATCATTTTTTCCAGGATCCATCGGTCCGAGAATGGGCACCATTCGAAAAAACTTATCAATAAAAAACAATCAATAAATCATTCATTCTTAATTAACAATTGATCATTAAGCGTTTAATTACTTAAAATTTATACGTCTTGTAACAGTAGAGATACTAAAAAATGATGTAAATATATATATTATTTTTTTTAAACGATGGCGCCCTTCTCTGTCGGTTTCGTGTCACTCGCAAATTTTACGCAACGTTATCGTTTTCTTCTGTTTTTGTTTTGTTTTTTTTTTCTTTTCGTTTTTATTATTATTTTTTGTTTCACCGACGAATAGATGTGTGAAATCACGAACCTTTGATAACGAAGTGGCAGTCCCGCTGCGCGCCCACGTCTATAAGCCTAATTAACGCTAAGCTCTATGTTTTTCTTTATCTTTTTTATTTTTTACTCTTCAATATTTGGATCGCGTAGACATGATGCAACGTTGAGCCAATTTCTGTTTCTTTTTTTTTTTTTTGTTTATCGTTGAGAACATTTTCGTTCACATCGCCACTTTTTGGTAAGTCTTCATTGATGTGTCACGGAATTTTACGGAGAGTGTTAATTCCATGTGAATAATTACCTTTGGTTACAATATTAAGTAATACATTGCTTTTAACCCATCAGCGGTCGCGATGTGAAACTTTTTTTTACAGTTCTAACGATGATTATACAAAAATTTCAAATGGCATTTTATTTTTTATCTATCTTCATCGAAAATATTCAATTTTTTTTTTTAATTTGCTTTTCAGCCCCAACTTTTTTCGTATTTATCGTTCAAAATAGAAAAAAAATCACAATAAAAGTATTCATTAGCAACCATCGCTGTAGTGAAATTATCCTGAACATGATATTTATAAAATAAAGCAATTAAAGTTTTTAAACGATGTGAGAAAACTCTCACCACGCGACCAATGTTCGAAGTAGCGTGTCCGCTGACGGCTTAAAGCCAATTATTAAATATTTCTTGTAATTGAATTCATTAATTTCTTTCAAAAGATTTGCGATTCCGCGTTGTAGAACCGACATAAAAAATAAAGTAATTTTTGACGTACTTTTTTTTTTTTTTAAAGTCAAGTTGTTAACTCTACCGCAAAATGTGCGTCACCTCATCGAACCTCTTTGAAAAAAGACGCCAACAATTATTAGAGTCATTAAGATAATCCATAAGTTGTTAAACTTTTTTTTTTCTTTTTTTTTCTTGGTCTTAGCCTGGATCTCTGCGACATTTGCTGATTGCGCTACGCTTTTATTTCATAAACTGCAGTTAACGTGTCTTTTTAATCTCGTCTGATGCTAATTACGTAATTCGAAGAGAATATACGAAAAAGATAAGAGTCTCGGAGTTTACAGTCCTTTACGGGGCCGTGTATCGCTCGATTAAACCAGCTCTTAAATAGCCTCGTTTTCGTAAATAAAATACATCGAAATTACTTGCGAAAGGTCTAACCAATACCAGACTTTCGCAATACACCCGGAATATAGAATTAACATTTATTCTGTGTGTCGTTTAATTTTTTTTTTTCGTTTCCTTCGATTTTAAGCAAAGCTGTAAGTAACGAGATAATTTTTTTATCCATTTGATACATGTTTTTATACATTTTTATTTTGTTTGTTTATAAGCGAGAAATTTTGGCGGAGTCTCAACTACGACCCCGTAAGCCCATTAAGAGTATTTTACGAAAAGTTTCGCATATTGCGGGAGCTTTTATCAAGAAATACCTCTCTTTTCGTCACCGCACTCACCTTTTTTCATCTTTCACATCGATTCAACAATTTTTCTTTATTTCTTGATTTTGCCACCCTCGTACAGTACATTTTGACTCAAGCCACAGCGCGTCACATTCGTAGAGGCATCTCCGTTAATTGACTAGTTTTTTTTTTTTTTTTTTCAAATTTTTATTGTTTTTTTTTTTCCATTTACTTTTTTATTCGTAATTTATGAAGTTTATTGATTTTTTTCTGTTTCTTTGGTTTATTCATCAACGTTAATTGAGTACAGACACGACGATGGCCGTCTCGGTCGACACGTGTAACACATTTTTAGCTCGACTACGACACTTATTGAGCGTGATCTTAAGATGTATACGTAGGCAACGATTATTCAATTTTTTTCTTCTACACATTAGACATCACCGTTCTTTGTCCTGAACTCTATATTCACCTGCTTGTGTGATTAATCTTTTTTTAAATTTTAATCCACAATCTTTGTTTTCACCGTTTTTACTCTAAATTATGTTTTTTTTTTGGTTATTATCGTTTTGACGAGAGGTTGAGCGAAGCGAGACTTTTTAGTTAAGAGGGTTGCGTTGTTCCGACGGATATGGTCAGGAGGCGCCAGTCTCGTCGGAAGCAACGAGAACTCTCGATGAGAAAACTACCGGATATTCGATCAATCGGCCATCCCGTAATTTCCCCCTGTCAAAGCTCATTTTTACCCCTTTTCCCGCTTCCCTCGCTCGCTCAATCAAACTTCCATCGGCTGCAACCGAAAGGAAATTTAGATGACGAACGATCGTCGATAAACAGCGATGCTCTAAGAATGCGCGGCGCTCGACTACATTTCCGAACGTTACTTCCCTTCTCCCTTTCCTGTCTCCTGTTCATTTTTTTATGTCCGCTTGTTGCTTAGATTTCTTTTTTTGTCTGTATCTCGTTTTGCTGTTCGTGCTGATTTATTTAATCGTCGTCGTCCAGGCCGAGCAATTCTGGCGGAAGTCTTCGCTGACGACAGCACAATGTCAGACACAGAACCCTCGCTGCTAAACGAAACTGGGGGCTCAGTGTGCCCAGCACCAAAGCCTTCCAGAAACTGTTCGTCACCCCGAACCAGACGACAGCAAAGTTCAGGAACGGGACCTGTGTCGAGAGAAAAGAAACATCATAATCAAAGGAAACCTGTTCGAAAAATCAACTGATTTTCTGCATGCTGCAATTTTTTTTTAAAGCATTTACACTTTGAAATCGATTCATATATCAATTTTTTAAATCAAAGTCTTCGACTGATTAGAAATTCGGTTGCTTTCGTCCTAGTTGCAACGTTTGGCAAATATTTTAGGTTTTCTATCATTAAATCGTCGAGTTCAATAGGAAAAAAGTTTTTATCTAGAAGACAAGGGATTCGGTTGCATTAATTCAATCGGTAGAATGAGAATGACGTTCCGTAGTAACGCAATTTCGCGAAAAATCATCGAAAAAAATAGTTTGTTTGAATAAAAAGAACTGGAATGTTTGAGGATTGAAAAGATCGGGTACCTGAGGTGGTCCGTTAAGGCTAGAGTAGATCCTGAGTCCGGCGTACGGGGCCCAGGATACCCAAAACGCCATAACAAGAACGAACGACATGATGTGGCTTGGATTGCTGAGATTTTCGGACAACGCTGTTGCGTACTCTTTGTCGTGTATCGGTACTCCGGATCGTAGTCGTCTCATCATTGAGAATATGTAGAAGTACGTGTACACGATTGTTATGACCGAAGGACCGAGTACGAGTATTGATAGGGTGATTGTATAGGCGGCCATATTTCCCCAATCCAACATGCATATGAAGGCCTCGCGATCGAAGATCGGTTTGTTGAAACCGAGCAACGGTGGGCAGCATATCATGGCCACGCTTATCCATGTGAAAACCATCCAACACTGGCATCGAGTTTTTGTCTGTACGGTCTCGTACCTCAGTGGTTTCCTGGCAAACATCCAAAAATTCACAAAATTCTATATTAATACATGCAGAGATAGTTGCAACTGCGGTAATTTAAATATTGAATTTTTACTGCTCGAAATAGGGGAAGATCTTGAATTTCCATATGTTAATGATTTTTTGTCTCTTTCGCAAGTCTTTATATCATTACGTAATAGTTATCGAGTGCAAAATAGGTTTCAAACAGTGGCTTGAAAATATACGAAGAAACAAAAGTTTGAATAAGAAATAACTCATTTGTTTAAGCTAATCGTTCAATCATAATTAGAATATCCAATCATTAATAGTGTTTCTTTTAATATCTTTCTTATACTTTTTAATCCCGAAGGCATAATTTTCCAAAAATCTAACATCAATGAAACTTGTAATTGTAAGAACTGACGAAAATGTCTTGAGACAGAAACTTTTTATCAAAATCAACTTTATTTTTCCTTAACAAAAGATATCCGACTCATTAAAAAGTAATGTTGATCTGGAACAACATCCAAAAAACAACTCTTTGACACTATCTCTGTGCTAACATCGTCCTTCATTCTCTACACAATATGTTGAGCAAATTTTCAAATTATTAAACAAACGAACGATTTATTAAACCAAATATCCAGAACGGACACTTTCGAGCCATTTCATATTTGCAAAGTAATAATAAGGGCTTCACGTTAGTTGTTCAAAGACAATATTCACTTGCGTGTTACACGTGGGAGAGTATCGGCGATATTTGCCTCGTTAATCAAAGCCCTCGTACGAAAGTTGAGCAATGTAAATCATAGAGGTAAACAAAAGACACGTGTACATGCATATATATATATATATATATATATATATGTGTGTGTGTGTGTGTGTGTGTGTCTAGTTGTGAATAAAGCGGAGACTGGGTGAACTACGACGAAGGTCATAAGAGTTTGAGGTCAGATGATTTACCTGATTGCGAGATAGCGATCGACGGAAATCCACATGAAGGTGTAGACCGAGACCCCCCAGAGTGTGACCTCGAGGTAACCGACCAAACGACATACTATGTCCCCGTAGACCCATCTTCTAACGAGCGCTGGATATACCGAGAGTGGTACTACCAGCAGACCGCATAGAAGATCCGCCGACGCCAACGATAGTAAATAGTAGTTTATCACCTCGGAGGGACCTGGAAATTGAAGAAGTTTGCAAAAAATAAAGAAATCAATCGATTTTGTATTCCAAGCTTTATTTCATATTGTTATATTTGATGTATTACAAGCCGAGCAGAAATAGTAAGGGTCTGACAGGAAACGCTCTTACGACAGCTTAAGTCATTTTTTGACTGGCATAAAATGCAGGTTTCGAGTGATTTTTTTTCCCCTCATACTTAGTCATGATTTCTGTTCATCTTTTAGAGACTGGGTTTAGTGTGAATGCTAATGATCTTAATTCTTAATACACTAGACATTCATTAATATTAATTCGTTGTAAAATGTGAAGTAAAATTCAAGTTAAATAATTATAAATTACCGCGGAAGTTGAGGTAAGTGGCGATGATGAGGAGATTCGAGAGGATGATGGCGACACCGACAACGAAGATGAGGCCCGCTTGCATGAGAGCCTCCAACGAGGGCTCCTCCATGCCGCCACCCCTTCGCGCTGCATCCCCTCAAAACCCGCCCTTAGGTGACTTTACCCTTCACCGTTTTCCAGTGGACCCCTTTGGGGACCACCGAGTGCGTCCTTCGAAGAAACCGCAAGAAGATTGTTCGTGAAAAGTTTTAGTCCAAATCAGCCGTCTTTCGTGTACCACTGGTCCGTCCGATTGTTCACAATCGGCCGGGGGTGGTTACCCTTCAACAATTTTAGATACTCGGCGACTTTGATTCTCCGCTATCATTTCTTCCATCAACATAACTGCGAACAATAATAATCGTAATAATAACATTTTACAAAATGATTTAAGGGCTGCAAGTGTAAAAGCTTCACGTACATGCTGGATATCTATCGAAAAATCGTTACAACTATATCTTCCAAGTCATTGACTATTAAAAATTTTGTTATGGCCTTTATTTTACACACGAATGTTTCTGTGCAATCAACTACCGTGAAGAGATATTTCGTGTGATATGAATAATAAGGTTTTTCTTTTGTTTGATATTACGATGAAATCTCACAACGTATGACACTCTCATAGTAGGAACGGAACAGCAGGTCTCGTTCTCAGTGTATTTTTATCGATAGTAATGCTGTACGTTGACCTTTTTTTTTATTGTTGCGGGGGTGTACACATACACCCTCCTCGTTTTATTGCGAGGAATAATTGTCTCGTAGTAGCTTCTTTCGTCGACGAGGTGCACGCGTCTCAACATTATCGACCGCCATTCATAATTTAGTCGCCTCTCTCAATGGGGAAGCTACGTATGTTACGTGTCTCTTTTCCAACCCTCTTTTGTATATTACATGTATGTATTACCGTACGAAAAAAAAACTTGTATTCTAGAATCGTTTTTATTGCTTTCTGGCCTCTTTCGTCGACCCTCGTTTCAAAAAGGAACCGAAGTAGAACAGCCCTCAAAACCCCTGGCTTATTTTCACCAAACCGTCATGATTTAAAGATCGCGTGTTTTTTTTTTTTTCCAATTATAAAATCCAGTTATCTTTTTACTATCCGCTACTTCGTGCATTGCGTTACTCGTCAGATTCACATTATCGATGTTATCAATAATTAGTGACCGTGATTAATATTCAGATCAAAAAATAGTTCATATATATTTTTTTAGATAATAATTTCGTGATTAAGGTGTCCATAATGTAGTGAAATTTTCAAACTTTCATTATATTAATCTACCGAATCGAAGATATATAGTTTTTGATTAATTAACGAGATCGCAGTCTTAACGAGATCTTAGATATTAATCGAAGGAGGCAAAAATCAATGTTAAAGGTTGTTCAAATATTTTCCACACGTTGGAATAAGACAAAACAAATTTAATTTTGGACATTTTCAATCTCGGAGAAAAGTTGTTTCAAAACCTCTATTTCTATAAATTCTTATGGCTGTTTGTATGTATCTACAAACTTCCCGCGAATAAGGTACCAACACAAAGTCTTTTATTCATTTTTTTTTTGCTAAAACACCATTTATACTCATTAAGTGGAAAGTTGGCAAGTTAAGTTTTAAACAATTACGTAATTATAAATAAATAAAACGGAAAAACTACGCCAAAGTCGTGGGTCACATTTGCTTTTGTCATCCGAGACTATACTCGCTTTCCCACAACACTGAAAAATAAAAATTTGAAAACATAACGCGACGGGAATAAAGGAACGAAATAATATTTTGTAATTTTAATGAATTTTAATGAAAATGAAGTTGGCGTATATTTTCTGACAATTTTCACTGGGAATTAAAAAATCGGCTAAAAATTTAGAAAGTGTATAAATCTATTCTACAATCCAGTGCGTCCAATCTTGAAAAACACAAATTAAAGACGAAGGAGAGTAATAAAAATGATAATTTTAATTTGCTCGAGATTTAACGAGCGTGTCCATTTGTCGGGTGTGAGTGTCATTACCGGTGTGACATATCCGACAAACTGATCGCATCAGAGCTCGACGATAGATGATACGTTAAAGTAAATCTACCGAACTGCGTCGACACGCGACCGCTGTCGCGAGAGTCAAGTCTGTTACATGAAAAGAAGATTAAGAAGCCCCTGTTTATAACCCCGGATTAGCGAGTTACGTGTTTTTTTTTCTCCCTTGATCCTCTTGTTCGTTCTCACTTTCCTCCTGGGCCTCTTTGCTTACATGCGGTATTTCCGTGCAGAATTATATATCGATGAGATATACATATATGTATATAGATATATATTTATTGACGTCCGCATTTTTACATGATACGTGTATATAAACCAACATAGATACAAGCTAAAACACGTGACACGACGCTCCTCTTTTTTCACCCTCGTTCCTCTCCCTCGCGTCCCTCGAACCCTCGTCGACCGAAAGTGCCTTGAAAGTTCCTGGCAAAATATCGATCGCCTCATTTATTTACGTCCCGATGGCCTCGTGTGTTCATACACAGACGTTTTTGTTGCAACGTCAAAGCGCACTAAAAAGTTTCGAGGAAAAATCAAGCCGGAGGTAGTTTCTCTTTTGCTCCAACGCGAAATACCTTCTTTCATGGATTCTCTTTTAGAATCGTTGGAAAAACGGAAGAAAAGATTTCTCATTGCGGCTCATCATTAAACATCAAAACTATACCGGATTATTGACCAAAACTACCCTTCCTGCGGCTTGAAGACTCGTATCGGTGTTGCTGGCCAAAAGATAAAGAGAGGGCTCAGCTGCTTTTTACTTTAGTTCCCTCTCCCAAGTGCATCCTCCATTTTTTTCTTTTTATGTAATTACATATATATTGTTATGCTTCCCGTAACCTCAAAATTGTCAGCAACGTCATGTTTGTCCGTCTACAAACGTAACGGCACACTAGTCGAGGCGTGAGAATACCTGAACTTGCGAATCTTCGTTAAGAAAAAGGTTGCTCGTGTATAAACTCGAGTATCGTCTCAGAACCAATGGTGGAACCGTGACAAAGAACATATTTCAATTCAACGAATAAGAATTTTGAAATAATCAATAAAGTGGTGAAAAAAAGTGGAATCGTGTGGTAAATAATCGTTTTTACGTTATGTTTCTTTCTTTCGGTAGAAAATGTACAAAGAAAAACCAAATATTGACTGTTTTTTTTTTTTTTGAATGGACAAGAAAAATTCGAGTCTAATAAATAGAATTTCTTATTTTTAAACAAAAGGTACATCGCATTATTTTTTTAAATGTATGTCACCATTTCTTTTATTATTATTGAAAATATTGTTATACCATTATTTCTTCAGTTTTTTTTTTTTTTTTTCAATAAATTTATAATGTTTGAAAGGTTTAAAACGAATTCCACACAGTTCGTGACTAATTCTAGTAAATATCCCGGCAAAAACCCATCATCATACATTCGCGATTTCGAGAAACAGTCGTGTTTCCATGACGATTCAACTGTTTCAGCAAAATTATCGACACAACAATCTAACATTGCTGGGATACGAATAAATTGTGACAAAGCTTGAAAAGTCATTGGAGCACTTAGTGACGAAGCGTAACAATTCTAGGTTTTAATTATCCTAATTATCAACATTTTTTATTCAGTGTGCAGCTTTTGTCCTTGAATTGTATACGAATCGGTTTATTGAAAAAAAAAAAGAAAAAAAAAAAACTAATTGACAACTTGTAGAAATATTTTTTTCTTTCACGTTATCTTTTCATGCTGTCTTCGATCAATCATTTATATGGAAAGACACATTATTTCCGGCAAGACTTCAGAAATTTCCGCCTTTATGAACAAATATATGGACATGGAACACACACAAATTGTTGATATGTGAATAAATATTACTGTATACGTTCAATAATTTAGATCGCGCATCTGTATAACGCGATGCTAATGTTAGTCGATGCTATTACACTGCCATTTATTTTATCTTTAACACATTTGCATCCCTCCTCAGTTACAGTTGCATATTTAACTCTAATAAAATATATTTAGCCAACGATGCGCATGTCGAGATGAGATGTGACCTGTCCGATACACCATAACTTCACCCCCGACTCTCTCGTGACACAGAATTTCTTGAAATCTCATGAAACGAGCACCTCGAGACGAAAAAAAATCTTAAACGTTGTTGAATATACTTTTTTGAATGAAATTTCAAACTCGAAGCTAGTTCATTGTCACGTTATCCTACGAATGAAGTTTTTTTTTCTTAGTGTCGATTCATTGGAGTAATTACGTTACGAGAGTGATAAAATAATGTTCTATGTGTAAGTTTCGCACTTGCCAATCTTTGTAGCAACATTTTAAACGAATATTTCGAAGTATTTTTTTAGTTTCGAATGAATTAAGAATCTCTTCGAATATAACATTCTGCAGAAATTTTCACTCACGAAGACGGGCTTTTTTTTCTACACAAAATTTATCTCGATTATTTATGACAGCAAGCAATTTTGCCAAAAGTTGTAAGTTTCATGGTTACAGCTTCAATTGGTCTAGCAATTTTTCTAGAGAAATTCGTTCGAGCTAAGCAAACATGCACGTACACATAGTTCCAATATGACTTTTAATGTTTCTTGCTACCTTTACAAAATGTTCTAGAATTGTAAATATAATGAATACTATTTTGAAAAATGAATGAATACTTTCTACGAAAATGATAGAAAGAAGCAAGCTCTGATCCCAACAAACCAAATTAAAAGGCTCGTGAAAGATTTTCGAAACTAAATGATATATTTTCTACCCCCTCCCGCTGGTCGTACACTTGCAGACACGATTTCCCTTGACGGAAAGTGAGATAAATATTGTACCATAAATCTTGTAAATGACACTGTGAGGTATCGGTGCCGACGATCAGTCAAATATTAAGTAATTAATCCCTGTGGACGATATTATGTGTTTGGGGACATTTTATCTCAGGTTCGGTTCACGCGCAGCATCCTCGTAGCCGTCCATGTTAGAAACCCACTGCCATCTTTAACGGAGCTTTCTATCTCTGCGGTATTTCTCATTCGACGAGGGTTGAAATAAAATTCTCGTGTACATACCTTATCGTCCTCATCCTGATAGATCACAATATTGTTTTTTTTTTCGGTTTTGTTTCATGAAATAAAACACGAGATGATTATGTTGATTTTTTTCTCACATTATCAGATGAAAAAATAATTTGGCACGACAAGAATATGATCGTTACGCACCACAGAGACTCGAGAGTGAAACAATAATTGTTTTTGTTTAAAAAATCAATCAACGCACACGAGGATCTTAGTTTTTAGTTTAGGTTTACTTTTAACCCTTCTTTCGCAAACGGGCTACCGTTTGATCGTCGGAAATTCCCGCGAAGTGCACGGCTGACCAGCCCGGGGTTTACTACTGACGAGGAGAGAAAATTCGTTAGTAGTTGTTCGCAGAACGCGACACTGCCCGGGAGCTTGCAGGCATCGATATACTACGCGCAGAACGCTTGCGCATTAACCCCTAAAAGCTTTTTTCCACCCTGTAAGCTTCCTCTCCTCACTATCCCTTCCTTTCTTCCTTACAGATTTCTCTCTCTCTCTCTCTCTCTTGCCATTTTGTATTCTTTCTCTTTCGCCCTTTATACCGACTTCCAATTTCCTTTCCCTCTCACTCTTTATTCCTATATCCCATTTTTGCATTACTTTATATGTACGTCGGGACACACAGCCACCCTCAATTCACAAATTCGTTGAGGTCGCAACCTCCGTCGGTTAGACCGGGGTCACTTTAAGCAATTTAAATATTTTTTCTTACCATTTTATTTTCTCGAACTATTATCCTGATTGGATTTTGATTTAAGGTGATATTCGATATTTTTCTTACATTGGGAAAAATTATAGATCAGCTGATCGACAGTCATTCATGTTGTTCTCTGGTCCTGACATTGCAGATTTTTTAATTAATTATTTTCGAACCACACAAATGAGTTTACACGTGCTGTGAAATTCATTAAACATTTATAGTTTAAATAATTTTTTTTATTCTTATTATGACTCGTTACAAAAAATGTGCAGAGAGTAAATTTTCATGAAAATCAATGAAATATATTGTACATACGATAAATTTTATTTTATTTTCATAAAAATTCACTTTCTCCATAAAACTTCTGCGTAAAAACAAATCTTAATTTATCGCAGACCTCTTACTCTAATTATTCATGAATCTAAACCAAAAGAGAAAAGAATTCATGTCGTAATAATTTTATTATATAATTGTCGGTAGGGTTGATTGAAATTTGTTTGTAATGTTAGATCAAACTTCTGTGGAACAGGATAAAATTATTCGCGTTCCAGCGGGGACAAGGTAGAACTTCCCCATATGTCATCAAACATTCTATGTAGCCTCGGTAATGAAATTCTATTAATTCATTCACTGACCACGTACCTTTCAAGATATCCATGTCTATAGATTCAATAATTTCCATGATCCATGATGAACAAGGGAATTTCCATGATCGAATATTTCGTAAATGAGAAATTCTTTCGCGATCCTAATTACTCCATTTTTATTTCGATTCACTGTCACAGAGAGGAGTACGAAATTTCGTTCAAATGACAGCCAATAAAATAATTTGAAAAATTGAATGGCTCATAAAGTCAATGGACAGAAACATCATTTTTATACTTCGGTAAACTTTTATTACTTTACGAAAGTATTTTTTTTTTTTTTTTTTTAATGAGCCATCGTCATCCACGATAAAAAATAATGCAACGTTTCTAATCGACATTATTCTCATAATATTCGGATTCACTCGATCGTGTACATTCTGCAAATTCGAGTCGTGTTGTTGACAACACTCGTATTATTTTTCCTCGGAAACTAAACTGTCGAGCGTGACGTCACGCTGAACGTTATCGTATTACGTAACTATCGGATAACAACGAGGAAACTGGTAATCGGACGGATAAAAAGCTTCTTTATTAACTTTGATAATAACGAAACTGAAACAGGGAAGCAATACTTTTATCTAAGAAGGAAAGATATAGAAATAAAGGTTTGTTTATAAAGATAACGAAACAAGCTTTTATATTTATAAATTTGTAGATATTTATCGTTAGAAGAGAAAATAAAAGTGTTCGATAAGGAAAAAAGTCGAAGAGTTCAATCGAGTTCAGTTATACGTATACATTTTTATAAGAAATTCTTACGATTGTTTATAAAAAAATGTATGATATTGAAAATTGTTCGTGATTAAACATTGTGTAAAATTGACATGAAAAGTTAAATATTATTGCATAATTCTACTTTTTATTTATTTATCCGATTGAATTGAAAACGTTTAATATAATTTATTGTAATTGTGTTTAAACTTTCGAGTCTTTATTTAATACAAAGTTATTGTATTTCAACCAGAGGATTTTCTTGTCAGAAAAAAATTCTAATAAAGAAAAATAAACTGAAAAGTAATTAAAAGCCCCGAGGATGGTATTTTGAACATTGGTTTGGATCTCAAACTTGCTGATTTGACTATTGTGCTGAGTCGATGAGTTTATCGACACGCGTCACTCTCATATATCTGTTCTCTCATTTTCTCGCTCTCTCTCTCTCTCTCTCTTTCTTCGTACTTTCTTGTTCGATGCCTTGAACAACCAATTTCAAGCCCTGGAGGACTTGAAAAACAGACCTCTCCAACCCTTTTTCACGCTGACTAGACTCTCGGAGACAAAATTCGCTCCAGTTACCAAGAATAGAAGCGTGCTTCGTTCTCTCCGTTCTGTCACTCTTTTGTCGATCGACGAAACTCTTCCACAAAAGAGCAGTTATCTCGTAACTTTTGCGTTACGTAAACCATTATTGTAGATTTTCTTGAATTTCAAACTTTATTATCACATTATATTAATATCGTTTATTTAAACATTTCATTTCAGAAGAAGGTCGAGAAAAATATTCACTTTTCTTTCTTTTTTCTTTTTTTTTTTTTTTTTTTAATTAAATACCAAAGTAGAAAATCAAACATTTCGAGTATATCAAAAAAAAATATAATGTAATGAAAGTATTCTCTTATTATTTTGAGCATTGATTCATTTAGAGATTTTATTTTTTATCAAATGACTACTTAATGATTTAAAAAACAACCGAAATCATTAAAAAGAAAACAAACGGAACATTATCAATTCTTAAATACTATTTTCACGAAAAAACGATTGGATTTCGTAATTCACAATCAGTGACGTTTGCAATTCAAGGCTCCGTTTCCATCAGCAGTTGATCTTATCGGGTCGTTACGAAAAGGATAGTTTTCTTCTTTTTCAATTTTATATTCCTCATTTCACGACCGGATCATTCGCTGGGAAATTTTCAGATTATATAGCAAGTGAGCGAAATTCGTTTTCCTGCGAAGTCCCTACGAGTTTGCTGTGAGAGTTAATATTCCCTGGTGAGGAGAGAAAAGTGTTTGAGAGAAAGAGAAAGAGAGAAAGAGCGAACTGGAAGACTCAGTATACGATAAATATTTATGAGATTCGATACTTTCTGGTAGGGAATCTCCAGCAGTTCTGTTTCCACCGTTACAAGGTGTCAGCTTTCACGTACACATATACCTGTATCAAAAGATCTCAGGAGCCCTTTTGTCATTATATAAAACATACATGGGACGTTCTACATAAAATCTTACGGTCTTTACTCTCTGCCATTTTTCATTACAATGTCAATGAAACCATGCAGCAAAATTTTACAGTAGAAACTTCAAGTTTTTCATTCAAAATATTAAATGAACTGCAATGTCTTTGTCAGACGTAATGTTGTCCCAATAATCAATAACAATAAATACTAAATAAAATGGAATTGTAATCAAATATTTTATGAATAAACAAATGCTTCCAAAATTTTTTTTTTAATTTCCGAACAATTCTGTTAGTCATCGAGCATATAAAAATGTTGTCTTGTTTTCCCTATATGTGCTACGGATATTACGAGTTTCTCGCAAACTACGTTAGTGTGGTAACTCTTAGCTTGATGCGAGGTATATTGTGACCTTACATGGCGGAAGAAGCCCCGTACCGACCCCGTTTTATTCAAATCAGATAGGCCTCCTTCCATCGAGTCACCTTAGAGGAATCGAGTTGATTAAGTTCTTGACTCAGCGCTGACGTTACGCCCCAGGCCACCCCTTTAATCTACCTCTAGGTACTACGTTAATTAGAAGAGTTAGAACACAAAAAAAAGTCAACATGATGACTCAATAAATAGTTAACAGGGAATTTCAACAAACTCGTTTGCATTGTCTCAAAAGATTCATTCTTCTTCTTCAGGAAATGAGACTTCTTTCCATTTACATTTATTTCTTTCGTTAATGAAGTTTCGTTTATTAGAAAAATCATATATTAGAAATAAAAAAACACTGTGCGATTCGAGAAAGTCTTTAATTTATGTCATAGTTCAAAAGGGTCGCTTTGCTAGTATCAAAAAAAAACTGCAAATTAGACAAAATTTTCCCTGGCCTGGTAGTTTTTTTTTTCTACCATAAAAAAATATTCCTTACGCGAGGATCGATCGTTAATGTTTTATAGAGTTGAGTGATTGTTCGCTTTTTTGCTCGCGCGAATATTAAAATGGTCACACATTTTTATCGGAGATATTAATCGTTTCACGCCTAAGTAAGTGTTCGCCTATGCCTCATTTTCCGCTACGAGGTCAGGTTGTTTCAAACATAAATCTGAATGAAATTTACAAGGTTGTACAATTAATCGATACTTTTGTTATTGAATGAACAGGACTGCGAACTCGATACTGCTTGTGTTCCACTGCGCTCAATCAAACGATATTCAATTGAATTTGGCACACGATCTTTCTTACTTTCAAACACAATGTCGATACTCCCCGAAACTTTTAGCTACTCTTCGCATTATAGACATCAGTAAATCGAACAAAAGAGGTAAATGCTTGTTCCCCAGATATTTGTATAGAACTTATTGCGAAACTATTATTTCCAATGAAAATTGGAACATCGCTGATTCGAAACTTGTTCGGGACATTGTCATCACATAGTGTCTCGTTCACGCATGTGAAGTAATTTAAAAAAAAAAAATGTACATCAACCTCATGTTTTTTTTTATCTTGACAGTATAATGAACTTAATTAATTAGATTTGTTCGGCATTGTTTTTATATATTTACCAAATGGGTTCCGAGTAATTTGGAAAGTGGGTCAAAGTATTGATTTCCACTTTGCTTAATTGATATTTTTTACGTCGTTTATATCCATTCAACTATTTTAATAGTCGTTCAATTTGATTCCCCCAACTGGATGAAACTTCAAGCTTAATAAAAACTAATGAGGGGAGAAAGATTGAACAGAGAAAAACGAGAATGTTACATGCTCAGAACGAAAAGTCGGAAGTCGTTGAAAAATTCTACGAATTTATTATTTCGTTAATTGTAATGAAAATCTTTTCGGAGAATCGTACAATCGCAATTTTATGTTTTCATTTCGTGAAATTCGTTCGTACTTTAATTGTACTTTTATGCAATCATTGAAATAGTACGTATAGGACATCGATTGCGAGAATCGGGCACAATACACGCATTTGGTTGATCTTTTTTGTTTCTTCCAAATATTAAAAAAAAACTACTTTATATCTCTATGACGTTTTGTCAAAAGATTGATAAGTGACGCCCATTTTCTATGACTTTGTAATGGTATTTGCAAACGTTGCAAACGTAGTCAAGAAAAATGGTCATTAATGAAGAAACATTTTTCAGAATCGCGTTGTTCAATTAATCGTGTCAATGGCTTTAATTATTAATAGATCTAGATATTTAGGAACAAAAAAAACTGAAGCAAATCTCAATTCTTAAAAAAACGTCAGTTCCTACAACGTACAGGCTTAAGGAATTGAATCTGGGCTTTGGTAACCTCGCTCCAAATGCAATGGACCATTTCACGTTTGTGCTGGTGGCGAAACTCTTTGAGCGAAAGCATACGAAGATTAAATGGTTGGTTCAAATGCGGACCAATTTCTATAGATTCTTAACCAATAGAGAGACGAATAGAGTATCAGTGATTTATATGTGTAGAGAAAGAGCGAAAAAGAGACAAAAAGAGAGAGAGAGAGAGTAAGAGAGAGTCGTAGCGGGGACGTCCTAGACCCTTCGAACGCACGCGACGCTTATTGATCTGAACGGCGGGGGAGTTTGCGACGATATAGGGTTGGTACGGTGAAGAGGAGGAAATGAAAGACGAGAGAGAAGTGAGCGGGCACAGAGGAGCTCAAAATGTTATATATATATATACATAGATCAAGACGTTTTCCCTGACCCCCGCCAATGTATTTCATCTTTCAAAATATTATTCATAACATTGTGTCAAAAAGACATCCTAACATTTTTTCGACCATTTTGAACTCACAGAATTTTCAATAGCTGAATTCAGTGAGTTTAAAAAAATTCGAATAATTGAAATATTTTTCTATCTCTTTCTATCTCTTAAATATGGATCGATTTGTTTTCCAAAACGTCTTACGTGCTATTACGTATTTCGCACACGGAGGCAGCATATAAAAATAGAAGAAATGGCTTTGGAAACGCCGTTGATATGTATTTTCATAAGTACAGTTGCGTTTCACAGCGTGCGAGCAGTCGTTCGTCGTCACTCCATTCACAGGGGATGATGATGTGCACGCGGTATGACGACTCGACGACCCTGTTTCGAAGGTCTTTATCAATCGGCTTTGCACTTCGTTATGTGCTCCCTAGACGAATATATCGTAGTAATGGATAGAAGTGGGTTGAGGACGCGAATCGTCATCGAAATCTACATCGTCTCTGTCATGCCAGGTGAAAAGTTCGCAACGATAGATTGTTAATCTATCGTAACTTCCAAGAAAGCTTTTACAGAGCATTTTAATTCTCTACTCAAATCCATTGATAGGATCTCGTTGAATCGATCGTAATTAAAAGAAATAAATGTACTCGTTTTATTCTCTTTTTTTTTAATGTAAATTAAAAATCGAGTCATTGAAAAGTGACTGTTTGTGAGTGAATTGTTTTTTCGACATGTTCGTTTTTATACTTGACTGGTTTTGGATTTAGACTAAAGTTGATGGATTAAGTTGAAGGTTTTCTCGAAATAGAAAAAATGAAATGTTATTATTGCACGAATTTATAAACGCGAATAAAAGTTTTCTCAAAATACAATAAACAATGAATACTTTTGAAATGTAAAAATTTTATGAGTATGTGGTTCATACAGGTACACAGGACAAAAAAAAATGAAATGAAGATGGACAAAAACAATTATTTAATGACGTCGTGACGCAACAAATATTCTTATGCATGGACGATTGTACATAAAAACAAACTCTCGTGAATCAAAAATATAAATTTGTCTTTCGTTACAAGTTCCATAAAGTTTTCAAGAGAAAAATCTTATTTTTGGATGTAAATCGAGAACGAAAGTTACATTAGAAATTTTGCGTATGTTTTGATTGTGTTTGAAGTTTGTTTTTATTTTTCATCGATTTATCACATTGATTGAGCCGCACTTTTGTTGGGATATTTTCCGTAAACTCTGCCACTTCTGGTAACTCGATAATTGACTTGTTGGGTCGTTTGTACACAACCGGAAACGTGTGGACCGTCGCCAGTGCAAAGACGCTTTACTCGGGTTTTTATTCCCGTCGCGTGTTTCGGACTGAGTGTGAGATTCGATTTTGTATCTTTTTCGATGATGTTGTGCTCGCGTTGGTTATTCATTGTCGTGGTCCTCGTCGATACTTGGTGAATTCTATTTGATGATCTTGGCACATAAACGCCATGTGAATTAACCGGTGCTACGCAACGACGCTTTAATAAACGCAATGGCGAAACAGCGAGTATTGCTTTGGCGATGCGACGTCTGCAACGCCAAAGTACGAAAGCTGTGGCGAACCAAGCGAGCCACGGACCAGCTCGTGGACCAGGCACAGGTTCCTTCGACCAGAGAAACAGCATCTGCGTTTATTTATTTGTTATTAATATTTCTATTGATATGATGACTCAAAATGCGTGAAATCAAGTGAAATTTCGGCTCCTGGCAAAATATACAATAATTAAATGAATTTTTCATCGACTATTCGATTCAATTAATTCTCCATTGTTAAATGGACTTAATTTTATTTCAATTTAAACGAATGCAACTATATGTCAATGCGAAGTAAAATTTATTCATACAAAATGAACTTTTGAATCTGGCCTCTCAATATCATAATTTCGTTATTGAACTCTTGAGCTCAAAGGGAAAAAAAGTTAATGAGATCTGCGGGTGCATGTACTGGTATGAAAGAAGGTGAATGTCGAGATTTGTCGCGAAGCGTAGGCGGAGCAGTGGAAAAGGATGGGCAAAAAGAAAGAAATAAAAAAAGAAAATTCGTAGAGTGGGAAAGTCGAGTGGGATAATATCGTTAGGGGTGAGGTCGCGATCGTACTGACGCGTTCACAACTCTTTTCTATGGCTCCATGCTGACAGCCCACGGTCGCACGTAACCTTCGTTAGTTTTCTATCTTTTTCTCACTCTCCGTTCCCATCGTTTTTATTTTCTTTCGCTGTTATTTCTTGTCCCAAAGGGGTAGTGATTTTCTACGTTGTGACATTTTCTACTGACCTTAAATATCCAGTCGGTGGCGCGCTGCCTGAAACTTAAGGGTCGATCGACTAGTCGAAACATAGAATGGCCGTGGACGGGAACTACAAGGAACGTGGATCTAGGAAATTGTTGAAAAGCCATCATCAACATTAAACAATTCTTCATTATAAATATTGTCTATTTATGATTTATGAACTCAGTATATTGATTTTATAAAAGACATTTTTCACTATTATCATGTAAATTTAAATTTCGTTACGATATGCTGATAAAATGTTCGTTTTTTATAAATCTTCACTTTACGAATATGACAAGATTGTTGGTTTTTATTGATGAAAAAATATTCATTTCTCATCGAGATCGAAAGCGTAACTCGATAATCTACAATCAATCATTCAGCAAGTGACACAATGAACTTTTTTTCGTGTGTGTTTGAAAAAAAAAAAAAAATCTGATGCTAATTAAGATATTTAGTAATTCAAAATCTTACTAAAATGTTGACGTAGTCTGTAGATAAATGTTTCATTCATTCGCGAAATCCTCTTGACTTTAATTTTTATTAATTTTTTGGTTAATGTGTCCGAACAGCCGTTATGAAATGGAAATTTAGCTTGTCAGAGAAATGTTTTAGAGGCTTTCATACGGAGTATCATGAATGTGTTTTTCTTGGTCGATTGGGAGTTTCGCGGGTTGAATTTTACGTTGAGCCTGGCATGTACTCGGCTGTAGGAAAATTTAATTGCTTGACACTTTTTCGGGCACTTTGTTTTCATGGAGTTCGGACGACGAGATAAATTTCCTCTTTTTTGGCGGGTCTCTCGAGACTGACGGCTAACCAAAAAAAAAAAAAAGGTCAAAGTTAGAATGGAAACGTTTGGCCGAAATGCTTACGAGCTGAGAACTGGGACTGACCAAATATCTTCGCGTGTAATTTGATCGACCGACGGAAAATCCTGACTCCAGCTGTTCACGAGATGAAACGAGGGAGAGAGAAAGGATGACAAGAATAGTCTTTCTCAGCTCATAGCCTTTTTTTGCCCGTTTCACAGTCTCGATGATTTGGCAGGGCTGGTTGTACCTCGGCCCCACGGGACACCGGCTAATTTTCCCGTTACGTCACGATCGTATATATTCATGTAAACTTTAAACTTGTCCACATAATTACGAAATAAAAACGGATAAAAAATATATCTAAGAATAATAATAATGATATATACACATTATATTATATTTTGTGTAAAAAAAATAACATATGAAGCGTAAAGAATTTAGACAAAAGGATCGCGACCGGTCCGCGCTGCGTTCAGCTGCTGACACGTCCCGCTCACCTGAAGTTAATCCATATTTTTAACTCGATCTCTAACGTTCGTGACCATCTTCACATTCACATGGATTATAACGAACACACATAATCCTGAAAAGTTTTCTCATCAGAATAAACATGACAATTAAACGAAAATCTCAACCAACGTGGCTATCGCTACGTTATTTTGGAAACTGATTTTCAATATTATTAATAATAGAAAGTTATCGATGAATCGTGTTAAACAAACCATTTTTTTTTTCAACCAACATTGCACAATTTTTTCCCATATACCAAAGAAATTTACTGGTTTTTCTAAAAACGTTGTTTCCTCAATTTTGCTTTCTTTCATGAAATTCTCTCTTGTAGAATTGAAAAAAAACCCTGTAATGACGTTGAATCTTTTTACGAAAATTTGCTCAAATCCACGATTTGTCATCCTTTTTTAAAGTTTTTTAATAATAAGAGAACATTCTGGAAAACTTCTGAAGTTACGAGAAACGACAATTCAATGACGTAGTAGTCTCGCTACAGTCACGTTTAAAACTTAACTGTCCGGTTATTTTTTGAAACCGCGGATATATATTTTATGCAATAATCAAATAATATAACTACTTGTATCTTGTGGGAATGTAAAAAAATATATAAATTGTCAGAAAAAATGTGTAACATGAAGTTTAGAGTTTGAGAAATAATAACATTCCCAATATCTGAAAAACAAATGAGCTTATCATTTATATCTGTGCTTATATCTGTTCCTGTGCGATTGAGAGAAAAAAAGCCATTTCATGAAATTATAATTCTTTTTAGTTATCAGCATATGTAAAACTATGAAATCTTTTTGAATGTATCTTGAAATTTTGTTTCCAATCTGTAGAAAAACGCTTTGGTGCCATTACTATAAACAAAACGAAAAAAAAAAAACCGTAAAAATAAATGCTGCAAGAACTGAAAACTCAGACACTTCGTCGGACTTGAAATTAAGTGAAATAAATAAAACTTGAATTCTCATTGTAAAGAGGGTGCAAATTACAAAACTTTTAGTAGTCGTAACGAGAGATAAAACTTTTAAAAGAGAACTTTTTGTTCCCTTTTTTCATCCCTGACGGTGCCTCAACCTCGGTTTGGTCTTGCAGTCGAAAGTTTTTTTATCAACATCGTCCAAGACGACGTTTTTCGGCCTTGTCGAGTGGCTATAGTGAAACTGATATTAGGGGAGTTGGTCAGGGTTGGGCAAGTACCAACCCTATTCGTCGTTTCCAGAAAACGTGTCCTTTGCTCGCTACCTTCTTACAGCAGTCCTTTCACCTCATTGGGAATCTTCCATTTCGTCTCTTTTTTTCTCTAGTCCTTTGTCTCATCTGCTCATTCTTCAACCTTTATAGACCAGAGCGTCTAGTGCCTCAATGCGACAATCATTTGTCCTCCATCTTATTTTTTCATTCACTCGTCTTTATTTTCTCCTTTTCGTTCATTCTGTTCTCACTCTGTCTGTATTTTTATTCTGCATCTCTTATTCCTCTCAACCCACGTTACTTCTATTTATTTTTTATCTTTTCTCTCATTTTCTTCTTTACCCTTTCTCTCATTTTTCCCCTTATTCTTTTTATGTGGCTCATTCTCCTGTTCTATTTTTCTCTCTTGTGTTCTATCCCTCTCCACTCTTGATTCAACCCCATTCCCGGGACGTCACGGGTACGTGTCAGTAGGTCGGAGCCTGGATACGTGACCCGAAAAGGAGAAACCCTCATCCCTGTAAACTAGAATGATATACATGGAGGATACACCTGACGTTTAATGGTCGTAGTTGAACTGCTTTTTTTCTCTTTTTCTTGTTTTTCCTTTTCCTTCTTTCTGTACCTTTTTGCCAACTGCATCGCATACCAAGAATTTCTCAATGTTTTTTAAAGCATTTCTCACTGTATCTCGTGTCAGGACGCTCGAAATGCAGCGTATCAATTTATACTGAGATATCTTGGTGGATACTGTCGTAAAGTGACCTTGGTAGAAAATTCATGGACACACTAAAGAAGATACCTCACTGTTTCGGCCGTAACCTTGAATAATAATTTTTTTTTTTTTTTAATATTCTGCTAGCAAAGTTGAAAAACTCTGGCTGCAGTGAAAACGAACTTTTTGCAGTATTTCTTTAAATCAGTGAACGATTTTACTACGAGTTAAAGGGATTGCAAATCCTGTTTATTTATTGCACGAATTTCACATATTTCTCAAATTAAAAAACAATCGTTCGAGCTTATGGATTCTTGCAACTGCTTACTTTCTTATTCAATTGGTGCATCAGATCGAGCATTTTTTATAATCAGTTAATAACTTCTGAAGGATACTCAGAAGAAAAAAATGAATGGCTACGTTCACCACAGAATGAAGACACTTATTAATCTCTCAAAACTTTCGGACAAATTTTTATAAGCTATACACGCGAATGGGTGTAAGTATATGCGTATTTCTAAGCGAAGTATTTGTCTTCTCTCTTCTATGAGTTGGTCTTATGTGTGAGGTTGGCGGTATGCGCGACTTTAACGATCCTATGATTTATGGTACTTGTTTGCGGAACCGTATATGGGAAGCACCTCATCCACGAGACCTTACAGACCGAATGATCACCGCGACGAGGGAATTTTTTTATCTCGTTTTTTTTTTAAACATCATTCGCAGCAGCATTTTGCTATAGAATGTTACGCGCAGAGCAAGCATTCAGACGCTAAAGAATAAAGATGGAATATACATAGTATGAACTGGCTAATGAGAATTTTACCATAAAAGCTCCGTCCCAACATTATTCAGGCAACACGTGTGCGTGTGCAGGCATTAAAAATAATTGCAAAACTGTTCAGAGAACCAATGAAAAAATGACGTCTTGTGTGTGCTCCAAAAAAACTTGCAAAGCTTGCAAACGATAAATCTGAGGATTAATCATTCATTTACGATTCAGACTCCAAGTTTTATTCAATTCATTAATTGGCACTGTTGATTTTCTGCGCCTAATTAGCGGTCGGGCATTGCAACCGTAAGTGCCAGGATTACAATTCTATCCAAGAGAACTTCTCGATGAAGACCTTTGTAGTGAATATACTTATAAAACATGCAAAAAAAAAAAAAAATTAGTTAAAAAGTATCTTTGCAATGTGGTGTGTACCGAAATCGCATTATATTCAACATGTATACAGACTTTCGTTATTTATGTCGCTATTTATACACAAGAGGGAGTTTCAGTGTTGAATATAATCGAGAGAAAGGATCTTGTAAAGCCCTACTCGTTGGCTGTATACATATATATATTTGAATACAGTCTGAAGGTGTATATATATAATATAAATATACTATAAAATATATAACATATGTATAGGGATCTGGCGATATGTGCATTGGCAACCAGGTGGCCTTACGTTTAGAGGCGGTCAGTTCCGCGGTGAGATCAGAGTAATCAACTATCCTTGTCAATTTTTTTTTTTTTTTTTTTTTTTTTTTTTTTATCACTTATACATTCATCGTTGCCTCGCCCTCTCTCTCCCTCTCTCTCTCTCTCTCTCTCTCTCTCTTTCTCTTGCTTTTGCTGTACGCCTGTTTCCTCAGTGTGTTCGTTTATCAGTCGTATATGAAGGAAACCTCATTAATCTTTTAGTGCGAGGGACAGCCCAGCATATAGCTGCACAAAATACTAGAACACTCTCAAACGAGGGATACCGTTAAACTTCAAACGACTTTCTGCTCGTAGCTTAATTGATAAAGTGCGCTATTCTGTTCCCACTGTTTATCAGACATTTGTATAAGAAAGTGGAGTTCCTTATTTGGGTGCCGTTGCCAGGAGTACACAAAGAAAATACTCTTTCGATGCGAAAATTATCCACATCGTTGTGGACCGATGGATTAGTTTGTTTAATAAAAATATAATTAAACATGATATTAATAATCTTATAAATATTATTTTTCATTCAACTTCATATGTTTTTTAATTTTTTTTTTTTTTTTTTTTTTTTGAAAACTAGACCAACCATTGATCTGAAATGTAAACAACATGAAGGTCTATAAGAAAATATTTTTGTAAAGTTCAATACATACAATTCTATCGGAGAATGAAAAAAAAAATCATTTTCATTCAATTGGATTTTATAGTCGAATAAACTAAATTTTTTGTCTTTGTGTGTGAATTGTTGGAATGTTCGTTATCACGAAAGTTCGGAAAACCCGTTTATTGCCATCACTGCTTCGTTAAGTGATAAGTGCCAGGGCATGTGACAGTAAAACGGAAAAGATTTTTTTTTTTTTTTTCAATTTTCCGGACTCGTTTTCACTGGAAATTTCAAATGCAATTTATCCGAACAGCCTGTACCCGGTTATGTTTGTATGTAAGGTTGAATAATCGGTGTGGACAGCTGTTTCACTACCGCCGTTTTATTTTATCTCTGCCACGGTTGAAATCGCGTGCAACATCGGCAAATTGGCCGACCTTTCCACTTTCGTTTCGTGCTGTTAAAATTTTATGACCTTGGGTATTCCACGGATAACAGTGATAAATGGAAGAGAAATAAAATTGAAAAAATAATACGACACCCTCGCGTAGATCAGCGTCAAGTTCAGGATCAATACACGTCACCGGATGAGCAATGAGTATCTTTTATTCATTTCTGCTTCCTCTCAAAAGAACAGACCTTGTTTTTGTAAAACTTTCGTAAACGTGTTCGTTTCTGAGTGCTCGTAATAGTCCAAATAATCAGACGACGATTTTTTGAAAGAAAAAAAAAAAAAGATCTTTGCTTCCATGTAGATTTGTTTGTGAGTAATGATCGTGCCTAAAATGAATCTTTTATATTTAGCTACAGGTTCCTCTTATCTACCTAGAATTTGCCAGGTTTATTGAATCGATCATTCACGTTAATTATAGTAACGATTTAAGCAGGATTCTGATGTGGGATTTGGTATTTTATCGAATTTACATTTTTTAAATGAACATCATTGATGATTCAATCTTATGGAAATTTTGGACAAATAACATCACAAATGCAGACGAAAAAATGTACGTTTGGCAAAAAGTATTGCTATTTGGTTTTAGTTGACTTTGGATTTGCCTATCGATATCTCCCGTTTCTTCAGGTTATTTTAAATGGCTACTTGGCATTTTTTTTCCACATTGGATCCCAAATTATCGTGATAGTTTTAAAGAACGTTCTAAGCTAAGAATTGAACGTATCCTTTGGATGACTCCAATTGTCAAATACCTTTTTTGTGATAGTTTTTTTTTTTCTTCAAATTTCATATGAGATTCTTGCCATGAAGAAAATCAGGGAATTCTCGGGTCGAATTTATTGGATTTTGGTGAAAAGAGGCGAGAAATTCTTTCCCGCAATATTGAGAAAAATATTTGAATATAAAATATCGGGAATATAAACGCGCGTATTTTCTTAAAGATCAGTATTTTATACGAAATGCTAAATTTTCAAGGCTCAGAGATCGTTCGTGTTTAATCGACATTTAATATTCTAAAAAATTCTGCATTATTACATGTACAACTTTTGTAGGAGAGCGTTTGAGTTGGATTTAAACAAATAAAACTTATAACACGTTTGATAAACATCTAATTCAAGTTGATTCAAAATTTTATCGATATTTCACAATTCTCATAATACGTCAAATCATAATTTTTCGTAACTTAACGCTTTTGTTTTTCGCTTTACTTTTAAAATCGTGCATCATAGGCGTTTCACAAATGATATACCAGAGAAATGTATAATATGTGTACACGTGCTGTACAATTTACCGAGGTGAATTTTCTCACCCCTAATTTTCAATATTCTACCGGTGGTTTTCATGTAATATTAGTAACATGCACGATGATCCGGCTGCCTCAAAGTATCGGAGGCAAATGATGATGGTAGACAAGAAGTGTGTCCGAGCGAAAAACCCGTTTTTCTCGCTCCTCCGCTTGTATATTAGACGAGCTCGAGACTCACTGCAATATAATCGAATGTGGCGTGCATGTGCAATGCGTATGTATAAATATTCCTGTAGGAATACACATAAATATACAAGGTGTACTAGAAATCGGGTTAATAATATTGAAACAAATTAAAGAGAACATACTCAAGAGATAAGTTTTTATTCGCTTTTTCACTGATGAGTAATCATTATGTGTAAAATTGGAATGAACTATTATGTTGAAGGAGTTTGGAAAAAAGACGTTGATACAACATTGTACGATGAGTTTTATGGTCCATTTTATGTCCTGTTACAATTTGACTGATCAATGACAGCTCCTGTCACTATAAAAGGTAAAGCACGTGCAGCGTATGTGGCACACTGCAGGTAATTTGGAACACCGCTATTTATTAAAAAAAAAAAAAAAAAAAAAAAACTCTTGAGTAACTATTCAACGTAATTCCAATGAACGTTGAAGTTAATGAGAAGAATTTAAAAGAGAACTGAAGTGGTTAAGGTTGTTAAATAGCGTGAGAAAAGATATTTCGATCTGAACAGAGATTTGAATTTATTGTATTTGTAAAACTAACTATACATTCTCTAGATTTATGCATAGAGAGAAATTCTCTGATAAATTGTATGATATGCTAGATGCTATTACAGATAGAAAACTAAAGAACTTATTTAAACGTGGCTGGAGGCTCGTTTTTTGGATCCAGAGCTCGAAATCACCATCAACTGTAGACTATTAATGAAGTTCCTTTTATCTCAAAAGTCACCCAACATTAATATTTATTGTTTTTCTTCAGTTCTTTTTCGTTATCTTATAAAATGATATAAATTTTTCAAACGATTATGTTGCACAGTAATATACGCTGAGGGTCCAAATTATAAAATATCTTCTTCTCCATAGACGGGGCATCTTTTTTAACCGCCCACTCCCTATCGTCAGCAACGCGCAATCAATATCTAAATAATATTTTACTTTAGAATAAAATATCCGAGAAATTTTTTTCTTATGAACTTTTCGATCTAAACTACCTTGAAAAAATGTGTCACAAATTCTAAGACACTTTGTATTTAAATGTACAAATCGTCGTGTTGGAGGAGCTGCAGACCGATCGTTGCAGTGATTGGAGTCTACATATATATAGGCAGGGAAAACGTCTGTTGCGTGACTCACAAACGCTGCTCTATACGATCTGCACTCGGTTCGTTGGTCCTTTACAGCTTCGGACTCTTGACTTTCGCAAGGAACGTTCTTCAAACATGCCGAATGCTGATAGCCAGAAGGACTTAGAATTGATTCTTAAACACACCTGATAGGACTTTTTGATTCCATCAAAACCCATCGATATTTTTATTAAAATAAACTGCTTGGGGTGCCTGTGATACCTTTATCATGTTCGACACATAGGACACTTACTATGGCAGTATGTGACCTATCCCTCGACATCTTATAGCACAGAGCACACAACACGGAGGAACATTGTTCTGTCTGGTTCAATGGCCACTAATCAGTGATTGACAGTTTCGATTCCAAATAGCGAACAATAGTTTTACTTAGATAGACACTCTTGCACAATATTATTCTTAATGGAGTAGTTGTTCTCAGTCACTTAATACCACATTGTTATTTAGAATTCTTCCTTCGAAGAACATTGTCAGATTATCAATAATTTCAAACTTTCCGAATATTTATTGCTCCTTTGAGAACACGTACGAATTTTTTCCGCGGAACACTCAGCATTTCAGGGAAATTTTTGCTAAAATATGCTCTTCAAATTGCATCGTGAACACGATATCTTAATGATTCTTAATGATTTCCAATGCCCGATTTAGCTGGAATTTGGTGGGCAATTTCGTTTAACGGTTTATATAGAAGGAGAAAAACGTGTACAAAAAATCGACAATAAAAACTTCATCGTTTCCTAAAAAACCTAAAAAAGCCTTAAGGCCTTAAAAAGAGCAATATTTATATTCCATTTCAACGATTGTTCTTAAATTATTAAAACTTACTATCGTTCATATAGTTAAGAATTTTTTGATAGGATGACCCGAATTCCCTCAGCCCTTTGTACGAATAGGCCACCTTGGAAGAAACGAAAGAAAAAGCGAAAGTCTGAGGCGAATTCACGAGATGAAGAGAAAACAAAAGAAGGAGCGAGAGAACGATATGTGTAAGCAAGAACGACGATATGGTTCTTTTTACACATACACGTACGTATATGTAGATATATAGAGATACTTCGAGCATGAGTTCGCGAGAACTTGTGGAGCGCGTTGTAAGATCGTCAAAGGGTGGGGAAGAGAAACACGGACAACTGAAGCACGTGGAAAGAGACCTAAAGCGAGAGATCTCTCGGGGTTTGTGCCTCGTGTTCCTCTTGGACGTTCAGTAGTGCCTCCACAGCCTTCGGACAATTTTGCACATCGAAAATTCCGCGTTCCCCCATTCGTATAGTGGTAGCCGTAGAGCGATTCATCGAAATAACTCGTTTAGTAAGAGGAGAAGGTCGAACGTGTTTCATTGACCCTTCAGTGGACCGAACACAAAGTACGAAAAATTCTTGCACATTAAGCGTTGTTAGAACGAAAGAAAACAATTAAAAATCGGTATAGATTTTAAAAAATCAGTGAACATGTGAAACGACGATTCGTAAATTAAATTAAAAAAGTGATTTATCTAACTTTTTCATTTGGGGAATTAATTAAAACGAACGCTAATGAAGATCGCTAAAATGTTGTATAAAAAAGTTATGCCGAATAGTTTATTTGTCTTATTAATCAGTGGCCTTGTAAACCGGATAGTCGGAACGTCAGGGTCAGTAAATCCTCATCAGGATCATAATCGTTCGAGTTTGTCAAATCGCGATATCTGGCCATCCTGGTTTCAACGTCGTTACGATTTGTCAACGATCGATCGTTCTTTATCTGTCGATAAAAAGGAATCGGATACAAATCGATATCGTTCGAGACACGAGGGAGTTTCGCATTCCCGATCTCACACTAGTGTTCGTACCCTTCATGATGCTTCGCTGAGAAATTTACGTAATCGTAATAACGACGAGCTCACGTTACGTGGATTAGAAAAAGACGAAAAAAATGTTTATCACTTTGGACGACACGAGAGCTCGACAAATGATACACTCGCTAGAAGAACAAACGATAAAAGTTTATTCGGTCTTCGCGATTCAAAGAACGAAGCTACCAATCTCTTGGAGTCGAAGACCTTAAGGCCAACAACGACTACGACAACGACGACCACGACGAGGACGAACCAAGATTCCAACGCAGACGACAAGTCTGAAAAACTGACCGCGGTTGCTGTCGCCGAGTACACAGGCACCAGGGCCGTAGCTTACGCCGGTTACCATCATCACAATTATGATTACAATCCCTTAAGAACGCGAGACATTCTTACCTCGGAACATGCGATCTTAGCGACTTCAGCAACGCCGATTTATACGAAACATCACTCTGGGTACGTTCGGTTACCAATTTATTCATTTTATAACCACTCAAAAATCAACCTCTGTGTAAAGTTGTATATATTTATTTCAAAAATATAAACAAATTATACCAAAACTATCTAAATTAACGAAATATTGAGGATTCGATTAATTTTGATAACGTTTATATATTCCGCTCTTAAAGTTCGATGAGATCGAGTTGAATTAAAAAAAAAAAATTTTTTAATCACGGTACTTTCGAGAGACTAATTAACAAAATCAGGAAAATAAAATTCATAGATGTACGAAGTTAAAAAGCAAGAAAAAGATCAAAAACTCACATTTACAGAAACCTTAAACGGTATAATATTCCACTTTTGATAAGAAGGAAAGAAATCATAATTGGAGTGATTCAACCCTAAATGATTATTTTGCCATTTAGCCAGGATGCAAAGTATTTATATCGACTTTACGAGCACTTTGCCCGAGCAATATAAACGGAAAATAGCACTATTATGTATGAACGATAATTCGATCAATTGGCATTTAGTTCTTACGATCTCGAGAATCTCTTCTCGCATGTATGTTGTGTTAATAAGAATGTATATGTGTGAGGTCAGTATAATTGGTCACGTTGGAGGGAAATGTTTCTCGCGTTCACTTTCCCCGGATGCAATTAAGCGTTTCTTTGAGTATTGCATCTATACTCGTTTGCTGGTCTCAAGTCCAGTGTCTCGCCACGATTGTTTATAGTTTATGGCACATACGTGAATCGTGTTTGCGTGCACATATATCTTTATTTATGCCAATATGAAACGAGAGGCGCGATCATGAGTCGAATGATAGATCGTGTCTCGTCGATGATCGTTTATGCATGAATGAACCCTTCACTTGGTCCGTACGTTCAATACATGTATATATACAAAAGCGTCGAGAATTTAACGATCAAATGATAATTCATTAAAATATCGGCACGTACAACATTTAGTGCATTGGACTGTATAACAGACTTAAAGCCTCTCGATACACGCGCTCATTCCTTCAGGACACGATAAACTTTCTGTAATGTCAATCACTTTGTTTATAACATGAGAATATGCGAGGAAAGGTTGTTAGTAATTTTTTTTTCTATTTGTTACCGCTATCCATCGATCATTAGGCTATTTTTGCGGGAATATTATTACAAGAATGACGAAATCGTTAACTGAAAAGCTTTGAAAAAACTTGTTTGGAAAGTCAATTGTTTTAACAATTGAAAAAAAAAAAAAAAAAATCTTTCGCAACCGATGATTTGCATTTTTTTATTGAATTTTTGTGATGTCGTTCGTTAGCTTACAAGTGAAAGAGTGTTTTTCAAGATGTTTGAGCTATTAGAATGGAAAATTGAATTTCGGACTGTTCGGATGTTACAATATCGTTTCAACAACTACATAAATTCGTTTTATGAAAAAGGTTAATGCACTTACATTTTATTTCCTTGTTAAAAGTGTACGAAAAAGCTGATGTATATAGATGGACCGTACAAGCAACGCTCAAATATACAGTTGGGAGATCAGTAAATGGGATAAATCAACAGCCGGGTCGTCAGGGTAGAATAGCGGTGAGTAAACAAACAAAAAGAGACGAGTGATTGAGAGAGAGAGAGAGAGAGAGAGAGATGGAGGTCGAAACGAGAGCCAGCCGTTAACCCTGACGGATATATCCGGTGTAAGCGAGAGAGTTTTTCATCTTTTGCTCTCCAACGAGCCGATCTATTTCTTTGGGTATTGGGAGGAAGTCTCATTGGTAGAAGAGCAAGGTATAAAACAAGAACGAGAAAAATGAAAAAGACGAAGAAGAAGAAGAGTAAGAAGGAAAGGAACAAGAGCAAACGAAATACACGTTGTGACGTGACGAAGAAGAAAGAGAGAAGAAAGAGTCCCGGGGTCCAGATACGATCCCTGTCTGCAAATAGAGCGTTCGCGGTCTCTTCGAGACCATCAGGTCTCACGATAATCGTAACGTATACAGAGAATAAGAGAGAAAGAGCGTTTCAACGTATAAGTATAGCCAGAGAATGTTTCGGGGCGTTCAACCCCGTGTGATAGTCTAAGAGAAGAAGAAAAAAGGCCCCCCACCCCCGCAAGGGACCGGTAACTTCGCGCTACCAAGTGTATCTTTGCCCTCATCCGATCTTGGAACACCGCACCAACCTTCTTCTTTCCCTTTCTTCCCCTCATCTCTTTCTCTCTTTCTTATGTGTTCGCTCAAAGATGCAGTCTGAGATCTTCGACCACAGTGTGCAGTAGCATTCTGTCTGTCAAGCCCCGAAGAGATTGGCAAAGAGAACGCAACGTACAAGACGAATGGATTCGAAGAAATTGGATGAGAAAACCTCCGAGAACGGTAGACAAGCAAAAAAAATGAAGGATAGAACGACCGATCTATAGAGGGAAAAAAAAACACTCGTTGGCAATCCTTCAATCACTGACCAATTGGCAAACGATATAACGTACATTCAAGACTTAGAAAAAGACAGAGTAGAGGTAAAGATTGTGTCTATTACGATCATGAACACAATGGATATGATAGCTGTTATTATAAATGATCATGCCTCGAAGAGCACATGAAGTAATTGAGTAGAGCTGACTGATTAGATCAGACATCTTAAAGTCTTAAAGCCCTGCAGTAAATCCTTCACATGCTATATGATAGACGTAAAATAGGATGAAATTGATCAAGGGTTGCACATGAAAAGAATTTTCTCGATTTAAATATTGATGACGTCAGGATAACTCCGTGATGGATCAAAATATGTTCGATTGCAATATTCTTGATGTATTATTCCATTATTTAGCAATTTGTAAAAGGTATTTGGTAATGATTTACCCAAGGATCGATGTTATTACAAAATCGCTATATTGTGAATCATATATTTTCTTAGAGTTATCAAAGAATATAAGCACTCCTTGATATTAATTTACTTGAAAATGATTGGATGAAAATATTCTTAATACTGAATTTTGCAGACAATAGACGACTACATAAATCATGGCAGTAAATTCGTTAAAATTCTATAACCTTTTGTTGTTAACGTTTTAACCATGGTTTGTCCTTGGCTCGATAAAAGATAATTGAGTTTAGCACGTAATTGGAAAATTCACGCGCTGAAAGTGGTCACTTCGGGACGGTGTTTCCTGGGGATGTCAAATGAAATTTGTCACCAGCTGGTTAACTTCAATCTCCTACGTATTCATGCAGCTGCAGCTCTCAACTAATTATTCAACGTTCCTCGTGCCAGGAGATTTGATTATCATTCCACACCGTACACGTATATCTGTCTGCACAGTCGCGAGTAATTGATTCTATCGAACAAATAATGATTATACCAAACGAGCTACAAGCTCACTCGTGTGTGATCTGATCGTGGAATTACGTTGCAAACGAGCTCGAGGGATGACTTTTGATCATATCGAAACGGATATGCTTTATTGGTGGTACTACGATGTACGTGTACGTTGTTTCATCTTGGTACTTCGCCCACATATTACCATTCGTACTTTTACATCCAATTATTGAATCATCCAGTCAAATTCGTTGTAGCTCGGTTGCGGGGATTATTGATACAATCGGTTGAAAATCTCAATGAGATTTAAATAAAAGGATTACGATTATTTTGCATTCTATCTAATGTTATAAAATGGAAGAAGTTTAAAGAGTCATTATTTTTTATTCACAAGAATTAAGTCTCGTTTTCATTTTCTTTAGCAATAACGGTGATGAATAATTTTCGTTTCACTCTTTTACTGAGATGCTTGAAGTTTTCCAAGCGTCAAAAATTAATAACACATCGAAAATAAATGTTGCAATATATTTATTTATCATGCATTCTAAACAGAGACCAAAACTTATGTAAGATCGAAAAAAAAAGTTGGACGAATGTTTTGTTGGTATAGTCAGCCATGCTGTGGCCATTATTTTCTCGTAGATAGAAACGTATGGCTGAAGCCTACTCCGAGACATTATTCTTCAATCTTCATCCCTCTTTCTTTTGTACCTCGAGGCATGAAACACGCGAGAGAGGCGTTAGAAACACTGGTCAACACTCAATCTTTCTTTTCGAATCATCATATATTTCACATATCCTCGCGTCGTCGGGCTCAGGCACATGAAACCTGTCGTGAAGAAGACTTCGGTACCGGATACCGTTGAAGGTAATTCTGGTCCCTGATACCACTGGTGCGATATGCATATACATATATAGCCACATATCTATAGATATATTATCCAGTGCGTTGTAGTACCTTGTACACCCTCCTGAACGTCACAAGCTCAATTCCTGCGGCATGCAAATCCATTAGCTATTCACTTTCACGATGTATGGGATGTTTCAAACACAATGCTCACGGACTACGAAGCAGTGATGAGTTTCTACAAGACACTAGACAAAAATTACCTCGTCTAGTTTTTTTTTTTTTTTTTTGAAATGATGAGATATTTATTGTCAAAATCCTGACCAATCCAGTCACCTGGTGGCAAGTGGTTTAAGTCGAAAAACAATCATTTATACATAAAAAAAGCTATTTTTGATCATTTTATATCTCACAACTAGTGCATCGGAGAGCAAAATGAATGAAAATGTATCTGATGTTTGTTACGCAGAATTTGGCAATGTTGTAATCTTTGATTTTTTGATTGAAACTTATGAAACGCTCTGTATTTGCGTATTATGTATTATGTATATATATCTTCGTATAGCTTTCGCATATGAGAGTTTCACGTTGCGAACATCATGGGGTCGAAGAGGTCGATACGAGAGTGGGCGTATCATCATGAATGTACACGGGTCGGGAGGTATAAGGGAAAACTGAAGATAGAGAGACAGGTACATCGTGTGTGTACTTCAAATCGCAATATCACGTAAATATGAATTCTGATATTATAGATCTATAGATATGTAAAGGTTCCGGGCAAATTATTACAGTTTAAGACATTTTTTGATGAGTGGGCAATCAGCATTTTTGTATTCGTGCAGATTTGATAAGTAAATGGTAACAGAAATGTTTTTTTTTTTTTTTTCGATACCAGTTTTTCGATGCAAATTTAGATTAGAAAATGTTAAGTAAACGCATAGACGGACTGCTACTCGCGGTCAAATTTCTCACATGGTCCGAATTTGCACAACTGACGAGGCGACGCTGTCTTTTGCGAGAGGTACAGATTTTCCGGTATCTATATGCAAACACCTATCTATTTGCGTATACAATATATGTATATCTATAGTCAAATGACTCTGAGGGGAATTACAGTCATGACCAAATCCCTGGAGACTTACCATACGGGGATCGCCTCGAATAGTGTGTCCGGGAAGGTTGCAAATGTTTTTTTTTTTTCTTCACAACCGTCTTTGTACAGAGCCGGCAAGCCGTGCTCCGCGGTAAAACGAGTTTTATCATTCCTTACCAGTCAGAAACAATGAGGGAGCCAGAAAGAAAGAGACAGAAGAGGCAGAAAAAGAGAGAGAGAGAGAGAGAGAGAGAAAAAAACGGAGACAGGGACAGAGACAGAGAACTGAGATTGGTGCAGCATGAATCGGTTTGGTCAGGCCGTAGGCAAGGTCCTATGAACAAAGGAGTCTCCCGCGGTTTTTACTAGCTCAACTATTATCCTTTGTGTTTGATAACTTTTTTTTTCGGGCGTCAACGATGAGATTGAACTACGAGAACACTATACTAATGTTTCAATTCCATTTAAGGTTCTGCCTGACTCGAAATTTTTTTGATACACTATGTATCGTTGTTCTGATGACATACAATGATAAATAGTACACACGACGATGAACAAATTTTTTTTTCCTCTTTAATGAGAATATAATGGGGTCATCAATTCTATAATTTTTATTATACGGTATGAAAGAACGAACGTTTTTTATTGCAGAAACTATTAAACGTAGTACTCTCGCCACAGTCACGTCCAAAAGTTAACTCTAATGAAACGAGTAATGACATTTTATTGCCTGGTTAAAGATTCCGTTTGAATATATATTTGATAAAACAACTAAAATTTAAGTGTTGAGATAAGCAAGTGCTGTACAGCGATGCCCTGGTCTTTTACAAGTCAAGTTTAAAAGGCCGAGCTGAAGAAAGATGAAATCTGCATGAAGCTTAGCCATCGGCAATATCTTACGTGGTGAATATCGACGAGATATGGTAGCAAAGAACATTCCCCGGAGTTCAGGTGCTCGAGGTTATAAATATACGAAAGGAGTAGCGCTCATGAAGAAGGAGCCTATACGCAAAAGTATAGCTGCTGCCGAACGTGTGCGAGAAAGATAAGATCGTAATGAGGGATATGCCTCGGCATCTTATTGGCACCGCGTAGGCGCGTAATTACTTTGCATCGGTGATCACAACGTCGACAGACCGGCAATCAAGTAATTTTGTAATTTGGAAGTTTCGCGCGCTCGGGGACGAACTCTTACGCGAAACGGTACGATCTGCACACATCGCACATGCGCATACTTGAGAAGAGAGGATCCGGGGATGCCCTAGGCTCTTCTTGAACTCGAGAAATGAGCGCGAGAACGCCGGATAAACACCTTCAACAGACCTAAGTTGTTGACTTCCAGCCATAAACAATACTCTTTGATTTAAGCAGCTCCTTTATTCAATTAGAAAGCAATTTTTTTAATTTGTAAACCCTTGAACCTCATATTCGAGCACGTACGAAACAATGTGTACATTTTTATTCATGTGGAACTTTCAATACCTTTATTTATCTTTAATTTATCTTTACTAGCTCCTGGCGAATATCCTTAACCAGTGCCTTTATTCTAATAGACAAATATTTCATCAAAATCCATAAACTTTCAAGTATTGCATTCAAAGATGCTGTGTAAAACAAAATTTACTTTTTATTTTTTTTTTGTTCTGGTTAACTCGAATTTTGTCAAACTGCCTTTTTTTTGTCAGTTTTTATGTTCAGAATATTATCGACAAATGGATCCTAATGTATAAGATTTCAGACGTGAAACGCTTTTAATTTCCAGCAAATAATGACTGAATGTTGATAAAACTGAAGTGAAATTCCCCACGTACACTATTATCCAAGAAATTTCAGTGCCTTCTTAATCGGGCCCTTAATTGACGGCGTTAAATCGCGAAGCCCATGCCAGTCTGCCTCGTGCGATTATCGGGACATCTCGTTTACTCAGTCAGGCACATGCATCACGAAGGAGGCATTTTTATTTTCCACTTTTTCGAATCTTCGGCCTCGACGACCCTTTAAGTTTTTTTTCCTTTACTATTCTTTATAACTCGAGAGTTATCCGTTGGATTTTTTGCGCTTGCTAACAAAAAAACCTACGAAGGGTTTGCAGACCACTCATCCGTATCTCGAGAGAGAAACTTGACGTGAAATTTCGATTGGGAGGCGTGTGCGTTTTTAGTCTCGTGGGAAAAGAAATAAACAATGCAGACAGGGAAGATCTAGTTTAGTTTTTTTTCGTCTTTTAATTCGATCTATCTCGTATTAATATTTATGTAAAATTTTTTTGTAACGTCTTCCAATTATAGAGAATTGTTGAGAGACATAGAACTCGATCTCATAATTATTCAGCCATTCTCGTTTAAATCGCACTATTCGCACATCATAAAGAATATTATTTGACAATCGGGCATTAATTTAATTTCTATAATCCGAGAAGCTGTTATGTGCTTCTCTTTTTTTAATAACATGTTTCTCCCTTTAGTACATTGCACATCGGAGCCAAGAAGCATTTTTATAATGATATATCTATCGGACTACGTCCACTACCAAGTTAATCCACGAGCGCAAATTATTATTCATTCACGGTGTATCTCTCGTGGACAGATTGAATTACGATCGGTGGAAAGAGACGAGTGCTGCCACTCGATTCGATAATGATCTTAAGATCGAAAAATACGCGAAGCGTGCGCTTGACGTTCTTTCAAATCTGCTTTATATATATATATATATTTATACGTTCATATAAATCAGGAGAAGGATATGAATGAGTAAGAAGAATAAACGAGACTCGATCTTGCCATCTATCATGGGCTCGTGCTTAGAAAAGAAGGAGTAAAGGCTTTTTGAGAATAATCATACGATTGCACTTCACGTTCTCACTCATATCGACCCACAGTTTTTGCATGTCAGATATTTCAGATTTAATCAACATAATCTTATTCTCTGCTTCTGAAAAGTGGCTCATTGTTGCTTTTTTGTAATTACGGTAGATAATAAAATCGAGTATTATTTTTGTGTGTGGGTTCTTAACACGTACATCGTTACAACTGATTGGGGTCGAATAAGCGCCCAATTTTTTTCACCGAAAGACATGTTCTTTCAACATTTTCGAAACTTTTTTCGTGTCATCGTGACTCTGAACGATAAAAATGTCCACTAAATATAACTTTGTTGTATACCATCCTCTTTGTTATTAACAAACGAAGAAAATGGCGTGTGATAAAACATTTTTATTGCCCACGTTTTCGTTTATAACGAATAAATAAGCGAAAGGGATGAGAAATATTTACATGAAACTGTTGTGTTTCATGCCGAAGCCATGTTTCACACAACAGAAGTTTTTCGAGCCGCGTTAACGCGCCTTGAGAGGAATGAGGTGTCACAATTTGCAAGACTGCACTTAATCAGCTGTCCACTTTACGAACCCTAAAGGCATGTCTCTTTTTTTTCTCCATTCAACGAGCCTTATGTCTGCTCGACATTTAAATCTTAACGAGCGTATTATGTCTCTGTCATAAAAAAGAAATGAAAGAAAAATAACTGCTGAGAGAAAAAAAAATTTCTGAGTGCAAAATCTTCAAGAATAAAAATAAAATAATAGCAAAAAAAGTCGAATGTTCCCACAGTTTCACTGGAAAATTCGCTTGAAACTCTTCCTTCGTCGGAATGTTTTCTGTTGAACTTCGTCCTAGAGCGCATACATGAATGATATCAAATCTTTTTTTTTTTTTTTTTTCAAATAATGTGTTACTCTATAGTTGAAATTTACTATTCAGGAAGTCTTGACCCGACTGACGCAGAATATTGATAGAAGTTGAGAGTATCAAACGTTCAATATGTATATCTATATTTTCACAATAACGAGAGAGAGAGGATTTACAGCATCATTCACCTAACACGAAGGGACGTTTGTTACACTTAGGTCTCGTTAAGAGATTGATTTATGATCGGCTTGGTCCCAGTAAATGGCCATTTTGTTGAGGGTTCAAGGATACATATATGTACACTACTGACGAAAAGTTTCCGGATAGAAGTTCGAAAAAGTCTTGGAGTTGTTTTTTTATGCCATTTCGCCAGCAGCCTACATAAACAAATTTGATAAACTGCATTTTAAAGGGGAGTGATTCCCGGTTTTATTTTCTTGTTTTGAACATTTTATACAATTTTTTTACACCCGGTACGTCATTTTGCCTGCGACTGATCTTTGCCTCTTTTCCTCTACGTATAGACTGCGTTTTCAGGAGAATTTTTTTTTATTTTTATGGGTTTCTTCAATCGAAATCTTGAAGAGAATAGTTTAAGCTCGAATTTTGTTTTTTCTAAAATTTTGTGTCGTTTTTTCGCATAGTTATTCCGTTCTTTTTGTTTAAAAAAAGACACAATTTAGAAAACGCAGCGTAACAACCTAATAATTCTGGTGTTACGTGTTTTTTCTCTAAGTTCTGTATCTCGACCTCTTGAAATTTCCACTTGCACAACCGCATGGTAAAAATTCGTCTAAATCCGGTATCCAACGCGGAATTCAGCTATTCGCCTTCGAAAAAACGTTACATGAGTTAAAAGAATCGTGGAAAGCTTTCAGTGAAAACAAACTAAGACCCAATTCCTTTCTTTCACAATTTCTTCCTTTCAATTTTTTTGAATGTGCACTATACTGTCGAAAAAGCATGGTAAACAACTCCGAGACTTAATCGAAATGTTGTCCAGAAAGTTTTTATTATAACTAGATTATGTATATAGGGCAACATTATATTGCTTACAGATACACGTTGATAAACAAACGTATGTATAAAAATGCATCTGCGTGAGACAAGTGCGTGAAAAAAAGAGCTCAAAAGCGTTGGAAGAGGTTTTCAACGTAAGACTTTTTGGCAATAAAAAGCCAGTGTTTATTAAACAGAACGACGCCGTTGAAAAGACGCTCCAATTGACCCTGAAATCTCATTTTTTATGAAACAGCCTCTAAATAGAATGTTCGCATAAGTTCTACGAGAGACAAGATCATAACGAAGCTCATCTTTCGTTATTAAATAGAGTCAAGTCGCCTCTGCATGATATGGGACAGAGATTGCGACAAAAAAAAAAGAGTACTTCCATGTCATGTGGTCGTTTGGAATGACATCTTTCCACTTCTGTTACTGGAAAACGTGGTTGCGTCAATATATAAAATTTAACTTTCATACAAGCAAAGTTTACTAAGCTCGTCCATTTTTTAATGAAAGCTCCTTGTTCGTGAAATGGTTTTTTCTGCCATTGGCTCCGAACATTGAAATGATGAAGTCAAAATAATCGACACAGTGAATTTGTATGGAATTTCTTGAAATAATAATTTATTTTTATTTACATGGTTAATTTGAATAATAAATAATGAAAATTTAAACGAACAGCCACCGTCGTCATATTTCCTTAATGGTTAGAGTTCCCTTTTTCGTATGCATGAGGGCAATCTTCATATTCAATGCAGTTCCCTTCTGGGCCCCTTACGTATCCAACATTGCATCGACAGTCGTGCGTGCAGTACTAGAAAATGAAGATCCCAATTAACAATTAATGATCTATTATCTAGTTAGATAAAATAACAGTCAGAACATTAAATAAACATTTTTTTTATCGTGGTTATTGGTGTATAATTAATTAATTTTTATCTATTTTTTTAATTGTGTCAATTCGTTTAATTATTAATCTGCCAGCAAACATTATGATGATAATTATTAATGAAACTTACGATAGGGTTAACACCACAGAGACGATGCTCGGGGAATCTGCAGCTTGGTTCGCAAAATTTTCCACATAGTACTTTTCTCGCGTTTTCTCCACACACTTTCGACGCGTCACAAAAATCTGTGGATGATGAAAAAATTTATTAATTAACGCTAAAATGACGAATGCTGACGATTCAATGGATCGTGAAATAGTCGAAGACAAAGTGAAAGTGAATGAAAGCGAAGAAGAGACAAGTAATACTTTTGAATAAGATTTTTACAAAGAAAAAAAAAACACACATTTTCTAAATATATGAAAAAAATCTTCAGAACTTAGAATATGATTTTTTATAATTGACAAATGAAGACGGACACGCCATTTTTACAGTCAAATCTCAGTTTGAAACGTATTTAAAAATTATACACTTACGTGAACAAACGAGGGCGACAACGAGAGCTGCAACGAAGTGTGATGACATGTTGAATGTTTTGAGAATTCAATCGGACTGAATACTCCGGTCAAAATCGTGAGCCTATATATATATTTATGACGATTTAAAAATGATGGTATTAAATAATATCAATCAATATGTTCACAAGTGTTTTCATGCGTCCAGAATCGGCCTTCAAAAATTTTCTTTACTTACCCTCTTTTACATGATAACGACGTGTTTTCCTTGCGAATTCAGCTTATGCACTCTCACTCATATTTTATCAATGCCATTTCCAAAAGCTTCTCTAATCTATAGAACTCTTTGTTCTCTATGTTGGATCACAAAACCTTTACCCGATCATCGAGGTCACTCATTGAAAAAAAGTTACAATTGAATACAAATATCTCCTCAAAAAGTCCTATTATTCCAGTGAAACGTTTTTGTACGTTCATTAGACCGCAGCTACGCGAATTTTCAAAGATTTTTACTAACATGCTGATTGGATGAAAAGGGCACTGGATGAAAGGTTTTTTTTTTTTTCAGAGAAAATGTCATTTTTATGAGAATTATCATTTTTTTTACCCTGTTGAGTCGCTTGAACTATTTTTTTTTCAAGATTTTGTACAGAATGTTGGTCACTACTGAACATTCTGTATACGTAGAATGAATATAAAAAATGCAACGTGTTTTATAGTCGCCTCCGGCTAATGACACTCACAACAGTCTCGACTCGATAATCCAAAGCGTCGCGAGACTGTCAGGGATAATTAAAAGTCACAAAAAATCTAACACTTTCAAAGACATGAAAAAAATGCTTTTGTTGCTTACTATGGAAAAGAACAGGGTTGTTCCTTACATGGGGAAGAAATTAAAAAAATTGCAAGTTGTTTATTTTACTTTGGTTCAAAACCGTTAGCATTATTATTGACAATTTAAGTTCTAACATGTACACGATTAAGTTGAGATTTTTTTCTGGCTAACCAGACTCAAGGGTTCAAAACGATTATCCGCTCAAAACAAAATAAATAATTGTTCCGAATGAAGATGCAATTCTCGAGGAATTATATTTTCGTTTATTTTTAAATCTTGCTTTACGTATGTGTACATTATTTATACGTGATATTTATAAACGAATAATTTCTGTGTTCATTTTTGTACATACATAGTGATCTGGAAGGTGCGAGAGCACCAAAGATGATTGCGCCTCCAGGCTAGTCAATTAAAATGCTCACTTTAAATATATATGCACATTGCATATCCATATATGACTGTACATATACCTGTACAGCTTACATCTGGTTCACGGGTCCAGGAACATTTATGTGATAAATCGTAACATGTATTCTCCTCGGTAGTAACAAACAGGAGGTACAGCAAAAAGTACAAAGCAATAAATGAGAAGTTACATAAAAAGGTATGAAATGCTATGAACGAAACCAAAAACATTTCAGCACATTATGACGATGCGGATTTTTTTTTTTTTTTTTTTTAATTATTATTGCAAACCATCAGATTTTTGAAGAAACAAGTATTAATTTTTCTACAAAATTGAAATCTTTTGAATGATTTTCTTCGGTCTTTTATGTCACTCGTCGGTGTTGTTACCGAAATCATCAAATTTTCTTGTATATTTTGTGTAATTGACTGATCCAACGATGACTCTCTTAAAGCGCATTCAACTTATCGCATAGAAATCCTTACTTTTGTATCGCGGATTTTATCTCAAGTACAGAATACTATTCGATAAATGTAGAAGAATTTGTTAATTTCACACTCCAATGATATTTGTAGAAAGCGAAATAGTGGCGAAAGATTTACGATTTTATGATGAACATTCAGTTTGACTAAATTCACCCCAGACAAGGGCAAATTATTAAAATATTGTTCAATTTTTATCGCCAAGATCCTTACAAATTCATTACTTATTTATAGAAGGAAGATTGCATCGTTAATCGCATAGTAAAATGAAGTTGCACAAGCGAGTTGTCTATAGCGCCTGGCGCTAACCACGTGGGACTTGTGGTTTGCCAAAGCCTTCAGCAAATGAAGTTCGTACGTACATCGACCCCTTCAAAGTAAAAGTAGTAGTAGTATTGAGAGTTCACGAACGCTGACCTCGGAGACTTTTTGGCACAGAGCCATGAACATAAATATTTCAACTGGTAACGGAATGTAAGGGCGTAACTCGCAGTAGTCGAAGCGTTGAATCCTGAAGGTCAAATCTTTTTTTGTTTGACGACATATGAATTATAATTGGAAGAGTATAGCGTCCGAGGAGAAAAAACGGAATAAAGATGTCGCACCGTAAAGTTGTGTAAAAGATAGTCTCGTTTTTTTCCAGATTATATCCTTACGCTCAGGAGAACATATATCCAATGAAAAGAAAAGGAAAAAAAAACAGGAGAAAAAAGATAAAAAGGGCTTTTGTATGTATCGTTTCATGTAGAACTTAGCAGGTGCGAGTTTGCTGAGACCCACAGTGTGATCCGCGAAGTCCTGTTTGTCCGGATCCTGATAGCGACTTCATACCCTCGTACACCTGATGTTTTTATTTTATTTTTCTTGAGATGCCTTTCTCTCCTATCCCTTCTCATGTACAACTTCACCAGTTTGCCGAAATCTCTCTAATCCCGGCTTAGACAATACCTTCTTCTCATCCTCACTGCAGTTGTACGGTACACAGCGCGTATAAAACAGTTTTTTTTATTTATTTTCGTCATTCTCATTTTTTTTAAATTCGTGTTGATTGAGACTTCGCTGACAAAACAGCTTTTTATTATCAACACAGCGTTCTTAAGGTAATAGTCTTATCTAATCGTTTTTCTTATAAATTTTGAGGATAAATTCAGGCCATTGAGGATAAAATAAGAGCAATGTAATGATAGGTATGCACGTGTATAGAGTCAGATACAAAGTGAGTAGGAGTCGTTGATCCAGTTAGTGGATAACTGAGAGCGAGATGTGTAGATCTGTAGATCTGTAGATCTGTAGATCTGGTGGCTGCTCTGGGTGCTAAAGTGCTATGAAAAGCCACCGAGAAACGATCGACGTAATTCCCATTGCACTTATGTACATTGCGCCCAGTCGAGAAAAAAAGAGCTACCGAAGTCTCGACTTCCTACACGAATGTTAAGCTCCGGAATCCACTCTCGCAGCTTAGCAAGCACGAGTTCCGGACACTGTGAAGGGACGATAAAAAGAAGGAGTCGTATAATAAATCGATGAAACCATCGATTGACTGTATACTGATATTTTTGTTTTTTTTTTAACCCCAATGTAATTTAGATCTTAATGTCGGTCCAAATTTGATCTTGATTGAAAAATGTAACTCAAGATTCCTGGACGTACCTCAAGATTTTTACAAAGAATTTCATTGCGATAATTTCACACGAGCCTTCCATTCAAATGGAATTACATATTTCCATTTACTTGTATAAGATATTCAATTTTGATTTTCTTCAATCAAACGATTTATACAATTTAAAAAATAGGGCAAGTGAGAATAAATTTTGAAAAAATGACGTTTCGTTTTTCAAGTTCACGCTTGTGCAATACAACATATTTTTAATTAAGATCAAGTTCAACTTCCATGCGTGAAAAACATTCGTAATCAAACAAAGTTAATCAAACGGAAATTGTTTTTACGTTTTATGTGCACACTGTATCGATAACAAGATCGTTACCGTCACGAGAAAATTCTGAAATTGATAGCATGAAAGTCCTCGAGATTGGGGTCACGAGGAGATTGACCCATTTTAGAAATACAACCAGCTGTTGGTAAGCACAAAAAGTCCAAAGATTTAGGTGTCATTTTTTAAAGGTGTCTTGACTTTTCCAATTATTTTATTGCTGTTTCAAATTTTTTTTTCTAATTCGTAAATAAATCCTAAACGAGAATAAAATAACGACAAAAGTACGTTTTAACCATCGGGGAAATAAAATCAATGTGCGATATTTTCTCATGGTCTTTACGAAGACATTTTTTTTTTTCATCAAGTTTTAAAATATGTTTCTTTGAAATATGGAAGTTGGACGCAGTAAAATATTTTGCTGTATTAAAGTTCTTCACTGGTGAATTCTTATTTAATGAGCATTTTTCTCATCATCCTCTTTCATCATCAGGAATCATTCCATGATTCATATTATTTTACGTCCCCTTACTGGTTTCAATCAATTGTGACCATGTACTCTATTGATTTAATCAATTATTTGTTTAATTGGGGTATAAGAATTCAAATCATGATTGATGTAACGTAAATACAAGTAATCTCGCAAACGAATGACTTTGATTACTACGGCGTCTTCGATGACGATATTTTCTGATCTGAATTCTTCCTGACGATTCCAATACGAAATCACTGAGCCGAAGAAGATTCAAATGACAAATAAGTGAGTTACTAATTGGCCTCGTAATGCAACAAGTTCTTCGCTGTATCGAAGTTGACACTGATCATTTCTTTAAGACAGAACTCTTTCAAAACATATGCAAATAGAAAATAAAAACGGGCTTTTCAAGGAAAATTGATTATTGTTCAATGAAGTGAAGCAAAATTTACGATTTAGAAACTTCATCCCTAAAGTATAGATGTTGGTCTATTTTTCCAATCCTTCCAAGTACCAAAATGGGTGCTCACGATTAATGCAATGGAGAGAAACTGGCAAAATTAAAAAATCGGAAATTTCGGGTTCGCTTATTTTTTACACGCATTCAGGAAAGATTGCAACAAATTAAAAGGTCTAGAAAGAGTGTAGGGTTCTCAAGTGAGAGCTTCGCGCAAGGATCCCTCATATGTGATGGTTTTCGTGATACAGTAGTACAGAATTTATCGAACGGTCTTCCTGACATTGCTGTTTTCTTGTCCAACACGTATGGAAGACCCACCGCCATTGCTTCTTCGTTTACGCTTATATACCGATCTTTGTATCCACATGCAACTGCATCAGCTCTTAGTCGATCATGAGTCAGTGCACACTAAGATATTGTCGCACGAGCACATGAAAGAACGGACGTTGGATAAAAAAGAGAGGGGGAGAATAGAGAGACTGGAAATCCTCGAGGGCCTGCCTTGGCTGTTCGTACGCAGGACGATTTGCGTTGTTGCGACAGTTAACGTCCAGTCGCGTTTCGCGAACATGACAGCGACAGGGTGGAACGCAATTTTCTATGCCTTCTCCCCGTTCCCAACAACGATCCGATCTACGTCAACGGGTGTACAACAACGAAACGAGAATTAAAATAAAATAATAATAAGACGGTGATGAAGTGGTTCTCTTCCAGCGAGACTTTGCCAATCTTTCCGCCATCTTTTTTTTGCACGTATGCATTATCCGTGTATCTTCAACTTCCGCTTTTTATCTCTTCTTTTCCTAACGCTGTTGCCTCGCAAATTTTTCCACTTCACTCATCATCTCAATCCCACAAATTTGTTTGAAATTCATTAAATATGCAAATTCGTATTCGTTTTATTTATTTATTTCATAGCTATCTCACAGTCGGCAAAAATGCCTGGAATTTCTATCTCTTCTCTTTTTATTCGGGCTCGTAAATTTAACGACGATTCATACAAGCGTTAATGATGAAAAAGGTCTCTTAGTGTTCCTCGATGTTACTTTTGCTGTTGGTCCAAATTTCCTTTCACGAATTCTTTCCGAGTTTATTACTTCCGGGTTCTTTAATTCTCCGTCTATTCCACTGCTCATCTGCTATAAAATTTTTGCCTTTGACGATATGAAAAAAAAAAAAAAAAAATACTTGTGATATTTAAAAGTGATGACAGCATCAGTTTACGAACACAGTTGTCTTTGCTTTTTTTATTCTCTCTTTATTTTTGTACTCGATCACAGTCAAGATTTCTTGAGTCCCATATCCATCCTTTCTTTCCTCTTGAATGTCAAAACTTTGATAAATGCCCACATGGTGACATGTAGTTGTAAAGTCAACAGTAAAATGTCTACCAAGGGCTTATTACCTGACGTCTTAACAGTACATTTATTTAAAAATACGTGTTAATGAAAAGAATCGTTAAACGCATATAGGAATTGTTGATAAACAAAAAGGTGTAACTAAATAATTTAAACACGCAAAATCTCGGATATATGTCTTTTTTTTTCGTTAGTTACATATGTATGGAATGACTCTTTACGTAGTAAGATCGTAGGATTCTATTTGAGGCACATGCACAAGCGATCGTTCTCGTGCTGTAGCGTCACGTACGAGAAATGCAGGGTGACAGAGATGGACGACTCGGGGACTCGAGGAAGTTTACCGGGTATTCTTCGTGCGACAATCCGTGACTCGACGAATTTTAGGCAAAATTTTCTACAAATCGAGCACAAAGATGAATGTTCCTGTTTTTTTTTTTTTAATTCGCTTTTTATTTTCTGTTGCAGAAGAAGAGTATGCAGCAGACCAACGTCGATTACACATCACCATCGATCGAGGCAGTACAGGTGAAGAAATCCACATTCCAATTGATAAATTTTTTTAGTATAAATAAATAATTGCAAATGACTCTATTTTCGACAATTAGATTTCGATTATTAACATCGAAACCTTCATTGTTGATTGATATGGAAATCGTGACATCAAAATAAATGTTTTCTAAAAATGGAATCATTAGTATAATCAACTGTGGCACGATTTCGACCCTACGAAAGTTCAGAAATTTCGTTAATTTAATAAATTGACTAAAAGTGGTTTTGACGTAGACTTGAAAAACAATTTCGCAGGTTAATGTACACGGAATTATCTTCTTCGACATTTGTCTGCTGTCCTGGATGGTCTCAGGTGTCGCGAACAAGTTATGGTTGCAACAGACGTGAGTTCAAACAGTTTTTCTTTCTTATTTGCAACGAAGACAATCACTCGATTATAATATGTCATGGGTGAGCCATGAATAGTGAATAAGTATCTTTGACGCAGCCACCTGCGTGGCTCCCTGTCTCAATGGGGGAGTTTGCGGTCCACATGGAAAGTGCAACTGTCCAAAGGCATTCACAGGGACACAGTGCCAAACAGGTAATATGCATACCATTATAAAACCACCGTACAGAGAGAACAGACAAAGTCTGTCTTCTCCATAACCATTAAAATAAAAAAATAATATTGTTATGAAAATAATTTCACGATTTACAATTTTACTTCATCTCAAAAATTGCATAAAATATTAAATTCAATATGAATGCCATCAGGAAACATCGATCATCATAGGTACTCGATTTTTATTGATTAGAAAAAAGACTGTTCAAAATCTATGAAACATAAATTTCGAGATATTTTTTTGGGGAATACGTTGTTAATCTAAATTGACAAATTTTTTGGCTAAAATAACTGTAATTCAATGAATCTGAATCTCGCATTGAATTTTTTCCTCTAACATTGGCTTTCAAGTCTCCGACAGAGTAATCTGCCCGGACTCGTGGGTGGTACCATTTATATTGTCCCGGGTTCAACAGTCGTCAGACGAGTGAATAAAGGAGATATTAAACCGAAAACGACTCGTAACTCAGCGTCTTGATATTGTTATCAATTCGTTTGTACAGCAAAAGAGAAATCCTTATAATTTGTCAAACTATTTTTTTTTTTTTAGTAAATTATTGACAAGTTCTTTACATTCTGATTATTATTTTAATGGGCCCCCGTAGTTTGGGAGATTTTTTTTTATATCCTCGTGGTGTAACAAAGTATATTTAAACTTCGATTGTATTTTAGTTTAGTTAGGAACCAGAAAACTTGTTTCATATTCTTTCTAATTTTGAAAACTTCTTTAATAACTGGTTTTGACTGTGCTCTCGATACTGGTAAATCCTACCAATTAAATCACTACTTTAAAACACGAAGTTGACAAGTTTTTATGTCCTTTCATATATTCATATCGTAGGATACTAAATTAGAAGGAATGGTGGGTCATATCCCAGTGGGTGAAATGTATTTTATCTGATGTGAAATTTCTCATATATATAAAACGTGTGTAAGTCGTAAATACTTTTGTTTGCGAATGAAATATTTTTTCGTGTCGTGACTCCAGCATATGAAGAAGTATGAAAATACATGAGGTACGAAAAAGAGAAAAAAAAATGAAACTCCAAGAATAGAATAACCCTCGAGGGAATTGATATTTTCTTTACAAACCGTGTACTAGACGTCGTCAATATTATTCTCGAACTGTAACAATAGAAATGAAAGGTTTATAGGACGAGTCAGTCGTCCATATCGGTACAGGATCTTTCGAGATTATAGATCGAGGGATTAGAGAACGAGCGTTGGTTTTATGATTTTTTTACACTCACACAAAGTGTCTGTAATCGAGATTAGTTCAATCTTTGACCGGAAATGATTCTGTATCTAGTAACGCCTTTTACTTGATCCTCACGATCGAACTCAAAAGATTTCTATCAACAGATTATTTCACTATTGTGTCACAAACCCTTCGTAAATTTGCAGTGCCAACATGTCGATAATTGTTGTTATCGTATCAACCAGCAGGTGGCCTCTTTCTATTGTCAGAATATTTTACTATTGGTCTTAAATGAACTTTTCATTTTCATTTTTTTACGCCGAATAATAAATGAAAAACGATTGCACGTCTTTAAATGAATAACATAGAAGTCAGCTGAAATGTTGCGAGTTAACTCGACAATCATCAGCAACAGAGGTTTAGGCTGAACGGAGAAAAAAAATTGATATTTAGGTCTGAACGTATGTTAATGAATGACACGATGATCCGCCAGCAAAGTTTTTGTTTCCCCTCAGATCGTTTCCGATCAAATAAACAAGTTTTTTTTAAAAACTGATCAATTATATTATTTTTCGTTTCACAAACGTGGGATTTTTTTTTCTGTACTACTTTTTGGGAAATTGTAGTTCAGGCATGTGTATTGACGGTAAGCATATATTATTTACTTTTGAAAATGAACGTTATAAAGTTTTTTTGTATTCACATAAGTGATTATCAAAATTTTGAACATTTATCTCCGTTCTCAATGACACGTCTATGTCCACTCATTCATCTTGAGAAAGTAATTTTTCAACGGTAGTAATTACGTTATCAAAAAAATCGTACGATGTGAAGTAATGATGTTTTTTTTTGAGCACTTCACTTCGTATGAAGAAAACGTTAAAATGAATTGCTGTACTTACCAAAAATGGAATAAAAGACGACGTGAATTCAACGATCGTTTTTTGCTGTCACACGATCGTAAAATGCATATAATTTTTGACATCACTCGCCACTTAACAATTTTCATGTAAAGAATCAATCACTGGTGCAACATTTTTTAAATATTTTCATTGAAGTACATAAAGCCAGGGAGGAAGGAGACATAAAGACGAAGGTGAGAAAGAGAGAAAGAGAGAAAGAGAGAGGAAAAGTGTAAAAAAAAGAGTCGCGTGACCGTGGTACTTGAAATTTGTATTTAATGATTTATTTGATTATTCGCAGACGTTGATGAGTGCGTGACCGAGAAGCCATGCGGTCAGCTTTGCACAAACTTACCCGGGAGCTACGAGTGCCACTGCAGATACGGATTTCATCTTTTACCGGACGGTCAATCTTGTCGAAAGAACGGTAAAAAAAAGTTTTAACTCTTTATTTTTAATATCTCTTCTCCCTATTTCTTGTCCTCGGGGAGTTTAGACTACGAAATTGTATGAAAACTGTTTGTTGGAGTCACGAACGAGCGAGAATAAATGAATGGAAATTAAATTGATGGTTGCGGATGATGAGAAAGAGAACGCGAGTGTTATTGGCCCGTTATCTTTAAACCTTTCGTATTGTTTTTCATTTTATTTTCATTTTTGATGTCATCGGACAGGCAGCGACGGGACCGCGTTCGAAGCTCGCGACCTGGAGAACGACTACGGTTTTACGATGAGTACGACGCCCGAGACGATTCGAAGAACGACGCCGGTCGCTCATGGTTAGTATATTCCTCATGAAAATTACAAGTATATATTTATATACTCATATATATATATATAAACTTGTGTGAAAAACAGAGACGAGAAACGCTTCCAAGCTTTTTGGAATAGTACAAAACACTTCGAAGCTTCTCTCGACTCTGAGTCAGTCACCAGAGAAAGAGTCAGTCCGTACAAGAATGAGGAAGAGGGGTAAGAAAGGGAGGGGCAGAGAAATTTCATGAAAACTATCTTTACTCCCTCAACTGGACGGATTTAGCGAGCTCGACGCGCTTCCTCTCTTTTTTCATATTGTCATTATAGTACAAGTATACATTTCACTTCTGCCACTTGTACTCATCCTCCCAATACACTCGTGAAAACTTCGTGGTTATAGTCACAGAAACCAAAAAAAAAAAAAAAAGTCTTCCAAGCTTATTAAAAATATCGTTTTAATTTTATTATCAAAAGTACATCGTGCTCAAATGAAGAAAATATGCCAAATGACAATACAATTTGAGAAAAAAATTCCTATATGTAGAAAAATCGTTCATTCATACGATTCTGGTCACTGGTCAATTGTACGTCCAATAATATATTTTTTTTCTGTGTATGATTCAGAGTGTTTTGTTTGCTTATTTTTCATTCTCTCTTTGTTGTTTTTTTTTTGCTAGATACGGAGAACGAGGTAGAAGGAAATCTCAATCAAGATTACGATATAATACTAAAGAGGCTCGCTAAGCTGGAGAAACAAATAGCTCGGGGTAGAAAACGTGATATCGAAGCTACGGAAATGAGCAAGAAGATAACACAAGCGATCGAAAGTGTCGCTGCGATGAGACGAGCTGTCGACAACGTTGTGAGTTATGAACTTCGTATTTATTTATTCTCTTTTATTTCAAAATTAAACCTTAAAAAGATGTTTTTCCTATAAAAAAATATTTTCAATAAAAAAAAAAAAAGAAAACAAACAAACAAACTCGGAAATGATTTGTTTAATATTCGAACAATGTTGCTCGTTAAAACTCGAGGTGTCGTAGAAAACTTAATTTATTAATCGGCTTTATATAACGATTTTATCATTTGTTTCAGCAATTAATGCAACAAGAGATTTATGATATGAGAGGAAAAGTGAAACAATTCGAGTTGGAGACTCGAAAGCTTCAGCATTTGACGAACCGTGTGGCCGATCTCGAAACTCGCTTGAGGCTTCGTTGCAGAAGTTCGATTAACGGTTGAAGATTAATTTTTCATTTTAAAAGTACAGAAGAGCTTGAGAGAAAAAAATTTATATACATAAATAGTGGGACGATCTTTAGGAGATCGAACAAAGAAGAATATTCGCCGAGTCTTACACTGCCATTCAATATTTTTAATCTTTTTGTATCTTTATCATGTATCAATAGGTTTAACACTGTATCTCAATAATAAATGATTGAGTTAGAAATAATAAAAATAAAAAAATACAAATGAAAAAAAAAAAAAACGTTTCCTACTTTCGCTTGGCTACCTTTTTTTTTTTTTTTGGCTTTTTTTCTTGAACCTTTTGGATTCTTGGTATTCAGGGCTTTTTTCTACTTTGCTCTCTCTGCCTTTCTTATGGTTGACTATTTTTTTTTTTGCTTCTGTTAATTTCTCATATTAAAAGAAATGGTTCGTTGTTGTTGTTATTGTAATAACACAATAAAATTGCAACGCTCTGAATAAAAGTTTCAATTTATTCATAGGTTTCATTTGAATAATAAACAACGAGAATCTTAACAAAGAATCATCGTTCATTCTTATAAAGTCGTTAAAGATCGTCACTCGTTACACTTTCTCATGCGCTTTAGGGCAATCCTCGACGAGAATGCATTTCCCATTCAAGTTATTCCTCACGTATGGATCGATGCACTGACAGTCATTATTGCAGTACTAGAAAACGAAGAAACCGAATAACAGTAAATTGTCAATTATTCGTTCAAATGAAATAAGAGTCAGAATGGGGATGAAAAATTGAAAAAAAAAATCACTTTTTTTCTTTAGTTACTTTCTTCCATAAGATTTATCGATTCGTTAAATTATAAAATTCTGTAAATAAAAATGAGGAATCGAAAGAAAACGATTGCTTTATATTTTAACATCGTTTTCAAGATTCAACGGTTATTAATATTAAAAGATTCAGAAACAGATCGTTTTTAACATTCACTGACTTATAATAATTATTATTATTGTTCGAACTAACCTCGTCGTTAGTGATGGCATTGCAATGACGTTCTTGGGGGTATTTGCAGCTCCGTTCGCAATATCTTCCGCATCGTACTTCTTTCTCATTTTCTGGACATCCTTTAATTTTTTGAGCGTCGCAGAAATCTGTAGTCGATGATAAAATTGATGAATTACATAAAAATCATTAATTCCGTCATGAGACCTTTAACGAGCACCGCCAAAATAAAAAATAAACAAGTAATTATCTGAATTGAAATTTGTTCTGTTAATAAAAACAAACAAAACTTCTAAGTACAATAAATTTGATAAAAAAAAAAACAAGTTTAAATACTTGAATATATTATATAGTTAGGTTTTACGAACAGATTTTTGTTTGAACGTAATAAAAAAAATAATAAACTGACGTGCACAAACGAGGGCGACGACAAGAGCTGTTACGAAGTGTGATGACATGTTGAATGTGTTGCCAATTCAATCGGACTAACTATTTCGAATAATTTCGTCTAGTCTATATATACGAGTAGTAAATAATGATAATATTAAATAATACGTCACGCAATATTTACACAAGTGTTTCAATACTTGCCAAATTATCACTAATGAATTCTCTTCTTAACTATTCTCTTGTATGTCATAAAATGGAGTATATTTACATGGGAATGGCTAAATGAAGAAATCTTGTGTATTCAGCTTTAACACACTCATTCAACATTCGAATAGCATCGTTTCCAGAAGCTTTTTTTTTTATACAAATCACTGGATCTTTTCATTCTTTACGTTGGCTCATAAAAGGAACATTATTAAATTTTACCTGATCAACGTGTCACTTGTGTGACAACGTTGAAAAACTTGCTGCTCCGTTTTAATCGGCGCTGCCCTAAAAACAAATTTAAGTGAAAAGAAATACCTCCCCAAACAGCCGATCGAGTGTCCGGATCCTGTAAATGTATTTCCTCTATTCTTTTCCTTTTTGATTTTTTTTAATAATCATTTTAGATTTCATAATTCCTCCTCTGAATCGTTATCATTAGCATACTAACTGTTTTAATTATTTCGAGTAATCATATTTAAATTACTTGCTTGTGGACTCCCAGACAGAATTATCTCAGAAAGGTGTCTGTGAGACGTTTTTCATGAATTCCTCTTTTTTTTGCTGTCTGGGCTCTTTATGAACAGAAAAATGAATCTGTGAAATAAATGCACTCACTAAGTGAGTTATTATTCTTTTTTTTTGTTTTATTGGGTTTCGTTCAACTTTTTTGTAGTCTTTGTTATTCCACTTTAATGATATCATGTAATTTTTTGGTTGTTTCTTATTTTACGTTTTATTTTTTTCGTCGAATTTTTACTGTTTCGTAGGCAGGTGATTTTTGTTTTTGTTTGAATATTTTTTTTCCTTATTTGCACTTCTCAAAATGTGTCAAATTATTGACGTGGTTTCACAAAGTATTTCTTTACTATTGTGCTTTTGAATGTTTCCTCTTATTCGAATAGTTAAAAATATTTATTTAGTTAGACACGTGTACGTTTCAGTGATATGGGCTACGAAAAATATGACTCAGTTTAGGAGTAGAGAGGCTTGATATTTCGAGGGAAATAATATATACACGTTGTTCGCTTTTCGTCAGAGAACAATGTGTAATTTTTATTTTTCTCGAAATATCAAGCACGTCTGAGAAAAATGTGTATCTACTTTGCAGTCATCTCTCTCGCAGTCATTGAACTGATAGATCACTTTAATGGTTGTAGAGACGTCAGCTTTCAAATTCGATTTCTATTCAATCATTAGAACATTTTATGTGAATTTTTTTTTCACAGACACCGTTTGCAATAGTTTGCATAGACCTTCCGATGAGTCTACGACGTTTTGCGACGGTTTGCGTTTTTTCTCTCAAGAGAAAATCGCGAAGCAGAATTCTTTTTTACCAACTGCCCAACATCCGGCCCGACATGATCACACAGAGAACGCATGTGATATTGCTCTCTTGTCTTTAAACTTTGGAACTATTATTTTTGCCCCCTCGACTAGTGAAAGTAGAATAACTCGAGTTTTTTATTTTTTCGAAAAGCAAATATAAATGAACTGAAATAAAGTATAGAACTGGATTATATTTTCTGCTACGATGAAGAGATTTATGATCGCGAGGGAAAGTGAAGTCGAATTGGAGAGTCGAAAGCTTCAACATTTGAAAATAAATTCATCCTTTTAACAGGACAAAACAACTGAAGAGCGAAAATAAATAAGAAAAAATAGTGGGTCGATTTTTGGAAGATAGATCAAAAAATAATTTTCAACGAGTCTTACACGGTCATTCAATATTCTTAATCCTTTTGTATCTTTATTTTGTATCAATAAGTTTAACACTGTATCTCAATATTTAATTATTGAATTAAAAGTTTAAAAAATGGAAAAAAACGTATTAGCAAGAACGTTTAGTCTTAATTACTGATTGAGGGTAACGTTTCTATTTATGCCTTGGCTGCCGCCTTCTTTTGTTTCCTCGTGAGCCTTTTGGTTTGCGTATTCGTTGCTTTCTTCGACTTTGCTCTGCCTTTCTTGTGCTTGACTATGTTTCTTCTGCTCATCCAAACAGGATAATTGCCGTACTGATCAAGTAACGTCTTTTTGTTGTATACTCTCTTCCCATCCTCATCCATCGTTTCGACTTCCTTTGCATTCGCCTCCGCCTTTGCTTTGATACTTTTCTTGACCGATGTTGCATCCGTTACTATTAGGAAATAATTACAAATTTAAATTAAATACAGTTTTTACACCATTTTTGTGTACAAACAGAAACTCCTGAAGACACAAATATTCTAAATTCCACATGAAAAAAACTCCTGATTCTTTTTTTTATAAAAAATCATCGGCGGTCGAAAATAAGTTGAATTTATGGCTTTTCACATTTGTTGGGAATATATGTGTAGAATAGTTTCTGAAAATTTGAAAAATATCGAACAAAAATCCATATATTCGTGAATTGATACAATTCTTTGAAATTCAGTTGTGCATTGTTGATTGAATTAACTATTTTTAATTTCTTTACTTCATAATCTATGACAAGGTTTCAAAAACTTGACTACACAGAAAAAATTCAGAGACGAAGAACAAAAAGGCAGAAAACTCATTGTTCGTTCTATTGCTTAAATGTTATCGGGGACATGGGTTATTCCTGTGCAGTATCGCAACTTAAGCAGCAGCGGAATTCAACGCGTTACTTCATCTTAATTAAAATGATCAGCTTTTCGATTTATCAATATTATTAATGTTGTTATTGTTATTTAATTTCCATTACCTGTTGCAATTTCTGACATTTCTGACATTTCCACGTCGACCTGGGCATTATCATCGATACCTAACGTCTGTTTGAGCTTGGCAAGTTCTTTGACGCCGTATCGTTCACGTTTTACTGCTCTGCATTTTCTTCTCCATTTGCTTCTCAGTGATTTTGCCATTTTCCTTGAAACAATGCATGAAAAAAATTAATATCAAACTGTTGTAATACTCAATGAAATTTCAGTCACCAAGATGACGTGTAACCCTCAAAATAGCCACTTTCCTGTTACACCATAAATGTTGTGGTATTAGAGTTTGGATTGAATGGAATAGACTCTGGATTCGATTCAAGGGGTGTCAATTAGATCAGTTTTGATTGGGAATACTAACGCTTTCCAAAAGCTTCGCCGAATATAGTACGAAGTCAGACGATGCAACTAGTATGGGAACTCTAATAATTTATGTTGAAAATATTTATAACAGCTGTCAAATATATTGTTCAGAGACTCTGTAGAGTCTCTTGATGCTGAAGGAAAATTTATTACTGTTATACATCTTGCACATAAAAATTATTTCAATATTTATGTAAAGGTTAAATATTCCGAACACGATGTCAACTTCAGAATCAACATAACCTAAATATGAATTGTGTCACATTGGAATAAAAAGGGTACTTCCACCAGTAGAAATCATATCATCTCGAAATTCTCAAATTTTTATAAATATAAAACACCTGTTTATAGATTTACTTACTGTTATGTGACGTAAATTTATTTATTTCTTGCAAGAAATGCGTTCGAAATAAACACGTGCTGGTTTAATTGTTGTACTAGTGTGGTACCATCAGTTCTTCCACTCGGTACCCACGCGCACCGTCAAATTTAATACACATTTGCTACGCGACACCGCCGCGTGAGGGCAGCATTGCGCGATTCTTTTGCACGAAAAAGAAATCCCAACATTATCAACGATTGTACGAAAAAACCTAAAACCTCGATTTTGCCAGTAACGAAAAAATAACATCCCCTGAGTTAATCCCCTCAAGTCAAATGAATTTCAAAATATAGCCCACAAGCCCCCCCCCCCCCCCCCCCAAGCAAATAAATTGACTTTTGTTTTTATTTTAAATCTCTTGGGGGTCGTTCAGTGGCTTACCGACTAGTGTTATACTAGTGTATACTAGTCGAAAACACGGTATACCATGCACTGAACGAATCAATTGCGTATTTAAATCTCACGTATTTCTTGATGAATGTATAACGAAAATTATGAGATTATTTCGCAAGTCATATCTCGTTTTAAGATTGGGACAATTACGGTCTTGTTTACTGACAACAAAAAATGACACATTGAGAGCAACGAATTTGGTCACGTTTTCACGTTTTTTACTTTTTGATCTTTGGGAACACTTCAAGGATCCGGAGCTATACACAACATTACATTACAAAACTAATTTTTTGGAACATCCTCGGAAGTACGTTAAACTTTAATTATACTACGACAAGGCTCTTCAGCACGTGAAGAAGCAAAACAATTAAAAAATGGAATCCAAGTTCCATTCGAACCGATTTATCGGCTCCGAGTTAATTTTTGTTGGGTTAAAAATAACAAGTATGTTATGTTGTATATTTTATTTATTTATTTCAAGTAAACACTACGTTAAGAAACAGTAAGAGAATCAAAAACTTTGAGCAACATTTTGTGCCTAATCCGAGTGAGATTTTCGCATAAGATTTACGCGCATTATTATGAAATAACGCGATATTATGAAATGTTTTTATAAGTATAAACAATATTTGAATTACGGAATCGATATATTGATGTAAAATTAAAAAAAAATTCTCAAAGTTTATGTACGTGACACAAATATCGACATACTACTAATATACTTAAGACTCTTTCGTGTGCTTGAATTCCAACAACTTTTGTAAAAACTCCAAAGCATGTTTTTTGAGGTCGTACAACGTGGGCGGTGCTTCGGTTGTTGTAGTTTTCTCTTCGAGCAATTTTGCGAACAAAGCAGGTATACCTGAAAGATTGAGTACGGGTTTGAGAGTCACACGAAACTCTGTTCCATTTATACTTCAAATGAGAAATATTTAAAAAAACACATATATCGTAGTTGGCGATTCAAATAGTACCTTTGCGTATGAACTTGTATTTCAGTTCATATGGTTTCGCTGAAATAACGTGTACCATAACTGCCAACACAACAAAAGTCAGCAAGAATTTGATTTTCATGTTTCTGAAATAAAACAAATATAATAATTTAAAAAAAAAGAAACGGGAGAAAAATATTTGATAGTCTGCAGAAAAATTATACTACGGTCTATTTTTGCCCAGCGTTAACCAGAAGCTTTACAAGATTCAACAATTGTTGATTATACGAATTTATGCAAACGTCACTTGCTATGATTTTCCGGTCCTTTCGCAAAAAAAAATTGAAAAATCCAATTTTTTTTCATTGCCATCACTATTCAGTATTATCGATCAAATTTGATTTAGAAAATAGTTAACCATTGGATGGAAGACTCCTCATTTGCAGTCTTTCGATTCCTTCGGTTGTGGTGACAATCAAAGCTTTTGATACTCACGTTGAACATATGCCTCAGGTTTTAATTTGCCAACTCACCAAGATTTTCACGAAAAATTAGGTCCTGCCGTTTTGCTCAGTTGGTAAATAGTTTTTTAATTTGTCAATAGATATGTTAATTCACGGTCACTATTTTTTATTACAATGTCGGTAAGACTGATAAAACTGTGTTCGTGACTCTGGATTCGAACACAGAATATGCACAAATGTTGGAACCGTGGATAAAATAATGTCAATGCTTTTTTTTGTTGTTTCATCAGGCAAGATAACTAATTGCAATAGAAGCACGTTTATAAATTTGATAACAATTTGGACCATCTCATCATTGAAAAATGATTCAGCGGTTTTGTGGTCAGTTTTCACAGTTGGTTCTTAAATATGAGTCCGTGCTTAAGTCCACGTTGAACAGTTGAAAATCAAAAAAACTTTGTACTTCTTCGAACATCGTTTCGAGCCATCCTTAAAAATGATTTGAAATTGAAGATTTATTAATTGAAGAAATTTAAGATTAAGAAATACGTGCTTTTCAAATTTCACATTATTTCGATAAGCAGTTTGATTCGAACATAAAATTTCAAGTATTGGACTTCGAGAACAAAATTATTTTAACTATTGTGTCAGCATTTCGCTAACGACCGCTTCGAAAACAGATTAGTGATAATTCGACGAAAGATAGTTTATAAAAAATAGGACGATGGGATTCCAGGGAAGTCCTTGAAAGCTTGTAATCAAAGTTGCGAGGATGAATGACTCAAGATCAATAATTCTAGTGTCGGAATTAAGACAGGGTTCGTGTATGACTGGATGAGCTAAAAAATCGTCTTTGTTAGAAAACTTGATACCGGTGATACGGTCGATATCTGTATAAGCGTCTGTTTGCAAATATCGTGAGTTCTTAGTTGCTATCAGTATATCAAATTTGGTTAACCATGAAAACATATCGAGAGATCTTTTACTTTTAGTTGAAATTTTTATCTAATATTTCAAACGCTTGTCTTTTTGACGCATTTATTTATTCTTTCTCTTTCTTGTATGGAAAACCTTCCATTGTGGTTTCTAATGGTTTTCTGTTTTATGTTATTATTATCATTTTTTTTTATAGGTGAGGCCGGATGGCTTAATTCGAGTTAAGTCGCATCATCACGAGAAAATACAATAGGTTTGCGGTCGCGTGTGTAATCGCGATGATCCGTCGTATCAACGGAGCAGACGAGAGAGAGAGAGAGAGAGAGAGAGAGATAGAGAATGCTCCTAACAGATAAACTCCACGAGTAGCTGGGTTGACAAAACCCACTGTCATTCACTGCTGGTTCGAGAACGTCAAATGCCTCTTTAGCGAGTTCGTCGTGATCGTAGGTGTAAGTTAGGGTGATTCTTGTCATTCGTATTTAATTCTTGGGCCTTTTTGCATCAAAGATCGTGGTACGAGACACTTTTTGCAGTTCGAGAACATGTCGAATAATTCGGAGTACCATCGAGATGGGTGAGTCGCTTCATTCCGATAATTCATGTCGTTTCTGTTTGTGATGAGCCTCTTATCTGTCGAATTAACTCACGTACTGGAACGAATGCATGTTGAATTGAAAAAAAAGTTTATTTTTCGTTCTTTTTGAACATTGATCATTATTAATAATGCATTTTTGCGGCTAGAAAATATAAAAAGTCATTTATTGAACTGACGCACTAATTTAAGTTTATTTCTGGAACACAATCCGTTTTCTGTCAATTTATTTTTTTCCATTTTATATCTTCACTATTTGTACAAGTGTTTGTAGGTTTACCAGTTCGTTGAATTACATTCGAGAAATTATCAAAAATGAACGGTTTTTAATTGATTCATTGATTGGAATCGATATTTCTGAAAAATTTGAGAACGAATTGGAATGTGAATGAAGAAAAAACAAACTTTGGTCAAAGTTTTTTTAATTTGTGGAGAACTTCTTAACGTGGTTCTTTGCATTCTCATTATCAAATGATAGAATATGTATCACTTAATAAAATAATCGCGGAGTGTAAAATCTAAACTACAAATCTTCACTATTTTATCTCCAAATCTGAACAAAAAGAGTTATATCGGAGACTTGTTTGTAAGCAGGAAAGTTGTACCTTGATTGTTGTAATATTTCGTAAGAACGATTCTTTGAAAGTGATTAATTACATTCAGCCACTTTTTTCTTTTCCAAAACAACATCGTCCGGAAAGTTGACGTATTTCCTGCATTTTGTGTGAGCGACAGTAGAGAGAAATGAAATGGATCCGTTAGGTCGAGTGAGTGGACATTGATAAGGAGTTCGATAAAATTGGTTATCTTATAAAAAGCTTGCTATCGATGATTTTCCTTGTTGACGATCGCAATCTTCGATGATACGGAATGCTGATTCATTTTTGACAATCCGCGTTTTATTTGTATATGGAACGGAGATAGAAGAAAAATACGGAGACAACATTATGGAACACTCGTGTATTGAAGAATTACATTTTTTTTTTCTAATCACAATAAAATCATCATAATCCATATGTTTTTAATTGTAAATAAATTCGTTTTCTGTCGTTGGTCCTTGCAAAGTTGCTCAGTGTATCAAATTAATTTCTCAGTTCATAAAAGATTCAAGGACATTCGCACAAATATGGTCAAAATGATTTCGAAAGTTTGTGACACATTCGAACATTTTTTTTTTTTTTTTTTTTATACAAATATTCAAGAAATAAACTGTTATTCATCGGATTTAGACAATTTTAATCTACAAATATCTCATTCGAAATAACCGTGACGATCGGTGTACCGATTTCACAGCAACTTTCGTGGAGACCCGTTTTGTTATCTTTTGGTCCTATAATAGTCTTTTTGCAGAAATTGCCCACCAGAGCATGGATTAAACCGTGTGCACGTGCCTGTCGGTGCTTGGGTAATTAGCGTTATCGAGTCTTTCATCGGGCACGAAACAACTCACAAGCGTTCCGAAGCGTTTTCAAAGATCCAGCGAGCATTCGCTGTCCCACGAAAGTCAGCAGATTTAAGGCTCGTTGGTATCTTCCTCTGTGTATATTTCTTCTTGTATAATTCTCGTGTATTTTACGGAAGTTCATACTAATTCACAAACAAACGCTCATTCTTCTTCATTTTTAACTTTCGTTCGTGCGAGCTCCGGAATCGAGAAAACAAAAGCAACGAAACCGATATTGCAGTGTGTTTCGAGAGTGCGATTGTGCCGTTAGGTCCATTTTTTTACTACCTCGCGATTTGTAGGCAGCAAATTAGTGCGAAATAGAAAACCGAAGTTTCAACTGCAGGCTTTTATAAAAATCACACTCAAGATGTGACACACAGATAATATGGTCAAGTGCAAAAGTAAAGATTGCTATATATTTCGAACGTTTTTTTTTTGTCAGAACTGATCAAAAAGACATCGACCATTGGCATCATTCTAAAAATTGGGTCATTCGTCAAGTTATGAAACTTGAACATGAACGTGCATTTAAGGGTTCTTTTTTTTTTTTTTAATAATATACTTCACATTTTAATTGTTGTTTCTGCTGATATACTGTCCCAGTCTATTTGAGGTCAAGGACACGAAAAGTGGAAGTTGGTCGTTCATATCTATGATAGCTACAGATTCTAGTGGGGTCAGGCGGAAGACCTCGATACGCCGGTGATATCGTCGTAGCGTTTACACGTCGTTCACTGTCCATCCGCGACACTTAACTTTTCATACCGTCGCTTCTGTCGCGAACATAATGCTAAATAGGTGCGAGCGAGTGCTAGTTCGCGAAGTGTCTATACGCGAAAAAAAGTGTACGAGTCAAGACGTTTTTTTGGCATGTCTTCTTTGAGTAAAAGTGTATAAAATATTGCTCCACTTTTTCAGTTTTCAAATATAAATCCAGCTTTCACGAGTTGCCCTTGAGATATCGTGGTAGCAAAATAAACAAAGATTTCAGTCATATGCTTTGACCACTTATTGTTTCTGAATTTCGAATTAATTATCAGAGTATAAATTGTTATTATCAGGATTGATCTTTGATATACTTAGTAACATTTAATTTTATGATTTCTTTCGTGAATTCAATGCTGTGTAAATAATATTTAGTTCGAAACATACGAAACAAGTGGAACACAATGATTTTTTTTTCACCTGCTCCAAAAATATAGTTGATCGTACATACAGAGTGCCAGGATTTTCTTTCGAAAGTTTAAAAAACTTGCCACAAATTGCTTTTTTGTTTTTATATAAGCAATCTATAAAAATTATATTTCACTACTCGAATATTCAATTAAATGCTATTTTATTTTGGTAGAAGTAGTAATATTTGTGTCCAGTAAAATTATTTATTCTTCCATTTCACGTTAAATAGTAAATGGACTATAATTTTATTGATCAAAATATATGGAGTATAATAAATAATATTAAATAAGACCAATGCGGGAGTAAAAATAAAGTATTATGAATAACGATATTCAGATCACGTTTCACTAAAAGAAAAAAAAATGGTAATATAAACCTTGCCCTCAGTTTCAAGTACTGAAAAGATACGTAGCTTTATTTGCAATGATCTTTTCATAATAATAATAATAATGATTGATAGAAAAAAAACTGCTTTACAAAGTGCGCGGTTGTAAAAAGTTAAATAACACTTGGACTAAACACCTCGTCTATGTAGTAGACTTTATAAAAAGAGTTATAGTTTGTGTCGGAAAACCCATATGTGCCAATTAAACTCGATTAAGGCCGCGTATATACGTATACGTGTTGTTATATGCACCGAGGAAGAACACGCATTGCGCAAGTTCCAAAGTTATCACGTCGTGGGGTAGATGGCCGGTTTGTCTCGTGAGTTTTTATGTCTGCTCCAGAGTTATATTTCGTGAATTGTTTCACTCATTTGTCGGTCGTACGAGAATATAGTGGCATACACGTTTGATCCACGATTTTTATCGTGAGTGAACTTTTTTTTTTTTTTTTTAATTACCCATCAGCCGGATCTTCTGCCTGTACCGGCGAATTATAATTAAAATTGGAGGAAGGGGTAAGCATCCAAGAGCGAACGAATCATTGGACCGGAAAGTCAACCCAAATATCTAATTATCAATTAAATCATTTGAAATGATGGGTATTTAAAATTGATTTAATGAGTACTTTGAATTGAAGGAATTATAAAAATTAATAGACAATTATGTAAAAACAAATTTTAGTTTTAACTGAAATATTGCGGTGAAGGTTAACAAACCGAAACAAATAACAACATCTCAAGAAATTTTATTCTTATTTCGATTACATTTTTGAAAAAGAGAATGATATAAAACTAACAAACTGCACATTATTAATGAGGACTATTTTAACATGAATAAAGTGTCCCTAGATGTTCGAACATGAGTTCTAAATCAAATTTATTTTTTCTAGGGAAACGTTCAAAATGCATCACGCGGAAACGTCGTATCTTAGCCAATCTTTTGACAGTTTGAGCAATGTTTCCGAAGAACTGGAGAGCTTGGATCTCGAGTAAGTGTTTCAAAGATTTTATTCTTGTTTTTTACGTGGAGGACATGCACTTCTTATAAATAGTGTTAGTACATACTCGTTTTTATAATTTTATCATCGATTCTATGATTTCATTATTTTGGAGATTAATAACCATGGATGTACTCATGGAAAAAAAAAACTCATGAAATTGATATAGATTTACAAAGAATCCGGTTTCAATGACCTGTGAGACGTTACCATTCATTTTTTTGCAACTTCAGCATGCATGACGCAGCACACACACTCGGTAAAAGTTTTCAAAACCTTCATTGACACATTCCTCATTCTACTATTAAGTTCCAAGTGAATTGAACGAAGTAACGATGTCACAAGAGATACTGAGACATTTTTTCATGTGGAATATATAGATTGGTTATGAATGAGTACCTAAAAGTCATCTATGCGTTGAACGTGTACACTGGCATGTGAGAGAATGTGTCGTGGTGCCCTTTTGACTTTAGAAAAGCGAGAAATATGAACTTCGAGCTCGAGACAGTGACAAATGAGGAATTCGATGTAAAATTTGTAGATCGAAAATGATTATATTTTAAATCAAGCACACAAGCGTCTCGAGGAAATTAAATGTTTATTAAGTTTTTATTTTATTTCAACAGCCCATCAGATTTTTTTAGAGATGTAAAACGTAAAAACACAATTATTTAATGTTTCCTGCTGATTATTTACAATATCAAAAGTGGGAAACAAGAAATTATTGATTAAATTTATTAAATAAATATGGAATTGTTAAAATGTCGACATAACTTCGACACCAAGCTGCCATATGTTCGATTTCCAATTGAAACGTCATCCTGAGCCAGTTCATCTTGAACAAACAAAAAATTTCGAAAAGCTAACCTCAAATATTATATATTGCAAAAAAAAAAGTCATTTAGCACTGTTTATTATGTAGATTTAGAAATTTCTGTTAGTCGTTACATTTTCAGAGATTCAGGTATGTTTGTAAGTAAATAAAACTAACGATAATGAATGAGAGAAAACCGGTTTACGACGATGGGTAAACGTACTGTGGGGTGCTGAAGGAAAGCAAAAGCGAATAGCCTTTCGTTGGGTGATAAAACAAGCTTTTTCCCAAAGTTGTTCGACGACTTTTTATTTCGATACTACGTTTCTCGTTCGCGAAAGTGTTCACACGTATAAAAATATATATGCATATGATTTCCGGGGCAAGTGGGTCTTATCTGAGTATATGGATGAGCCAGATTGTTTTGACCTTAAATCAGGTCATTGTCTCGACGCAGCTGGAATACGTAACATGATAATTCAAACGTGCATACGCTCTCATCAGTGGCTGCCCCACTACCTCTGAACTTCCGGATACCTTGGTCGGTAATTCCCTCTTGGATTTATTCTTGTTAATGACACCGACTCTACGAGCCATCAGCTTCGCAGCTAATTTGGTTCTTCATGAGGCAAGTGCATTTACATGTGTGTCAATTGTTTATGCTGGTCATTCGCCGGCACGTTTAATCTTCTCACTTTCAAGCGTGTTATCCCAAATCAATGTTCAATATACAGCGTGTGCCAAAAATCGTTTTCACTCTTCGATAGGCTGTTAAGTCGAAAAAATCTGGAGTGAAAAGTCCTGATTTGCTTTGCGTGCGGAGAAAAATGTCCGGCGCTTCTCGAATACCTGGAACGAGAGAGGCTCATTATTTTCGTAGGCTTTCATGTCTTTTTAGTTTTGTTGGTGCACAAAATTGACTTTCTCCGATCGATTATTTTCTCATTACTAGTGTTTCGGAGAAACAATTGCATAGAAATGTTTTCCTTCGGCATTTTAAATTGTCCCGTAACACGGTCAAAGTATCGGTAAATTGCGTCATAGCTTAGAGCAAATGAACCTATCGACACCTCTTTGTTTTTGTGTACTTTCGCTTCCGCACAGAGGAAGTTTTTTTTTTTTTTTAAACAAATGCTTGGTCTTTATCTTTTTGTCTGTCTCTTTGTCATGTTTAATGAGGATGAGATTATTCTATTCTCGTTTTTCTTCAGGGGTCGAATTTTCAAGGCCATCACGTGAAAGTGTACATTTTTTCATGCTAATCGATGTTTCTATTTCTGACATTTATCTTTCTCGAATATAAATATGTCGTATAGCATGAAATGCATTTGGAAACAATAACTCAAAAACGTCTATCGATACAAAACAATGGATTTATCGTTGCGATGTAAATCCTTCAAAAACTGATTTTGACAAATAGGCATTATTCATACCATAAGTCCACGCTCTAAGCGTAGCGTGGACTTATTTTCTGCTGCACCTATTGCTTATTATCTTGTAGCTAAAAACTGTTATATGCAGTTGCGCAACTCGACACTAACGTCCTTGTTGACCTTTTTTTTATGATTCTTCGCTTGATGTCTTTGCTCGATTTAATATCGTTTGTAAGATTGGAACATAACTTCGTTGCGATTTTCTGATCTTGTGGATCAATAAGGACCATGAGTGCTTTATTTGAGCAAAAATAAACCGTAAGAAACACAGTAGTAAGTGAACACAATGATCCATGAAAAGTTAACTTTGATGAGTTGAGTCACGTAATGATATCTGGTCAGAAAATTAATATAGGAGGAATAATTATTGAGAGGAAAAATATGAATGACGTATCAGTGGCGTCGGAGGACCTTTATTTCATCTGCAAATATGGCACGCGTTGTTCGTTATATGAATATCGATCGAAAAGTTGACTACGTTGAGTTTATCGTTGATACTATTCTTGAATAATAAATTAAGTTATTTCGAACATGAAGTAATCCTGTTGGAATTGAAACAAAATAATATGGGAATCTCTTTGTTCGTTTCTTAACGGATTTTATAATTTTTCGTTGTTCGTGTAACGACACCTTCCGATTTTTCCGGAACAGTGCACTCTGAGGAGATAACTCGACAAAAACGTGAACGTCTTCTCAAGAAGTCTCTCGTGAAAGAGTTCTGTCAATCTGTCACTGAAATTTTATTGTCCAATCAACTAAACGACTGTAAGGCGTTGTAATGCTCGTCATAACTTAAGTTTAAGTACATTTTTGGTGAAAAGAACAAAAGAAGGAATTTGTTTTTTTTTTTCAGTTTCAAAGTTCTCTTTATTCATATGTTAGTTACAATGTGTTTTACATTTTTTAGGTTCTATGTTTACTATTTCTGACTATTCCTGTTTGTCAACTTACTAGTCCGTTTATTGTTTGTTTGTGTTTTACTTAGCTTATTGGTTCGGATTTTCCGATGTAGTTTTTTGTATTTTTGGCCAAAATTTGAAAAAATGCCATCAGTCGAAGAAGGAATTTGATAAAACGGTCGGGAGGTTATAGGCATACAGAGGATACGTCGCGTGCGCGAGAACGTTCCGCTCGTAGCCCTCTGGTGGATTTCTGGTGTGGTAAACGGTGACGGAGATACGATAGTCTCGTTACAATATATATATGTATACATAAATTGTTTATTGACCAACTTTACATGGATTAGAGTCTTTCACTGTCGTTCGTCTTGGTATATCGTTTGTGCATTTAAAATTTCAGTGACGCGATTAATCGTCCGAGAGTTGTGGTTCCCCGTGGTGGCTCTCGCGCTCGAATGAGCAGTCGAGACTTTCTCCACGTGTTCACAGGGTCTCGTGTCCGCGCTTGAATGTTGTATATAATACCATACCCCGGGCTTCTTCCTGACAAAAACGAACAGACTAGTGACGATCGTTTTCCTGCTCGGTTTGTCTGAGCTCGACATGAATTACTTTCGATTCAACATAGTTGTACTTCCAGTTCTCATATCGTATTGATAAAAAATCTTGATAAGGAGCGCATGGAATGTTTGAAAAGGAAATGCTCGTGATCGACATTTTCTATCATCTCAACAATATTTTTATCCGAACTAAGTTAAGATAGTTGTATCGTCACTCCAAAGTTTTTTTCTATAGATTTTTTATTTTTATTTTGAGGACACGTGCAGGGAACTATTATGAAACTTTGTAATAAATTTCAACGCCGTCCTGTTTATGAGAATTTTTACAGGGAGCAGTGGGAAAATTCACATTTCACGAAACAACTTTTTTCGTTTTTTTTTTTTTGTCTCAATTATAGAAGAACATATTACGAAGTTTATCGAAAAAAAATCAAAAACTTTGACCGTTTAATTTTAATAGAAACTTCAAACTTTAGATTAGACATTTTTCCTGAGTTTTCATGTTTTAACGTTTTCATAAGATATTAAAAAAGTTCATCATGAAAAATAAAAATTGAAAGGCATTGGCATCGACCATTCCTTTCATTTCCGTTTCCCATCAGTATAATAGCTGATTTTTCTTTAGCCTCATAATCATCAAAGCATAAACCCACCCTCTGTAAGGGTCTCGAGGAAAGCCTAACTCACTTACTTGTAAAAATAACTTCCTATTTTAATCTTCTAAAGTCTCTCTCTTTCTCTCGCGGTTGTGGGTTCGCGAAGAAATACATAAATGCAGGCATAGCTCAGTGCGTTTCCGCTTGCTCGCTCATTGAGCCCACCAGAAAGTGTGCTCCAGTAGTAAGAAACATCGGAAAGATGAATGACACACTCTTTCAAGGAGCGAGACACTGTCTTTCACATCGCAAATTTCAAGGATGCAGCGAGTTTATTTATTACCGTTATTTCATTTTTTTTTCATCGCATACCAGTTTTTTTTTGTTACAAAGAATTATAGTAGTAAGACTCTAAGTGCATCTTCTGGTTCGTCTTTTTCTTCGAACTCCCCGGTGGCCCGTATCTTCATTCACATCGTGAAAATATTTTCCGTACATTTGTAGCTTCAGAATGCGTCGTGGTCTCGATCATAATTTGTTCCCACGTTTACCCAAAGTATTATAATTTTGTCAAGTCCGTTCCTTCACTAGTCAATTGTATTGATATTAAATTCAATGTGCCAGTATATTTAATGAACACAAAGGTAGACACGAGATGAAAAATAAATGAAAACATATCTGAGCTACCAGTCCATTAATCTTTAGGGGGATTTACTTAACCGTCAAACTGGTTTCATAGAAGGATTCTCTCATTCCGTCAAAACGCATATTAAAAGAAACCGTTGGCCTCCTTTTACGAACTCTTCAAAGTCTTCCTAATCATCTGACATAAAAATATTACATCCCGATATTTCAGGCAAAATTTGGGTTGACCTTTCTTTTTTTTTACACCTCAACCATATTGGACCTGATGGTTCGCCAACATCGAGCTTTGTACCATATTCTTAGTCAGGAGTTGGACGATTGTTTAAAAAAAAAATGTCTTAAAAAATACCGATTTTACTAAGAGTTATGAGCCCGCAAAGTGAACTCGGTCTGGTATCATGAAGCAGAGGAAGAATCTTACAGATTTCCAATATCGAGATAGTCAGTTTTTTAAAAAAAAATTTCATAGCTATCAAAATATAATCAAGATCTCAATTGATTATTCAAAAACTTCGTCCTAAGACGTACACGACGATCAAATTAGATGTGTTCGCTCTATTAGTTCCCACGAATAATTCCGTGATCCATTGTTCACTCGATTTAATGTTTTTCTTAATACGATGATGACCCACTTCCTCATAACCGATGGAATAACTTTTACATTCTTTATATAATTGTGTTAATATATTGGTCTGGTCTTCAACATATGGTTGTATCGAGATATATGTTATTGTAACACGAGGACTGTAATAGAGTGTTAACTATTGGCGATATTTCCTTCGCGATCTCGACTCAAGACTATCAGCACACTTTCAAATACAACGGGTGATGTGTATTGCGTTGCATTCTGCAGTCAGGCGTACACTTTGACGTGCGAATAACTCAGAGATTAAAATTCGTGTGATTGTATCTCACCTTCCCTCACCCTCATAGGTCACAGAGAATTGTACATTTCAACGATGAGAAATGAACATTATTCTAATGCAATCCACTTGACGGTATGATATTTTCGAATATAGTAAAAATTTATTCAGTCATTTAAACGATGTTTAATAATTTATCGATACAGATAAACAGTGGTTGTTTAAAAATTATTTAACATGAAGTACAACGTTACGTGGATTCATTCTTAATATTTGAAACTTTTGAAATTGTGCAATTGCAATGTTTAATAACTTTAAACAACCATTGGATGCGTTGGTTTTCAACGTCAGCTATAATTTCTCAATTTGCAACATGTCCCCGTAAGCCAATTCGTATTTCGCTCTCAAGCGTCTTGGCCTCATTATTTTCTTTGCTAAATTACATCGTTTGAAATATGTTAACTTCTTGACAGTGCAAAAAAAAAAAAAACAACATCAATGATGGCAATTCTTCCACCAGCCTATTTAGCTGTCGAGGTTTTTATTCAACGTGCTTGTGTATTCTTCTTTCTGCTCGGCTAATATCCTTTTGTGTATATCGTTAATTCAAAACGTTGAATTTCTATATACCTGAATGTACATAGAGAAACGTCTATTACAATAATAATCTTTCTTCCGTCATCGAGAATAATGATTGGCCAGAGGCGAGCCTATCCCAGTAACCTTTTTCGCTGCTTATAAGATACGTGCTTAGCCAGGGCAATATACCTGCTTCGCACTGCACCTGAAATGCCTTCGGGTTAAAAAGCCCGTGAAACACACCGCCGTCACGTACAATATCTACAATGTACACGAGCGTTATGTAACAGCGAAACAACTGTCTCGACAATATAAGACAGAAAAATAATTGCACAACGAAGATCTTCTCTTTTTTGTTATCCAATTCTTTTATCCATCATCGAATCAATGAATAAATATATATAAATATATATGTACACATATTTATGTACATGAAAGATTTTGCGTTTGTATATATGTTTGTGTGATCTTTTCTTCTCCATCGAGTCATAGAATCTACATTTATACATTATATACTCTTGAATTTTGGCGTTTGTGGTCGGATACTAATTACATGATAATTACCACAATTCTTTTTTTATTTCCATTGAGTGCTTCTTCTACTTTTTTTTTGTTGAGTCAAACGTCTTCTTTCGGGATCTCGAATAAGAAGAACCATTCATTGTGTTATGAGCTTTTTTTTTTTTTTTTTTTTTTTGAAATTTTAGAAATATTGTTTTGGTATGAATAATTGTTTACAATTTGTAGAAACTTTTTATTACAGCATATTAGTTCTGTGAAAGAATAAAAAGTTGAATGATTTCTTGATGTCGAACATTTTCAAAGTTGAAGTAATCGTGTTTAAAAATCATATTTCATTGTATTTTATGTTTTTACGAATGGAATTTTTCCTATGGAATCTTCCCGAAGGAAACTTCGTATTTTGGTACTACGGAGAGGCTTGACCTATTTCTTGTTGAATCGATAACTTAAAAATGGTATCGTCTACAAAACGAAATGGTAGATACACGTGTAGTCATTGTTGAACTCTCGTGACCTCTTCATGCGCACTAACAAGAATTCTCACGAGGTTCCTTACGTATAATATGATCATATTGCAAAAACATATTTATATAATGTTCTTCTGTTGTCTTATTGTGGACATGAATGAATTCCGAAGTGAAAGAGACTTGGAAACAATGAAACAGAATAAGAATCGTCATCACGATGAGAATTCAGTGAGCCTGAGATTGAAATGCATTAGTGAGAGGATTGCTCCGCCAATTTTTTCCCAGGTTCACATATAAACGTGAAATTCTCTTGGGGCACACGCCCTCGATATATATCGACTTCTCCTCGAGTACTGTACACTTTCTAGAGCAACTCAACGACTTTTCATGTCCGGAAATAGATTGAGTCAAAGGATTTGTTAGCGATCGTTCACGACAAACTCCATCTATTTCTTCTCTGCTGAACTACTTTCAAAATCCTCGAAAACAAACGTCAAGCAGACGCGAATCAAGAGATAAGAATGAATTCATAATCGATTCCATTTTGGGATCAAACACGGAAAGTTATTTACAGAGAAGCTGTTAAAAAAGTGGAACATCAAAAATTCTTGCCACTTTAGTATGAAAAAGATAAGGTCACGCCCTGCTATTAGTCGATGAACCGCGGTTCTATCGAAGATTGGTAGTCTTTGCCAACGATGATAAAAATGAAATATTGATTTGCTCCATTTCGATGAAAGAGATCTCTCCGTTGGCACTTTGTTCAAACTTTTATTTCTATATATTCTTTGACTTATCGATTGTAGCTTTTTTTATTGGCTAGTAATTCAATAACAGAACTTATTATAGACTTTTGAAAACCTCAACGATTTTTCCATGAAGCATTATCAAAAAATTGTGTTAACTTAATTTGTCATTTAGAATTCAAATTTGAATCATTTCATTTTGACGATGAATCAACAAAATCCATGAGAAAATAAACCCTTTTTGGTCTCTTTCGAAAGTTCACTGGTTTTGCAAGCAAATAAATAATTTTGTAATGAATAAAATGATTGATTATATGCAAGAAAATGAATTTTAATAAATCAGTCATATTTTTGTATTCTTTGTGGGATACTGGTTTGAAATAATCCAACTTAATGCTACAATCCATCGAAAGAAAAGGACACGATATGATTGGAAAGAAATCAAGCAGTTAACCTTTCCAGGATCTGAACGGAAACCTTTTACAATATACACGAATACATGCACAAAATATAACGTATTTCATCTTTATCGCGTTAACGCTTTGTGATCATAAATATATACGTATATATCTCTAAGCAAGCAGTAGCGAGGAGTCTCAGACTATTGAAAAAAACTTTGCTGCACGAGGTGCAAAGAGAGAAGTTTCGTTGTAGCGATAAATGTGTATTATATACTCTCAGTGAAAGGTGGTGTGTGCATTAGAAGGATACAATAAATTTACCAACAGAGAAATTAATGCCTATGTATCTCTTCTCTTTCCTCTTCCTCTCCACCCCCGCAACAAATCATTAGTCAAGCTCTTTTAATCACGATTTGCTACTACATACTTCGAAAGCACCTATTAAACGGATGCGTATGATGATACATCAAGAGTTTACATTAAAACGCCTCTTTAATCACGTCAAAAAACGAGTTAAATAATATATTTGAAGTATTCTTTTCACGAAATCGAATACTCCACGAATACAACAGAACTATTTTCACAATTAAGTAAATACACACCATTTTACTGGAAAAATATCAAATCGAATGAAAAATCAGACGATTTGAAAATCGTCACGATGATGTTTACGCCTATTTCTCAGCGAGAAAAATGTGTTCAAATTAGCATACCGTTGCATTTCGAATATGAAATATTCTTTTCACGTTCCAATATAAAATTTATATTCATATCTTAACGGAAGTGTCAATAAGTATCAGAACTGCATCAGTACGTGACTAAAACCGTTGTAAATCGTACGGTGTTTTGAAACTGGAGCATTTACTCTGTACATTGGTATAAACAACGTATAAAGTTTCGATGCAGCGAAAAAAAACATAGAGAGACCTATAACGACGACCTATCGCGACTAGAATGAAAAACCATGCGGACACGAAGACTGTTATCGATTCACGCTCCAACGAGAATGTTACCTTTGCTTCGTTGAGTTATCTTTTGCAAGGTGCGCGTTAACTCTCCCTGTACGTGCTTTTGGCGAAGAGAAAGTGTTTCAGCCGATCGGAAGATCGAAACTTTTGTACACATGAAGAGAGTTACGAGTCAAGTGACTCGTTTAGTTACAAAATTTCGCAATACGTAGTCCTCAATTACATTTTTTTAATCATCATCATTTTTGCAATTGCTGACTAATGTAATGACATTAATGATCGAAATGAAGAAAACGAAAATAAAAAAAAAAAAAGAACACCGGAAAAGTTGTGCACTCGAATTCTTCATTCAACTTAATAAAAAAAGTTTTTACTTCCTTTTTGTAAGATATTGAAAATTTCATGTCACACAAATCTTTTAAAGCTTCGATAATCATTTGTACAATTGCTCCAAAGCAGACAGTTTCGAATCGTAAGTGTCATTAGATTTGTGTGTGCAAAGTAACTTTTGTACGCGGGCTCTCATCGCTGCTGGGATGAGAAACCTCCGTATGGGAAGCTCGTCGTATATAATTCACGAGGAACACTAGAGTGATACTATATTTGTCACCATGAGATGATGAAGAATTTGTTGGTGAACTGAATTTTCGCATAGGTGTACTTTACACCCTGGTGCGTGTTTTCCCGAGCGCTGAGGGATTTATGCGTCTGGAACGCGAGAGGAATTCGACCGCGTTTCTTTGTCCTTCTTACGGCGACTTATTCACTCTACGTGTTTTCAACATATGCAAAGAGAAAGACGTGTAACGCGACGACATGGCCAGAAAGCTCATGTGGACTCGCCAGAGAGAGGGAAAGAGAAAAAGCCTCCTGCATCGGTTCACACTCGCAATTAGTCGGGCCGCAGCTTCTCGCGGTCATTAGGCTCCAAACAGTCTGCTTGCGTGGTGGTGTTACAGCAGAGACTGGAGGGAGAAACTACTGAAATTTTTGAATACCAGAGAGAGCGCCAGAAACAGAGGAAAAACTGGATTTTGAACTCTGTAGGAATCTGAGGCGACGATTAATCTTGATAATAACTCAAAATATGCTAACAAATTTTTATTTTTTTTTCATATATACTAATTTCTTCTGCTTCAGATTATGAAGAGATGGATAAACTTTAGTCTTAAAAGTTGTATTTTTATCGTCATCTGTGAAACAATCTGTGAATCTTCCTTTTCGTAATGATAAGGGTTTCGTCACTTTTCCATATCTCTTCCATCGATGAAACTTGTGTTGTTGATTCTTTAACTTTTTCTATCTGGTACGAAAAATCGTAATAATTAAAGAAACGAAGCAGAGTAATTGGGCAATTTAGCAACCCTCGTTATAAGGAAGTGAAAGACACACTCGAGAGATTGAGAGAGTTAATCGTGATTGACAGAGATTGCTGTAGAAGAGAGAATGGAGAAAGACATGCAAGGAAGAAAATTGGGATAATAAACTCGTCGGTTAGGGTGCTGATTACTCTTTAATTATTCTTTCCTTCTTAAGGACAGTAAAAAACTAATTCGGAGTACTGATAAGCACTGTAATTTACAATATTTTGTATCAATTGATACTGCAAATATGTGCCAAAAGAACCCTGAATTATTCATTCAATGAGCAGACGAATAAATAAGTCGTAATAGTTAAGACTCATGATTATTACAAATTTTACTACAAATTTCAAAAACATGGAATGTTTGTTTTATTTTACAAACATCGTAAAAACAGACTTAATTCAATCTGTTTTAGAAGATTTCCCCCCTTATAAAAGCGGTATTGTCATGCGATGAAGTTATAAAGAGAAGAGTATTGGATTGCCGTCAAATTTACTGTGTTTCAAGAAAAGAACACGAAATTTAGTACAGAAATTAAAAATCTAGGGCAATTCAGCAGAATAGCTATTTTGACGTGTATGATTTTTCTAATCACCAGCATTAATCAACTGCATGACGAATAAAAATACTCGTGTACTTAAAAAACTTATTTGCACTTATTTCTAAAGGGTGGACATCGTATCATGCATGACGTATCGAGCAAGAGAAAAAAAAAAGAATAATATTTTGATACATAAATGAGAAATGAGTAATAACAAAGGTTTCAAATGATTTATTAAATGGTTAGAAATAAAATAAATCAAGTTTACTGTGTTACATAACAGTCGTAACACCGGCATCAATCTTTTTATCGTGTCTCGGTCATGCTTGGACGTGTCGGAGAATTATAAAGATTGAAACACCTGTAAGATCGATTCTCTGGACCAGAGCGTTCAGTCTTATAAGGAAGGTGGGCGTGTACAGAGACGGGAGCGATCGCTAATCGCTAATAATGAATTATAATATGTGTCTGCTCGCGCATACCGATTGGAGACTCGCGAGATTCGCGAGGTCACGTTCACGAAGAACCACGGATCCGCGGATAGGCGGGGGTGACTCGAGGGAGGCAAACGTATATCCGCGTGTGTCGAGTTTACGTCGTCGCAGTGCGATACGGTCGATAGCGAAGTAGTCAAGTCTCCTCCGCTGCGCGATACGTGCGGAATACTGTGCAAAGTAGATTCAGAATGCCGGGTCACGAAATAATGGAATTTCTATTTTTCCAATTCCCTCAAAAATACTTTTTGTTTCCGTGATTAATAAATATCCATTATTTTTCATGATAGAATTCTTCGACTTTTCAATTTATTTACGTAATTATAAAAATTATAAAAACTATTTTTATGAACACACATTTTCTAAATGTTTTTGAACATGTCGGTGAATGTGCGTAAAAAATAATATGAAAATTGATGAAATATAATATTTTTCAAATTTGCTGTTTAATTCATACTTTGAAAATCTTTTTTTTTTTTCGCCATTTTAGTTCTGTACCTGAAAATATTAGATATTGATACAAAATAAAAATCATTAACGCTGTATTTAGCTGAAAAAAGTAAAATAGGTCTTTTGGCCTCGATTGAAGTGAAAAATTAATTAAATCAACCTCTTTTTGCTGTCCCAGATTTGTTAGGAATCAGAACACTCGTGTATACCTGACTAAAATTTCTTACGTCGTAAAAGCATCAAATCTGCACATTCATCTATCTTGACGCTCTTTTGCCTTCTATACCGTGCCTCTTCCGGGGAGTGTCACATCGACCCTTCGTTCATTCTTTCACCGCTCTTCGTGTTGTCTATTTTGGGTTTCTCTCATAGAGGAAGTCCTCGTCAAAAAGTCTTTTTTTCTTTACATATTTTTTCTGGAGTCTTCACAACATTTAAAAGATTCAAAATAATGATAAATCTCTCCGCTGGTGTATTTAACTACGTTGAAATGTTTTTTTTTTCTTTCAAATAATTTCAAAAACTCGAACTCGTTACACAAGTGAGTAACCTGAAACTTATCTTCACTCGGAAACGCTGGAAACAATTGTAATTCAAGGCACGTTGCGTTCGATGAGTAATAAATATTTTTCCAGTCATTTGTTTATTTATTTTTTCCACCAGATTACAATAAGAGCATTTATATCAAAATTTTGACTTGACAAATTTTTTTACTTCCAATTTAAATTTAAAAAAGATTGAAAATTTATTTTAATTTACAAATTTTTTCCAATACGGATCAACTTAAAAAATAAGGAAACATTTTACCATTTTTTTTGCATGCAGTCTTAATGCAACGTCCATAAAGATTATTTCGCGTCACAAAAAAGAAAAATTATAAACATTTTTGTTTATTTTTGACTATCAGTGTTTCGGAAATGCAATTTAAAAAATGCAATGCACACCCACCGGCACCCCCTAAGGGCCGGCCGGCATAGAAGGCGCGCGCAGTCAAACGATTTTGCGTGAAACTGGCCACCCTCTTTCGCGGGGAGCACCATATAGACTCGCAAGTTGGTTTGCTCGAACAGCACTCGTTCGTCTGTGTGCCTTTACAGTCACCGGTCTCGCCTCATTCCTCGCTGGGATATCGTCGCGACGAGACGGTTTCGTGTTATAGAATTTCGTGTGTTTATGCGTACAAGTCACGGGTGTACAGTATTTTTACAAAGATTCTCCAAATTTTAAGTTGTATTTCCAACGATTCAATAAATTTATGAAAAGAAGCAATAAAAGAACAATAAAGGTTCGTCAAGTAAACTGGAAGGATTAACGATTTTTAATTCAATACGATTTTTTAATATCGTAGCTTAATAAAAACGTGACAGTGGATAAAGTCCTCGACGAACAGACTCGATGAGAACAATTTTTTATCCACTTTGTATTTTTTTTCCATCAAGAACCGCGAAACAGTTCGTTCCAATGAAGTTTGATAATTGAAGCAGTATTTGGACTTTGGTGTATCTTCGCGGCTAATCGATATTTACGCCGCATTACTTTTCTGTACGATTGGTAGATACAGAAGTTTCGATCGTATAGAACAGTGACAACAGAAACGATGAAAGAAAATATTGCCACGTCGTGCTTACCGAGGCGTTGTTATTCTCGGGACGAAACACCTGGTTTAATGTGTACAAAAGAGCTCAGAACGAAGTGAAAAAAGTGACTACGTTCGAGTTTGTTTTCAAAGTGCGTTGAATTGTTGGATATGCTCGAATAAAATAAAATAGACAGAACGATGAAGAGAAATTGATGCAATTGAAAAGTTCGGTCAATTAAAAAATGTAGAAAGGAGTCAAGATCGATGAACTGAGATAAATAATCTTGATCGTTTAAATCGGTTAGATCGATCGATTTATCAGTGGATTTATGAGCGATTTGATCAGTTTTTATTCTCTTTTTATCCAGTAAAAATATATAGTGAAGAGAAAAAGGCTATTTCATCGATCGATTCATTCGAAGGATCCCTATCGTTTTATCGATTTTTTTTTCTCAAGCCAGCCTTGAGACGAGTCAAAGTGCTCTGAAGAGATCAATGGAGCGATCGTCAGGAATGACTAGCGCTTACTCTTTGCCCTTCCGATTATCCAAGTAATTGCTCTCTTTTTCTCGGGTCAGTGATTAATCCAATTAGAGAGGACTCATATGAGAATAAAATCAAGCAACATCGGAGAACTGTTCAACAAAACGTATTAAAAAAAAACATCTACCGATCGACAAAAGGAACATAAAGTAAAAGAAAAAAAAAACACAAAACTGTACAGATAAATAGGTCGACGTCATTGATTATCAATGGAACAAGGATTAATTGATAAATTACTAAGTTCTACCCCGATATTAAATGATTGCAAACAATAAAAGATGCAAATTGTTGATCAATTAGTGTCTCAGCTTTGAAAAAATTAAATAATCTAATAAAAATATTATCGAGGGTATTGATTCATCAAATAATTGAAAATTGATCGAAAAACAGAATCAGTTAACGACATTGGAAGAAGTGTTGACGATGTTAGAACCTCGTCCAACGACCTCGATCTTGAGTCCGGACACCGGTAGCTCTTCTTCGACGAGCCCCAAGTCACAAACTCGACCGTGAGGAATTTCTGCCTGGGGAGTTCCTACTCGAGTTTGCGAGGTTTCCTTTGCCCTCCACGAGGTTACGCGAGTCTTTTACGTTGACCCCAAAGCAAGAGCTCAACGTGACGAAGAAAGAACGAAAGGAAGAAAAAACAATAGTGCATGCACGACATTTCATAGTGGGTGCAACCTCGAGGTTGGAAAATACAAGTTTCATTCAACCCCCGATGTGTTATGATTACACACGTGTATAGAACACGCGGCTAAATACTGCTAATTGTCATTGTTCAACACTGACCTCAACCAAGTTTCAATTTGACTTAGATTTTTTTTTTAGAATTCTACTTTTTAAATACAAATAATTACGTGGCAAGGAATAGTGAGTTGAGGTTTAAAAATAACTCAGTAAACGCCTCAATTAACAGAGATAAAAAAAAAAAAAATTAATTATCCAATAAAATATTTGGAGAAAAAAGAAGGGAACAGAGAGTGGCGCCAGTCCGATCGTCACTTCATCGATCTTCAACAGCTTTATATATACTGCGTTCTACGACTGTACACTTACGATACTAAAAGCTTTTGAAGGGGATGTTCTACTCGGACAGTAACGCGTAGATCGTGTTTATTTCTCTCTTCTTCTACCCTATTTTGAAGGAAGGTGGGGTTTCGAAGACCACGTAACAGCTTAAGGGTGGTAGACACGAGCTCGAGTGAGCATCGAGAAAAGAAGAGGGTTGAAGATTACAGAGACGCCGAACGGTCTTGTTCGTCGTCACGCAGTTGCAATTACAACGGGGGAGGACAAGAAGAAAATCGATCACTCGTATTCCGCTTTACCGCAACGCGAAAAAAGTGCAATGACCTCCAAATCTCAAGGAAGGACTTTCTCAGTGAGGTAAGAAGACAGCGAATAGCACGACGATTTTGTTTACAACATTCATTCAAATGTTTGTTTGTTTTTTTTGTTTTGGAAAGTTCCATAATATAGAATGGTTTTACATGGAATGAAAGAAAAAAAAAACGGTATTTCATGGTGAACGTCTGAAAATTATAAACGGGAAAGATTTTGTAGGAATACTACGATAAAACGAAATCAATGAATGCAAATGGCCATTTGTGAACTATCAAAGCTGAAGATTTTTAATTGACTCCGGAGACTTTTTAATTTACTCGTCTTTAAATTAAAATAAATGAAATGTTGATATAATTGATCGATTTTTTCGAGTCTGTGAAAATGATAAAATTTAGTGCAAGGAATTTTAATGAAGATTTTACTGTAAAAAACTACTGGAAAATGTCATGCATATTATTCTATGGTTTATTATTAAAATGGTAGGCTTTTACTGGATTGTCAGAATGGGCGGTCTGAAAGCATTTTTGAAGGGACCATTTCTAAACCACATAATTTTTTGACGACGTGCATGAATATGTCGAGTCACGCAGGCAGGAAGGAAGGGCCGAAAGGAAAATAGTAGAGTATGAGAAAGAGAGAGAGAGAGAGGAAGAAGATGAAAGTTTGGAAAAGACAGAGGAATGAAGAGAGAGAATGAGAAATACGTGAGATTTGAAGGGATCTGTGAGAAGTGCGTGAGCGAAAGGGAAAGAGTGACGTGTCAGTCTCGCAGACAGAAAATAACTTGACTCTCACGGAGACGTGTGTGCTCACTCGGATTCTTATTTTTCTCGAGTCCGCGTGTACACGCCGTTTGCCAGACTTCTCTACATCTCACTTTTCTCTTCTTTTCTTCTTTGGCTCATTTTATCCTGTTTCTTTATCGGTTTCTTCAAGTTTCCTTCAAGGTAAACGTACGAAGAAACTGACGAACGAACAGCACGAAATGCTGGATCTTCGATATAGTCAATACATTCATAACTTTTTGACAGGTTTTTTTTATTTATACAATGATGAGGATTAAAATTGAATTTTTTCGAATGAATATAGAAATTCCTGTGGAAATTTTTCTTTATGTAGGGATGAGGAAAAGTATTCGTCATCGGAGCTTTTCCTCAGTTCCTTTTTCTTTGTTCTGCAAATTCCGGAATTCGATTGTACTATAAAAAAAAAAAATCCTTTATACAATTGGAGTAGACGCCAAATGTCTGTCCAGACAGAGACAATTATTAGTAATAAAAAAATAAATAATAAATAAGCCAAGATGGTCAATCTAATGAGATGGTCAATGTGACCCTGTGTGTCAACAAAATACAAAATATTGATTTTTATAAAATCAGGTCAATATTTGCAATGAAACGCGTAAATTCTGGACTACGGAAAATTTATGAATCTCTCTTGGCACTGAACTGAGAAAATTCCAATAGAGATGTAAATGTGTATACATTGAACGACGCCCTGCGGTTCTCTCGTAGCCGGATCGATAGGGATGATGGTTGCAGCGTGGCGACGTATATCCACCCTCGCACGAGAGAAAATCGCGCACGAGGGAACGTTCAAGGGACAGTATACAATCAAGAAATCATGTAGAACGTTTTACGCGTTTAAATAACAGCTTTTACATCCAGTCGCGTTGTTTAAAGATTCTCGTGTAAAACCCTTGTGTAGACGAAACAATTTTCTTTACAAGGTCTGATAAAAATAAGATGATTATTAATTTATTATAATTTTATTTTCTTGCTATAAAAAGATTTTGTAATTATATTTCCTTCTTGCACTACATGTTTTATTAATCTTAGAAGAATAGTCATGAAAAAAAAAAGTATTGTTTTTCCAAATTATTTCATCAATTTGAATAATTGAATAGCCACAATACGTAAATAGTCAAGATCACATTATTATGGATGTATCTCACTTTCACAAACATCAAATCATTTTAATAATCAAGTACATGAGTCATTTGTCCATTAAAGCACCGTGCGAAAAAATTACACCGTCATCTCAATTTGTAATTAAATTTTCTCGACACCCACATAATTATTACCCGAAGAAAATGAGATGCAGAAACAATGGGCACGTCGATTTTTAATTAAACTCACATGTTCCTTGAAATACATCATTTTTTTCTACTTTTCGAGGCAAATTCTATTTCCGATTTGTAACGCGATAATAACATTATAAATCATAGCTGAGTCATCGAGCAAATGTGGAACCGGAAATGTAGTACATCGTGATATACTCTTCCCATATATACAGACTTTTATAAAGGACACCATATATTCAATTCGCTCGTAATCTCCCGTTACCTTGACACTTTTTCATCGAGTTAGTTTTATTAAAGTTTCCGTCAGTCATTCGATATAAGTATATATAGATTTTCATGATGAACAACACGCAGGTTTCAGTTTCAAATTTAATTTTCCGACTGAAATTGTGTTTTGTATTAAAAAGAAAAAGACATTTAAACTTCTGGGATTATAATGTTCGAAATAAGCCGATTTTATTTTTTTTATTTTTTTCTTTATTTATTTATTCATTAATATTGAATATGATTTATTATTGCGTGCATTGTAATTTGTTGAAGAATTTGTTTCGCCATTGATACCACAAATTGCACTGCTAAATTGGATATTACATCACAATACTTTTTTTTTTTTTCAATGAACGAAGAGGAAAAACCATTCACCTCGAACTCATACAACTTTGTGGTGTATGTTGATCTTACGTAATACGTCAGTGTCGTCGATAGAAAAGACTTGAACCTGACCGAGGTGCTTCCCTAAAGGATTTATATTCATACGCAGTCAAGAAAGATTACTAATTAGTGATTTGGAAGACGTCATGCTTATGCATTAAACTTTTTTTTTTTTTTTTTTTTTGGAATAACGTCATTTCCTTGGTTTTGGCGTTGTTAAAATTTACAACACGGTTTAGTGTTGTTTTCTGGTGTAAATCTTTGACACTAGAAAACTTTGATACAACAAGATCTTTCGAATTTACTTGTCTCTTCAGGCCAAAAGCTGAGCATCCTTAAACACTCGATTCTTTGGTACACTTTGATTGTATCCACCTTTCACCGTATCTTTCAACCATCGTTACACAGAAATATCAAACCCTTCTCTCCCCTCGAATCACCCAGAATTAAACCGTTAGTAACATCAATAAATTGTATAGTTTCAATGGAGCTTCGATGAAAGGAACTATTATCCATGTCCATATAATTCAGACTTTCAAACATCCATTACCCAGCAACTACTGAAACTTGTTAAATACAATTCGATACTTCGTTTTATTTACAATGAATCCAAGTGGAAGAGATTCATTTAATTCCATCAAGACTGTATTGTTGTATACAACGTTTTTTTTTTAGAGGTGATTTTCTTTTTTTTCCTCGTCCTCGTCTTTATTGTTTTGTGTTTAAAAACACGTACAATTTTTCTAAACAAAAAGAAAATGGACAAACTTGTGAAAAAAAACCGAACTAAATTGAAAAAGTTTTATAGCTTTTGGAATCTCATAAATATTCAAACTGCCTTATAAAAGCTATAAATAAAAATATTTTTTTGTAGTAAAAATATTTTGCACGAAACACGGACGAAAAGTTTATTTATCAGTTGGATGTTTCTCGAGATATAAATGCCAACAATAAATGTATTCAAGAATTTTCTTGATCTTTCGTATAGATAAGCAAACACGAGCTTTCCGTAAAGCCATACCATGATAGAATGACAACAGCAAAATGTTTACTGAACGCCGAGACTAGAGCAAAGGCAGAAAAGTTCCGCAAACAGATAAATGGAGAAAAAAAATGCTCGGTATTTGTTTGTCGGTATTTTACGTATGCGGCGTAATTTTATGCCCTTGATTTACCTGTAGCAGGTTAATACATCGTTGAGTCATTGAGTGATTGTACTAACGTATGAGGCAAAATTAAGTCAGACTGAAGAAAAAAAAAACGTATTCGTGGCGACATGACCGTTAATGAAACCACAAAAATTGAAATAGTTTACGTTGCGGTGGCGATGCAGTAGTAATTTCTGTTTTAATTATCTCGCTGAACTGGATCTCGATACTTTCCAAAACGATTAGACAAAAGTACGAGCTTGGGTATTTACAATCCTTTCTCTATTTTTTTTTTTTTTTTTTCATCTACTTCATTATCATTGTTATAACGATTTTATCGTAAAGTAATGATAAGAATAGTACGAACTGGAACGTCAAAATGTTTGTGCTGCTATCGGGATAAGTGCGTGGGATTTTTTTTCGGTTGGACAGAGAGACTTGGAGCAATAACTGTTCCAAATTGACCTGATGGGAGACAACAGCGTCGTTATACTGTCGAAATGATCTTTCAAATTACTGTCACAGATTTTTCGTTCAACGTTTCGGTCAACGAATAACTAGGATCTTTATTACCTTTTCTGGTAACATGTCAAAAATTTATAACGATTTGTCTCCCGTTACATTTTAATCTTAACAATAATCACAGCAGGCCAACGTCAACATGTCATTAGCAAAAACTCACTGGTGTTTTTTTTTGTTACAGTATTTTTTGAAGTGAGAATTGTTGGCTGATCGTTGTCGTATAACGACAACTCGTTCTCCTGAGATCGCAAAACTTAAGCCCACTGTGCTGTTATTTTTCAGTGTTCGTTGAAATAACAGAAGTCATAAAACGTGTCCATGACTTCCTCTCAACCACGGTCACTCAGCGAAGCGTGAACTGTTCTTTGTCACTTGTTGTTTTGTCTTTTTTATTTTTATTTTTTTTATTTCTGGTAATTTCTGTGGCAAAGACGTCTCAAGAACTGTGTTGACAAAATCTTTATCTACATTTGGTGAATTAACTCTGATCAAAATCACCTCCGACGTCAGTGAAACTTATTAAGATGTGCTCGTTGACATGACCACGCACTAATGTTAATAAGTATTTTTATTTTCGTATTTTTTAGTCGAAAATAAACTTAGTGAAATTAACAAGAGAATAATGTCTTTCAATTATAATGTTCCAGTAAATGTCTTATCTTAATTTATCACAATCAGATAAATAGCTCACTCTGTTCAATTTATTATGAAGACTTTATAAAAGGGAACACTTGTGATAAACACTGACAAAAGGCAAAAACAAACCATAACAAACTGGGATCAATTGTTTCCCGTAAGAAGTTATGATTTTTTTTTTTTTACAATTATTTTGAAAACTATAATAAAAATTTATGTATTAAACCGGTAACCAGGTCACTAGTAACGATGTGATTTGCTGACAGGTGGGAAAAGTCCTGTTAGTGACGGAAGAGCTACGAAACAACGAAAAAAAAAAAAAAAAAAAAAAAAAATAAGTTTCAGTCCACGAAATGTTGTCTCGGAACCTCGAATTTGTTTCACACTTAATTACATCCTTTAGCATTTTTTTTTTGGTCGCATTCTTTTATCCGGCCATTCATTAATTCGTATTTAAAATACAACATGAATTAAGAATTTTCAACAAAATAAAAGTAAATGTGAGAATGTGCTGAAATGGGAAGTTCTACGAATGAAAAGAAAAACTTACTGAATCATTCATTCTTTCGCTATACTAAATAACAAGGGAATGCATTCAAAAGAGGAGTGTTTTGCAGACGAAAGATTTCTTTTTGAAGCACCTTGTTGAGCTGAGAATATATTAGTCGACAATACCACTACGTATGTAACCATGAGGTTATGTAATCTCTTAAGAGAGGCTCCCGTACGATACCGCTCACTAATTATCGGTCATTAGAATAGCCAGTAGCCCATATATTCGTGTATATATATATATCCACATATGCAAAATATATCTTCAATGTTTCTATACATAACGTCATGCATTGCGTCAGCGATCGACAGTTTTAGTCTTCACTCAATACCTATCGCGAGAGTCAATCGATCAAAACCGCACCTTCATCGAAAAAACCTCAATCAAAATGACATTAAGAACAAATTTCAATCGAATTTAATTGACCTTCTATCATACTGAGGATTAACTTAATCGAAATTCAATATTTCTATTGTTCAATATTTATGTTCGATCGATATTTTTATTGTTTGTACTATACTTTTATTGAAGAGTGGAAAGGCTTTGACCTCATCGAATTATAAAGAAATTCGGGTTCGTGGGAAATTTAATAAATTCTTAAGACAATTTTAAAGTTGTAATATCATTTATCACAGATGGGACTATTGAGAGACTTGAAAAAATGTATTGAGCTAACAATCAGTCAAACCTTCGTACACTACTTCGTTAAGTATAAAATTTGACCAATGCCTTGACGAGATATTGTCAAATTTGGATAACACTTCCAAAACATTCGTCTGTTTATTTAAGAGTTCTTTTGATTTTACTCTTTTCTTACATCGACTTTTTTCACTCACAATGTAATACATTATTCTTGAATTGTAGAACGTAGATGGAAAACATTTTTTTTTTTTTTACTTGGAAAAAAACAGACATGAATGGAAAGAGAAGATTGAAAATTAAAAATAAAAATACATGGCACTAAGCACTTGAGAATTTGGGAGACAAAAAATTCTTTAAATGAAGTATTTATGTATTCAGGGAAAACATTATTCTTAATAAACTTCAAAATGAGTTGAAGGCCTTGCTATTGAACTGATGAATACATTATGTACGAAGCCACTTTTTGTCTGCTTTTGTTCTCAGTTCACGTCAATATATCGTAAAATACTTTATGACAAATCGTCTGCTCCAGAGCACGCCTGAAATTTATGGTAACGACGTGTTATCGTCACATTTATTATTCTCTATATTTTTTTATATCTTGATACAACGATCAGCATAGCACCTTCTACAATCGAGATAGGGGAGATCTGATAGTGCGGAATTATAATTCCAGACGATCTTTGCATTTTCGTCGCGTCAGCCTTTCAAATTAATAATATACAAATAATTGGAAAACGTTGAAAAAACATCAAAGAATAAATCACCATCAATGGAATTATTTTGACATAACTTTGGATTTGATTAAATATTCAAAATAACATACTGACGGTTTCCGAAATTTTGATTCAGTTCAAATTTGAAAAATGATTGGAAAAAAGATTATGAGCAATCAGCATAATACCCAGAAATACTGCAATAAAAAGCGTGCGGTCAGAACGCTCGAATGACATTATTCCATAGTTATGATAGACGCGCCATCCCGAAACGCATATATCGTGACTATTTCTCCAGTGACTATTTCTTCAGTGACATGCGTCCTCTCTGATATCCTCATTACATAATTATATCGAGCGAGGTGTTGGCTGGCCGTAACTCTAGCTCAAAATGCGCTGCACACCTCGCCTTTTTATTTTTATTAATGCCCCTTCAAATGTGCTCCTCGTATCGTTTCTCCACGTATGTATATTACGTATCGACGTGAATTACACTCGCAAAACGCGTTTTTCGTGACCTCGCAATGTATTGAGTTACGAATACGTTCTTCGAGGACGCGAATCAATCATTTTGAGATAACAAAACTCTCGAAGACGATGTATAGATTCACATCTATTTTTCTTTGCTTTTCCTTTATATTCCAAGTGAATTTCAAAGAATCGTGTAGTTTTCTGAGCATGGAAAAATTGAGTGGCATTATTTACCTTATAATAACTATGTGATTAACTTAATAAAAATCATAATCATGAAGAAATGCTCTTTTTATCGATGACCAAAAGCCTGGAGGCCGTATGAAATATACTTTGGATTATTTTCAATCTGGACTAAGGCATTCGATCGATTCTTAAAAAAGATTAGCACATTTTGACTTCTGAATGGAAAGGAAGATCCATTAGTAGGCTCTTTTGGTCCAATGCTCTGGTTGTGAATTTACAAAAAGCCTTGATAGCGATCCAATTTTACACCAATCGTTCTCTATAGGAACATACGTTAACCTATATGCGTTATAAAGAATCATTCTAGCACGTGCTACAGACCGACGGTATTCAATGTGCGCCAATACGCCACGACTACTACATGTGTATCGTGTAGCGTATATAAACTGATAGTGATCGAAAAAAGTGTACGTCCCATTGCTATAACAATTCAGGTTATTTTTTTTTCTTCCGACTTTGCCATAGTGAATGCGTTCGTTTCCAAACGAAAATTTCAGGTTGAATTCATTAGAGAGTTATCCTGAACGACAATTTTATCTCAAATTATTCTCAGATAATCCTAATTACACGGCCGGCCACCAAGGACGTTCCTACTATGAAAAAAAGCTGATAAAACTATGGAAAGCGATGGCAGGAGCTTCCCAATCGTCTCATATCCCAACTCCTTTTCTTTGTCATAAAGTAATTTAATTATTTGTTGACCAGATTATTTCCATATACTAAAAAAATAATTAAAAAAATACTACCGCTATCCTAAAAAGCAGGAAATGGAAGTAGGACATTTTTTGGAACGCTACAGAATGTAACGTGAGGACAAAAAAAAATGAAATGGAGAGGGTCAGAAACAGGTCGATTTGACGAGGATTGCCTCAACTATGGAAGCAGGGGATTCACATAAGAGTTCCTCGATTCTCTTTCCCCCCCATTTTGTGTATATGTGGGTTCCAGAGCACCGATTCCGGTCAGACGAGATAGCGGTACATCGAGAACTCTCCGAAGGAAACTCTCTCGGATCGTTCCAAGCTCGCCATCCTCGTTGACCACGAAATGGAAATCCTTTATACGACTAGTTTACCATACGTATATTATGCCTTTTTGTACATATGTATTCATGTTTATATTTTTAAATGCATATAAACACCTGATACTGACACTGGTAGCAGAGCCATCTAACCACAAGCGGCGAACGATGTTATTACATAGTAGTTGTTAATTTTAGAACCCGTCATAATCCTGGGAACAACAAGTCATCGCGACTCTTTCAACCATTTTTCGAATAACTTCATCCACTCCATCAATTTCGTTATTAAACTTTCACAAAACGACCAATGTATCATCGAGAAAAGATTTAAATAATTTTTCTGTAGTTTGAATTTCTTTTTCTTCAGTGACTGCTTTTTTTTTTTTTTTTTTTTTTTAGAATTTTCGTTATTTCCTGATGCCGTTTATTCTCTTAATTAAGAAAAACGTTGCCTTACTTTTTTTTTGATGTCTCGATGAAAACTTGAGACATCGTGGAATCTGGCATTTACCACGTAATATCTTCACAAATTCATCGCATTTAGTATTTGTTTACGTTGATAAGACACCCTGCCATACAACTCCAATTTCAATCTATTTAATTGTCTTCATGACAAGGGCTGGTCCATGATGTTAGCTCGTGAGATCCTTGAGGCTATCAAAACTAAACGTTTAAGTTACTTATTGTGGTAGGATCCTCTCGAAAGGTTGCAATGCAACCGCAACAACGAACAGGCATGTGAGAAACCACCGTGGAGCATACAGACGAAGGAGAATGGCGGTGGAGGTGGTTCGTTGCTCGGTTGAGCCCTCGGTTTGTAAGAGGCATGGTACGCGGAGTAACGGCTAATTGGCCACCTCTCTTCACCCAAGAAGAGGAGCATTCTCTCTCTTCATGATAGTGCGCTCGGTATAATACACGAGACGACGTTCTCGTGCCAGTTTATGCGGTTCCGTTGCCCGAGTCTGTTGTACGTTACGTTGTATACGCTCCTCTGGTGCTTATCGAACCGGCGCGAAACTATCCGAGATCTTTGTCCCTTCGAGCGCGAGTGTTTTCAACCAAACTCCTTCAAAATATTACAAAATATCATGGAGGAGTCGTGTAGAATAGGATAAATCCTGGAATTTTTATCCCACATCTATTTTTGAAGTAAGTTTTTTGTATGACTCTAAAAACTATGTCTCAAGTGAAATAAATATGCAGTCTCGGAGTCAAATTGTAACAATTCTTCTCATTTTTAATTAGATATTCATCCAGAAGAAGAATCTATAAACGATTTGGATTGCTATTTATTTTAACAATTTTGCAGGCTCATTGATTCTTTTTTTTAAAGTACGAAAAAAATCAAGAATTGGAGTTCGTCGTATAGTTTTCGCGAAAAAGAACGAATCTTCTGTTTTTGCTTGGTGTCTTTATAAAAAAATATTTATTAAATATGTGTCCATGCTACTTACTGATTCAGGAACAAAAAATTCAATGAAATAAGGTGTGAAATTCATTCTAATGCTTTTTGCGAAACACCTGTGATTTTATTTGGCGTAGCAATTCTTGAAAATATAAGTGTTTTAATAAACAATCTCGCATGTTTTATAAAAAAAAAAATCGCATTTTTTTTCTCCATTTTGCAGTAGAATACGTTTTCAGTTGTTGAACCAATTGGAATCACTTCCTCGATTAATGTTAGCTGCATTTGGACATTTTGCACTAACTAGAGTTATTTTATTCGTTCACCTATTATTGCCGTATTCTTTTATCTAACTAAGACCTCTTGAAAAAAAAAAAAAAAAATACTTCGTTTATTGCAGCTGTTGCTCAAAGGCTGCATCGAAATTGTCAATAAAAGAACATGTAGGAACATTTGTGATGTATCTAGGACGCAGCAATGACAAAAAAGGCATTATCAAGGAACGCCGCCATAATTTAAGCCATGCCAAAGTTTTGTAGAATTTTTAACTGGGAAAAAACTACCTCGATTTGTCGGTCGCTAACTCAATTTTTTCCTCAGTTTTCCAGAGATTCGTTATTTGTAATTGAGAGAAAATTCATTTACCGTATTAATACGACAGCGTGCAGCAAATATTATGAACAATTGATTTGGTAAAATTGACATTTTTTTACTTCTCCCCCATAAGAACGCGTGTAAAAATGTAGAATTTTTAATTGCCAACCTCTCAAAAACAGGAAGATAAATTTACTGACAAAAGATGTTTTTTATCCACGTTTTGCTTCCGGTATTTTCATTCTCCTTAAATGATCTGATTTAGGCTCGATTTCTCAACCAATTGACCGAAGAATCTTAATTATGGGCGATTGGAGCAATGATTTTATCAAAATGTTGACACAATCATTTCTTTTTTTCACGATTATTTTTTAAGGTTTTATCGATGATTACTGTTGAATAATAAATCAATCTGCGTATCACAGAACAAATCATAAGCATAAGCTCTCCTCGGTTGAGCAACGATCACGCGAAGCTATTTAACATAGAGAATTCATTCAGCATTCAGCAAATCATGTCGGCGGATGTATCGCACTGGTACAGCCATGGTAATACAATCTTTGAATGAAACGGCCCGGCACGGCAAAGAAGAGCAAAATATACGATCTTGCAATTAAACTTTACAGAAGGATCATTGTGTCGGAACGTATTAGAAGAGTGAGCTTATTAGATAATATTGAGCTAACACATATACGGATACTCAATTTTTTGTGAAATCAGAGAATTATTAATTCAGCTGTTGATACTGAGAGAAATCTGTTCGAAAAATTCCTGTGAAAACTATTTTTAATGGATTGAGTTTTATTTTATTTTTTTCCAATCCAATTAATCATAATATTTCCATGAAAATGATCATTTCCTATTTTTGAACCGAGTATGATCATTTGCAATTCCTGAAAATGCGTAAATTATTATACAATTATTATGTACGATAAAGGTATTTAATGAAATAAAAAAAAAAGTAACATTTTTGTCAAACCGTTTCTCGGTTCACAACATAATATTATTTATTTCGGTCCATTATTTATAAAAATAGCATTTTTATTTTTTATTTGATTATTCATTTTGATTAATTGATTCATTTTGTCATTAATTACGTGCTCAGAAAGTCTGCATCGAAAAATCCATCTTACGAAGCGTGTCCGCATCGTTTCTATACTTCAGATTGATTGCAAATGCAATTAACGCCCGTCATGCGTTCGAACCTAAGGGTAAAACAAGCATCGAGGGTAATCGCACTCGCAAATGCTGGGGTTAAAACGTCCCTGAAGACTTTTGCACGCGAGCAAACAATGGTGACGGCGGGGTTATTCGGTGCAGAGGATTTTGACACAGTGGCGATATCTCCGTCGTTTCTGCACAATATACAAACATACAAAGTAAACAAATTTTCCACAAGAATTTACTTTCAGCTTTTCACTCATAGATTCCGAAGCAAATGTCACCTTTTCAGTATCGGAATTTTTCTCATCAACTTCCACATCCTATTCCAGGAAAACCCTCCTGAGTGACGTGTCCACCATTCGATATTTTATAATAATTAATGTAACTCACGAAATTTTAATTTTCAGCAATATTTACGATGAGAAGTAAATAAGGATGAAAAAAAAATATATATGTAGGTATTGCAATACGGATTTTTCAAACCGAAAAAATAAATTTCCAAGCCTAGTTGTTAAAGATCCGTGAATCCTATGTTTTAACATTAGCACCGAAAATCACGTTTTGCGAATCAATGGTAAAGAGAACTGTTCGATAACATCATTTAATCAGCGTCACAATCAATTATCTGCTCAATTGTTTTGTTACATAATAAAATATTGTTATGCATCCATCACTTTGGATGCATAACAAGTCGTCAATGAAAATAAATGTTCATCCGGGTAGAACGTGATTACAATTCAAATGCAAAATCTGGCACAATCGATTTTTTCTTACATTCACATTTTTGAGTAAAATTTATATATATTCACACAATTAAACGTACAAATATACAGAACAGACATTCACTTCGAACGCTATACAACAGTTCGCTGTTATGAATTATGTAATTTATAGTACTTGGTAATGAAATAACTGTAATGACACAGTATGCTGGCTGTTTCAACCACGAATGACTTCGTTTATTTTCTCATGTTCTACATTTTATGTGCCATTCGAAAAACCACCACGTATACGTTTTCTGTGTCCACGCAATGAAGGCGAATTACGTTTGCTTTAAATTATCAAAAATATATCAATTGCAATGAACTTTTAGAATATTATGCGAGAAATAATAACAACGGCGAAGCATTGATTACTACAACATTTTTCGCGAAAAAACAACCATTATTTCGAGCGTATCGAAACTTTAGACAATCCCAAAAATCATAGTAATAGCAAAAAAAAAAAAACTTCCGCAATTTCTAGCAATAAATCTGACAATTATTGTTACAACGCTCTAACGATCTTAATAACCGTTTAAAATCGGTGCTACATGAAATATAATCTCTCTGTTGTAGATCACCGCGAGTCGGTGGTCCGCTGTCGCAGCCTTTGGCTATGATCCCGCCCACGATGCACGGGCACGAGTTCAATCAGCCGCTATCGCGGGTCGTCATGGTACGAAAAACGGATCAACGAACATTCAGCAAGGGTCGACGAGGCGGCGGTGAACCCTTGCTCGAAACTGTCACACGAGAGACCGTTGAATTGTTCAACGGCGGAAGGGCCGAGAGAAAATATACTTCGGAGACGAGAGACATTGTAACTCCAAAGTCAAACAGGTTTGGACTTCAAACATTTTTTTTTACGAGATATTTTATGAGAGGAAGTTGAATGGTACCGATTTCATCATTATTGCATCCTCCGAAATTATGATTTTACGAGTCGGGTCTTTGTGACGAACATCTACTGTTACGATGTCAATGTTTATTTATATAAATATTAAGATACGGGTTTTACGATATGATAAATCGATTCACGACCAAAGGTTCATCGATTATGTTTCAAACAAAATCGTTCTACACAATGACCAGATAATTAAGCGGAGATCTTTTACGTTAAAATCAATCGAAATCGGTAGTTTAGTTTTCGATATAGAAACCGTTTTCGAAAACTTTTTCTTTGTAAAAGCATTTTAATGTTCAAGAATCTGTGAATTCGAAACAACATTTTTTTCTTATATTCCTGCAGCATATTATCGATTTCTGGAATTTTCTTTTTAGGAGTATGTGAGCCCTTAAATTTTTCATTTTTTTTTGTAACGTAGTAGAAAAAAAAATGTAATTTTTAAGGTTTTTGATACTTGGAAGTGCTAATAAGTTGCAATCTTTGGACCATTCGGAAGTTTGTTTTTATTCGTTCATTTTTCATCTTTGTCAGTGTCACGAGCACGCAACGAATTGTTACTTTTTTCGTATCCCTTCAATTTTTAGCCATTTCCGTAATTAGATATTGATTTTATGTTAATTATGCAGTTTAGTTTGGTAACCCATACTAAAGAAAAAAGAAAAAAAAATTCCATCCTTTTTCGGAAAAGAAATGAAACTGCATAATTATCAGTTTTATGAGTCGATAAATATATTTTGTACGAATTACTAAGTTATCAAGCTTAGGATAAAAATATTTTGATTGGGAAGGCCTTTTATGTAGATCAACGAATAATTAAAAAAACGTGTTATGTAAGAAATAGTATAAATATTATTTTTCATTAAAACACATTAGAAACGTTGTTCTCCCTTTCCCTGTAGTATGCCCTCGCTCAGCTCGAGTGGGACCAAAAAGAAGGTGGTCGGATTTGTCGATCAATTGTCACCAGACAGGTACCAGAATGCAACGTTCTTTAGATTTTAATGAAGCAAAATTCTTGAAATCTAGTCAGCACGAAAAATGCATAATTTTGTAGCTTAGTTCGCAATGTTTCTTCATCAATTAATTTCGCACAATTTATACACAAAAATAATATTAAAAATAAACATCCAGAGGACTTACATTGTCACGTTATAATTTAAAAAATTTCCAACTTTCCTACATTGTGGCAAGGAATTCAGAATAATCGTTTTTTTTTTCGTGTACTTAATTGTTTATAACTTCTTTCTTTTCAGATAAAATTATTTTTCATTGGCTAAAGTTGCTAAGTAGCTAGAATACCGAATCAAGAAATGTCAAGCTTAAAAAATCGATTAGTCTCGCTTTTATAACCGACTAATTATGATCACTTTTTTTTACAACATTACAAAGCCAAAGAATATAAATTGAGAATATAATCTAACTTCACTTGATATATAGATATATACATATTGATTTGTTTTTGTCGTAACTTTGTCACGACTTAAATTGTAGTCTGTCGTGTTGAACTCTGAAATTTTCAGCTTTCTCTTGACACTTCCTAGTGGCCGAGGGCACAAGAAGTCCGAGAGATTTTACGACAATGACATTGTTTCGATAGGGTTTTATCTTCAGTGGAGAAAGTGTTCGGACGATATGAAAGTAAAAAATAAAAATAAAAATAATATGGAACAATGTTTAATAAAATCGTTCACTTCGTATTATAATTATTGGGTAAATTTTTTATAAGGTTTCCTTGAAAAGCGACGACACAAACAAAACTTGCACTCTAGGCTTCTGTGTCTCTAACATTTATTATTTATTTTCATTTTTTTTGTTTCAATTCTTGCAGCAAAATCACAACGATAATCTGAAAAATAATGGAAATTACGAGCAAAAAAAAGAGCAGCTTTTCATTCGCATCTGTCTGCTTAAAAACACCTTATTTCAATGTGCTTAAAACAATTGTGGTTCGACCTCATTGTATTCGGAATGAAGCATCTTCCATTAAAGTGACGTTGAGACTTTTATAAATTCCTAAATATTGGTTTTAGATCGAGAGCCGAATCCGTCAGATCCAAGTCACCCTTGACCGCGTCTCCAGCATCTCCAGGACCGTTGTCTAACTCTTTTCATGGAAGTTTTCATGGTAGCCTAGGAAGCGATGGAATGTCGTGCAGCAGCGCGAGATCATCCTCAGCTTCTCCGGATTCCGCTCGCTATTCCTCCGCACAGGTAAATATCGTTTGGCACAGTGATTAATCCATTTAAAACTTGAATTCGATCCCCGATAAAAATATATAATAAAAATGTTGTATTTTGAATACTCATCGGAGATGAGAGAGAAGTGTAAATGCAAATAGCGATTTAAACATTTACGAGGTCGAATTAAAAATCCGGAAACACGTCTCTGCTCATGTATACGTGCGTGTGTGTGTGCTTATGTCGAGATTGTACGTAAAATATTAGTTTCTCTCGGATATGCGTGCGATTTCGTTCGCGAGAGGAGAAAATAGTAGAATCGTAAATTATTGCAAATGAGCGTTTATGTATGTACATACAAGTTTTCCACAGAATTACGTATGTATTTACAGAGAGCGCTATGTTTGCAAGTCGTGAGACGAACCCATACGCTTCCAAAAGTGAATGAGAACGAAACGGCACGCGTGCGTTTTATTAAACGAGGCGAAAAAAATCGGTCTCTTGATTTTATACTCTTTATTCGTATGCCATGTGTGTGTGTGTGTGAAAAATGGAGGCACGACTTAATGCAACGGACCAGACAGTTTTCGATTCGTCATCCAGCGTGAAAAAGAGTCCTACCGAGAAATTGACTTGAAGTAATTCGCGAGAGTCTCTTCGCTTGGATTCTGTGCCATATTATTATTTTTTTGCCTCGAAGACCGTTAATCTGTTTCTCGTATTTGCAAAGTCTCGACGATGTTTACTCTCCTGAGTTTCAATTTGTTTTATTTGTTTTGTGTCTATGGATCAGATAAAGCGTTGGAAAACCATTCAACATTGACCAACAACATTATTTATTCAAATTAATTCTGTGACGAACATCATAACATTAACTGTTCATTGGCAGCCGTCCGGTCGGTTTTTATTGAAAAAAAAACAGAAACACAGAGACAGGAAGAACAAGAAAACAGTTTGAAGATTCCTTAATATAAAAAATCGAAAAATACAAAATCCAATTGATTAAAAAAAATTATTGACGAAGTAGATGTTTGAAAAAATCAGCATTTTACTGCAAATATTATAATTTTTTAAATTGTTTTTATTTTTCAAATTAATAATCATGTGTCACTTGGTTGACTTTTGGAAAGAAACTGAGAATTTAACCCAAAAAAACATGTTTACGTCCGAATCGTTGAATTCTCTAGAAAAAATTTTCATCCTTTTTATTCGAAATGGAAGAAAATAAATAAATAAATGAACGTTGGCTGCAGTTTCACGGAGAACACTCGGCAGATAATAAAATACATCGTGGTTCATTATCTGAGTTAAATTGTCGTACAACGATTGACAGCTCGTCATAATCAAGTGTGATGGGAAATAATATCGTTCGGTTAGTTTCATCCTGAGCTACTTACAAAAACTCATATTTATTTATTTGCATAAATGCATCAGGCATATACAATATTTCTGGCTTGTTAGATAAATCGCGAATAGATATAATTGCGGTTACGCTCTCGTTATATCGTGATAGTAAATGTACAAGGACTTACCGGAGTTTCGCTTGTAATTATTGTAGTTGTTACAGGTCAGGTATAAAATCAAGGTTTGCGTGCAAACAATTTGCTTTCCTTTCATCATGTATTCCTTGTCTAAATCAGTCTTATCATCATGTCAAAAAGATAACCTTAATTTCAAGGTTGTTGTACCAACATTTCTCCGTTAAATGTGTTATAGATAACAAAGACTGAAACGCGTAAACCGTCTGTGCGCAGATCGGGACCTCCCAAAGAATTCATCGACCTATGTCTTGGTACTCACAACTTTTATCGCTCGAGACACGGAGTACCACCTTTGAAGCTGAGTAAACAGGTAATTAAAGGAATATTCGAACGGAAGAAAATGAACATTCGAAAAAATAGATATTCAACTCGTTATGCAAATAAATAATTATTTAAAAGAACGAAAAAGAAGAAAGTGGTTTATTTTTCAGCCAAAATTCAATAAAATAGACTTCTTTTTGATTGAATACAATTATTTGGGTACATAAGTTGATGAATTTTTATATTATTTTATTCACGAGTACAGCTTTGTAAAACGAGTCAAGACTGGGCCAATATTCTGGCAACGAGAGGACGATTGGAGCACAGAGCAAACATTGAATATGGCGAAAACCTTTATTGCATGTGGAGCTCCAATCCTAAAACGATCGTTAGCGGTGACGAGCCTGTCAACGAATGGTAATCTCAAGCATTCATTTGAAACCCATTATTTCCCATTAGCAATATACAAAAAATGACATATATTTTGTACGTGATCGATGAAGTAGACGAGATCCAATCCATATACTACAAAACGTGGAAAATTTTGGATTTTTGTTGCTGAAAAAAATCTTTTTTAAAAATTGAGATTACCAACAGTTTTTCTTTTACTTGATTTGAGAATTTTTTTTACCTTTTTTAAAAAGGTATGCGGAGGAAGTACAGCACCAATACGCCAAAGAGCCAACGACCTTGAAAACTGGCCATTTTACACAAGTTGTATGGCGTGACAGTACAGAACTTGGTGTTGGAATGGCAAGGAATCGAAATGGCGAAGTTTACGTTGTTTGTAATTACAATCCAGCCGGTAACTTTCTTGGTAGCTTTACTGAGAACGTATTAATGCCTGGTGGTGGTTCACCGAGCAAAAGGACGACCGTTAGTGCCAACAGACCATTACACTCGCCGGTCGATGAAGCTTCCTGGCAGCAAGAAGCTCTTCACGTTCATAACGAGTATCGAAGACGTCACAGGGTTTCCGATTTGAGGCTAAGTCCCGAACTGACAGCAGCAGCTAAGGTAATTTTTCATTTTAATCCCATGACGGTATCATTGATTATTATTGTTTTTTGTACAAAACCATCGGAATATATTTATTATTTCATGAGACATCTCTGTTCTTATGAGTATCGAATCTGAAGGTATTCTTTGTCGCAAGAGTCTTGCTTTTTCGGCACAAAAGCAGGATTCGTTAAATTTATTCAAAAATTAAACTGGATTTTGCAGAAAAAGAGTCAAAACAAATTATTGGTTGCCACAATAAAGAAAAAAACTATTATTTTGACTTGAGACGGACAACCACTTTGTAAAAACGTGCAGCTCTCAATTCGCATCTTAAATAGTCCAATAAATTTTTATACATTCTTGTAATATTTTTAAACAACAGGAATCTCAATTTTGAAATAAATATCGAGAATTGAATGTTGGGATGTGTTTGAACAAAAAAGATCCCTTTTTTCCGGCATTTTGAAATAATGAAGAATATTATTAAGTGAAAATAGTCAATTTTTAGAAAACCCACTGGCATTTGGGTGGAAATCGGAATTTCGAAAAAATCTGCTTTAATTTTTCATTTACAAGTAAATAACTGATGAAAGTAACTTAAAAGGTTTATTTGTCATTTAAACAAAAATCACAAAATTGCCTTTATTTTTTTTTCCCAGGCTTGGGCCGTTACGTTACTCAATACGAACAAACTCGTGCCACAATCAGCATCGCCTTACGGAGAAAATATTTACTCAATGCAGTGCTCCGATCCGAATCTTATTGCATCTGCACGAGAAGTTGTGTCGAAGTGGTATTCCGAGAAAAAAGATCACAAATATGGCTGCGAGCCAAAAGTTCTCAATACTTGTGAGTTAATCAATTACAGAATTTATTAGATTATTCAATTGAATATTTTTCACTTTTTTCATCGCCACATCCATCGGTTCAGCTCATCGATCAAACATTTAATTTTTTTACTAATTTTTCTACACTTCCCTACATAATCTTGTTTATAAATTTTTCATCATTTACTTTTTTTCCAAACGCCACAAAAATCTACTCGCGTTACGTCATAATATCGTTACGTCAAAAAAAAAAAAAAAAAAAAAAAAAAGTTAAAATTATACATGATACTTTGTAGGTTTATTGATAATTTGTAGGTTTATTGAAGTGTCAAATTATTTTCTAATCGAATTATTCTCGTATTCAATGATTAACTTAATAATTTATTGATTCTCAAAACCTTTCGGTTAATTATTCATGAATTAGTAATAATTTTTTTCTCATACGATGATTAAAAAATTAAATGAAATATATTTCAGGTCATTTCACACAGATAGTATGGAAAAATACGAGCGAGATGGGTATAGCGATGGCGAAGAAAGACGGAGCCTGCGTTGTCGTGGCTTGTTACCATCCACGTGGAAATATTGTCGGTCAATTTACCGAGAACGTATTGAAACCATTGAAGAGCGTATCATGATCCGTCATCGTGTTGGTAATTAAAAAAAAGCGTCGATTATTATTGTATCTACTAATGAACCTGCTGTATTTATACATCCATCAATTATAATATATATAAATAATAATTTAACGATTATACCGCGTACGCATATACAAAAATGTATATATGGCATATAACGTGCATACAGAATAAACATTCCAATGCATATACATAAATATTAAATGAACGAGAACGATAAGACGAATTAATTTATCCACAAAACCCGATTTCTCCTACTGACCTAGAAAAAAAAAAAAAAAAAAAACAATACAACAGTAGAAAGTCAATAAATTAAACAACTAGTCGGATTAATCAACAGATTGGCGTAGGCAGGAGAAGAAATTAACGAATAAATGTATGCTCTATAATAATTTATTTATAATAAATTTACGCCATGTACTCACGCGATTGTGAGCCACAGACACGTCACACGATAGGTACATTCTTTTCTCTTCGTTTCTTTTTCCTCTTCTTATTTTTCTTTTTCTTTCTTTCATCATCACATCTCGTCATTTTATAACATTACGTACAGCCATTTATTATTTGTTTATCTTTCATGTTCTTGTGGTCGAGAATCGCCTTAATAATTAATGTTTACGTCACTATAGACTGTTATTATAACTCGGTATTCCCTCGTTCAGATAATTTTTTTTTTTTTTTTAATTCTTTCTCGTTTTATATATACAGGGTCGACCGATACTCATCCTTGTAGACTCGGTTTAGTTCAAGTTTTCTTCAAGTCCATACCGTTTTCAGACTAGACATATTTTCAATGAGTTGTTCATTTTTTTTCCCAACTTGACGTAGTCATGCACTTTCGTTGCATTTTTCTCGAAAACCCCTAGAGATACAGGACAAATGCATCGATACATTTTTTTAGAGCATCAAATTTTCTACAAAAAAGTCTTCGGTCTCGATTTTCTATCATCAGTAGTTTAGTCTCAAGAGCGTCTGGACAAAGAACTGAACTGAGAAGTTTTGTTGTCTGTTTCGAGCTACTTTCAAAACTATTGAAGGGAGAAAACCATAGTGATAATGTTTTTATTAGAAAATTTGATACACAACAGAATTGATTTAATGAAATTTTACTCCATTCTTTACCGTTTTGATAGCTTGTTCAATGAAAGTTAATAGTTTTATTCCCTTTCGATAATTTTAATTCGTCAAAAGGATTCGTCTACAAGAATAAATATCGGTCGTAGGACAGATTTTATAAATACATATTACGTACATAATTGTGTTTCTGTTCGATTTCTTCTTTAAGTTTTTGTCCCCCTGATTTATAACGTTTTTCATTTTTTTCCTGTTCACGTTCGCAACCGGTAATCAAATGGTTTCATAAAACTGCTCATGGTCTCAGAAAAAATTTCAAAAATATGCCGCATATGAAAAGCCATTTTCATTGAGTCACACTCACGTTTTTTTTCTTCGCTACCAGGATTCGGAATCGTTCTCAAAGTCCTTGACATTATTACTTCAAATTCAGTGATTTCGATCTCATGAAAAAAATTGATACTTGTTACATGAAAAATTTTGATTTTTAAATTTTTATGATTTTTATTTTTGCCTCCGAAAATTTGTTCAGGGCAGAGCTCGGTTATCATTTTGACCAATATTTTTTTTTGATACCTCGGAGCAGTACTTTCTTTCAATAATAATAATAATAATAATAATAATAATAACAATAATAATGATACAAAATTTCGAAGAGTTTTAATTGTTTCAAATATATTTTCGTGTCTATCTATATTTGAATTTATTGGCTCGAAATTTTCGAATATTTAAAAAAAGAGATCGATTGTATTTCGAAAATTGCAATTTTTTCCTTGAGAACGATCTATGAGACAGTTAAGCACTCAACGGTCACCATTCAAGTACTTTATGCAACAACAATCACAAAAAGACAGTCCAAGTTAATGACCAGTCTCACGATCACTGATTATTGATTTAAAAAAAACGTTTCTGTCCTCATTTTACCAATTTTGAATGCAAGTTCTCCAGTCAAATTCTTTCAAGAGTTGTTTCTTTATCGATTATGTGGTGTGAAAGAAATTCATTTTCATATGATATTCCGATATTTGTTTCGTATTGTTTGGTATGAAAACTCGTCTGACTCGGTTGACGGGGACGAAAATAATGAATTCGATCGAACAGGCAATGTGTTATTTGGACCTTGGTGTGAGCTTGCTTTTTTCGAATGGTACATAGAGGCGAATAATTAAATCGAGTTTTTTTTTTTATGTCGTACTAAAACGATAAATTGTTATTTGTTCATAATATTCGTGGACAAATGCGATTTGTAAAAAGAAACTCCTAAATTGCAAAAAATTTGTGCGAATAAAATAAAGAGATGTGCTATTTATTTATCTCCTTGATTTACGACTTTATACGTTTTTCAATTTGTAAATAAATCAATGTTGAACGATTGGAGCGTAGATAAAAAGAAATAAATTCATAAGTATTTATTGAGATCATTTGATCGTGCTCAATTGACATATGTACAAAAACTCTGGGGAGTATTTTTTGCTAAGGGCACGATTTCGAAAAATCCGATTGGCAACACTTCTAATGTTTGAAATCTCAAGTGGAAAATGCAGATATAAACGCGTGGAACGCGATAGCCGAATAAAATATTTTTAAAAATCTCGCACGCTTCATCTTTGGAGAAGATCCTTTATAAATACGAGAAATAAACATTCCATTGTTGTAACGGAATAAGGGGGCAAATAATTTGATATCCTGTGTGTAAATTGGTCGCTCCTCGTTATCGAATTTCGCTCAAATCAGGTGCATTTTAATTGAAAAATTATTCTTAATTCGATCGTTGATATTGATCGAGTTTTAATGAAAAACCAAACAACATTAGGTCGTCAGGTTCGAACAGATTGTCAAAGTGAAAAAAATCGTTAGATTCATACGATTTATCGAATCGATTGTTCTTTTTTTTTTTTCGTTACCAAAAAGCGTTTGAAGCGAAATACGTTGAAAAGTATTGTTTGATTTAACATTAAGAAATAAACTAACGAATGATTTGTCGTGAGTCATGAATTTTTCATCAGTCAGTTACACACTCGTCGAAAAATTATTAAATATATTAATAAATTGTCCTAAGCCTCTGCTCGAGGCCGCTTAACATTCAGGACTCTCTCTGTGTCTCTTATCCGATAGTATGTATTTATCTCTGTTTTTATTTTCGACATTTCTTAATTTCTTAACACGTAACGTGTTCCCATTTTTTAACGAAATTATTTTCATTTCATCGTGTTTTATTTATTTTTCCTCAGTATTTATCGAACACTAATTTTAATGAAATTGGCCACACGTGTGGCTCTTACCTATGAATCGAATGGCCTTTCGATCTAATCACTTTTCGATAACACTTAATTATGACATTTTTAGTTCCTTTTGTTATTTTGTTATATATATATATTTTTTTTCTTTTTCATTTTTGTTTGTTTTAACGCCGTTTTTTTTTTATTTCATCCCCGTTTGTCATGTTCACTTAAACATAAGGTGTGTAAGTGTACAATAGCAACTGTCAACGATCACGATGTATTGTGACTCCCTCTGATATGCGATTCTAATGGTCAAATATTCACTTTTCTTATATTTTCCTTCTTTTCTCGTTATCTCAAGATTCTTATCTCGCTTTAGGTTTTTATTATTTTTTAAATCTTTTCTTATTCGATCTAAGTATGAAATTATTAACGCCCTTCGAGTACCACGTGACTCTGCGTACTTTTGATCTACGGGTGTTCGCTATGTCTTCGTACTGTTATTTTATATTTGTCGTAGATTTCTTCGTGGCATTGCGGGTCCCGTAGATCGATTTTTAATAATGAGAAGAAAAAAAGAAAGTTTAAAAAAGTTACAAAACAACAAAAAAAAAGACGTTCCATCGGCCGGGGGTGAAGCTCCTCGTCGTTCAGGACGTGGGGTGTTACGAGCACCACCTCCCGGACCTCCCATCTTCCGGCTGAGTGACCTCCGAGCCGGTCGAACCGTTCGAACTCGCGAACAAATAAATTTCTATCTCGATCCAACAGTCATATATAATAATCTCTTCATTGTATACAATTGGTACATTATTACTGAGGAACGATGTGAAATCATGTCGGATAATACCGTATTATCGAAATATTTGAATTTCTCTGACATTGAGTGAACATTATGATGAAGAAAGTCGTTGATATTCGACAACACGCTGCTCATATCATCCTCTTCATTTTTCAGAGTCATTCCTTGTAATTTAACTCCAATTGACCGTCGATAATACGCCATTATGAGATTCCAACCCAGATAATTTGCTAAATTTTTCGATACTTTTTCGCGCTTACCGACTGTCGTTAAGGAGGATTTCCCTTGATGAATTTCAACGCAACCCCCTTGCTTGTACTGTCGATAATCCGCACATTTGCCTCTTTGAATTTACGTTCATTGACACATCTATTACGATGTTTTTGCATACCGATCGTCACTGTGACTCGATTTCTGTTGAATATTGAATGATTTTCTTCCCGGACGGCATAGGCATCAGAAAGATGTCTGCGTGAAATATTCCGGATGTCTTGGAGACAAAAGTCATCAAAAAGATTACGTAAAGACCTCTTTCCGATGACTTCCTCTCCTTTTTGCTGTCTGGGGGCATCATAGGTCTTTATGGATTCTAGAATCAAGCCTTACATCATTTGATATCGATGAAGATCAAATGGACATGTTTCCTCATCTGTTTTTATCGGTAATCTCACGTTTCAACGATCGTTTCTGTAGCCCCGCGAACTTCCCTGTGTCCCAGACAGCATTCGGTAGTCCGTAGTCTCATTGCATCAGGTTTCATTAAGAAATAGTTCAAAATTTGACACGTGGGACCCAAACAAAGAGGCAGGGAAGGTGGAAGTTTTCATTCGAAAGCTGCCAACTTCGCTACCGTATTGTCTAATTTGCAGATCAATTGAGTTTTGAAAAAGATATTTAGGAATCGGTAAGTCGGATATAAATGTCTTTGAAAGTACGTTGCATAAGATAAGACTCTCTATGAGTACACATTCGATGACAGTAGCGCGTATCGATATTTCAATGAACCGTTCTAAATCTGATAACCTTTGCGAGTTTTGGTATGAAGAGTGCCGTCATTTCCGCGACCGCTACGATCTAATCTCGCGTGGGAGCCTATGTGGGAACGCTAGAGCCACTTGTTTCGAACTACACTGGAGAGTCGGCGTCCCCACATTAGGTTGTATCATACTATCGTTCCCTGTATATGTTGAGGATCCTGTTGTCCAACATTTTGTCCCAATTGTCCCTGTTGCCCTTGAATGCCGGTGGTTTTGTTGGATTGTATGAGCGGGGTTGGATCGTACAAGCCGCCTAACGAACCACCTAGGCCAGCCCCTAAACTGGGTCCAAGACCTATTGTACCGAGTGACGGCATTGAGGGAAGTCCAACGTCGAGAATTCCCGTGTTACTCGCACCACCGGCCGGAGTAGCCTCTTCCGGTGGAGTCACCTCGAGGCCGATCGAGCCGTTCAACGCAATCTTGATCGGATTGTGATTGGACGGATGGGAGAGTGCACCGAGGCCAATGTCCTCGAGGCTGCTCTTCCTCCTCGTGGTGAATCCCTGACGGAGCGAGTTGCTTCGTCTCAGCAGTATATCGTCGACAACCCGCAACGAATTCGAACGGCCGCGTAGACTTCCGGCTACGGTGGGACTGTCCGGCAGGGAGAGCGAGTTCGACTTCGTGCTACCGAGAGGTGGTGCCCTAGCCAAACCGATACCCGAGCCCCGACGACTTCCACCACCGGTTGTTACACCGGCCGATGCAACAGCCGCGCTCATCTGGGCTACCAATTGAGCGGAACAGAAACTTATGTTGCTCTTACGACGCGAATTGTGACGTTCGAAAGTTTTCTGCGCGGAGAACGGACTCGGACGCACCAAATAGACTATGTCACCTTCCTCCAGCTTAAGATCGCAGCTTGGATTTATTATTACGTACGACAGACTGTTGCGCTTCTCGGATACATCGTCGTAATCGGCAATCGGTAGATTCAACGATTCCATCCGTGATCTCACGAGATTCGCAATCTCAGCCCTTTCGATCTGTTGAGCATGGTTGTCCCGCGCCTCGTCAGCTAGGCTTACCGAGTACTGCTTGATGTCACATGAAAAACACAATTAAACAACAAAACTTTCACTCCTCAGCTTGTCATCTCTTCCTTTTGTCAAGAATCAAGATCAATCATTTGTCTTACGTACTTAAGTAAATTATCGACATTTACAGCCTGGCATACCAAAATCAATACGATCTAATCGTCATCATCGGTATTATCGTTGTATTAGTTGTGCCAATGTTCAGAATCAACATAACTATTATTAGGCAGCGAAGTATCGTGGCTCCAAAATCAGCGCGACAAAGCTTGCATAACATTGACTAAGCCACACGTTACAACGGACACTGGGTTCAAATTCTTTTCTCAGTAACCAACACAACATGCAGTCAAACGTACAGCTTTGTCAGCTACATTGGGGAATGTGCAGTCATAATTACTAGACCAACCCTATAAATCTCTTTTCTAACGATTCCTTCAAAAATCTAAACATTCATTTATTCAAGAATATTTACGAAATTGGGTGATCAGATTTCTATTATATACAAAATTTTAAAAATAACCCAATGTAACAATTCATCAAGTCTTCAGGTGCAAAGGTTTTTGCTATGTTGCCAGGAACAGTCGATGTTCAATAATTAGTTAATGTCAAACTAGATGGCAGCAAACGTTCAAGTCGCGGATATTGAATCATCTCATAATTATTCATGACTACAAGAATTTTTAGCTCTTTATCTTTGAAGGCTTGAATTTACACATCATCCTCAACCCACGTCTTCATGATACTTTACTCATTATCAGAATTAAAGAGATTCAGAGGGTTGCGGCTTAAAAACGTTCCAGTTGCACTTTCCAATTTTACATCGAGACATTCGAGACAATGTATTTAAAGAGTTTTGTTGTTTAGTCATTCAGCAACATTATATTTCTGACTTCTGCGACGCGGTATGGGCTCCGGGGGAATTCATTTCAAATGGTGTTCACAGATTTTGAATCTCACTGGATCAACTTTTTTTTAGAATAAATCTTTGAAAAACATCACATAATTTGTTCGAATTTTCAAATTGGTAACATCATTTTTTGTTGATACCACAACCACTTTGTATTTCTATCGCTCAATTCGAGGCCATAAGTCTCAAATGATCATTGATTATCTCCAACATAAGATTTCCAAACTCTATTTTTATTGTTCCAAAATGCATTTGCGATGCAAATTGTGCGATTGCATTAGATTTTTCTACATTTTATCTAATCTCAGAATGCGCTTAGAACTAAACTGGATTAGCATGCTTATTGGACATTGGTTTACAAGCAAGCAACACATAAACAATTTGACTTATGAATACTGATGCGTAAGTGCCACTGAGCGACGGAAGAATTTTTCTTGTGGCCAATCAGACATCGTAATAGAAGTATTTATTATAAATAGAAATTGAAAAATGAACTGTCATGCTTTTGCGATGATTTTACTTACAGCGGATGCGCCCTTGTCGCGAGCGGCGCAATTCGCAAGACATGAAGCTGCCGCGGAACGACGAACCTTGTAAGTCACCCCAACGCCCGTATCGCTCTCGGCGTCGGAGTCACCCTGCCAAAAAAGGACAAGCAAGACTACCCTTACTACGAGGCTGGTCGCCGTCTTTTTTTCGGCAATTTTTCTTTTTCTTTCTCGTTCTTCTCATTTCACTGACGCCTTCCCTTGTTTTATCGCGCATACTTTTGTAGAGATAAATACGGATGATGATTATCTCGTCAATTATTGTTGATAATGCTCGTTATTACGCTTTTCATGAAGTACTTTTAGTAAAATACTTCACGATTATTGATAAACTATCTATTAAATTAATGAATAATCTCTGCAATTAGTGTCAACGATCGATTACCAGCAATGAGAGGGTTGTCTATTCTGGGTCCATGTTTGCAGTTTCGGCAGAACAATAATACGACTCTTTGCTTTACTTCTCTATTCTTTCGTGACTCTATAGTAAAATAACTTTATTTTGACCTTCAACTAACTAATTCATACAACAAATACACTTGACCAGTGCTAGTCGGAGCTTTATGAGTCCTAAATTTTTTTTTCATCAGTGATGATTAGTGATAGTTCTGGAAACGAATTATAAAATGTATCAACGCGGCAGATCACATCTATAAAGTGACGTATGAACAATACGATTGTCAAAGTTATATTTATTTCCTAAAAGTTCCTGCAAAACGAGATCTATTTGAAATTCATCGTGCAAAGAGATCTATTAAATCCTGTATAGTAACTGATTAAAGTTGAAAAAAAAAAAAAATGTAAAAATTACATAACATATATTTTTCTAGTAGGAATACGATTTTTGCGTATGGTTTAAAATTTATGAAACTCGCAATTTGTGATGTCTTCTAAAACTTCTCTATTCCATATTTTTGGTTCTGAATTTTGACATCTATCTCATTGAGCATACTTGATAAAATTTTTTGAAGCAACTGAAAGAGCTAAGAATAGAGAAACAAATAACAGATTTGTAGCACTGCAGTAGTTTTGATTGCCAAAATAATAGTCTACGAGTTTGATAACTATATAAATGAAAATGTGTGTGATTTCGATTAGATGTAGAAGTAAATGATCGTCGTGTGCATACGCCAACATTGCTTCTCACTTAATCCTGTATAAATATTTGTGTTATTGTTAACTTAATTGGATATGACTATAGAATCAAGATGCAGAATACTAAAGTTTGATCCACTATGAGACACATCAATAAATCCTATGTACATATGCGTTAAATACATTTATTTGTGCAATGACGATTCTTAGGGACACTATATATGTGTAACTATCACAAAGATGATTCAACAAGTAAGTATTTGTCGCTAAAGGAACATCCGAGGGAGTTGGAAGAGGATTTGGAGTAAAATTTGAACAATTAGATTAATTTTAATGATTTTGAAACACATCGAGATATATAATAGAACGAAAGAAAATTGGTTCATCCAAAAATTTTGTATCATGGTAAAAAGTGCCTCGTACTAGAAGATAATGTTTAAAAAAAAATTATTTTGATAGAAAAACAATCGAAAAATACGAATTAAATCTTGAGTCTGTTTTGTGTGAGAAACGTCATTCAATAATATCGAATTTCTAGAGCAATAAAAAAGTTCTCCGAGAAAATGGAAAAATGGTGGAAGGTCACGAAATATAGGAAAAGCGACAATGAGAGGGAGAGAGCGAGAGAGCACGGCCATGCGCTACTCACAGCCACCACTCAACGTTCTCGGATTCCATCGGGCATTTTTGTGCTCTCAGGTCATTTTATTTCTATTGTGTTATTTTAAGTTTATTTTTTTTGTTTTTCATCTTTATTTGTTTGTCACTCTTTTGAATAAAGGTGATCGAAGTTACTCACGTTCGAAGTATCGGTCACCGTTGTATCCTGAGTCCTGTAAATTCCTATCGGTATCTCGTACGTCGTCGAACAGAGTTTTTGATAAAGTCTTCCGTAAGTCCTGATCCACATGTCTTCTTTCGTTATACACATCTGATGATGAATAATGTACATCAAGTATGAACACAATGCCAGAATATTGTCCTTTTTTTCAATATTTTAAATCGATTTTTTTTTTTTTTTTTTTTTTTTTTAATAAAATTTTTCAAACTTGGAATATTTTACAGAATAATACATAATCGATGAACATATTGAGCACAATAAAAATGGAAGAGTAGGGAAAATCTTACCGATGTAAGAAAACCAGAACCTGGCGCTTGATCAACTCCGAGCAGGAGTCTGACAAATGTTATAACGTAATCCTTGACGAATGCTTGATAGAGTAGCGTATCGAGCATCGAAGCGCTGAAAACGCTGCCAGCGGCGAAGGGTAAACGGAACATATACGATATGTGAGAACCTCTCTCTTTTTCTCGCTATTGAGGACCAAAGAAAGATAATTTTTTATTTGCTAGTCAGTAAAGGAACGGTATATAATTGAAAAATATTGAATGTTCACTAACGCCATAGCCTTGATGGATCAATGGTAATGAGAGATTCAAAAACTACGAGGTTTCTAAATCGATAAGTAGACCGGTCAAAAATGTTCATGCGAATTGTCTTAAAAATGGCCATTGGGGAGAGCCAGGTATCCCGGAAAGAAGGGTAATGTCGAACAGCATAAATTTTTGACACTCACGAGCATTCATATTATTTTTAAAAACGTCAAATGTTAGTCAACGAAGTTGTTTAAATTTTCTCGTTTTTTCAAATGATTCAAATGCGTCTAAGAATCTAGAAATGGAACTTTCTGACATTATCCACCATCCGGACTCCCCGACTCTTGCCTTACGTAAAAAAAGTCGTAAAAAGTGGGTGATTAATTGTCTAGATTCATTGATGCAGGAGGGTGCTTTTTTTCTATGGATCGATGATAGAATCGAGGTTACCGTAATAAAAATGTCCTCTTGGACCTTAAAGAAAGACACATTAACTAAATTTATTACGAATTATATGTTCCTTCAAAATTTCTAGGAATATAACTTTACGAGATGCACTCAACGTGAGTGACTTTTTTAGTTAATTCTTTTGTTATAAACAGATAGGAGTTTCCCTGGAATTTCAAGTTCGTGGGATTTATTATACACAGCCAATATGCGTATAGGAACAGGATGACATTGTGTGACGTCATCCTGTGCCATGACCAGCTCAAATGGCAATGGATAACACCAGCACAGGCACAGGCAACTGAATGGACTGCACGAATAATAAAACAATTGAAATCAGGCTACACATTTTTCTGTGAGGAAAATTAATTGTGTTCGGGGTCAATTTGACCCCAGCCATAATCGATCTTCAACGTGGAAACTGAGTTTCACTTTTTCATTCAACTCAATCACGGAGTAATCTATCAATTGTCAACATTGAGTCGCGTACCTTTTTTTTTAATCGAGATTTGTAGACGATTGTTTAAAAAGAAAAAAATCTTCAAAAATACTCGTTCTATGAAGAGGGCAATTTGGCCGAGTGGAGGAACAACTTGGTACGAAAAAGTTCAATGGAATCTTAAACTTTATTAATTATCTGCTTACCGGAAATTGGCGAAGAAAAATAAAAATAGGAAATCGTACAATAGATTATTTACATTTTTGTTCTAACTAATGATTGATTCGACTCCATTGACCAGAAATTGCTCAGCATTTTAAGCAAGCCCAGCATTTTATTTGCCAAAAAAAATATAAACGGAAAATAGATAATTTTTTGTTTATACGTACAACCTCGATGTTATCTCGGAATTACTACGGGTGATTGATATAATATTTATTCAGGTGAGAAAAAAGTATCCTAGTCACAATAAACTCGTCAGTCAGATATCAATTAATCATGAATCAGAGGTCAGAGTGAGTGAGTTATGTGTTACCGGGGAGCCCATCGTAGGCTCGGCCGAGTAGCTGTCATCGGTAGTAGCACTGAGGAGTACCTTTTCCATTTTGCTGAGATGGAGGGCGTACTTGTCGTGCGCTCGGAATTGCATGAATCTCATGTTGCTCGACTGGGACAGCTCGGTTATGCTCTTTATGCTGGGAAAGAATCTGTCGAAATTTTCAATATGTAGAAACGAAAGAAAAAACGTTCAACGGATTCATTGGCACATATTTCTTGCTTACTTATTTGTATAAACATTTTTGAAATGTTTTACAATTGCATTTACAGCCTCGAATGAATTATTTCATTGAAATTCTAATTATCAGTGATTGGACAAAGATGTCAAAAAATAAAAATTCCTGAAGAACATTGAATGCAGATACGATCCAAAAGTGTTAAAAAAAAAAAAAAACGAGTCAACAGACTCGTGATGAACAGTATTCGTGGGACAGATTCATGTGAAGAATTTCAATAACGAAATTTTGTTGACCTGTTCATTTGTAATAATTTGCAACAAATTCGTTCTCAAAAAGGATCCACAAATGTCATAGTTCGGAAATGGGCCGCCATTAATAAGGGATTCATTATAGAAAAAACTTATTTTAAATGTCACTGAAATCATTAAGTAATTAAAAAAATATGCGGATAAGTGCAGAAGTATTTTATACTCATAATTATAATTGATTAAATTCGTTTCTCCACTCCATTGTCATTGCAGACATGAACGGGATTAAATATTGAAATTGCGTTGAAATATTTGCACACGAAAGTAATAAATCCATTTCAACGGCAAATTCACTTTATTTCCGGCATTTTATTTTGTGTACATAAATCTCTGCTGCAAAATTTTGTTTGGTCGCTTTCCACGCGAAAAACACTGAGTGAATCGATATAGATGAACTTTCGACAAGAATGAAGCTCATGAATCAGAGTAGCATATTTTTTTTCTATTTCATAGTGAATTTTAAGTTCTATTGAGGAAATTCTTCATTGCTAAAGGACATTGCATGCAATTTAAAAGCGGATAAAAAAATATGGAGTAGAAAAATAAATCTCTATAAACCACAACACTTATTTGTAATGTTGATGAAGAGAATTTTACTTGAACATCGTTTGAACGGCGACGATGGTATTGCAGTCTGCCAACGTATCCTCTTCAGCGGAATTACTGAGCTCTTTGTTGACGACGACAACATTCTCGGCCAGTGTTATACCCGCACGTAAGAGATCGTCGAGGCAGTCGATGGAACCGAGCATCCAATATACCAGAGGGAAATACGAAACAGCATCGAGGAAAGCAATTTCCGGTCGTCTTTCGAGCAGCAAGATTATTGGATTCAATGATGTTTTGGATCTGCATAAGATTTTTTATCATTTTTTTTCTTTTCTTCAAATAAACCGTAAAACAAGGAATCGTAAAATGAAACGAAAACGAAGATCTGTCGTTCTCGTATAAACATTCCAATTGCATCAATTTCAGTACGTCAATTTCTTTACCTGAAGTGAGCTCGAAGAGGTATGATGAAATTGTAAATTCCATTACTCGCATAATCCGCAGCCAATATTATCGTTTTGTTTTGCCAATTGTACTCTTTCGCATTCCTATAACTGCAGTGCTCGCATACCTGTGATAACATTTCAAATATACCGTGTCATAAAGTACATTTGAAATAAGTTGAAAATATTTGATTATTTAGTCATTACTTTTAACCATGAATTAAAAGAAAAGTTTGTCACAAATGGCTCAAATTTCGATTTTTCAATTAATTTGTTGACAAAAGGACTTAATTCCTTAAATAAATATTTCTCAAGCAAATATTTTGTATCACAAAAGTATTTCGGGGTAAAAAATCATAAATTGGGCATGTTTTTATATCCATACAATGTTTTTATCGACCGAACCAGTCGAAGGAATTTTCACATCACGTCACACTGTATTTATAATAAATTTTTAACAAATGTTTCCTAATTTACGGCCCTCAATGTAAAAATTCATATTTCTGAAGAATTTTTTATTTTTTTTTATTTTTTTATTTTTTTTTATTTTTTTTTTTCAAGACATTGAAGCATACCTGTGCCAATTGAAGACAACAGAGTGGTTTTTTCTCCTTAAGGAGATAGCACAAAGTCGGGGATACTCCGATGAACGGAGACACGGGCGGAAATCCTTTGACAATTCTGAAAAAATTATTTTTCATAATACGAATATCTCAGCAATGCCAAACGAACGTTTTTTTTCCTTCGTGAAGTAACGTCTGACAGTTTTTCGTAATTTGATATTTCGAACCGATAAACCGATCGTTTTAAACGCATCGTCAATCTTTAAGTGTGACATTTTGAGCGCAATTTTGACAATTTTGACGTGTTTCCACGTTATCTCTGCCCTCTCTCTCTCTCTCTTTTTTTTCTGAGTTTCGGTCTATAGTTCCATGTTCTTTCGATTTTTATTATCGGTGCTTATCATGCAACGTTCGTTCATTTTCAGTCAAATTTACATAAAAGATAAATGTCTCTACGATTCTCGAGTATGTGGATTTTCGAACCGTTCTATATCAACAAACTGGAATAAGACTAGAACGTGGTCTGTCTGTTGAATCATGTAAGGATTCGAAATAATGCATTATGTGTTTCCTCCAATTTCATAAAAAAAAACTATGCCCCCTAACGTAACAACGTGTGTAAAATCGTACCATCAAAATTTCCAACGAGTTGCTTCAAAAAAAAAAAAAAAAGGCTGCACTTGACTTTGGGTGTCTTCTGGACAAAAAAAAAAAAAAAAAAAACCAGATCCACCAATCATTGACAGGATTCATGAACCTCGTCGCAGTTTCATTCATTAATTTATCGATTTCACGTGGCATCATAAAAATGAATAGTTCAACTTTTGGAAACTCGATTTGCAATGTTGCAATCGGAATATCTTTTATGCTCATGTTTATTCCAGAAACCCAGGGTAAAGTTTTGTACGAGATACAGAACGATTTTGTCGAATTTGCAATAAATATTGGTAGCTAAGCAATAAGTTAGTAATTAATGAAATTGAATTAGAATAAAATTAAAGCTCGTATAAGAATTAAGTGCAAATAGTATCGATAATCATTTTAATAATAATAATAATAATAATAATAATAATAAAATAAATAAATAAAAAAGTCATGAGTAGTGTCAATCATACCAGTAATAATATTAATAACAATAATAAACGTTGCATAGTGATTGCACCACGGTGCATCGTATAAACTCACCCCTTGAAGCTGCGCACCGAAGAGGGGCGAGACGTAGCGTGCGGCAAGGCGTAGTGTGCAGAAAGGTGATGCGTAGGAGGGCAGACATCAAACACACATATCCACGAACCAAATTTTTTTATTGTTTTTTTTTAAGATTTTTTTAAGAGGTGATAGGCGGGAGAGACATAGCCATGGTACGACCAGTGCAACGGGACACCACGGTGGTACACGCATCAGACAGACATTAATAGGAACATACGACATCGACGAACGTGAATCGACAATAATCAAATTTTTTTAAAGGTTCGCAGGGAAGGTATGATGACTTGTCGCATTTAAATTTGAACTTGTTTTATAATCTAGTATCTTGAGTTGTTTAAAATAATAGAAATTAGTTCATTATGACTATTATATTTATTATGAAATTAAATGAAAATGTCAATTGTTCTGTGATCCCATGTAAAATGCACTGACATCAGATTTCAATGAATTCAACATGCATTTGAAAAGTCACAGCTTTTACGAGAAAGCTGAATACTCTATTTGTTTGATTAATGTTTCATCGTACATTATTCTCATAAATAGGAACCTCAACGATAATTAGTTATTGATTACCAAAGGTTATTTTTTTTTTTTTTTTTTTTTTTTTTTTTTAATAGCAAAATGCAACAGGCGAATCGAACACTGAGAAATTGCATATTTAACATTGATTTTGTTTCTGATTAGTAATTTTAGACATTTATTATTTTGTGAAAATATGGCGAATTAACCATGTTCAAAATAAAATCGTCCGTAACAAAAATATAAGGGTTGGATGTTCTTGGACTCTGATTAAAATGACATTTGCAATGATTTCTTTTTTATTCCTCTATTCACAATGGACTCTATTTTGAAATAATTTTGTTGTGAAAAAAAAAATGTAATTCTGATACATTTCGGTAATAAATTCCTGCAAAAATCGTCAATTTAATAAATTGCGATTTTTTTCTTTAACTTTTAAAAACAACGTGGTATACAACGATCGATGCGCGAACCAGTGTATGGATGAGCGGTTATTCACCCAAATACTGGGCAATCTATATGAAGAAACTTAACTTGGGAAATCGTCAAGGCAACACACCCAACGTATGCCCCACATCGTCTCTAATTTGTCTTTAATTATTCATTATTCTTTCCTGATTAAATATAAAACATGGAATGTGTTGTGTGTTGTTTGTGTGTACGTCTCATGAGTTCGTTGTGACGTAAATGTTCGAATTTGGGGTTCACAGGAGCTACATTGTATGAATTTTGATATTATGAACAAATCAATAAGTTCTTAATGGATATTTCAGTACACGATGGTTATTTGTGGAATGTAACTATTTTGAGTGACGCATATTATGGCCAGAATAATTTTCGAGCGATACACTTTGAATGTAGTTATTTTGAACATGGTTATTTATGGCCACGAAGGTAAATACGTATCAAGTTATTTTAGGTAGACAAGTGCTGAATAATTGAGTAAGTAAATAGTGCTGAATCGAGAAACTAAAAAAAAAGAGCATAAAGTTAGAGGCAAAAAGTCAGATGAGGAGTGAGAAGCGAAAATGTAAGAGAGATTGTAAACGTTTTGGACATTTTTTATATTTGCTTTCCCGAATTTTTTTCATACTGAAAAACGGATTGACGAGAAAATGTGTAATGAACACGTGGTATCACTGTCACTTCCAAATCACTTCAAAGATTTATAATTTTTCATAATTGATATTATTCATTTTTAATAATAATTATCAGTGGAATTATCTCAATGAGAAAAACAACATTTTAATTAATAAATGGATATTTTCGGAGTCTATGTTTTTGTGTCATGTCATGTCCAACACGTAAACTTGTCTCTCCTAATTTCAGATAGAATGAGAATAAAAATTTCGTATAATTATGTTAATTAAATTGAAAAAAAAATTCATTTCCAGTTCTTGGCTAAAAAAACGGATGAGAGTGGAAGTGCGAGACTGAGAAATCTTTGAATATAGAAAATTGAATATTTTTATTCGTCCAGTTAACATGATAAAGCATTAGTTTTATTCCGAATAATATCGTGCCCAGTAAGTATCACGATTACTTGATCAATCTCATTCACTAATAATATTTTTTCTTTTTTTCCTAATGAGCTATATCTCATTGTCTAATTCTCATTAACAACGTTCCACTTCTGGATAAACTATATCAAAAATTTTTGCCACAAGATATAAAGACACACAAAATAAACGATAAATCTGTGTATCTCGTTATTCTATTAATTTAATAACAAACATACGATTAATCCGAGTTGTAAGAAACTACATAAAATGACAATCCTGTCTATCGGTAATCGACGAATAAACATCCTAGGCAATTAACTAGATTGTAAAGCGTTGTGAGATAAAACAGCGTATGAAAAAAAAAAAAAAATGATATAAAACACAAATATTGATTAACTTACGCTATTTTTTCGCTCGGCGATCTCCAGGGCACGTCGTCATCCATCTCATCCTCGGACTCATCACCTTCGTGATCTAAAGATTCTTGTCCGGGTAAATGAAGTGTCGAGCTCGTTAGCATGTCTGGCACAGGAAGTATACTGGGTCGTCTGCTCCCTGAACATGAAAATATTGTTTGGAGGTATGGAACGTGAAAGTACGTTATCAAATTACAACATTATTTATTGTTGCTCTTTCATTCTAGTGCTTATTCATTTTTTATAAAGACAGGCTCCTGAATATTCTATAAGCGGCTGTCATACCGTAAATGGATTAATTAGTAAGGGATTATGAAACAGATTTGCCCCTGATAATAGGTTACCCTTGGGAGGATAAAAGCCTGTTTTCAAAATTCATTTACCAAGTGATGAATAATACTGAAGAGACGTTTTTTCTTGTTATAACCTTCCGGTATCGGGACAAACATTCATTTCCACTTGCAAATTGGTTTTCGGTTTTTTTTTATAGATATTTTCTGGTTTTAGCGATCATAATTATTGAATAAAACCCTAACACGACATTTGTATAGAAAAAAAAGGAACTTGGGTCGGAAAGAAGTCCTTATAAAACATCTTTCTGGTGTTTTTCAGGATTGATTACGTCAGATAATTACTTTCAAAGCGTGGTTACTTTTTATAAAAGTTTCCTTATGTATATTCATCTATAAGACATCTTTTTGATGTCTTGTAGATATTTTCTTGGTGATATGGACTCTGATAAATGGTCGTGAGAGAGACCATTGCAAACTATATGGACGTTGTATTTTTAAACTATTTCACAAACCTCTTCTCTGCATGAGAATTTCCGGACTGAGTAGATTTGGATTTGTGTCCATGGAGCGGGGAACATCTAAGTGATTACCGGTTATCGGTGTTTGTGGACTCGAGCCACCATCCCTGAGGCACTGTCTCGAATCGCCGAGATTACCAGGATCAAGATATGTTGCTGCAACCCCAATTCTCAAGCTTTAAAACTAATCTCGAATTTATTGAAACTAAAACCGTATTTATCATCGAAAAAAAATTGATTTCAAATTGCATTTAAATTTGCTTGAAAATTATAGTAGAAAAGTTATTGAAAATAAATAATTGTGATCAAAAGAAGTGGAACGCGATGACTTTCTATCGACTGCAACGAAAATTCAATTAATTAGACACTGACGTTTAACAGCTGAGAAAGTTTCCCATCAACTGTTTCCTTGAACTTTTAAAATTCTTTAAATGTTCAGAGCATTGGATTCCAGAAGTTTTTGAAAAAAAGTAATTCGGTTCCATTTGTTTTGGATCCCATTGTATATGTAAAACTAATTAAATCATATAATGACGATGAAACAAATGTTTTCTCGTCATTCATAGACGAAATCTTCATTTTTAGAATATTTTAAGGACGAGTGTTGAGGATATTATGTGGCATGATAGTATAAGAGTATTAGGATTTTTGTTATTTGTTTCCACGAACATTGAACATAAAGCAGCTTTGACAGAAACCTCAGTACATAAAGAACGTTGTCTAAAATTTATAATAACATCAAAAGCGTGTGAGTGCTTAGCATAAATTATCATATTCTTTAGAGAAAGCTTTGTTAACTTAGAAAATAAATCAATCGAACGAAAATTCTAGAAAAGATAAAGTTTCGTGCGAGCACAAGGCTGTTTATTGTTTTTTTTTTTTTTTTTTCACTTTCAGCATAAGCTGTATAAGATCGAAGCTTGTGAGAAGCAAACAGCACAGCAAAGCCACAGCGAACAACAAAGTAAAAAAAGCTCCGCAAAAAAGTAGAAAAAAACGTTGTCAAAGCAGTAAAATTGATAAACGATATAGGGTTTGATCAATCTATGCAAAAAATAAAAAACGTTAGCTATAACACAATTATTTTTAGTACTGAAAAATCGATTCTACAGCCAGTAATATCGAAGACCTTACAAACCCGCAAGCACATTTAATTTGGAAGTTTCTATTAAATGAGAAAACTTTTCTCAATTGTTTGAAAAAATAAAACCACCTTAATGGGCCTATGGAAAATTGGGATAAAAACCAAAGCAGCTAAAAAGCGACCAAATTAATATAATGTTAATGACTGACTGTCCTTGTAACTATCAGTCAGGATTGAACCCTTTGAGCCACAGTGGGAATGACGTTGCCCACTTTTTTTAAAGTTCTAAAATCTTTAAACTACTATTTCAACGACAAATCGTGACTTTTTTTTTCAATATACGATATTACCGGTAATTATTTGTTAATTTTGCAAATATGTAAATGAATGGAAGAGTTTTGTACGATATGATGAAAAAAAATTATTTTCTACTAAACGACTCTGAACATCTGGATGGAAATTTTTTTACAGACTCAATACACTCCAAAGAATCATACAGAATTTTTGCGAAATTTTTCGTTCAGCGGTTTCCGGTAAAAATAATATACAAAAATAAAGAGGCAAGAAATTATGAATTTTTGAATTTCGAGTAAAATTGCACGTAGAGAAAAATCGACGGCTCTAAGGATTAATTAGTATGTGATACGATGTGATCGTTAGTTATCAATTGTCGATTTAATCGAACTCCATCAAGACGTTGCACCAACCGCTGTATCGGATGGTAAATATTGGAAAATATATTTTTTAACACCGTTCGAAAAATTGAAACTCAGTCAGACGTGGACCAGACAAACTTTCTCCTTTCCCTCGATGATAATTAGTGTAAAGTTTCCATTGAAATCAATTCCCTTCAGCGTTTGATAAGACGTCTTAATAACGAATGATGAAATCGAGAATAAAGAAAGAAAAAGAGAAGAAAAAATGAAAAAGAGAAGCGCAAAAGACGAGAAGCCCAGGCTCATGCAACACTCACGGTGGACATCGGATGCGAATAGGTTGTGATGTTGGAGTGTGGGCGTGCTAGGAAGGACCTGCAAGATGACCGGAGGAGGCATCGGTGATCGTGGCACGTTAACCGAAATGTTGCGAACTTTGCCACGACTATCACCGGTTGCCTCCTGTCCACGGATCGTATCGCACGTCACATTACAACAGTTTTCTGTTAATCTCTGATGATGACCGTGGCCAATTGGCGATGATGATGTAGATGTACCGTTGCCACCGTGACCGGCAATGTTTGCCATGAGCATCGTCGTTGGGGTCGTCATTGATGTCACTGTCGTTGCCGCTGTACCGACAATCGAAGACCCGCCGATTGTTGTACCTTCAGTTTTAGAATCAACGACTATTTGACTTGGATCACCACCGATTCCACTCTGATGATTCGCCACGACAAACGCTGAATTTTCTTCTTTTGTTATGCTCATGTAATAACACGTATCCGTCTTCTTCATTATGTGTCGGGGTCCTGGATTCATCGATTTACAGAATTTATGCATCAAATAAATAACGATTTTCATTTTTTTCATATGAAAATTTGCATGAGAAAGAATAGGTTGATTGCACTATCGACGTAGTATTCATTGAATCTCATTCTTCTTTTTCATACAAGTATAGAAGAAAAAACATAATTTTTATGAATTTTATTTTTACCTGGATTGAGGAGAATCGTGTCCTCGTAAAATTCCGGGAGTTCTGCTGGCCGTACAGCGACCAGTGCAACCCCGTATTTTCGATGACTGTGAAACGAAGCGTAGGTAAAGGATTTACCCTCGTATTCACCAAAGAATCGTGAATCACCGAGAATTATGTGATATATCTCGTTGCCAGAACATTTGCCGTACAATCGATGCCATTCTTCCTGTGATTGTTGGCCTTCTCTGTGTTAATGATCATCAGTGAATACAAATCAATTCGCCTCATTATCTAATTATTATTCGACTGTCTACAATCTTTGTTAACTTACTGTCCTCTGGATGTGTGCAATAGCAATGTGACGAGAGTTGAAACACCCGGACACGTGCAATTGTTCGCCAGGATCGCATATTTAAACTCGTCCTCGCACACAACGTGCTCGGCGAATTTAACGTGTAATTTGTTCTCTGGACGGAAGATTTGCACGTATTGGGGAACATTTGGAGCAAAATCCTTTACTGCCCATGATCTTCAATTTTAATATTCAAAAAAGTCTCAATTTACAAAAATATTCATAAATAAAGTACATTGTTGAACGTTTATCAAAGTCGCTCGACGATAAATCTTTATAGTTATTTATATCAAATGTCATCTAATTCCAAGAGGAACTAAAAAGGTTAGGATTAATGATCATTCGAACGGATAAATTTCTGAAAGATTATTCATTTGTTTGTATTTCATTCTTGTTCGAAAGTGTGTGTTATAATTATTATTTAACTCCCGAAAACAGTTCCTCGAAATTTTCAACGTATTAGAAATATGAAATAAACGTTTAAATAATAAAATATTTTTTAATTTTCTTTAAGGAATTTAAACTTTAGTTAAAATAACTCTGTCTAATTTATGACATCGTTTATCTAGATTTACCTGAGTATAGTATGCTCATCAGCAGCAGTTTTGTCAGCATAATTTCTTGCAGCAAGGACGAAACAAGCCTCAGCTTCGTTCATCCTCGCTCTAGCAAGGTCACCGTCCTTCAGACACGATCCCTGAATATAAATGACTCTCTGTGCCCATATAGGCACCTGAAGTATCATTCTCATGGTTGTATCGAGTTCCATAGGTGATAATAGAACTACGTAATAATCCTGTAAATCCACGTGAGCGTCAAATATAATTAATCAGTTAACTGGTAATGTCTAACACATTCACCCAAATTTTCATGCACAAAAGATCTGTTCCTAAAAATTTTCATGAATTCCGATGAGAGATTTTTCACAAAATAATAAACAGATTTTTTTTAACACGAAACCTAAATGACTCTTAAATATTCCGAATATTAATATTTGTGCGAATTTCTAATAATCTATGGAGAATCTTGAGAATTGAGTTATTCGTAAAATGAACCTGTAAAAGTGGATGAGCGTAAAACTCGTTGAGAAAATCCATTATGGTGTCCGCTTGAAGGGTCGTACTGCATACCACCACGTGTTTCTCGCTTTGAGCTCTGTGCGAAGAGTACGAGCCTCCGAGTTTCTGACGTTCCATCCATGTGAATGCCAACTGCTCGAACTGAACAGTGAAAGCAATGAATTGCATATGGTCCAAGAAAAATATTCGAAAGTAATCGCATTTTATCTCTTATAGAGGTCAATATTGACATATCACGAAAAACAATAATTTTCGAATTCCGTAAAAATCTCAAGTCATTTTATTGCTGGAAACTTCTAGTCTAGGATAAATCCGGACTTTTTGATTATGAGCATCCAATTTTTTGATGTTTACAAGCCTAAGAATCAAATTAATTAATACAAATGACAAATCAATAGATTATTATTTATTTTCTATAAATTTTTTTTTATTTTACTAAAAAAAAAAAAAAAAACATTCTACAGAAAAGGTTAAAAATTGTGACTGTCTATTCAACAGAATTTACGAATCCTGAAAGATCCTTGATTTTTAGACAGCACAACATTACAAGAGTGTGAGAGTTTGTTAATTAAATGGAGGAGTGATATGGGAGTCGTTGCACAAAAGCAATTACCACCCGTGTCGCGTTCATGGATCTGACAAGATTGCTGTGTAGCCTCTCTTAGTCTGATGGACGAATAGTACGAAGCATTTGATCATTGCCTTTCCCTGTCCCTAACTGCTATAGGGACTATCCGTCAATTTGACAATCTGATAGCCTCTCGAAATCCTCTTAACCCTTGCTTTCCAAATACTGCTCGTGTCCTTCCTCCGAACAGTGCGGTGATACCATTCAATCTCTTGAACATGTGAGTCAGCACTGATGAGTGCTATGCAGTCTAAATATTTATTGAAAAATCGTGACACTCTATTGTAGTGAATAATACGAAATCAATCAATTGAATCGTGACTGACCATCATTATTTTGACAATATTTTCTAAATTGATATCAAGAGGGAAATACTATGAGATTTATTAAAAAATGGGGAAATTTTTTTCATCCTTAACAACACAAAAAAACCTTTTTTAAAGTAATAATGCTCACGAGTGTAACTTACGCAAATTATACTACGAAAACACTTTCATTACACCACTATCATGTGAAATATTGTTAAAAAACAAAAAAAAATTCATTGTAAGTTAAATCATTTGCAATAATAATCGGAAAAGTTAACCCTTGAACAAAATTTCATATTTGTAAGAGGGAAAAGGTAAATAGAAAATTTGCTCTATCGATCGTTCTTTGATCTCAACCTTCACTGACGGAAATGACGACCTTGCTGTCTCTTCTGCTTCGAAACTACCGTACGATCAACGTCAGAATATATTGACAGTTTTCTGAGAAACTTTTCTTTGATGTATCACAGGATTTCAGGCTTTTTCAAATACAAAACAAAAATTGAACCTGGTGGAGATCAGTCTGTGTAACAGGTATCAGAGTCGGTTTAGAACAGGTTTTGTATTTTTGCCCAGCGATAACGACAGACGAAAGAAGACATCTGAAGGAGAATCTAAGGATTTAACTACCGGATATGGTTCCGTATCTCCGGCGCAGGTAGCATGATAAAAAAGATACTTTTAAGCGCACATAAAAATGTATCGTCACAGACTCTGGTTTAATAGTTACCAGTACCTCAGTTTTTATGACGTGAATACGTCTTCCGAATCGGTATCAGAAAAGTTCAAAAACTCGTCCGTCAGACTTCGAACGGATTTGCTCTCGGATTTGCCTTTTAACGTATAAAAGGATTTTTTATAATCTGCAGTCTTTTTTTAAATATTGAACTTTTCATCGCTACGTTCCTACTTCACATTATCTCGTACGATGCATTTTGATAATTTTATTGAGCTCTTCACTTTGTGCAGATTTTTTTCAGCTCACTAGCCATTCGGTTATTGTCCTCTGTCTTTTTCTCTCTGACTCTCTCTCTTTGCCTTAGCGGTTTATCTTCATCATTACGAGCATGCCCATAGTGAGGCTCAGATAAAGATCTCCAAAAAGTAGCGAGCGAAGGATTCGAAATTCAACATTTCGGAAACTAGCCGTCAAGTCTCTTGAAACCCTTTCAACAGATAGCCTAATGTACCGAAGAATAAAGTACATGCGATGTTTCATCGGTTTCTGGTTTGCGGATGTTTTTTTATTTTATTTTTTATTATAGAAGAAAAAAGGATCCTTTTAAATGATAGGTGGCTTGAAAATTGAATTATTTAAGGACAATAACAAATGAATAACTCACCTGTGTTGGCAGTACTATAAGTGCAACGCATATCATGAGTACCATGTACAATTGCGAAGGCCAGATGTCCGGGACAAAGTCTCCATAGCCCACAGTCGAAAATGTCACCACGACAAAATACGTGCTTTGAAATAAATTCAAGTGCCTGTGCCCTGCTCTTTGGAAGTGTTGTATCCCGCAGACGCTGAAACACGCGGAAATTGTATCGTTACACACGTAGTTTCAATGGTTAACATCCAATTTGGTTTGACAGCATTTTCTTGGTGGCTAAAATCGAATTGACAGTTCAGTTTCATTTCAGTAAACAAATTACACATTTTTAGTATGCAAGCATGGTTGCGTGTCGATAATTAATTCTACATAACATCACGTTTTACATTTTTTAAATCAATGGTATGTCTCATTATTCAAAGTTTTTGTTTCAAGCGATTGCTTATTGTGTAAATATATTGACAAAAAAGAATCGAAGGTTTGTAATATGAATTAATTAACTTTTTCGCACGGTTTAGTTAATCAGTTCATGTGAAAATGAAAATTCATTTAAAAAACATTTGTCCCGGTGCAATATTGCAGAGCGCATCGTAATATTTCTATTTCAAGGATTTCAGTACCGTATGCAAAAGTTTTCACATTAGAAGAATGAACTTGTTGTAATAACTTTTCGAGATGTAGTAATAATAAAAAAAAAAGCACTAATAAATATTCGCTTCAATACGGTTCGTTATTTTCGCTCCTTGTATCTACAGATACGATCGATCTAAAATAAAAAATTCATCTGAACTGCAATTTTAATAAGGGAATCTCGCTGTGAATGTGAAATTCTAATGAATTCGTTATCATCATCTCAAGATTAGAGAAGGGCACGTTTCCAGCGACCTCGAACATCAATACGCAGAAAGGTATATGGTGATCTTGATAATTAATGAACAAGAAACTTAATTTCATATTAACTTGGCCTCCATTTCGACATAGTCACGTAATTCACGTATTCACTTTCAAGTCGATTCGACGAGACGCTCATATAACGAATGCAAGATGTTTAAAATGATATGTAAAAATATACACTATAAAATGATAATATTTTTGAAAAATTGAATTTTTCGATCTCTCTGGATGTATATGAAAACCCGTAACGTGAAAATTGTCGGTCCATTTCTAGAATTCGCTTCAGCACTGTCAGAAAAATTGTGCAAGTAAACATATAAGTAAACATCATAATTAGAGATAAATAATCACTTTCCTCGGTAATGGTCCACTTATTGGACAACCTCGACGTTGGTCGGGTTATCGGACATCATGTACCACATGACGTCTGTATTTCAAGAAAATTAAACATCAATTTTTCTCCCTATATTCTACTCACTATGACCTCTCAATATCAATCACCTGGATATTTACATTCGATTATTTCAAAATTATCGGCTGTTTGTCGACCTGCCTCTATAGTCAATTAGCCTTATATAGTCTCGTCTATTAGGCCTATGGCGCAGTGGATAGATAAACTTCAACAGCGGTAAATATTAGTTCATCTAAACGGTCGTCGAGAACGATTGCTCGGGGATATTTTTCTCATCTCTCTCTGAGGGATCAAGCATTTAATACAACTGGGAAAACCCGTGAGCTCGTGACCGTAATACTGACCATTATACAAACAAGAATAAAATACAATTCTCTACCCAGTGTGATCTCTGCCTACGAAAAGATAAAGCAAATAATTCCTATGCTTTGTATAACTTTTTTAAAATCAACTTTTGTTTTGATTATCGTAAACATTTGTGTTTGCTAAAATTGCGAAGTCTGATTTGACTGAATAAGGACATCCAGTGGATGGCATATGAGCATAATCACGAATGAGCTACTCGATACATCGTAATGAACAATGTACACAAAAAAACAAAAAAACCAAGGAGATTCCTTCATATCTACGTTTATTTACAATATTTATAGCATACGCCCATAAAACGTATGTGGTACGTCAGTTAATTACGACGATTGTCATCATTAAAAAAGGATAATTAGAGCAATGGCCGTACACCAGTTTCCTACGAATAACATCGATCGGCAAAGCAACATTCCAGGGTTCTGGATGATATAAGCCCGAATGAAAACTCAGGGAAATTAAGCTGTTTGAATCTTTATAAGCGTTCCATGATTCACTTGACCCTTCGTCCAAATGTGATACACAGTCGTGCATTAGGAATGAGTCTATGGTTGAGGGGCCGACGCTGGGAGTCTCTCAGGAACTGGGCAAATTTGTGGGTCGAAGTAAATGCGAACGGAGCGGTTTATAAATACTTAAGAGGGTTGTAAACATTTTAATGATAAAAGATTTAACGAAGTGAGATTGGACACAAATGTATATTTGTGTTTGTCTCATTGAGAAAGAAAGACAGTGGCAAGAGAGAAAGCCTGACGACGATTAATCGATTGACCCAGAAGAGAAGAACATCGCCAACCGCTGGTAGATCAACAAGTCATACGCGGCGTCGCTCGTTAATTAAAACATGTCATTTTTTTAAATATAAAGTAAAGATGACTGAGATCCGATCCGAAATCGTGTCTATTAATAATTAGGCAGCTATGACACTGGAGGATTAACTCCATCATACTCATTGAAAATAATCAGGTCATACGGGGTTGGTAAAAAAAAAAAAAATTAAACTCATTCTTGTTTTATAAAAACGACCTAACTCGCATCCTTTCCACTTTATAAATTCAATTCTGGAAATGGTACAAAATGTAATTACGTTTTCGAGGGTTTCGCGAAAAGTCTTTTGGTGTTTGCTCCATTTCCACATAGATCTGATGATCATCCAACCTGAGATAGTTTGTAATAATACTTCTTGCAAAATATAACTTTAATTTCAGTTTTAAGTTCATCGATGCATTCTCAATTCTCTGCAAATATGGATTACGAATTGTAACATTTTAAAATCTTATTGACCGGTATGATGACAATATTGCCGTCGTTGAAATATTTCACTGAAATTAAATCGTATATATGGTCAATAATTCGGATGATCCATTCAACAAATTAAAATTTTGTTTCGTAAGCACATAAAAATAAAACAATATGGTGGTGGCTTTAGCTCGGGAAGCAATTTACGTTCCCTGGTCAAATGAACGCTGTACCTTCTGCCTCCAAAGCTGATACATGTCTATTTCGGTGACACGGTGTAGAAGTAATAAAAACAAAAACGCTGGAACAACACTCCCACATGTGTGATTACATTTTACACCACGGGTGCGTTCTTGTTTCATTTCACGAATCCGCGAGAGTGTCCCTCGGGAAACGAGTGGAACAGGGGAAGGGTGGGAAGAAATTCTATGTGTGACCGCACCCATCAGTCGTAAACTCGTTTGTATGGATATCGCATCTCCCTCGCATCTCTGCTAACTCGTATATTCACTCATCCACGAGAGGGTGCAATATGAAAAACATTGATAAATGCGCTATCGGGTTTGCAACAGGAAAAATTAATGAATTTATTTTTTATCGTCAAAATGGCTGACCATCAAGTGTCTATTTTCCACCTCTGTTTTTTTTTCAACATGTTTTCATTTTATTTGTTTTATTTATATATAAAGTATCCATAAAAAAAAATACGCGTTGCGTACAGACTGCCAAAACGATTTAAGTACATCATTGTTAAATTTATGCGAGAAAAATTAACAATTAAATTTTTTTTGTTTTAGGGTTGATTTTTACGACCAATCAAATGTGGCGAATATATTTTATACTTTAAGAGCCAAAAATAATGGCTCACTAGGAACGGTTGGCTTGCTTTACGAGCCATTGACTTGCTTTATTTTTGCTTTTAATATCGCTGAAACTTCGTTTAACCCTCGGTTCAACCAACATACAGGGGATTCAAAAGCACAGACAATGTTTCAAGTCTTGATATCGAGTTAAATGAGAAGATTGGAGCCTGTTCTTTTCCCCCAACAATCTATATAATCTATTGGACACTTTCATGAATATACGGAAAAGCAAGTCAGGTTTTTTCGAATGTTTTAAAAGCCTGAAAAACATTACAAAACTATAGACTAAACCTCAAACATTGAAATTTATTTGATATTCAAAACTATTCCATGATTCATAATGATTATACTTTTGCAGTTATGGAACAACATTATTTTTGTATAAATATTTATAGAATTAGACATGATTTTTAGTAGAAACTCACGAGCCAATGACTTTAAGGTTCAACGCTCTGTACCTTGACCGTCAATGAGGTAAAAAAGATTCATCCTTTAGTGAAAGTCATCAGAAATATTGTTTTGGAGATTTCTTCTGGTGGGAAGAAGTCTTGAAGACTTTTTTTCCGATGGCGCTCTCTTCTTTTTGCTGTCTGCTATCAATGATTTTAAAAGAATCTTTCTGATTTCTCGATCTATGTTTCGAAGGAATTGTCTTGGGTTTATTCTTGCTGCTACCAGTTCCACTTTACGGCGATTAGCATACCGGAGACTGTACTTATCTGATGAGTTCAGGATGTGAAAAAAAAAAAAAAAAAAAAACATTGTGTACGAAGTATTACATGGCACACAACGTCGTATATTTGACTCCGTGTAAATAATAAATCAGCGTGGGATCAATAATAACACTCGTACATCTTGGTGACAATCGCTCGTCCAGTAAGTATCTGTGTGTTAGTGGAGCGATTATGTATTTATCAATGGCCTACATTACCGAGACGAACCAGGGCGGATAAAGGTCTCTTCATTTGCACGCGCCGTACGCTTACTTCCCCCAACCCCTCGGTAAACTTTCCACCACGTGGAAAAACCGACTATACATTTTAACCGCGAACTTTGGATCGAGCACGACTGCGATATGACAAGAGAAAACTCCGACGAACAACACGCGGCGCTATAGTAGGCACTCGATGTATTATTGTCCATCGATGTCTATTTCTAGACTCTGTTTGACCCCGGAACGACGCCAGTCTGACGACGATTTTTTTTGCCCCCTCACAGCTTTGACTTATGATTCTTATGGCTCCGACATTTCTATCGATATTGCAATCTTACTACGTTCCAGTAAAGTTGTAGTGAAATGTACTACAATCTTGAACATCTGCAAACATCATGATGCGCGAAGTGAAAATTCTCGTCAAAATTACTATGGTGTGCCATGTTCATTAGATTGATTAACATTTACGAATGCTCATAGCAGTTTTTCGAAGAGTGGTAACTCGATAAAAATCGGAAAACAACACAAAAAAAAAATGGAATTGTAATATGGCAAATTGCTACATGTAGACGTGCCGAAATTTCATCAAACGTACTAGGCATCTCAATGAACTACTTCTTCTGCTTGACTACCGCGTCCAACACCAAAGCTACGCGCTTGGAATATTACAATGTAAAATGATAACACTCTCGCGAAACTGCTTGACATTTTATTTTTTACCATATTATGCCAATGTTAAAGAAACTCGTTTTCAGAAATTCGCCAAGTTTCGAAACTATAATTTACACATGCAATGTGAAAATAGAATAATCGAGAACGATAAAAATTATTACTCCAATGATGCCTAGACGCCATGAAAGAAATTGTTTTCAAATAAATCGAATCAAAGTTGTGATCAATGTGGGAATAATGTTTGGTTTCGGAAAGCACAGACTAGAGAGATAGGAAAAAAGAGGATGGCTTGAACAAGGAAGCCAGCCGGAGCATTTCAGAGCTTCGCAAAGTTCGTTGAGGAACTTTTGAAAAAAGAAAAATTGAGTTTGCCATCGCTAATGGCGGAAGGGACGACCGAGAGGGTCGTTCGAGCTTATCGAATTCGTTAGTTTTCTCGATTCCTCACAGGTGGATCCTATTTTAACCATAAATTTTCTGCTCCCAGCATTTAACTATTCCTCTGCGTTAGTTTTTATGCTCCCGTAGCTCCTACAGAGCAATACTTTTTTCTTCTACTTTTTTCTTCTTCCAGGCCACTAATTCGTTCGGAGTGCCCACACAAAAAGAATAAACATATTACAGAATTTTAAAGCCGTTTTCAAGATGTTTTCCCATCGGATGCCTAAGGAATCTGTACCGAAATGAGCAATTTGAGTAAACATAAATTTTCGTAATTTGAAAACGTAAACAATAAATAAGCTCGAAATATAAAGTAATAAACTGGAACGTAATAACGAGAAAAAAGTTAAAATTTTCCTATAAAGAAGGCGAGGCCTGAGAAAATATTCGATTAGATCAAAGGAAAAGGAGAGAGGGAGGAAAAGGAAAGGATAGCAAGGCCCGAGAAGATATTCGATTAGACAAAAGGAAAAGGAGGGTTGAAAATAAGGTGAACCTCTACATTCGTGTGTGGTGGTAGCAGCATATGTGCCTTTTGTTTCGCGAGTAGAACGACAAAGTGGAACTTTCAGAGTAGGTTAACGCTATTATTGGGAAATAGCGCCCATGGTGACGACAACGTTGATGAAGTTACATACAGAGTTTCGCACTTAAACACTAATGCCAAGCCTCACTGAATCGACACCAAGAAGCACAGCGTATTATATATCAAAGGGACATACTCACATAAAGCCTTGGCCAAAAGTATCATGCATCCTTGCAAGCTTATTTACTGGATGTGATTCTTCGAATCGATCCTTAAATTTTTTTTCAATCTTATAGTTAAATCGTAGTATCTTCCAAATTGGGCAGAACGAGCGAAGCCAATTGGTTAATGCGATTCGCAAACCTAACTTCATTCCCCTATGACTCCCGAATCGTTGAGGATCTTATTGTTCAATTTTTTTATATTTTTTTATCGAATTATTTACCAGGGTTTGTGACACTTGATGAAGAATCACAACTAAAATTGTGAATATTCGACACAAATTTGAATAGCTGATGGCTTTTTTTCATTTGAGCTCTCTCTTGACCACGAAGAACCAATCCTACCTCATTAACAGCACTTTTGTGGCATCCGAAATGTTATTTACATGGGTCACCCCGTATACGCAGATGAGGTTCTTGTTGCAGGGAACAAGTAGGTGCGGCACTTCTGAAACTGGCTAGGATCGATGTTGAATGACCACGCCCGTATATTCTTCTATTTATAAACACGTATGTATGACTATGTGTGCATTTTATGTATAAATGTACATAACCAGGGAAACTGAATATATTGAAGACTGTGAAAATGGAGGATTGTGACCATGTCTGCTGAGACGAAAATGTCAGAGATTGGTGAACCCTAACACTCTCGTTGGTCCCTGGATCCCATTACTTTAACTTTTATGTGAATACAATTTGAACAAAAAATCGATACACAAAAAGGAGAGATTTAAATAAAAAATCCATCAACAATGTTGAAAGCTCTGAGTGGTAACATTCGTCATCGAAACCATGTGACCAGGTTTATGGTTCAATCCGCGTAATTCGTAATGAAATATTTTTCGTAATATCCAGTTTTAAAAAAGTTACATTTGAAGTTGTTAACGGAGTTTGAAAATTTTTCAAAATCAGTAAATTGGATGAGCTTGAAATAATGGCTTAACACGAAATTTGTCAATTTTCTAATAAATTTAATCCAAGACCGCACTAGCGGTAGCTTTATTCTTATCTCACGAATCTTATTTTAGCAGTGGTTGAAAATGACATTATTTGCCCTTACCGTGAATCAGCTTCAGTTTATTACAATTAAAAACTAAAAAAAATTTCCTAGTAATATACACAATAACGTTGCTGAAATGAAACAACTTTTTATTGTGTTTTCTTGCATGAGCATGAAAAAAGTGTGCCACAGCAGAATTTAAAAAACTCTGCCCACATTTCCAGCATTGTTGCATATTCTGCCGCTGCTGCAACTGCTAATTGAATTAATTATCAATTGTTCACTCACAGTTACGCTGCCCGCGGCTTCCTGCCTCGTTTATACGACCGTTGTACTAAGGGTTGCGTTACTACAGAATGTGTACATATGTACGAAGCGATCGAAAATTCATGCCTAGAGTTCGCAAAGGCAGTTGATTGCGAAGCTCAAGAGGAAATAGCCTCAGTCATGTTTTTCTTATGAAACAATGTTATTGAGATATTTAGAAATTGCACTTCGACCTCGAACTTCGATCAGCACTTTAGCAAAACGTCATTCTGCATCGTCGCTGCGCAAATCAAGATTGCGTAGCTTCAGCATTACGTCTCAGTACATTTCATGGAAGGGTGGATTGGTCCAGGGGTTTCCTCCACCAAGCACTGCCCTGATATTCAGCGCATAGTGGACAATGTTGCATTAGTGCATGTTCTAAAAATTACAGAGCAATCATACTAGTGACGGTGACAGATGAAGTAAGATTACAAAGTGAAGGAGGAATGTCTACTATTCAATATCCAGTACCTCCTTTTACCTGACCTCCTTTTTCTCCTAGGTGCTCCAGGATTGGTTCCTAAATGAATTAAATTCTGATTGGATAGGTGCAGCAAAAAGGAACGTCTATGAGGACTTCTTTCAATTACGGTCGGGTAAATACAATGAATATCAACATTTCAAGAACCACTTCTGGGAAATCCTGTATAATTATATTCGCGTATGAACGTCAGCCTTGTTTAGCGAATAGCAAAGCACCAACAGTGGAGTACACCAGAGAATCAAAGTCAGAACGTCGATGCTTTGGGGCCCAGTCCGAGAACATTGACCGACGCAGAAGTTTACATGTGGTAGTTTGTTGTTAATTTCCGCATGTGATTTTCTATCGGCATTCTGAAGTCAGGAGAGATAGACAGAGAAACAGGGGCCACTATGTGTTTGTGTTTGTATGTGTTCTTCGGGTGTATGCCCTCTTCGTAGCATGAACCCTCGTTACATTCGTGAAGCTATAAACCGTATACCCTCACCGTTGAGTGAACACTACGGTGTACCTCAAAAGTTGGATAGTTGTTGGATGTTGATATATTTAATGCAATTTTCTCATATGAGCTTGAAATATCGTAGAATGTGGAATATTAGCACGAAACAGAATGTTCTAGTCTTTGGGAGCAATTTATAAATGTTATTAAAAAGTTGCCTCCAGGGTGGAGTACTGTCCAACCGAAAGACAGGTATTCCAAAGATATCTGACGTTGAAAATGATCCTTATGGTCTTCGCAGCAAACACTGGTACATTCTCTAACAACTTTTGGATGATGAGTAGAGACAATATCAGTAAAGACAATACGATCACCTTGATAAGTACCCAGGCATGATTCGATGAAATTGTGCTATGAACTTAATTAATTTGCAATATTACGATATCACCATAGTTCCCACCCAAGGGCATACTGATCTCGACAGATGTTTGGAGTTTCTTCTATTGTTGGTAATTTCACATGAAAACAAACACTTCGAGTCTCGTTCTTGATTGTCTCCTCCCTTATCAAGTGTAATAAGAATATTCAGCTTACCTGGTAAAGACAAGGCACAGTAACGTGACACTGAGGATCATCAGTTGTTGACTCAAAGCCGATTGTGATTTCTGCATTGCTCTGTGCAAATCGTTCTACGCAAAGGAAAATGGAAAACAATACGTAATTTGTTAGTAGATTCTCTGTTGGTCGTTACGACATTGAATTACAAAACGAGAACGTTTTCGATGGGATTTTTCATACTTACGAACATATTTTCCAGTGAGTGCTTCGCCAGCCAACAATTTAGAAACACCGGTATAAAGAGATTTCGCATCGGAGGATAGAGAAGCTGAAACAGGAGTTTACAAATCGTGTTATCGTTTGGTTCACTTCGTTCGAAGCATCAGCACACCAGAAATCTCATTAAAGTATGTTTCACGATGTCCTTCTAAATAATGAATTAATCGGCTAATCAATAAATTCAATGAAATATTTGTCATTGGTTGGAAATGCTGAGAACATAACTGTGTAAATGAAAGTTTGTGAACAGGTGCAGTATTTTGTGAAAAAATTTCAAACCATTTATTCTTGAAATATTTTTCTCATTTATTCTTGAAAAATTATACGATTTTTTATACAAAAATAAACGCCGTCCAAGAGTATTTTTACGAAATTATTCATAATTATGATTAATATTTTTTGTCAAAAGATTGGAAAGCAATACGTAATATTTTTTTCCCCAAATTGTTTTCACATTTTGATCAACAATGTGTCGGAAAATGACAAGCAAATGATTGATTAAAGGGGTTATGAGGATGTTGTTTTAGGCCAGTACGTGGTTACGCCATCGAGATCATCCACCGATTACTTTAGGAGGTTTCAACCGCTTGGATATCAGATTTCCGGAAATTATAAGTGGATACTTACCAATACGTTGATATGCTGTTGGCTTTATCGATCGTCTGATTAACCCTTTGGATATGAGCTTAATATTCAGTGGATTCGATTATGTCCTTATTATTTATTTCGACATAAAATATTCTCGATTTTTTGCTTTAGATTGACCTCGAATGTTCACGATGCGTAAATCATAGATCAAGATTTGATTAAACGGCAACAAAAAATTCTATTTTGATTCTGAGTTGTCAAATGTTTATACGATCTTCCTCATATCCGTCCTGGCTTAATTGTGTATGAGTGCAAGTTTGTCTGCTCGTAGCATGACGTTTACTCTGCTCGTGGTTGGACGACACGTCGTTATCAACATCAAACGAGTAGTTAATTAGGTTATTATCATTCAAATTAATTGAAGCGCAAATCATGCGCTGAAATGAAAATCATGCGAATGTTTGATGAGATTTTTTCCTTGTTTTGGTAAAACTAGGACAGCTACGACGAGGTGATATTTGAAACTCCCAGTCGACTTCAAGTTGGTGTTTTTTTAATTTTTTTCAAACAAGTCCAGAGCCCGGAACAAAAAAAGAAAAACTTGGACTACGAGAGAAAGAGAAAGAGGAAAGAGAGAAAGAGTAACAAACGACACACAACATTCGGGATAATATCACAAGCTATGCATTTTTAAAGACAAAGTGGTTCTCTCTAACGACCGCTTCTCTCGTCAAAAAGTGAGTGTTTTTACCCTTCAGTTTGAATTCGTACAAATATGTAGAGTATAAAAATGTATGTACGAGGCATTTTATGCCGAATGAAGAACCGAATAACTGGTGATAAAATAAATAAATCTACGATTAACTCAATGCAATAAAATCATACACAATCAACAATAAAAATACATAGAATTCTACCACATTTTCTGCGCGACTACGTATTGCAGAAAGTTCTAGAAATTTCTGAAAATTCCAGATTCCCTTCCTTTATTCTTTTTTAATCTTTCCGCACATTAATTGAAATTATTCATGAGTAAAAAGCTTTGGTGCGTGTACCTTGCATAACGTACTACACGTTTCCTAATGGTGACCGTGACAGATTGTACTAATATTCACGGAACAGAATAACGCGTTCTTCGATGAATGATAAGACCTTTCGGAGGCGGAACTGGGGTAAAATTAATTTGCGACGATCAATAACAACTGTGGACAGGTGAGGTTATACAACGGTTTTAAATATCGTTATAAATACACTTCAATATGTATAAACCGTTCCACGTCATCGCACTGGGTCTGTCAATTACAGAGGCCATTATGAAGGTATTTCTTTGGTACTTATTCGCGGGAATAAGTAGGGCCCCTACAACCATTCACGAATTGAACTGAATATTGCAAAAAGGTCAAAACTAATTAATTATTGGTCCTAGGGTAAAAAATAATCGAAAATTTTGACTTAATTCGCTAAATTCCAGCAATTTTTTACATGTTTAAGGTATTTGTTTGAACAAGTGGACTTAGCTTATTTTTGAAATTAAAAAATATTGTTAAATCTGGTGAACAAGCTCCGGCAAACCACGAAAATATATATATCTGGGGTAGGAATAATTGAGACCGGAAAATTGGTTCGGGGTAAAATGACCCAGAGTATCGAGGAAGCTTTGAATTACGTCGTTTTTTTGATTAGTTAATCTCATTTATGTTCATAACGTAAAAAGTATGTGGTTCTGTGACAACAATTATGTAGCTTTTATTATTTTTTTACTTGTTTAAAGATTTCGAAAATGTTCTTAAAAAATGAAAAGCAGATCCACTAGTGATTTTATTTTCTTTGTTTCATTTCCTTTTCCTTTGCTGTTGCAGGAGAAATGCGACCTTACAAGCTACTTAGCGAGAGCAAAGATATCGACTTGCATAAAAGCGTTTCTTGTTACCAGCAACGGATGTAATCGACGGAGTAATGGTTTTAGTTTATTTTCTTTTCTGCTTATTGGTATTGACTGAATTGATCCTCAAGACTTTTAACACAGTAAATATATCACTCAGATTTAATAATACTAAAAAAAAAAAAGATTATACCACTTCAATTAACGATACATTACTAATTATATTTGAATCTTTATATTGCTTTAAGGATAATTAATGATATTTTGTTTTTTCTAAGGTCATTTCATCTCATTCGAAGTGTTATAATATTTTATATTTTTTATATTATTAATTCTCTCGAGATCGACGACACAACATTAAAAAATACATGGAAAATAGACTCGATACGTAATTGTTTGTTGGTTTTCTCAAGCACATGATTATACTCACCGTAATTGTGAATGGTATTGTGTTCACCAATTCCAGGATGAAGTGGAACGATAGCAGCTGCTGCCAGATGTTTCCCTGTGGACATTAGGAAGACAGCTCAACATACCCAGTGACATACTTAACAATGTTAAGCGCGTTGATTAATCGTTAAACAATTGTACATTTTTTTCTTTCTTATCGTCGGTAACACAACACTGAAATAAATGTGATATTATACTCAGAAACGAAAAAATTACAATATTCAGCAAGCAAATGGACGTAGTGAACGGAAATAATTTTTTGCTGCGAATTCAAATCGTGCAAACGATATTTATAATTATTAATACTACGAAACATCGAATTATTCTGAAAATGGGTTACTGGGCAAGCATCGAGAAAGAAAAAGGAATAACGAAGCACGCTCGCCTCGCGATAACAATTCCAGAATATTTTTGTTTCGCGAATTCCATATCGAATCTCAAGACCCAACGAGGTAGAAATTTTTGTCGAAAAAACTCAAACACCTTTCTCTGTGTCTTCGAATATATTTTATCTCTTGGACGAGGGTGAAAATGTTATAGTGCCGATTCACTGTTATCTCTCGTTGGCGTGGATGCGAAAATATTTTATCATATCATCGAGCAACCAGGGAAACCTTATGGATGTTACGGACAAGCATAAATATGCAATTCATTCACACTTCTAGGCTTATGACAACCCTGACCATCTGGGTAATTGATTCTTTGCTCAACGATGAAATGCTTGAGTTTTTCTTGTTTTCTGTGTGTTTTCATAAAAACACCGCTATCTTCGTTGATATTCCGTATCACGAAATAAAAAGCTCGTGTAAAATTTACCTGAAGAATTACGTGTTATTGAGTTGGAAAAAAACTTTTGGAAAATGTTCAGGAAATTATTACATGAAGCTCATTATTGCTTTGGAATAAATACCTTTGGAAAAATGTTGCATCGAGAATTTAAAAAGCTGGTAAAAAGAAGAGTCCGAAGCGATAAATATATGCTCTGAGCGTTGGAACAGAATCTTCGAGATATTATGATAAAAAAATTCAATGTACTCGAACTTTCCTTTTAGTGACGATAATAATGTATTCATTCACTCTTATTTCCGAGTTTCTCGTTAGTGGCAAGCGACGACCTAAAAGATTCGGTAAAGATAAATTTGATTCTAGGTTCACGAAATAATTTATTCGTTCTTATCTACCATGTGATCATAGGGTGAAGGTTTGACAAGCTCGATTATCCAGACCAATACTTCGATAATGTCAACTCACATATTCCATCAACTAAATATTCTGATCAAGGAATTACAAGGGGAACAAATTATATACAAAAATATGAAAGGAAATATCGCGTTTTGCTTTTCATTAGAATTTCCGTCGATTTAGGGGTAAACCAATTAAGGGGACCAGGCCTATATTTCAGGAAGGTTGAAAACCAATCTTCGTTTCAAAATTCATTTGCATAGTACTACGTAATGATAGATAATGTTTTTTTATTCCTTATAATTGTTTTCTATCAGCTTTAATTGGAGAAAAAAACCTTGAGACAACTTTGTAACGCTACGGACCTTTAGTCTCTGGAAGAATCTACAAGAAATCTCAAACGAGATGCAGTAATTTGTTATCTAAAGTATGGCAGAGTAAACTTTCGTTATTAATCCGCAACATAAAGTTATTGACTGTTTATTATTATAAGTAAAAAATATGATTTTATCGGAAATAATATCGAAAATCGATTCAACTCTTTTCTAGATAATAATTTACTGCATTTCCTTTCAAACTAAGCAGAGCCTACTCCGTTAAAAAAAAAATTCTCGAATGAATTGATTTCCGATTTAAGTTTAGAGTATAGGCGACATTGAAAAATATATCTTTGCAACAAATATTTTGAATTGTTTTATGAAAAAAATGTTTGCATTTTTTAAGTAATTGATTATTTATGAGCGTTTAGTCAGGCAGGCAAAGATTGAAACGTTTTAAATATTTTCGTATGTTTTTCTTTCGGTCAAACAACCAAAAAAAAAAAAATGTCCATCATAACCATCTTTGAGATTTAGCACAAACAACGCGTATTGATCGATAAAAAAGGGCTTCGAGTAAAGGGAAAGAAGCAAGAAGGGATAAAACAACTATAAGAGAGTTTTTATACTCCCGATATACACGAATGTCAGAGAACACTCTCACGTTTGTTGTAACGCTCTCTCGTAATCATTCGGGTGGAAGGGCTGAGCTTGGCTGCTTTCAAGGTGTTCTTCACACTTTTCTTCGAAGCTTTTACACTTGTTGGATACGTTGCCATGAATATCGACGAAGATTAACGTCGATAAACCTCTTATCGTATAGCCCAGCTTGAATGTCGTCAGGAATTTCTGTCTAGCTCTTTCACCCATTTTATTCATATCTATAATACTGGTACACGTACTTTTAGTATAATAAACATTTGTACGATACTTTTATTCGAACACGTTTCGCAGCATCGATACTCTCTGCTTATCTATACGTTTCCGATAAATCGTTTTGATCCCAAACCGTATCGACCCAATTTTTTTTATGTCAATACCTATGTATATTTTTATTAATAAATATATATATATATATATATGCAAGTATACGCACATTAGGTTTATAGAGTATTTGTAACATTATGCTTTACTTATTCAAAGAAGTGCGTTGAAAAGTGCAAGCAATTTTCAAAACTCTTTCATGATGTATTGAAATAATAAATGATTTTTTTTTTAATTTCGTTCATTTTTTGAATGGAATGTTCGCTTTCTGTAATTGCTTTCTGAATCAAATTGATCAAGCCATAAATTGATTTGCATTAATTATCAAGAACTTCTGAGAGTTACATGGGAAAGTTGAGTTAGTTTGACACACGAGATGTATAATATTTTGTCTTACAGTCATTTCGTCATGTCGATTATTTGGTAACAGGTCAAATCACATGTAGCTGTTGTACATGGAATTGTAATAGGAAGTAGAGGTCGACGTCACGATGTTAAACCTCTATACACGCGTATTATCTGCAAAGCTGAGTGACGGCCTGCAGTTTGCGAGGAAGAAATACAAGCAGTTACGTCCATCGAAGTTACTGAAAAATCTTTTTTTATTTCTTTACAGCACTCCTTCTCTATTTTCCATTTTCTCGTCGTTCCTGCAAGTGCTTTTCTTCTTGTTTTTCGCGTCTTGGAATTCTGTATCTCTTTTTCTTCCTCGTTCTTTCATTTCTCTCTCTCTCTCTTTCTCTTCCTTTTTCTCTTTCTCGCCGCGTCGTTTTTTTCTTTATATTTCTCTTTGCTTCACCCACTTGGCTTTTCTTCGCTCAAGTACCATACAAACGTAACCCCTAGCTTAAATGAGCTCTATAAGTTTCTTGAGGGTTCACCTTCGTGTAACCTTTCCATCCTCCTTGCTACCATAACCTCAATTTTCCTCTTCCTCTTTCCCTACACCATTTCCTTTATCTTTCCTTCTTTACCCTTCTCCCACTCCGTCTTTTCATTTCTTCTTGAGGTTTCTCTGCTCTGTCACGCTTCTTCAATACATCCTTGATGGATATATGAAAACTCGCAAGTTTCCAACTATTTCTAGTATCTCTCTTGGATCACCCGTTATATAGACTATCAAAACGTAAAAACCTCACTTACCCCACGTACACAGGCATATAAACATGGAGATAGAGACGTACGAACTCAAGGGTACTCCGGAAAAGTCATCAACGACAAAGGATACTGGAACACTTGACTGTCGAGCAAGTTTCACCAAACAAATCTTGACAGTATAGGGATGCGACGCTTGTTATAATCACGAACAATATGGCTGACCACAGTGTTATTATCTGCAAGTTTTCGGATAGTTCTGAAAGATCAACTAAAAATGCTTTTGCAATTATTCAATATACAAAACACAATTTCATGGTTTTGTTTTACATTTAGAAAGAATTCTATTAAATCCTGTCACTAACGAGAATCATAATCCGTTCGGACGGACACATCCAAAATGGATGTGTCATTTTGAATCATCAATGACATCGGTCTTGATATAAACTAACAAAGTTAAGTTGCCGCTGTCACGTCATGAGATTTCGATAGAATTTGTTGAGATGCGAAAGAGCGTGAGGGATTTATGTATTAATCAAAGGAGATGCTTTCGAGTATACGTTGCTTTCTCCAGGGATGCGACCCATAATTTTGAGAGATCAGCAGAGCAGAGGGAATAGAAAGTTCCAACACTCTCCAAACGTGTCGAGCACTGGACAATCGTTCTTCATCATAGGCATAAGAGTAAATAAGCCCACGCTGGATAAAGGGAGAGAAGAAATGGAAACTAAAACAGTTCTGGAGATATCATATGATTTTCAATACGTTGATCCAACTTATTTTATCAGGGTGTGAAAATTCAGATCAACGACTCTGATAATATTATCTCGTCCCTTGTAATATCTCAAGTATGGTACCTTGTAATTTCGAAGTTATAGTATTCCTGGGATTTTTTATAATCTATATATTTCCATATCGAGCGGGTTCCGCCAGGCACCTCATCGTCGTAATTGCTATTCCAGGACTACGTTCAGACTCAAAAACTATTTTTTAATTAAAATCCCGAAGGATTATCAGCTATTGGAATTCATGTTCGTGAATGTCATGCGAAGTCATGTCACGAAGTTTTGAAGGGAATATAACATGATGAAATTTTGATTTTTGTTAAGTTTTTTCGTACTTATAAAAAGTATATTCACCGTTCACTGCGACAAAATAGCGAAAGACTTTGTATCGAGTCTGTAAAAAATCTATATTTTTATGGGTCTATATATGGATAACGAACAAAGCATTTTCCAGCGGTTAAGAGTTGCCCAATTACGCCAATAATGAAGCTCTTGACTTAGCATTTAGTACACCGAACCGTGAACTTTAAGGGTTGTAATGAACGCTAGAGTTCATACTCGAGTAAACAGAATGTACGATAATAACCGGATATAATGAAGATTGCTTCCAAAAGACGGAAAATTGCTCGATAAAATAACGCTTTTGAAAGCCTTGATGTTATTCTCAGTGATTCTGAACGAAGGCCTCGCGCTTGAGTGACTCATTTTCTTTTTTATTTTTTATTTAATGACATTGAAATGTTTTCGTAAAGTAGTTAAAAAAAAAAATACTTTTATTCAAAATCCCTAAATATTAATGTAACAATGACTCATCTATTTTTAAATAATTCTACAATGATCTAAAACATTAATGAAAATAATTGTTATTCGATGATATTGATGATCGAATTCATGGGTCGAATTGTCATTTTATTATCAGCTTTTCGAGTGGCGTCATCGAATGGTGTTTCGTAGTGTTCATTATTAATAAAGAAAAAAAAGAGGCGTGCGCACTTTCCCATTTTCTTCACGCAGTTACTCAGGCATACACATAAATAAAAACACGGAAAAATACGATAATAATAATATGGTGCGTACCTTGTAACCGAGATAGGCGAGTAAAAGTGCTTCGGTCAGTGATACCATCGCCAGTACCACTTGAACAACCCACAGTTCCAATGGCCTTCTCACCCATAATATGGCGTCCCAGTTGATGGTCGAGTTTTCCCGAAATTCCTCTTCCGTTAGGCTCTGCGATGCTAAAATCTCCGATTTGTTTCCCGCTTGACAGCCGTAGCTGAAATAATATTCATTTAATTTGATGGAGGGTCGGACGTGAGAGTGTTTTTTTTCTTTCATTATATGCAAAAAAAAATGGTATAAAGAATGGCTCTGACGTTACAGTTCTCTGCTGTCCTCTGAGGGTTTTTAGCAAAAAGTATTTCGTTTTGAATTTCAAAATTTTCGCAATGTTCAAAGAATTTCAACGCTTTCAACCAATTTATTAAATTTTTTTATTTTTATTTTATTCTTCCACGTAGTTCTTCGATTTCATTGCATTGGTGGAGAGAAAATCTTATGTCACGAATAACGTTTTTGATGTTAGTGTTGCGACCGCTAACAGGCGAACTTAAATATTTTTTTCGTGTTCAAGTATTTTCTTCTCAAAACAGAATTTTTTTTATTGAAACTTACCACGATGCCTGAGTAGGAACAGTGTCCGTGATAACCCTGAATATGTAGAGGAAGCATGTTAGCAGCTTGAAGAAAAGATTGGCGACTCTTATCCTTAAACCTGAAAAAATCAAATCGATCGTTCCTGCATTTTTTGATACCCCATGAAATGACATGAAAAAGTATTTCAATGAAATATAAATAAAATATTCGAAGCTATTGAAGTAAAATTGTGACTAAAGATGGAATAAATTTGAAATGAAATATTTAATAGAAAAATTATAATTTTTTTTTCTTCATTACGCATTGTATTCTCGAAACAATAATTGGAACTTTCAAAGGGACAAAAGAATGAGAGAATCTTTGAAACGTCGCAGTAGAAATATAGTTTATCGGATTTTTCATTGAAAAATCATGTGGTTCCGATTTACGCAGACCACCATTTTAACAGTGACTGTGAAAACGGTTTGCCACAAAGCGGATCTCGTCGATTGCACACCCTCCAACCGTGCACGGTTTCCTCTGAAATCTTGCTACGTCACACACACATTGTTGTATACATGACTTGAGAGAACAGGCCAAACGTTAAATGGAACTCGTTTCCGGCTTTAGTTCAGTGGCAATACACGATCAAAGATCTGCGAGTGACGTCAAAAGAATATTATCGAAATGAGCAACATTCACTTATGTGAATTTTCACGTTCAGTAAAACAGAATTGCATAATGGTTGTCTATTTAAATTCCATTATTTAATATTTGTTTTTTCAACTTTTGACTGCCAGCAGGAGAAAAAGATGAAGTTATACGTTGTTCTGCGATGATTTGAGGCCGCCATCATTTTTTTGTAGCAATTTTTTCTAATGAAACAATAAACTGCACGCGCCTGTTGTTATAGGCAACAAAACTATCGAGAAATACCTGATAATTTCCAAACCCTTGCGGAATTGTAACTGAACATTTCATGTTGACAGTTATTTTGACTTATAAACACCAGTAACTAAACGAAATTAATTTATAATTTGTTTGATCTCTCATAGAAAAACTTTAGCACAGCTGTTGCGAGCAAATTGCAAAATAAATGTTGATATTCTGAATCTTTCATGTGTATTGAATAAATATTAGGAAAAGCGCGTTTCAGTCCGGCTGAAAGATAACAGTTGAACAACTGTTTGTACACCTCCGGGATAGGCTAATGGGACGGAACTGGAAGTTTATCAACGTTTCGTTGGTGCATCTATATCTATAATAAGAGTAGAAACATAACGTTATATACATAATACAGTGTATGGCCGTAAACTTGAGTTTATAACTATATGCAGAGTCGCAAAGTCTTATACTGTTTTCGGAATAGACACACTTGATGAGTTGCTAATTATTAAAGTTGCCAAAGTAAGAAACTTTCATTGCTCACCCTGTCAAAACGCTTGGAGATCAAGCGGAAATGCTTAGAAGATAAAATCTTCTTTAGGAACTTTACGGACTCTATTTGTCTATCTTCGGTACTTTGATTCTAAGAGCATCTTCAAAAATAATCTGGTTTCCGTCGGTTACGTGTGAGATATTAGCAGTTTTACGATATTTACAATTTTTCGTCACTCGAGTGTTCCAACTGCAAGTGCGTCGGAACAGCTTTATCAACTTTGATGACTATTATGGAACTTTTTAGTTTAAGATTCTGATCTCAAATTCAGATGACATATGAATTTGAAATTTGTTTTCAATACTTAAATTGAATTTTTTATGCGACAAAAATGTTAGAATATGTTTGTTCAGGGCACCGTTTCAGCCTCGCCCATCTTGCCAGCCTCGTCTGGCCCGAAAATCATTACGGCCAAAACAAAAAAATGAATGAAAAAGGTGTTATGAATTCAGAGCAAAAAAATTTAGTACCTTCAAGTATAAAAATGGAGCTGGCATTATAGATGTAATAAAAACGTCATGAAAATCGATTATGAAACTGATTTTAACACATTTTTTGTTTGTTTCAAATACCCCAGAACAAGATCCTGACAATTGCCGAAGAAATGTCAATGACTTCGCAGAATCACGGTAACGATTTTTCTTCGCTGTGAATGTTGGGGGTTATGCAATGAGAAACAGGCAGAAGTGCAACAAGAAAAAAGATGAGCCTCGAAGTGTCACAGTGAGGAGTATTTTTCTCGAGTTCTCTTTAACGACGACTGACTATTTCGAGGTAGAACTAGAGCGACCATACGCAACAGTCCACTCGCTTTTCAGAAACGCAATTATTTCAGTCTTCATATGAATCACGAATCACGTCATATGAATTTTAATGTCTCTCTTTGGGCATTCGTCGCATTCGCGTTTTTATTTTGATGAAAAAATCGTTTGAATCTCTCGAGTCTTTCAGAATAGCATAATGCTGTTCAGTAATTATGGTAATCATTGCTACTATTTACAAGTCGTATAAAGAAGATAGCGAGGCGTGAAGAAAAAGTAAATTAACTTGTTTCACTGAAAATCGTAAATAAAACTGTGCTAAATTAGAACAGTTTTATAAGTTGACAGATAAGTCAAAAGATGAATTACACGTGAGTTCTTCCATTCAATAAAAATACAAACAAAAAAAGGCAGACAGACAGAGAAATAAAAATTGAGAGGTAGATTGGTAATTAACTTACTCGAGCGCTGGTTTTTGATGAAATAGAGCTGAAGACGTTCCTTGAACGTGTTCTCGTTCACGTAGTACTCGACTCGAACTCTGTAACAGAATAAATAAATTATGTTTTTATATCTTTACTATGCACATTATGCATTTCATATCTCTTCAAGTCTAAACAAAGAGTAGCACAAAACGAAAAATGTACGTATACGTATCTGAAGTTTATATCGTTTATCGATATATAACAATGACAAAACAGAGTACGAGAGTGTAGAAACCATATCTATTGCGGAGCATCCGCATATGCGAACGACATAGCCTCGTAAAAGTCATATGTAGGCCATTTTCATTGACCGAGCAAGTATAACGGTTTGTTCTGATTCATTCCAAATACGGTAAGCACATATGTACAATATAATATTGTATAGAAGGTGGAAAAGGTAAAGTTCAGAGCCCCACCGATATGTCCATATAATCTATTTATAGAAAACTGCAAATGCGTTGGCGTGTCTAGAAATAGAGTTGCATGACGTCACGAGGATTTGCTCGTCATGGACGAGGGGGCGACTGGGGCTTTTAGTCGCGGCGACCGACTTGTTTTCGTTTCGCTCGTGTTCCTACGTTCCTTCACCCTAAAAACGTTGCCTCGATCAAACTTCATAAACAGGTTTATCAATAGACACAGTTTTCAGAAAAAAACCGGCGATACAAATTTCAACTGAAAAATCGCACAAAAATCAATTTATAACTATAAAAAAAAAATCTGGAAAAAATATTGAAACGCAGTCCGTGGCGGATTGACCTGAAAGTTATGAATTGCAAGAATGGTTGTAATTTTTTTTTTTTTTTTTTTCAATAATTGTTTCTGTTTCTTTTGTTTTTTTTTTCCCAATCCTGTACTCACAATTTTTCTACTAAAAACTGTAGTTTTTCATAACATTTTTTCATGCTCGAACTGACTTTACTTTTATTGAAAATTTGGTGGCCTTGGGATGGGAGATTTTTTTTTTTTTTTTTTTTGGCAAATTGTCCGATTTCGATATAGTTGATTGAGCTCCATATGTGAGTGAATTATTACTGAAATGTTATACTCATATGGATTATATTAATAAATCAAACATCTACGTCAAAGGGACTAATAAAACGCATCGGAATAAATTTAATCGTTATCATGACGAATGGTCTCGTCGCGATGAATTCTAATAAATCGAGTACATAAAGCAGATTAACAATGACAGTAATAATTCTATCCGGTTATATAATAGTCAATGATTCTGTTTGGTTGGCAAGCGAGAGGTTCCAACAGAGATAATTAGAGTGGAACATGTGACGATGAAGCTTTATGTGTGTACCAAAGCGAGCCTTAATCGGATGTTATCGAACTCGATTGACTGTGAAAAGCTCATGCAGTGTGGCGTGTTGTAAATTTTACTGGTTTACGTTAACAGCGATCTACGTCGAGTTTCACGGGTCTATATTCATATAAATGTATATATAGATGTATATGAGTATATAAAACGGATAAAATAAAGCTGTTAAATTCACGTAGCCATGAAACTGTCTATACGTATGATAAGCAACGTGCCAGACCGATCGGAGTAAAGTTCTATCGTATACCAGGAAATTGAAATATCCAATCTCGATTCCCAGGTCTGGCTAGTACTCGCGAACTTTACGTTCCAGCGAACACGAAAGGTTGACCTCATTGAAGGCTTGACGTATAACCAAAAGAACTCAAATTCACTCCTGCATTAATAAGAGTAATGATCATAAAAGTGGAAGTGATAGTGAAATATTCATATCTAGCGAAATCAGATATCAATAATATTATTTTGATTGAACTTTAAAAAGTCGATCATGTTGATGATGAAAGAGAGTTGATTTTTGAAATAGTTTGAAGGAAGAAGGATCAGAAAACCAACGAACAATCTTTGAGTCTCCTCATCGAAAAAGCTGAACTCACGTAGAGTTCAAGCTCGATCTGTTCGAGTCGGAAATTCGGTATGACGAATTTCTATTTCCCTGAATCAGCATTTCTATGTCAATAAAAATACACAGGGTCTCCATGTTTATCTATTAATCTTAAACCTTTTCTAATCCGTGAATATAGAAAATGTTTGTTTGAGTCAATGAATGTATGGAGTTCATTTGATCTGCTGTAAGAAATCGGAAGCGGGGAAAAGAGGAGGAACTCAAGATAAAAAAGGAGCGAGAAAAAAGTACATAATAGAGAACAATAGGTGTAGAAAAAGACTTTGGTTCTTTCTTAAGACCGTAGTTGGCAAGTTCTAGACAGTCGTTAGCTCACGGTGAAGTTAACTTTTTAGTTGGATATTCTATATAGAGGAAAGGATTGATAGCTTAGAAGTAAAGTCCACTCGAATGACTCGACAAATCGATTTTGAAAGGTACTGGCTACTTTTGTATTGGAGCAAAGGTCGAACAAAAACTTGGAAATAGCAGAGAGAGCAGCAGAACCAGAATAAAAGGTTCATCATTCAAGAGCTCGAAGATGCAAACATTCGGGGCAGGCATTCCAAAAGTATATTTTCATCGAATCCAAATAGTGAACGAAAAAAATGTCGTTAAATAAATTTGACAACTGACTGGTAATTTCCCTTTAAATAAGCCAAAATGCAAAAAGATCTTCGACCTAATGAAGATTATGGTCGAGCAAAAATGGTGAAGAAATGAACTAATATCAGTGCGGGAATTTTTTTTCAATTAAATCCGTATCTCAGATTATCTGAAAGTTCCCATATTAGGTATAAATTAAATTCTGTCATTTTTTTTCTTTTGCTCTTGTCTCAATATATATTTTTCGAGCGTGGCGCGGGTGAAATTACCGGGACATCAGATAGCTCACTTATGAGAGACGTTATTCCGGTGGTGGTGCAGGCGATACGTTGCACTCAGTGCGGCATATTGCCAGCATATGCAATGGAAGGATTACCTGATGGACACTGCGCGGTTCAGTTGGTAAAGCTTTGAAGAGGTCGCTCACTTGTTGGGTCTCACGTTGCCGCAGTGGAATAGCCTTTCATGGAGCACGAAAATGCAGTCGGTAGAGAAAGACAGAAAGAGGGAGAGAAAAAGGGAAAAAAATTAACAAAAAGAGGTGTGTGTGTGTGTGTGTGTGTGTGTGTGTGTGCGTGTTTGAGAGAGAAACTAAGAAGGTGCATAAAGGGAGGAATGGAGAGGTCAAATGAGAGAAAAAGAGAGACGTAGAGCAGAGAGGTCGTCGCGTTGCGACGTTTCATACTAACGCGCCTTGTCGTCTCACAACTTCCGTACATAAAAGCTCCCTTCGTCCTTATATACAACCCTGAATGCTGTCTCTCTCACTCTTCATGGTGTTTATCATTCCTATTCCATCATCCTTTTCCCCTTTGGATTGAAGGAGAGAGTGAGAAGAGCTTACGGTATCAACGGCCCCGTAAAGCTTCGACGGCGACGATGACGACGTCCTGCAATGTCGGTTGCAGCCAATTTACCGCGGCAGCCCACTCCATACGCGCTTGTCACGCGAACTTGCATATGAACCCGCAAAAGCCAACTTGCTCTTTGCTTTGAAACTCACATCTATTATGTGTATGTGGGACATTCCATATACACATGGGATTTGAGCCTTCGTTCTACATAAATATCATTTACAAAGAATGCAGTCGAAGTTCGTAAACTGTTCATGAAAGAAAAAGTGTTATCTTGTAATCTACTACGAAAATCCCGATGGCCATTCCTTACGACCTTAATGAATTCCAAGAAATTGTTCAAAATCTTTTCAATATTTTCAGCCATGCAGTTTTTGTTAATATTGTTAAGAATAATCAAAAATACAGTTGTTTCGAACTGGATTCAAATTAGCAATTTTATGCACTGGAAACTTGCGCTCTGTGGTTTTTTCGTTCCGATTCGTCATCAATCACCCCGGAAACCCATGCATGCAAAATTTCAATGACAATTTTATGCCTCAATGGTTTCAGGAACGCACATTTCCAATTGAATCAACGATTTTCGGGTCGACTCGGTCGGTTAAAGATTTTTCCATATTACTTCTTTTAGTGTTTGTTTGAAAAATTTGCTTATTGTTACAAACTTGAAACTAAAGTGTAAGGTCTTAGATAACGAGAAATTATGAAGCATTGCATGCGTTGGCAAAGACATCGATTAGTATTCTTTAGAACGAGTATTCAAAGCGGACACAATCGTCAATAGCCGATGTGTTTGTTCGGGGAAATCAATAGACCGTCGAATAATTGTTCGCCAACATGACGTGGCTCCATTCCAGAAACTACCTTCTGATATGGTCAAGTTGAGCATTTACATTGTCGTGAGGAAACTCGGTACACCTGATCGATATCGACTTGTACCACGGCGTGTGAACCACAGGTCTCAAACGTCGAGAGCCTCGGTCAACTGGATAATCCATTACATCCGGTTATACAACCGCTAATTATATGATTTCTCAAAAAGTTCGATTAAGCGTCCAAATCAACACAGATTCAATATTATTGTGGTAAATTAATGGTAAAATCATTATTGTCAAAAATTAATCAATCGTATTTGCTGCTTTTGTAAATTTTGCTGCAAGAGCCGGGAAACTTCCGCTATAATTTTGTTTAAAATCACTTTAAAACGGTTTTTTTCATTACATTTGACTTTTTTAAAGAAGTGACGATATGATAGCATTCTAAAAAAAAAAAAAAAAAAAAATCGACGTAGAAACGAAGTCAGCAAATTTCGATATATTCTGCCAAATATTTTTCCTCTCTCTTATTCTTCAAAAGTTTACATCGTGTGTGAACAGCTCGTTTCGTACGGTTTGAAGAGTCAGACCCAATTACGTAAAGAGCCGTTGAAGCACATGGGTTATCACTGAGCAAACGTCTGTTTCTATCTATATATAGATATTGAGGGATAACTTTGAGCTGGACTTTGATTGCACAAAAAAAAAGGTTTGAGTTTTCCACATTCGTTTGAACTCTACGGAAATAATTGCCCAAAATAGAAAAACGAGTTTTTTTGGATTTGGGGCAACCAACAAAGTTAGGTGATTGTATTTTTTATTCACGAGTTTATAATACACTTATTCTGCCAGCTTTCCCTTTCGGAGGATCTAATGGAATGGCATAATATTTGTATATTGGAAACCAATGTCTCGGAGCGTAGAGTTTTTTTTACCCATTCTCTAAAAATCCCGAGTATTTGACTTAAGTCAACTTTTGGAATCTTAAACAAAGCGGTGGGAGGATTGAACTCGGAGTTTGCTAAAGTAGACATGAGCAATGATGAAAAATATTTTCAGACCAAGAATTCATGGAAAAAGAAGATCGCGTGTACATAATGGTATCAGAAGCTGTTTTCTGGGTCTCGGTGAGGGGGGAAGATAAAGTGAAACGCATAAACTTAATGAAACCAACGGGTACACAACCCCTGAGCTCTCATTATCCCTCTCTATCTGACTCGCTTAATTTACATCATACATCTCATTTCATTTGCTGGTAATGAACTAAACTTTTGGAACAATAAATTAACTTGACACGAAATCATGATGAAATTTATTCAAAATATATTCTTGTTTGTTTTTATAAATATTCAAATTGTAATTATAATGGAATATCGAGAATTGATAATATTAACATTTTTCTCAGGAACATTTCGATCTCTGACATTCACAGTTTTTTACAATATAAAAGAATGAACGGAACCCGACAGAGTTAAGGGTTTAAGTTTATTGCGACAAGTGTCCTCAAAGATTGCTAACGATCGAACTTTCGATAGGTCTGGTGGGTAAAGTATAAGAAATAGTTCAAGAAAACAAAAAAGAAATATAAGAACGTATTGAAAATGCAGGAATGAACATCAAAAGTTTTCTCTTCGAACTGATTCATTTACTATATTATTATTACTATTATTATTATCATTTATTTATTTTTTCAAAAGATTTCAAAAGGATTTACCGTTCCGTATCCAAGATATTGGCAATCAAAAAATCTACCGACACATTATTTCTTCTTCCGAATTACAAAAGAACATGTAATAAAGTTTGCTTCAAAAAATCAACAATTTTCGCCATTTAATATCCAAGATACCGTGATATAAAATATAAAAGCTCTTGTGTATTAGAGGAAAGACGGATATTTCTCATCAATGATAACTCGATATGAGACCTTTATGTCACAAGTTCAAATCAAGAGACGCGGCTCGACGCCGAGTATTATAAGAAAAATGGCAGAGCGAGGCATGCCACACACTCTTATATATGGGAATATTCTGGTTTTATGACGTCATAGGGTTTTCGAATCGCTCCACGGACGAACTGTTCGCGTAAAAAATCTAAATATTGCTTACGATTTTTTTTCCATTTTGCTTTTCCTATTTTCAGATTATTCTTTTTCCTTTATTGAATTATAACTCCAGCGACACTAATAATTTTAATGATTTCATGTGAAAATATATGAAATAAACCGCTGACGAAAAGAAATAAAAAAAAGTTTCGCCTCATATTGTAATTAAATCTATAACCGAAATGCCAAGGATTCTGTCGTGTTTTATACTTTCTTTCGGTTTACGTCGTCGTGGATGTGAAACTATAGGTTGTCTTGCGTATTTTATATATTTATAGGTAGCACATTTATCCTAAGAATTTATGTATCTCGCGAAATGTCTAGTTGACATTACACGTTTCTGTAGGTTTGCAGGGAACCATCAGCAAGAACGTTCAGGCTCCAATGTGTCTACAACGACAACGACAAAGGTATTGCTTCACATATAACACCACTATTGTGTACTCAGTTTTACGCTTACATGAGCGCTCCCGATCCGGCAAATTACGAAAATAATGAAAAGGAGAAACCGAGATAAACGAAATAAGGCGAAAAATACAAGCGTAGGTTCAAAAAAGTAATAAAACAAGAGGAAAATATCAAGAGCACGATGAAAATTGCATGAAAGAAATTCACAGCTTTGTGTTTACCTAAATCTGCATATTCAACAAAAAGCTTTTCTGGTAAATACCAAATATATTTAACGAAAAACGAATCCTAAATATAATCATACATTACACATTATTATAAAAACAAAAGTGCAGTTAAAAATATATAAAGTGAATTTATAAGTTTCATTAGAACGAGCTTACTTCCGATGTCTATTTCAGTTCCAAGTTACCAAAAAGTACCAGACAATCATTGATTTATAATGCTATTGGAAGCCAATAATTGATGTAAGCCGATACTCTAAGATGGTGGGTAAGAGGATTTTATCGAGAGAATTACCGTCAGGTCTTTTCCGCTCTAACCACTGAGCGTTTATTTCCATCGATAATTTTTAATCGGATTTATCAGAAAAGATATCCAGTTTATCGCTGTGCGTTAGATTGATATTGGAAAGACGAAGTACAGCCAATCAACTTTCTATTAAAATTTCGTATTCTCATTATACCAACAAAAAATAAAATCAAAAGAAATGTTTTCCAACGTAGTGTTTAACCAGAATATACCATAAAATACATGAAATCGAACGGAATGAAAACAATAGATGGCCTTTTGTAAGATGAAGCTCAACCTTTAAACCTCATTCAAGCAATCTTCTGCTTTGTAAATCATCTCCATTATATTTTTACGTACATCTATACATGGATTTTTTATCACTAATTTTCAAGCTTTAAATTTCAAGCTCCGAGTTTTAGTCGTGAATACACTGAATGGGCCGAAGCATTTTTAAAGCTATTGGATCAGAAATTAATATTCATTCAGGAAGAAATCTCAAGTGACTTTCCTGGTCGATTATCAATACCATTTTCTTTTGTTGCACGCATAATTGGGTGAATAAAAATTCTAAAAAATGTTCAAAATATAGGAGACACGATCCTCGGGGTCACGAGAGTTTTGAATTTATAACGAAGGTGTCGTTATTATATTTTCCTTTGTTTCCATTAATAATAACGGAATTGAAGTTCGAATCATCGAGAAACCAAGAAAAATATTTGCATTCATTTTTTAATATTATATTTTTCAAATATTGAACAATTCTTGGCTAATTTTGTCTCTGGATTTTCAATTACGAAGAAAGCAATCCGTTGCATGTTACAATGACACTAATTTCCATATCATTCCCAACTTGTTTAAATCAAAATAAAGGAACTTTAAGAAAAAATATAAAAGAATTTCTATGACATTTACCATGGAATTATAATTTTCACGAGTCGAACGCTTGCCATTTAAAACAAGTTTCTTTTTTTTTCATTCTTCACGATCCTTTTAGGTTACACACTGATTCGATAGTCATTCCTGAACTCGGAGTTCAAGAAAATACACGAGGGTCGAATCTCGCGCTTTTGCGGTTACTTCGCGAGTCGTATATATACGCGTATCAGAGTTGAGAATACGATCGTCCGAAACTTATTTCCCATAGGTGCTATGATTCGATTCGATAGAGTGAGACTCACTGAACCACTCTTTATTTTCCTCCGCTCACTGATCTGAAGATGATCCTTGGTTTTCTCAACCCCTTTTTTTCCCTCCGTCTTCTTTTTATTCTCCTTCCTCTTTTCTTCGTTTTTCAAGACTGCCAAAAGGGTAGAATACGAGAGAATACGTTGTATAACTCTCCTGAGATCGGTAGCTCGTTATCCTCGAGGATTCGGACGTCTTCGATTCCTTCTCCTACTTTTTCTTTATCTCAATTTCTATGTTTTACGGCCATTCACTGTGTTAGTTCAGGGCAAGAATATGCCACGTAATTTCTTAAGTCCCGTTGGCGAAAAGCCAGGGGAAATGCTCGGTATTAACAATAATGAGTGCAGGCAGGTTGAGACCAGAATACGAGAAAGTGTAAAAGAACTTTTTCTTCTCGTTGCTCATCTACCGATGATACTTTTTTTCACCGGAAAAAAAAAATTTGTTGTAATTGTACTTGATAGAAAAGTAACATAAGCTTGAACATGATTACAGTAATCGAATGAGTCACGTTCAGTCAGAAATTAAATTACTCTAAAGTGTATACTTCTGAGTAACATTTTTACAAGTTCCTCGTTCGACACATGGCCCTGATCATTTATTTCTACACAAAAATTATCGACTTTGATGATGAGATTGGACGATAAAAATGTATATTTTGACACTTTTTATGATTATTTTTTTATCAAAGTGTCAATGAAAAATATTAAAAAATAAAAACGAAGCATCGATTGTGGGATTGTCTCACACGAATGTTTCTTTTTGAACACCAGTTCCTTTGAGGCATAGGAAATTCCTCACGAAGATGGAAAGAGTTCGATTCATCGTCCGGTTCATCAATTCCGCGATTCGGTCTGAACGGATAAATGAGTATCGATGGCCTGCGGCCTTGTGAACGGTATAGCTACGTAAAATAATTTGTGTTGCCTGTAATATCGTTTCGTTGGAAAATTGAAGCGATAGAAGAGAGCCCGCGAGAAACGGTTGTTCGAGACAAAAAATGTTATTTTTCTCTCATAAAATTGACTTCATGTCGAGAAAAAATATTTATTTAGAGCCTGGAATACGGTCATTTTGAAATAGAAACAAAATGCAATAAAAAAATGATCAAAATTTTATTGTTCGTAAACTTATTTCTGTATACGAATTGAAATCTTTATTTTCAATGTGAAAATTCGAACATTTCCGAGCCAGAGAAAGTCATTTTAAAGGGTAACTCTCATGACTATTATAATTTCGGGAATCGAGGGTTTTGCGACGATCGGGATGTGAAAAATTGACTTTAATAGAATTTCCTGAATTCGATGAAACGCGGTTAATCAAAATCCTACTCTTCATTGCTCTTCTAGCAGGCGGGCATACAATTTCAAAGATTAAAGCTTATCCAGGTCTCTCTACGTTACACACGGACCATCGGATTTTGCGAATCCTGAAAAAAAAAAAAAAAAAATTCAAACCCGTATGAATGGAACGTAATGAGATTTCCCTGATTTTTTTTCTAAATCCGAGCTCTTTCACTCAGAAAGCAGGATCAACGAGTCCAAATTAATTCGGGTGATTCAGATTTCAGTTAAAAAAATGCTCACTATTATGGTACAATGAATATTTCGGTTTTGATAAAAAATCACGTTGATAAAATTGGGCCAATCCAGGGTACGTTTGAATATGAATAAAATATATAAAATTATTGAAGTATTCACAAAAAACTGGTACATTTTTATTATCTCCAAAGTCTTTTAAAAAAGGGTGAAAAAAATGTACAGGGTTGTAAAAAAAACTTTTATGCTTATCATTCGTCCGTGTCACAATTTTCGTAAATTTCGTAACGCGCTGGGGAAAGAAAGGAGAAAAAAATTCGTTCTGCTCGCGACGAATTGTGTTTGCCGACGTAATGAATTTTTCACTGGGGATCTCGTAAATTTCACGAAACTCGCACGTAGCGACACATATACACACATGGAGACACGTACGAGAGGACATATCTGAAGGCTTTTTGGAGAGAAGAATTGAAGAGGCGAAATATCCAACCATATCCCTCGCGTTTCTCCATCGATGGAATTCACTGATTCATAGGTGTTCACTTCACCATGCGCACAGCTCAGGCGACCGCCTGCCGCGACGCCTGCCATTCGCTATTTGAGTTTCTCGACGCTTAGGAACAGACTTAATTAAATTTTTTTTTTTTTCACTCACTGCCTCAATATTTCGATGGGTTTTTCACTTCCTTCTCGATGTATGGATAGGAAAAAACTAACTAGAAAAAACCCGAGAGACAGTTCGAGAATTTTTTAAAGAAAATATTACGATCACAGTTTTCATGATAAACTAAAAGTTTTATGTTTGAGCATTTAAATTTTTGTCGCCGTGGACTAAGTTCAGAAATCAGCAGATCCGGCCATGGACCGCGCACCCCTTCGGCGTGCACAGAAATGATTTCCTTATTAAAATCTGAGTGATAACGCATTTTTTTTCTTTTCCAAGCTAAATAAATACTCCAGTATTTCATTGTTATGCGTCTCTTTCGTCTTTCATTTGGATTATGTATTTAATTATTTTTGAATCTGGAGCAGACGCATTTCGAATAGAAGCATTGTCCGTTGCATGGCTTTGCATTTTATATTTGTGCGCAAGAACAAAAAACCAGAGAATGACGAGTTTCAATGAAACTTATTTGCATTCATGAAAGTTTTGTTATCCTGCGAGCGATAAACGTTACAAGCTCAAGCTTCTCGTCTTGTTGAATATCTAAGGTGAGATGGAGTAAAAACCTGATCAATGAAGATCTCAAAGTGTCCTAAGCACCTGTGCTCTCTATTACAGTGAATAGGTAACTTCTAATGGGATTTGAAGGTTTCGTGTGATGAAAGGTGACAAAAAGTCAAACAAAATACTAGATAATCTATTGATCTTTATAGAATCCGATACAATAGTCGTCGAAAAATCCTGTGATTTAAATTTGAACGAAAAAATCTCAATTTTCCTTCCAACATGGCGATTACGCTGTTAAACTTATTTCAAGGAAACAACAATATTGAATTTAATGCAACGTGAAAGGACCAATGAACATCGAATGCGACATGTAACCTAAACAAACTAATGATTTAATTTAAAAAAATTAATTTACGTCATTAAGAAAAACAATTAACACAGCAACAAATATATTTATTTTAATATGATGAATAAAATCAACAGTTTGACGATGAATAAATTCATGGAAGTAGAATGACAGTTATTCAGTTCAACTTCGAGCCTTTTGATAAATGAGAAAAGTGTAGAAATCAATCGAACTTTTTTCTATTCGCCGTTCCTTCACTATTTCATGAGCGTGTAAGAGGTATGACCGCTTTAACCACATCGTCTGACCACACACTGACACTTTCTACTTCTATCCAACCGCATTATCGATTGAGGGAAAGATACGACCGGTAGACCAGGATTATTGGCTCAACCCACCGTTTCAACCTGAAGTATAACACACAGACATGCACATCCACACATACTGACACCTGTTGCCCATCGGATATTATTCTGCTTTGCCTACTATTTGGCAGTAGAAAAATGTGTTTACAATGTCGCCTACTCCTGCTCGAGAAAGTTTTTTCTCAGACTATTTGGTGAAAAGCTTCCTGAGGACTAATGACAAAGACGTAAAGTTTCTTTTATTTCATTTACAATACTTTTACGTACGATGTACAGCTCCATAGACGAATGAAAAAAGTGATACAAGTGGATGAAAAGCACACGATTCTTTATCACGTATGCATGTCGCACGATCGCGTGCGACAACTCGGCAACGTCGAAACTCTGACAAGAATCGATTTTTCTTTGCAACGAAATGATATACGAGAGACAGGAAAGCTTCGTCCTATTTTTATGGCGTTAGCATTCCCCAAAAGTTCTTTTGTTATCCAACTTATAGGAAAACACTGATAACCGGAGAAGGAACTTTTTTTTTCTTCATTTTTCATTTTGAATCCAATACATGAGGCTTTAGCATAAGTGCAGGACGCGTAATTGTCATGTTAATTAACTACAGATATAATTCATTCAATAAATAACACTCTTAGGATGAACATTTAGTTTGCAAACAGCAAAAAAGGAGGCATCATCAGAATGAAGCCTTCAAGACATCTTTTTGATGACTTCCATGTCTTTTTACTCTGTCTAGGTTCATTCAGATAAAGTAAAGTGTCGCAACAGATTAACTATTGTCACACATCTGACGTAATTGTCGAAGATTCAATTATGGCATTCTAGACGTAGCAAATAGACATTCATTTTGTTCAATGAAAAACAAATAACCGATTTCTTGTAAATTTGAATGAATCTTTTTTCGGGGTTTGAAGACATATATTTTTGGAATTAAGGTAATAATTATACTTTGGAATATGACAGATTTTTTTAAAATTGGCTTTACAATTAAATGTTTTATTGAGAGATGAGTATCACGAATATGGATCGAAGTATAATCCTTAAAGTGATCAATTTCTGTCAATTAATAAAAGCGAGAATGAATTTTGACGTTTGATAGACTTTTGAATAATTCCATCTTCGATATATATGTATACAGAATATCCGATTACACCCCCGCGCTATCGAATTCATACAGATGTCTGCTGTGATGCGTACGCGCATATGCTCAAATTCGAATCACTGAGAGTTTGGTGTATTGTGTACCGAAAAGCAGAGAACGAAATTAGTTCGATAATTTACTCGACGAGTATTGAGTATTAGATTCACGAACCTGATAATTATCGGTTTTGCTTCTACCCTAGTTTCCAAAGCCGCGACAATTAAATAGCCCGTGTCGAAACGTGCGATACAATCAAATTTCAACTGTAAACCAAGATACTACGGTTACGAAAAACCTGAATTTTTTAAATGCATAAAAAAAAGAAGCAACAAACACTTATTTTTCTTTTTCCCCTCAATATTAAACCGCACCTTACGATAACGATTGTGTTCAATTTTAAGGTTCTGTACAAATACTAGAAACCCTTCGAATTTTCTCTTTCAAGTTCATTCATCAGACTGCAAAAGTGTCATAACTATGACAATTTAACAGTCATTTTGATGAATTATCCTCGAATTAATTAGAACGAAGAGGCAGAGGTTATAATACAAAAGAGGAATGAGAAATTTCAAGAGCATATTCTCTTAATTGTATAGAAAGAGAGATGAATTTTTTTCATCCCTTAAAACCTGCTATCACTCGAAAGGGCGATTAAAAAATCACTCATCCACTTGTATAAACATCAAAGACATTTATAATCTGTAATAATTCTGCATCAGCATCTTTTTATTTTGCCATAATATTCTTTAATCTTTGTTGTAAATGTGACTTTTTTCTTCTGGTTCTCAGCCAATTTTTCATGGTCTTCGACCTGGTAGATCAAAATACTGATCCCAGTTTTGCAGGGTGAAAATTGCTCTAAATTAATCGCTTTCCATATCCAAAATTGATGTACAAATTTTCGATGGGACATTGTGATGAAAATGAAATTCGAATTCTTCTGAAACTTGCTAGAGCCTCATTCTATGCCATTCCTCTTTTTATTACCCCTGCCTTCTGAAGGCCTCGAAAACGGGTCAATGGAAACCTCGATTTTACAAGAATTTCTCATTATTTCGTTGACAACATTGGAATAATACCTTGGAACTTCGATTTTGTACTACGACCTATATCCATTTTATTGCTTTTTGATATAGGAAGCAATCGTAGCAATTCGTTTCGTGTCAAGAGTACAAATATATTTCTGAAGCGTGACTTCTCAAGCTATCCCATTTATTCACAAGTTCGAGGACCATTGATTTTCGGGTTTATCATCGATGCTTTATATTTTCTGTATTAAAATTTCTTTTAACCATCAAAAAATTCATTCTGCAATTCTAATGGTTGAATCTATTGATTGTTAAGACAAAAAACGTTTTTTTTTTGTTATGTAAGGCTATTTAAATCATTACATTGTTTCAAAGATGTGAAAATCCATTGCAAAAATCTCTCGTACGTTGACGAACTTATAGAAAATTATTCACTATACGTTTCCTATAATAATTTATCACATTTGTATGAAGATATAAAGCATTGATTAATGTTGAAAAATATTTAAAATGCCATTTTTTATCAAAATTTCTGTCATTTATATTTGTAATGAAAATCATTGTAGAGAAAGCTCTCAGAGAAAAATCGTTGTTAATTTTATTACATGGACGAAAAAAGAGACTTGAAGTTTTTTGCAAACAAAGTACTATACTTGTCCCGAGATCCTCCTGAGTCTCTTGATAGTTACAGGGTTTTCTTGAAGTAGTTCACCGATGTTCTATAAACAGAGCAATATTTACTAAAAATTTCAAAACAAAATAAAATGTGTATTTTTGAGAAAATAGGTTATTTCATAAGTATAATATTTCAGTTTTCGTTACCAGCTACTAAAGTTCAAATAATAGCAATAATAATAACAATAATATAGAATTGTTAAGTCATCCGAAGTGCACAAAATTCAACTACAATTTGTTTGAGTAAAATATATTCAAAAAACTTTCACCAAAATGTTAAAAAGTGATTTATTACCGTTCATAAATTTTTTCTTCACGGATGTATTCGAAAATTTGTATTTATAACCAATTATAATCCTTGTGACGTCCGAAACGTTTTCATGACATAAAACACAGTATAATTTTAACTCAAGGCAAACATTTTCGTCGTCCGTTTAACTCGGATACGTCCGCGTAACTTGAAAAGAGTGTGTGAGAATGATTTATTTATTCATTTATTTATTGAAGAAAAACGGACAAAGCCCAATTACTATCACGTGGGGATCTACACACGATCGCTAAGCAGGAAACTGTGAAGTCAGTACATTTTAAATAAATAAATAAATTGAAAAACATAAAAAATATTGTCGGTCGTAAAGTTTGTCTAAAATAATAATTGATAAATAATTTTAAACACTTAAACAATTTTGAAAAGCCAGTCAAACTTTTGCACACGCCTGATATTTATTGAAAACAAAACTTTTTTTGATTTTATTATTTTTTTTGTTCCCCTTTAATCATTGATTAAAAAATTTTCACGATCGCTCATGAAAACAAAGATATCCTGAAATGTCATAGCTAAGTATATATGCTTATGGTACATGTGTATATATATATAAATATACACATAATATACCTTGGTATACGATCGTAGCTGTCCCAACTGGTGAGACAATTGTAACTGCTGTATCTACTTGAGGACGCCATCGCTACCATTCCCAACGTCGATCGGGCACGTTCGGGATCTCGGAAAAGTAAGCAATCCCTTCCCAACAACTTGGTTTGCCGCAATCGGTCTTTTTCCACCCTCGTGTCTCTCGCTATATATCGATCATTATTATTTATTCAGAGGACATCGACTTTCCGATAGTTTCTTTACTGTTCGCGCGTTCCTCCTCGCTTCAAAAATTGCACTCTGTTTGTGTTTCACAATCTCACAAATATTCAACGTAATCTTACGGATTAATAAATAATTTTGCATCTAAATCTATCAAAATGTATAGATTTATTCATCAAAATTTTTCACTTTACCACCAAATTTGTAACGATCAAACTTTTCAAATAAATAATCAAATAGTTCACCAATAAAATTTTTTGTTGTTTTGTTTTTGTTTTTCTTTTTTGTTGTTGTTTTTATCCGCACTTCTACGCAAGTTGATCTCGATTTATTTTCACACAATTAACTTAACCAAGATGAACTTGGATGATAAATATTCACCCTTTTTTCCGGACAATTTAAAAGCCGCACAGTTATCACGAAACTTCGAATCATCAGAGTTTTTAGTCGAATAAACACTGATCAAAAATACAGCCTTAAAATGCTTAATCATTTAATATTTCAAATGAGAACATTCCTGATTTTTAAAATATATTTTACTTTATGTATATATTTATATATATATATTTATATACATGGTTTATTTTGGACCACGACACTATTCCATGTTTGGACCATTCTTTGCGAATCGCAATAAGCTCTAATGCTCAACCTTCCTCGTGCTTTCCTCTCATTGATTTTCTCAATTTAGCAACCCAGAGGAATATCTTGTTGTTGTTAATTTTTCAAACCGTATTCTACGTTTTTGGACCCACGAACCAGCGTTCAATTGTATTATAAATATACTTCCTCATCGATAAGAATATTTCGTTAATTATTTATTTTTTGTATTATCTTGCGATACTTGAAATAGACATCAAACCTTTTGAACTTGAAAAAAAAAAAAAAATTAATTAATTAAAGTTTTATTGAAATTCCATTCATTTAATAAAAATAAATTTATCTTCACTTTCCCAATTACATCTTTCCTTAGCTTGGTCACTTTTATCCGATCATACACTGATTCTTTATAAATTGTGCAACGGTCGTTGTTTTACTTTTGTTTTTAAAATGCTGTTATCTTTGTTGAAAAATAAATTCACACTAAAAATATGTCTCACATATTTCATTCAATATCACATATTTCATTCAGTCAAGCTGGGAAAAGAATTAATTAATATTTCCCATTATTTAGAGGTCGTTTCCTCGTCCGTTACTTCATGTTTTATTTTTCTGTTACTTATTTTAACGTTTGTTTTTTTTTTCTGTTTTTCTTTTTTTCTTCTTATTGCACTCTCACATAACAAAAATCATCAATTTGCGCCTAGTTAAGGCAATTTTCGTCACTATTTCGTAAACAAGACAACGACACTTTCTTTTGAGGAATCGCATTTCGTGGGCCAGGGAAAAAAAAATTATAACAAATAGGTTTTGATAAAAAGTTAGCGATTTTTTCCTCTCCACGCCGTCGTCGTTACCGGCGCGTTTCGGAGCCGGTTGAACGGCTAGTACGAGACGCGCCGCGATTAAACAACGAAAGCTCGATCCCACCCGGACTCTGCTCCTCCTCGTCGTACGCTCTTGTATCGCGCGCTTTCATTTGCGCGCCGTAAACGACGGGTGAGGCGGACCGGAGAGAGCTTACCAACCCATGGGACAGAAAGTCTCACACAGTGCCATCTAGTGGCCACTTGATTTGTTCTCCATGCGCAAAATCCTTCGCGCAAACTCCACTCCCTTTCCGTATTCTCTCGCCACAACTCATCCCTTCCACACTCTGTCCCGAAGGGGTGAAAAAGCTCCTCTCCACGAATGAAGATTGTAAACACAATGAAAAATCATAAATTACCAACCCTTTGCTTGCGAGTATTTCTTACTTTGGTGAGGAAAGCTCTTTAAACTTGCAGACTTTTATGCGCATAAACCCTGCACATTTATCCTTTATATTATTGAATAATCTCTGTAAGTGCCATTCAAAAAAATGAGATATGAAGTTAAAGAATATTTAATCAAAAACTCATCTTTGATATATATTAATGCATTCTCTTCTGTACAGAATTTAAAAAAAAAGTATGTACAATAACCTCCTACCGTTTGCTTGAAACGCCTCAAGATTAAAACCATTTCTAAATGCAGAACTTGACAATGTAATTTTCGCATAAATAAGTACTTTGCTCAAAATTCTTACATTTCACTTAATAATTTATATAAAACCATCAAAAACTTGACCTACTAAGCGGAATAAAGTTTTGGAAGTGACCAATTTTAATGCCGGATGAAAATCCGTAGCTGGAGCAAGAATGAAAACAAAGGAATGTGCAAACTCACATCATATTTTCGAATGAAACATTTTTTATTCCAGGATAACGAAGGAGTGGGAGAGGGAATTACGAAAAGAAACAGAAGGACTTTAAAGCTGTAGCTGGTGGAAAAATACTTTTTTCAACCTTGGTTGGAGGGATGCCCGAAAATTTTACGACTCCCTGAGCAATTGTATAGTAGCACCAATTAAACCGATGCGATTTATCTGCTTGGGATCTTTCGTAACTACACATACACACGTACGTAGAAATATAAATCACCGAGATCACACATATAAATACTCAGACGTAACGTATACATATATATATATATATATATGTTTATATTTGTACGTAAAGAGGGCGTTAAATATTGCATCCTTAATTTGCAAGCTCAGGTAGAAGAGGAAAGTCATTATGCTCGTCGGTATATAAGCTTCCTCAAACGTCAACTGAAATTGGATCTGTAGTTAAGAGTGAGACCCTTGTGTGCACAATGTCATGAAGAGAAGTCTGGGGCTCACATTTCCAAGCACCGAAAACTATGGATGGAATTTGTTCATTGTTGCGAATGGAATCATTAATTAGATAGAATAGGAGAGTTCTGATGGTGATATCGTTTATCCTGAAATCGTCGCTACCAAAATCCTTGCAATCGCTCATGAACAAATGGCAGAGGTTGCGGCAGCGTATGCGGCGGGAATTTACCTTTGACGCAATTATCGCAGTATATGGACAAGAGAATCTGCAGACATTACGACTATGTCGTTTTTATTTAATTCGCAAAAAAATATGTACTCAACGGGTTGGCGTGTACACTCATTACTACAAAAGAGAACTTGCTAATGAGCCGGATTCCAACTGATTGGGGCAGACGTGCGTGATTTTCCTGGTAACGGTATCAAAACTTTCGCCACAAACGTTCATTTGGTTCCAGTGAATGCAAATACAAACAAAAAGTTTTTTTAGTAACATGGCTAGAAATATCTATTACCAATTTTCTTACTGTTCGGTTCCATCCGCATGTGAAACGCGAATGATCATATAATCAGCTTAATACATTGCTCTAAGTTGGATTTAAAATTGGCTCCAGTGGCATTACTAGTCCAGCAAACTTGACAGAAAGAAATTCTACGATTAAAAAGCCATCTAGAAATACGCAATCACGATTTCTTAATATTCGAATGACATTCTCAAGGAGTGAACGAGAGTGGAACCCCCTACTCGCGTTCTCTGTGTCTGGATCATGTCCCAGCTCGAATCTTGAACTCCCGAACGACCGCCCATTGTGGTTGAAGAATCAATCGTGGTGCTAGAGATTGACAGGTTACTTTTTTCCTCCACGTGATTCAACCTTAAATACGATAGGGAAAAAAAAAACATGTGTTTCCGCAATTCGATTCAGGGTCTCCTCTGGTTGTCAATTGGGTCCCCATGGTATATGGACATACGGTGAACGATATATCAGGGCAAAAGAAGTGCGGTCAACCGAACACGTTCTATGGATTTGCTCCAACTCTTATGAGCAGTGCGTTGCTTTTCCTTCGATAAATCTTTATTAATGAATCAGGTCTGTCAGGATCTTGGGCAATTCCAATTGGCCAAATAAGTTCATCACGAATTGCGTATCCGACTGGAAACCGTAAGATTTCCATCGAACATTAGTTTTGTAAACGGGTTTGCATCCATTAACTGCAATCGAAAACTTTGCAGTGTTACAGCATGGGACACCCTGTACATGTACGAATAGGTATTCGTATGGCTTATAGATTAAAACTTAGTACTCGGAATACTAATTATTGTACCAATGCACTTGACAAACAATGCCGACAAATTTAGCATTCGAAACCCCGAACAAAAGTCCAATATCAAGTGAGACAACGGTGACCCTCTTCAATGCAATTTGTGCTATCCATAGCTTAACATCGCAGTCGCTGTTAAACGAGATAATTGACGATTTCAAAATGTTCTTAAGTCCTATATAATATTAAAATTAATGGACAGTTAATTGTGATAATTTGCATGGTATAATTCCGCTGCGCTCGAGCAAATGTTGGGAGTTTAATGCAAATGTATGAATATTTATTGAAAAAACATTGGCATTGCTAAAAAAAAGCATTTGAATTTAATTGAAATAACAATGACGTCTCCATAACAACGTTAACGTTATCTCTTCGAACACCGAATGGTATTGGAAGGCCGTGAAAAAAATGTACAAGCCGTGATGGCTGCTGATGGAGCGAATAAGAAAAATTGCATTCTTAATTTCTGGCAAAAAGGCCGTAACGAAAACCAGGCCACAAAAAAAAGTTAACGTAAAACGTACTCACGGCGATGTAAAAAACCATAACAAAGAAACTTTCAACTATATTTACGTGATTTGTAGGTTATGGTTCGTAAGGAGAATTTCTTGACACACATCGATCACAAAAGAAAAAAGAAAAAAGCAATCGTAAGATCAAAAGTAAGAGGCGAAGGCGGTGGAAGGAGACGAATAAAATAAAATATCAATAAGCGAAAGGACTTCGGTGCAGAGATTATTTACTCGAAGCGACGGTAAATAATTTATGGGAATGAAAATATTGAATTCCGTCATGCCTCGCTTATTCCAGAAATATTCTCGATATTTCGAGCTTTCCAGAAAAATGGGAAAAAATTTTGATTTCCTGTGAAATCAGTTAGAATGAGGTTCAAAGAGGATAGAGCAAGAGATTGAGTTCACCTTGTTTCATCAGATGGAAATTGATTATTAGATTAAAATGATGTGATTTGAAATTTCAAGCAGCATAAAAATTATTGATCACACTTTCGTTTAAATCAATTTAGATTATCACGTCAGAATATCGAGGAAATTTTAGTTTTAACATTTTTAACAGTTGCGCTCTTACTGCAGGGTATTTTGTAATGCTCCAATCAGTTTAGCTTAAAAAACTATGAAACTCACTATTTATAAGCCTTCGACAACATCCCTGGAAAGAATTGCTGTATTTTTCAAAATTGTTCAGTTCTTTCGTTCTGTAGGATTGATCAGAATGACAATTCAGTAAACGAATAGAATTTCCGAGATTATTACTGAACAGAATGAACATTTTAATGAAAATCAAATTCAATCTTTTTTATGATACAGAAAATTATATTTTCTTGACAAAAGATGTGCACTTCGTCAAGTAATAAACACAAAAATGTCATGTTGTCACGTGACTACTAATTCTGTACGTTGATTTTTCAATGTTAATATTTTCCGTGTACCATTTGAAGTTATTTGCATTGGGGTAAAGAATAACTGGTGACATTCCTGAGACTGGTATTTCAGGTTGTCAAAGACCTTGTGAATTTCGTAGCGTATGAGCTCGAGTGATGCGATGAGACGGTGAGTTCGGGCTCGACTCTACCGGCGGTGGCATTTTGCGGAATTGTCCTTCACAGCACCGATCATTCTATCATCTCCTGCCATCTATGAGGATACAAGAGTTTCCTCGCAAGCTCACAACCCTTGCGGTTTTTTTTTTTTTATATCCGCTACATTTTGACTATCTGAGAAAAGGAATGAGATCCATGCAAGTAAAATTGAAGCAAAGTCGATCTGAAGCAGTTCTCAGTCCACTGAAAACTCAATTGAAGTGAAAAAATCTTAAATAGGACCACAGGGAGAGCTCCAGCCTTTAGGGAAAGAGTTATAGTAAGTTCTTCGTTATTCCTTCGTCTATATAAATATGATACAAAGTTTAGTATCGAGATGAAAGCAGGAGGTAGATTTATTGAGGGAAGAGCTTCTTATCGTGGCAGGAGAATTTTATTAAGACTTTGGCAAAAGGGGTGATTATTTGGGTGTACAGCAATCATATTTATCTAACTTCACAGCCTCACAGTGCACAGTCATAACGACTTTACTTCAAAGTCCTTTAATCTAAACTCCAACGGACTGAAAGTCGTCAAACACAGTTGATAGAAAATTACGTTACTCTCTTTTTCCATCAAGTTCCTTGCACTTCTCTCTATTCCCCTTATTTTTCTTTTTTTTTTTTTGGTCTACGACTATTTTTATCAATCATTCGAGTTCTAACTGTTTACGTCCGTTCTCCTTAAAATTAAATTTTATTGCTATTAGGCAGAAATTTAAATCAAACAAAGTTTGAAATAAAAAAAGCTATCAAATTTTTCCAGTCTTTCGTATATTTGAACAATTTATTTACTATCAGAAGTTGTATCCACATCTGGTAGAAATAATATTGTGTTTAATCGGAGATTCAATTAACTTGACTCTGTTTCATTCAATCTGAAGACTAAGAGACCTGATGAAAATTTATTCACGTACTAATCGCTGAAATTGGAATCCACGGAAATCATCTATTGAGTCCACGGATTTCATCGAAAAACAATTAGTGAATTAATGAATTCCATTTACAAGGGCTTTACTCTGATTTTCTGTGGCGTGAAAGATTTTACTATGAAATTTTGTCGATACTAAATATAATCCAAAGATAATTATGTGATCTTTATCATCAGATTGTGTAAACAAAGAAGGGAAAGTTTGGAACTTATGTGCAGGCATGGTTGAGGTAAAATTTGAAAATTTGCTAATATTGACCGTTTCCTGAACGTTCATTTATGGAAAGGTCAATTAAAAATGAAGACACATTGGTGAAACGGGACGGTAAGTTAAAATGGCAGTAGTGACTAAATTCAGAGGTTACATTTTGCACAAAATTTTAGTTATGTGTGTCTTTATGTTTCCGAAAATTGGGTCAACTGTGGGGTGTAACTTTCTGGAAAATGCACCAAAAGCTCATACATATTCATGTTAAATGGGACAAAGAGCAATAATACTTGTTCATTTATGTATGTTTGTTTAAAATTTCCCAAGCACGAAGGAAAAGTCTTGTAATTTCTAAAACCTCGGTAACGAATGAACCAAATGATTATTTAATTAATCACTACCAACATCGGAATCGCCTTAAATAACGTGAAAGCGTGTATCCATCCTCCAGATATCCTGTGAGGAAATTTGACTCTTCGTTGGCCCTGTTCGATCTTTTGCCATCACCTGAATATAATTGATCTCCATTTACTGACGACCGGGTAACAAGATCGATGTTTTATACAACGTTGCTGAATCCATGCATGCAAAAAAGTCACAGTAACAACGGTCCATCATGTTACCTCTGATCTCAACTTCGTCTCCAGTATCGCTTCGCTTCACGAATATTTAACAAGTTGACCACGAGCCGGTCGTAACTACCTGTCGTTAAATCTTGAATACGTTTTCCAACAGCAACGTTTCCCTTCATATTTTACTTCCTCTTGTTTAAAGACAATATCTCTCAAACAAGAAAACTTTGAAGAGAACTAATCTCAGTTTTTTAAATAATAAAAATTCACAAAAATCCATTTTCTGATTACAATAAATCAGTGAAGTACATATTTATTATTTTCATTCAAAAAGTCGATTTATCTCGTGAGTTCTACTTTGAAATAAATGCTAGATGATTTATTCCTCGAGCCGAACTTCGGTAACAATTGCATTATCAATTGCAACAAAAAACATTAAAGTGGCTACGACTTATTATGAAAGTTCTACATTTCTAATAAAATCGAAATAGGAATGAAAAAAAAAAAAAAAAAAATGACTACGAACAAACTTTAAGAGTAAACCCCATAATTTTTACAAATAGGGGTACTTCAACACACAGTGGTACAGAAAAAAAATTATTTTAGCTGAAAAACTCGAATACGACACCAATTATTTCCCGAGTTCTCTGGATCGAAACTGTGATAACTCGTAAATTGTACGTAATAAAACGAAAATGATTATTATCATTTTTATTGAGTTTTTGTCGTAATTTCCAAAAAAAAAAAAAAAAAAAAAAAATGATTTGCATCCATAATGTGTCCCAACGCTAACGCTTCCATGGTGTTTACGATCCTAACGTATAATATTTCCTGCCCAAGGGGTTGGATCTGATGACTAGAGAATAATTCATGGTCATGGTTCATGTCACGTGCGGATTTCCAATAACATTGACATTCTGTCGGAAGCACCCACTTTTTCCTACTTTCAATTTTAGAGGGTTGACAAAATTTGCGTGACATGAGCAATAAAATAACTGAGCAAGTAATACAAAAAATCCCATACCGTTGTGTTTTACAGGATTTATCACAGATAGACGTTGCAGAACTTTTACGAGACCGTTGTAGCGACGGTCACTAACGAGGAAAAGCAATCTCCTTGAATTGCTTCCCTTTGCGCGGGAGGAAAAAGTGGGAGAAGGTAGAAAACTGAAGGTTTGCATGACTCGAAAGTCTTCTACGTCACATAGCATTTTAAAAAAATAGCGAAATAAGGTTAGCGACGCTTTTCCCATCCTGAGAGAAATCCCGACTGACTTGCTTCGCATTTGTGCTTCGTCTTTCGTCAAAACACCGCTGGCACTTCTGTACACCGCGAAAACTCGATTCTGTAAAGCGGCAAAAGACTCAATAGTGTCACACATTTGCTTGTTAGCTTGAGGAAGACACTTAAAACAAGGAAACAAAAACCAAGCGTTAGAGCCTATAGGAAATAAGAGGAGAAAGAGGTTGAACCCCGTTGTAGGGGTGTTGACGTGGAAACTTGATGGATGGATGCCTGATTACATAGAAATTTTAGCTCGTAATCATGTTACATTATCAATTTAGACATGAAATTTTATCACAAAAGCCACGGAAAGTGTGAAAAGGAAAAAAATATATATTTTTAATGTTAAGTGAAAAATTATTCCAAAATAGACCTAAATAGGACAGTTTCAAAGACAGAAAATCTACAATATTCTCTATAGAATAGTTGAAGAATCCCTGTAAATTGAGATTAATATTTTCCTGGGTGTAGTCCATTCGAAAGAGCGACTGTGTCCTCAGGATTTTTCTGTCCAGACATGAACTCTATATCTGAATTCGCGAATTTCATCCTCACTTCCTTGAAGACAAAAGTGGAGAGTCGAATACGTGGTACGCGACGATTTATGAGCGAGACAAGAAGCGAGGGGTTGAAAAAGTGAAAATAAGGCAAGATGGGAAAGTGTGCGCTTCAGCCACTTCTTGACCCTTGAACTTTTCTTGCTCCGGAGCTTTTCACACCTAACGACCGGACAGAAGCTTTCCATCCTCTATTTCTCCACTTTTCCTTCGCGTCTGCACTTCAATCCTTGTCCTGCCTCAATTACACAGTCACTCTGTCACGATCCTGTTTCTTGGAGTATTTCCGCCCCATTAAACGGGATTCGAATGAGGAATTTGCAAGTATTAAAGCCTTCTGACAGGTTATCGGAGTCAAAATCTCAAGGGAGAAGAGTCTTCGGTGTAGTTCAATTCACTCGGCCATATAATTTTAACGTCAACATATTTATTCGTTTATTGCACATAAAATATGAATTATTAATCGATAAATATAATAATGTTACATTATAATATTTTTAAATGTATAATATGGATTCTTTTTTGTTGTCAAATACACATCAAGTTTTGAAAGCTTATAATCTTCATTTTTACCCCAGGCAAAGGGTAAGTGTTGGTGAAAATAAAAATACTCTTTGACCCAGTTATCACGTCACTTCTTTCGTAAAACTACTATTAATCATTACTTGTACTGAGTAAAAACACGTAAATAAGAAATAATAAAAAAGTTCTAAAAAGGCACGAAAATAATGAAACATTCACTACTTTTTTTTACAATCAGGTTTTATTTAAACACAACTGAATAGTGAATCCTGAATATATGTTTGAATTTGCAGTCTTAAGCGTGCATTTATGAAAGTTCGAACTTACCTCGGTATTTGAAAGGCAATTTCGTCGAGAGAATCACTCGGTTGAAGAGGTGCACGTTCAAAGAGTTTGCTTGGACCTCGATGAACTCTGTTGCAACATTGCATTGATCCAGCAGTTGGCTGGGATTGATCCCCAGTGCAATTGGTCCCCCTCTGTCCCCCTTGTCCGGTTCCACGTCTGTCTTTCTTTTTTCGAGCTTCCTCTGCCTGACGGCGAAGATTGTGCAGACGAAAGAAGAAGACCGACATCTCTGTGTGATTCCGAGGAGGGTAACTTCATTAAAGTTACCGTAATTCATTTTTCAAAATCAAATAAATAAACTGAAGCAAAAACTACATAATTCAGCTTCAATGAAATAAAAAGAGATGTGATTATTGACGATCCAGTAATCATGATTTCATTAATCGTCATCGTCAATCACTTAATCATTTATCTCTTATTTGTTTCCTTTATTCATACTTTCTATAACTCATGCCAGATCAAGCAGAAAATACTTTTATCAAACAAACAACGAGAAAGCATGCCGGAGAAATCCAAACAAACTTGAATTAAACAAACATCGATAAGAAATACGATATATTTACATTTCGTATTAAATTCGTATTTATTGGTGTATAAAATTCGAATTATTTGATTTATTTTCTTCATGCAACTTGTCGGCGTTGGAAATGTTCTCTTATAACGAGTGCAATGACGTGTTTTTCAATGAAGGTTTCAATGTTGAGGTTTTAAGATAAAACTGGATCCGATACGTTCTAATTATTAATGATTTTAAAAGATAATGGTTTAATACACTTGGTTTGATAAATAACAACAATTATAAAATACAAACATGCTAGGATAGTTTCCAATATATAAGGATTCTTATTTCTTAAGTATAGTGCTTCGTACAGTAAATATTGTGAACGGAGAACTCTCGATTTACTATTAGAACAGGTCGAACATGCAGTTTCAAGTTAATTAATGCGACCATTTCGCAGGCTTGTATCTTTCTCGTTCTCTGTAACGTTGCACGGTCTAATCACATCAATATTGAATTTCAATTGAGAATCAAAGGTGTCGAGTTGTTCTCTTTTCCTGACAACATATATTTACTTACAACATCAAATCATCTCGTTAGCTCGATCAACAATATCGTCTGCATAATTTGAACGTGTGTTCCATGAAATCTCATTCCATGAGATTTCAGTATACACATTTTTGTGAAGATGGTGTGCAAGTATGTCCTACCTTATTGAGTTTATTTTATTTTTATTTTCAGATGATTATTTATTCTTTTGTGTCGTAAGTAGCAGCAGAACATTTGTTTAAAAATCCATCAGTAAACTTTGTCCTTTCGCATGACGAAAACAAAACAAAAACTAACGAATTACATAATTTTTAGTTCATATAAGCTACTAGAAATGGAATAAATTTATTTCATCGACGCAAATCAATTTCATGGGAATTATTTCTCCCCGATTCATCAAAATTAAGCAGATTAACAAAAGATATTATCAGATTACAAATAATTGTTCCCGTTGACTTTTATCACTGCTTTCTTTCATTTCACAACCATTTTCTCTTGCTACAGGAAAAGCGAATCGAATGTTGCGACTCTTCCACTTTTTTCACTTATAATTTTTTTTTTTTTTTCAGAGTTTCGAGATAACGAATTTAAAAAAACGAAGAGAGGATCATGCGTTGAACAACGTGTGAAATTGTCGAAAAAGTTTGGAGAAAATTGTGTGAGAAATGGGAGCAAGATCGGAGAAAATCCCTGGAGAATCAAAAGTCGCAAAGTTTCTCCTTCCCCATGAGTATATATGTTCATTTATATATATATATATATATATATAAATTTGTTACATACGTTTGTCACTTTTGTTGTATTCCCAACTGTCGCGATTTGCACGAATTGGAACGGTCGTTCTTTCGTCTCAACCGTAAATCATTCTCCTGAGATAAATCTCTGGATCAACGATTTTCTCATGTAACCAGAATGTGAAATGTACCCCCACTGTTAAATCCTGAGCTTTTCACACTTTAGTCATAAATATTGATCGAAAAGACGGGAGCCTACGAAAAGAGAAGTTGATCTCAAAACCGTTCAAACTCCTGCTCGTGAACGTTGCTCGAATAAAATTCCTTGACACACATGGTTTGCATATATTTTTTTTTGTACCTGTGATAGCTGTTCGTGTCGTTCGAACTTTGACTGTATATTTTTGTATGTCACATCATGCTATTTGTGTCCACTGTTACTGAGGGAAAAGAGAGTCCGTTACTGCAGGAGTGACTTTGAAAGCTTTGTGCCCTCGTGGAATAGAATTTTTCCTTCAATTCGTCTACGTCAAGTACGAGTTATTCCAAATGAATGAATTGTGCTGACAAAACAGATACGTCGCACGAACTTCCAAGATTTCATGGACGTTCAAAACCTCAACTTTTCAATTTTCTGCAGTCGTCATCTATCGAAGCTCCAATTTTATTTTGCTTTCAACCATTTTCGCCAAATGCGTTATGGAGATCAATTCCTGCATCGTTCTCCTGGGAACATAACTAAGCGTGATATTGAATTCCATGAACCCAGCGCGCCTGGATTGAACTGGATGCAATATTTAGCTTCATTAAAATATTCCACGTTAATTATATTGGATCAATGTGTAAATTTGGGTTGGAATATATTGAATTTGCTCTCATCATCGTCAACGACCTCTTGTCTCCTGCCTACCATATTTAATTGATTTGTTTAAACGAATAAAAAAAAATTATGAAAAATGATGGCAAGTTCTTGATCAACAACATAAAAAACTCCGAAATCCATACAAAACTTATACATTTTGATTATAAAGAACTCGTTTTGCAATCTCAAAACATGAATACTTCGAAAGTTGATAAAATTTGTTAACAATTTTGCTATTATTTTGCAGACGTAAGACTTGAGAAAAAAAAAAATTATTTCCATAATTCGACAGCACGACTCTCGAAATTACGAAAGATAAGGCTTTTGGAATATACAATGAAAAAAAAAACTTGATGTTTAGTATTTTTTCACTTAAACATACTTTTTCAATGAAATATTTTCGTGGTGAATAATCCCGTAGAGAAAGGTACCTGCAAAACATGTTGTTTTGACGTTTAGATTTAAAAGCAGTCGTACACAAAAATCAGTTCACCACAAACTGACGAGTTCGTCCATATCTTGTGCGCCGTGACATGGTTCTACGAAAAGTATATAATTTCCTTGTTATATAAAAAACAGTGGTCGTTAGAATGAGTGCTTTTACTGAGGAAAATATATGTGGAAAAAAAAGAAAATATTTGTTTAACTTTTGACAGTTTGACAATGATTGATAGTTGCACTCAAATATTGGCTCATGTCATTTGGATTGATGCGTCAGATGAATTATGACGAATCTATATCTCTTCTCTCATCTATGTATGGGGCATTCGACGGCCAGTATGCATTTTCAATTTCGTTGATTTTATTTCCTAGTTAGTGCTAATGGCTAGTAAAATACCCAGTTTTTCAAATCTTTATCTCAATATGTTTGTGAATGGTCATTTTTTGTGTGAATGACAGAATGGCTTCCGAGAAGAAGAAATTGAATGGTTAGTGAAGTGAAGTGTCTCTTCTCTGAGATGCAGAGGAAGAAAATGCCTAAACTTTTTTCTCTTCCAAGAGTAATTGGAAGTACAGAGGTCCCAAGAGTAAATCTTTGAAGAAACATGAGATACGAAGTTTCATGGAAGTGTTGGGTCACATAATCGAAAAGTGACAATCCACCTGGTCTACTTCTTGCACAGGTTGTATTACATACGACCTTAATTAAATTGCTCGTAAGGAAAGTGGACGATGAGCAGAAGGCAGAAGAAAAGAGAGAAGATAGAAGACACAATGGAGTGATGTGCGAGTGAGTACAACGACCCCTGAGGTATTTGTCAAATCATATAGAACTGTGTCCAAGTAGAGTCACTCTCAAGGGGGATCTGGCAAGACTCCGCCATACCTATTTATACTTTTTTCCTTCCTACACATCTTCCTCTGTTTTTTCTCTATCTTTCTTATCTTTCTCTTCCATCTTTTCTTTCTAGTACCTAACACGCTTTTTCCTTTCTTTTATTTTTGTATTATGCTTCTTCTCCTATTCTTGTTGTTGTATTATTGTTGAAAACTCTTCATCTTTTTTCTACCGTTCGTTATTTCGTTTACTCTCTATACTTGTTTTTTTTTTTGTTGAATCTTTTGTTCTTTCGTCTCCATTTTTTTTCTTGCAGTTCTCCCCTTTCCTTTGTTTATTTCTTCTGGCTCTCCGTTTTACTGTCTTTCATCTTCCCTACAGCTTCACTAGCATTTGCAGAAATGATGTATCAAGCTACCCTTTCCTTTCGATCGATCCCTACTCGATTTCTCAGTCGAATGAACCAGTACATTCCTCTGTCCTTACGCATCAATATATCTCTCTTTCCCCTCTCTCTCTTTCTTTCTCTCTCTCTCTCTCTCCCTCACTCTCTATCCATCTGTCCTGTCCCTAATTCTGTTCTGTCCTCCATTCCTCTTCACATCATAACCCATCTGCTCATATATTCAGCCACTAAAGTGGCCAACCCTTCATATATCTATAGTTTATAGTCATAATAGGGAAGCCATCCGGACGAAGCTATAGAGAGTGTAAGAGGAGTTAACTTCATTCGATGCACCGGTTCTAATTCAACGATCTATAGTTCTACCCGACTGAAGCATAAAGGTACTCGACCCGGATGTAACCCCACCGGCGAGTACTTGCGAGGAAATATACCTCGATGAAAGCTCTCACGTTCTCTCGTGCCTAAGCATCGTTTTCCACGATATGATATGAAAATAGAGGCGAAAATAGGACGAGACAAAAAAAAGGGTGTTAGTGCCATCGTACTTTCGGAAATTAATGAGTAAACATGTGAACTCGTATCAATTCAGATTATGTAAATTGAGATTATGTAAATTGCACTGATTTCCATGAAAATTTATTTTTTATTTATTTAATGCATCAATAAGATAATAATGTGACAAATTAAACTGAAAAAAATGCTTTCTTCGATTCCGGGAATACTATTTAAAAAGGCTCTTTTGATCACATTTCATATGAATCACGATAATCACCGGACATAAAGGACTTGCTCTCTCTCTCCCTCTCACTGCATAATTTCATAACAAATTTGAATGACTCCCTTTTTTCCGACTTGTTACTCTCAGAAATGATTTTTCCTTCCAAAACGACGTTGGTTTTAACCTCAGATAAAAAATCCATGTATATAGCACAACCGTCAACATTTCAAATGGCTCGTAATAGGATTTATTATCACAACTTTCCCCCATTACCCTATAAAATGTAAGTACAAAATATAAATCTCAGGGAAACATAGCTAAATAAAGGATCTAAGGCAATTTCTGTATTTTATCGTTCTTTTTTTTTATCGGTTAACGATGTAGTGCAATTAGCGAATTGCTCATCCGCAATCACCAAGTTATCCGTTTGATTTTAGGGCATTATCAAAAAATATTGATTTTACAAAAAAAAAAAAAAAAAAAAAAAAAAAACATGCGAACGAATAAGGTTGTAGTTGTGCATTTTCTGAATGGGTGTTCGGAATATTTGATTTCGAACATCAGAATAATTTTCTAGACCCTCGAAAACGATAAAAGTTTGTTGTATTAAGACAAGAAATTTCATTTCTCAACTCTCCCCTACGATATTATACGCATAAAAAAAAACACATAAACTGGTAAATCTAGATATTGAGAAGCTTTCCAGAAGAAGGGTCTTGGACATGATCACGATCATAAAAAACAAATACATAGTTTTTGAAAGCGGACAGTGGAGAGCCTAGACATCGTATCAACCGCACTAGTGTCACAAATAGACGTTTTTTTCTGATCAAAGAGATGATTCTATACTGACGATGATGTTTTGAACTATTTGACGAAAAATTTCGAACGAATCATAATTTAGAAACAAGTTGTAACAAAAATAAACTATTTTTTGTGGCAAAACATCGAGGTGGTTCATCGGCGAATCTAGAAGCAAACGTGTGGGAACATCTCTTTCAAGTTAAGGTCACACGTCTCTGGAGAGCATTGACTAAGATACATTGCTGGAACAAGAAAGCACTGACCAAGACGCACTGTAAAAAGACAGAAAAGAAGAGACTGATGGACATAAAGAAGCACGGTGCAAAAAGGAGAGAAAGATAAAGACAGAGAATTATTCTCTTCGACCCTTCGTGATACTACAACCATTGGCACTCCGTGACTTATGCTCCAGCGCTCCTCGAATGGAGGGTTCTAAATCTCATTCCCATGTTGTTGTACTAAAGGACTGAAGTAATGTAAGCCCTCTTTTTATCGATTTTGCAGCTGCTTCCCTGAACCTTCCTGACACAGACTTTTGTGGTCGTCCTCATCGTGGTCCGTGTACGGCAGTAAACAACGCATAAAATTTTTACTTTTTGCGGAGGCTTTTCACCGGGTGGTCACCAGGTATTTTCATTCTCGACATTCTCATGTTGCCCGACCATTCTTTGGTCTGTCATTCGGAGAATATTCGTGCTGTAAAAAAGTTTAAAAAACATCTGCGAAACGAATAGAATTCTGCCTTAATTAGTGACCTTGGGGAATAGGAGCTTCATCATTTCGCCGTGAATATGATTTTGTATTTATACAAACACTACGAATTATATAAATGCTCGTTATTTTCAATGATGAAAGGCAGCACGAAATGAGTCGTTTTCCACAAAGAACAACAGATCAATAGCTATATTAAAGTTTATTTCGTTGATGCGATTTAGTTCGTAACAAGGAACTCATCTGTGTTTGATTATTTTGACATGAGACAAGAATGGGACAATCGAATGACAACCGCAAAATAAAGTTTACTGGAACAGAAAGCCTGAATAGTTACGTACATTCAAAAGCCCAAATATGCTTATTGATCGGAAACACCACAATGCAGAAAACCCATTATTTCTTAAGATATCGTTTGAAGAATGAAATTATATATAATCCGGTTGTATCGCTGTCGGAACTCTTCTGCGATGAATGGAGCCCCACGAATCACTCAACGAGAATAAAATTAAAGTAGACATTAGGTGAGGGTTGAAAAGCTAATTTCAAGGGATAAGTTTTGTATGTACACTGATTTACTATCCTTCGAATGCGAAGTTCATCGTTATATCGAAAATTTGGAGACTACTTGAGCTTCCTAGAAGCCTCAAGAGCACCTAGAGAATTTGCTCATAAATCAAAGAGAATTGCTCATCCAAGTCGAGCACGGAGCTATAACTTAACAAACTTGAATCTTTGCAAACGTATATAAAGGTATATGCTAATGTTCTAAGTTAGTTTAGATTCTCTTCCTGTCAAAGGTCAACCTTTTTAATGCATCGAAGTGATTCGAATTCTTAAAAACCTGTTCAAACCACCGGTGTTCCGGGCCATGCACCAATGGTAAGACCTAATGTGGAATAAATATTCATGAATTCTTTTAGGCATCGCGAACTAAGTTTTTTTGTTTTTATTTCCGTTTGATTTACAACACTGTTATATAAGAAAATAGAAGGAAATATTTTTCTGCTTATATTCTACCCTCTCGTTCTCATTTCACAGAACTTTAAGGTCTCTCGAGGATTTTTCCAATTTGTTTTATTATTTCGTTTCCAGGTCATTGCACACACAGCTCCACGGCGTAATCGTCGAAAGGTAGGAATAGCAACGATGCAAATAAAAGTGGTGAATACGCAGATGAAGTTTGTTGAGAATTTTTTTTCAAAGTTAACCATTCCCAACAGCTATACAAACCCTTTTTGTCGTCCTGAATTCGGTGATGAAGAAATGATAACGGACAGGTGTAAGGCACAAAAAAATGACAAAACGGGACCAGATACCCCATCATTTACGAGTCTACAATCTTCAATATATCCAGCAGCTTGAGGCCGTGAAATCTTCATGCTAAATCAAATTCTAGTCCCACATTGAGATTGAATGAAGAGATTTCTTATGCGAGCCTTATCCTTGTCAGCGGTCCTTCAAGATTGATATTCCCACTAAAAGCATGTTTTTCAAGGCAGGCATTTGGTTGATACAGACTTTGAAGTAGAGAAATAGAAACACACATGAAACAGTAGATTTCAATTTAATTTCAATAACTCCTGGAATAGACGTGAATCTTAGGAATAAGGAAAATGGTTGGTACGGTTCAGTACTCTACGGTTTGGATATTCTCGCCCGAAGATGCGAATCGCTTGGATATTGCTTTCTGACAATATGCATGACCCTTGATTCTGCTTTCTCGACTTCTTTGTTTCCCGGTCTGTCAAATCAACGTTCATTCATACAATATTTATAGCAATCATATGGATCATACGAAGATTTCATTTTAGCAAAGAGTACGAATAAGATTATCATCGCAGATTTAACAAAATCAATTTGCACATTCGTCGACTCTTTGTTAATATAATATTTTATTGCTTTTCGGTAAAATTATTACTTTCAAGTTTTATCGTTAAAAGTGACGGATCAGGCGTGTTTTAAAAATTGATGGATGATATTAAATCGATTAAAAATTCCTGAAGTTGGTAGGTGAGTGTCAGGTGGAATATTTCCGTTACAAATATTCGATACCTGCCCTCAAGATAAATCGTAATCAATGCAATTAAATGTTGTAATCGCATAGTGCCTTCAGGCTCTCCTATTTCCTATACGTCACAAATACGAACTGTGGATGAAGTTAGCTCACGTCGACTTCCATGCCTGTTGGTATAAAATTAACCACAACTGTACGTTGATACGTGGATTCTGATGAGGTCAGTAGGTCAAAAGTTAACGATCACGCCACTGTACCACGATCAAGTTAGTTTACACGTGATCTGATAATGTCTGGAGCTGAAATCTCATTGCGAATAAGCACCGGCCGGAAACTGAATCAGGTCCAGTGAAAAAAAAGGTTTTAACTTAAGTAAATAATCGTTGGAAGCCCTTTTTCAACGAAGTTTTTTTTTTTTGAGAAAATTTTGCATAGGTACATGTATGTGTACGGAGCAGTAAATAGAAAAGTGGTACAAAGAAAAAAGACACAATGGGAGCCGGTTCGAATAGGTTAATGTCAATCCTTGTAGCTCGTCGTCGATTTTCATCCATAATATTCCCAGATAATCTCTCGCCACTGAATGATGTCTTTTCAGACTATTGTAGATTCCTTCGAGATAACATTTGTGGTGCATGTAATTTCATCGTACGAGATATCCAATTTTGTGGAAACGGAGAAAAGATCCCTTGAAAGAGCGATTTCTACTTATCGGGCTTCTACCAGCGGTTTGTTGGCTTAGGGAAACCTCCCACTATCGTTGACATGATCTCCTTGAGGGAAGGGTATTCATGTTTACTGTTAACCGTTGAAGTGTTGATTAGAGGATAACTATGTTGAGACAAGGAAATATCTTTCTCGACTCATTTGCACGAGGAAAGCATGTCAAAGGCGTTTAGGTGTGACGCTAAACGTCATCAGCTGTTCGACTTGTGCCACCACGTTTGTAATTTCGCGGTGGCAAGTGTGACAAAGGTCTACCATAAAGGATCAGACCAACCAAACGGAACTAAAAACTAACCACGCTCTTGTAAGTCACTTTGAAAAACAATGAAGCTTGAAGCTAACCACGACAAACGGAATTATACATTTTTCATAGCCGGAAAAACCAGGAATCAATTTACAGGGGATTCGTAGCCGAAAAAGCAGCGGTTTCTTCGATTCACTAGGGTACGCCCTACACTAGTCCTACTTGATAGAGTTCGATCTATTTCGATATATCGACCTTAATTTTTAACACACAAAGAAGTCCCGCCACAATCACGTTCAACAGTTGAGTCTCCAGTTCATTTTTGGATACTTGGATATACCTTAAGGAATCATTTAATAATATAATCGATTTCATATCCTATATGATTGTCAAAACATAGAAATTTAAGAGTTTAAAAAATAACCATTTTTCCAATATGCGATATTTGCGGTAAATTAACTACTTATCCTTTGTAAAAAAATCAATCATCGGATTTGCACGTCTCTTCTTTCCAAAGAATAAAGAATTTAATAAAGTATTCAATTATCGTCTTTAAACCGGTTTAAACATTTGAGCAATGATATATAAAAAAAAAAAATTCTCTTTAGCAATTGCTGCAAAAAAGCGAATATCAATAAAAATAATAGTAATGCTAATAATAATAAAAGGCTCAGTGTAAAATGTAACCAGTATTTTATGGAAAAAGCTTATTTTTTGACGACGAGAACACGACGCTTAAAGCTGACACCGAATATGCTAAGGGAATGGAAAAAGGGGTCCCCATGACTAGAGGACTCGGTGAAACGTTGAATATGCTAATTCTATTGGAATACTAAAGCGCGACTCGTGAATCTAGCGTAGATCGTGTGTCTCTGATTCTCATCCGACGGGATTCACGGTTGGCATGTTTGCTGTTTGTCATCCGGTCAAATTCTCTTGACAGATTAATTACAAAAGAGTGCAATAAATTATTACACATCAAACATCGACTTATTAGTCGCCATAAGTTTAGCCACATTGTTCATTGATCTAACCAAGTACAGGATCAATATTAGAGGAATCAGCAGATTTCCTGTGCCACGATAGAATAATTGAAAGAAAATCTGCCAAAATACCAAAAGTCTACGTACGAAGTTCTGAATTTTTCAGCAATTTTAACATCCGTCAGGATCGGATGCGCGATTGGTGTGTGGCTGTGACAATCGCCAAAGTTAATCAGCATCATTTATCATTATTATGATCAATCGCTCAATCATTGGAACCTGATTAATAACCATATAACTTAGTTTTACAATGAACATTTCATGGTTGCTTTTTGTTCGAATTGTGTCAGGGTCCAATAAACCACAAAATAATTATAAGAAAACCGAAAATTAATTTCCAACCGATTTGTAAGTAAAAAGCAACGGTGGCTTCGATCGATTAGGCGTGACAGATGTTTAAAAATATTATCTCTCGATTGCCATTGAAATGTCGCACTTTATCAAGAAATAGGCGACCTGGTCTGTATATTTTTATCGCAAGATAATAATTAATCTTATGCTCTCAAACTATAACAACAATTTAAAGTTCAAAAGTGATAGTAAGATGCAAAATCAATAGTCAATTCCGTCATTTTAACGGAAATAGAAGCGCCTGTCGATATGCTTTTCGATCGACGCAGAATAAAGGGTTCAGAAGTTTAATATCAAGTGGTACGATATTACAATTACACCAGGAGATAACTGTCAGCGGAATATCTAGACCCGGAAGAGCGTCGATTCGTCGCCACTATCATCGAACAACCAGGCGACAAACTTACCATCGAATGCCTATCCCGAGGGATTTTACGCCTGCCACAATTAGTTTTGCTTCGTGACGCGTATCGCTCCCTCATTCCTTTCTCTATTAATCTTAGCGGTATATTGTGAACACATGAGAACAATTATTTTCGGAATTATGGCAGACGAAGTTGGACTATTTTTTCGTCCTTTTGTTAACCCAGATTGAGGTCGCCGATATTTTTATGCTGCTGATGAGTTATTGGGAATAAAATCAATACTTCTACCTGCCACTGATTTTTTTATGCAAATTTCTTTCCCAACTATTATTTTTGGTTAAGTCAGCGCTCTAGCTACAATCGTGCAGTAAGAACCTCAACTCACCAGTTAATTTATAAAATCTGTTTGGGAATATTATATTTATCACTCTGTGTCTTATCACAGTATTTATTAATTTTTCATTACTATGGAATCGCGTTTTTTCGATATTGCTAGTTCGTTCACACGAAATTTATAAACAATTTATCGACCATTACCGAGTTCCAAAAATTTACCATAAACTCATTTGTTTCCCTTCAGGCACATTTTTATCAACAGCGATTCCTAGAAAAAAAATATTGCATGTATGGGAAGTGCGTGTATTGGATATCAAGCGTGACAGATTGGTCAACAAGGGAGGGAAATTGAAGTGAAAAGCCGCACCACTAGTTGAATATTCTCTTCTCTATTCGCCAGCAATTTGTGGAATCGCTTGAAGCGCGGCGACCTCGAACATTTAACACACACGGGCATAAATCTCATTCGAAGCCAACAAACTCGAAGACTTTACGATTGTACGTGCGTCCACATTGGTGCTGAACCCAAACCTGACAGAATTTCATGACATTCTGAAAATACAACGATCAAGTACAGATATTCATTGCTACATCACATGTTTTTCAATTTTCAATACAGAAATAAATATTCTACAAATACCACGTGAGAAATTGAAAAAATATCACGCCACTTCCATGCAAAATCAGCAGAGCTATTCAATCTGAGGTTTAAGAACGAAAATCACGATGCTTAATATAAATTTTCGATCATTGGAACTCCAATTTGTTTATTTAACAAATTCTCGCTCAGTGACCATGCCTCAGAATAAAACTGACAATCCAGGAAATAAAATCACGTGCATCAGTAAGTACAACAATGTATAATTTTGAAAAATCGAGCGCACAGTACCTGTAAATCTTGCTTCTTAGTTGCTTTGGGGTTTTTTTTTTTTTTATTCACTCGAAAAATTCGCGATTTTCGACCTACAGCTTATGACAGTTGTTTAGACGCGGAACCATAGAAAATCAGTCACAGGATATTTTTACCTCACGATAAATATACCGAGATGTACAAATATTTTTGTTTAATGATGAATAATCGATTTTTAAAGTTTATCGTTTAAAATATCTTTCATAAAATATTTTCGTTACTCGCTGTGTTTTAATTGACTAGAGTATTTGTTACATGGATATTTTTATGTTTATATTATCTGTTACTGTTATTTATTCACTCGCGTAATTTTCGAGCTCGAATGGCCCCTCCGATTATTAATATTATTTAAAAGTAAAGATATTTTTTGTTGTATATGGTAAAGAGTCGTAGCAAATTATTAGGTTATTTAATTGGTCGAATATGAATATTTGTCGAAGAAAATTTGTATATTTCTGTTAAGATTGGTCGATTTTTTATTATTCTGTGTTATATATCGTAGTCCTGTAGATTGTTGTTCAGCCGGATGAAAAATTTCTTATATCATTCATGGAGTTAATGAGCTTCCATGTTTCCGGTCATGTATACGTTGTAAAAATGTCTCTTCGCCCTTGTCCCTCTTTGATGACCTTCACAAAATGTTTCTGTGACACCGCCACGTGGCTATGAATGCTCTGTAAGAGGTTAGTAAACAGGGCACATTAGACTTGAGCCTCCAAATTAGCAAGGGCTGCTAGTTAACTCAAGGCCATGTGCGTCAGAGACCTTCCCATGGTGTTCTTGTAGAAAAATACATAAATATATATATCTAAATTGGTACAAATTTGAACTACTTCCGTTCCTCGACGATCAGGTAAGAAAACCTCTTTTTAGATCGCTCGTAAACATTTTAAAATTATATTCTTCAGCGTTGAATTAATATCAGAAGTGATTTTTTATTCACTTTTCAGTTCCTTCTTTCGTGAATTTGATAAAAATCCTAAACCAGTGTTTCTGAAATGAGTCAAAGATGGCAATTAATTGACTAATGATAATTAAATAATATTTGCATAAATAATAAATACGTTTTCTCGGCAAAAACGTTGATGCAACTTTGGTTAGAAACTCAAGACGCGCGACAAAAGTTTCAAAGTAATCGAAAGTCTGTAAACTTTGGAGTTTAACGATCGTTTCAACTCGAACAGAGCGAAATTGTAAATTCTTGAGGTGCCGATCCACCGTAAATGAGAATAAACTTGACGAAAGCCTTGGTAGAGACAGAAATTGCAGCCAAGCCAGACAAAATTATTCCATGTGATATGAAAAAACAGGCCTGAAGCCTCCAGAGCTTCGTCATGAAGTTGAGAGCTCCCTTTTTACCTGAAGTAATCTTCTCCAGTCCAACAAATAATCACAATTTACAGCAAGAGATTTCTCGATATAGTCACTGCGATAATTCATTTAAAACTTGTTTATCTCAACAATCTTTTCAATGGAGTATTCTAGGAAATGTCTTGTTCAGATAAATAAACTTTGAGTTTACTTAAACGACCTTTATTTTCAGCGAACCACATCAATTCATGCTTATTTAATAATTTTATTAACCTTCTGGGTCAAATAAGGTTTCTAATTATTTAGAAGTGCAACTTTTCCGGAACACTTTCCGGATCTACTTGTGCTGATAAAAGATTTAGGTAATTAAAGTACTTTTGAGATTTTTTAAATTCCGGTAACGTTAATTTCAAAACTGTTTTTATTTTGAGCGTCAAGAGCTCTTTCTCTCTCTCTCTCTCTCTCTGTCAACGTCGCTAACACGGTAGAAGCTTCATTCGTCAAGTGAGCTTTTCCAATTATTTTTATACAACGAGTCTGCGAACAAATGATAAAAATGCGACTATGTACTGCTATAATACGCAGGAATCGGATTGAGAATCCTTCACGAACTTTGTCACTGGTTGGAGATAACTTTTTTAACAAACTTCGACGTTTGGATAATTGAAATCAATTGGCGAATAATTTTGGTTATTAATTTTCAAAATCCTGGGTACCATAACTTCAATATCGTTATTGATCACAAAGCCTTGTCAAATTCAATAATCACGATAGAGAATTAATTAGTTCCCTTTATTATCCAAAAGAGCGTAGTACTTTGAGCTTAAAATACTGCTGGGTTTTCGTTAAATAGGTCGCAGAAATAATTTTTTTAAATCATATGCAGTTTCCTCTTTCCGAACAATTTTCGAAAATGTAGAGTATTTGTTTATAGCGTCGTAAAAAAAATTACGAGGTATTGTAATGTAAAGAGAGGTTTTAAAAATGTAAATCAGATTAGCTAATGAAACCCGAATTGGACTTTCTTCTACGCAGACAACTTGACATGGCACGAAAAAGTATGAAAATGCTTTTTTCAGTCGCAGGTAAAGAGGTTTTACGCTGAATTTTTTTTTCGAGCAAATGGACGGATTGGACACGCGGTAAAAATAAAACGATGTCACAGAGGCTTTCATAGTGCTTCGTCTCATAGGATGAATGGCCACCGTAGCTTGTACTCATAAAGTTTGATGACATCAATATTTCCTCGAAGTTTAGTTGTCATCGTGCTGACAAATTTTTTTGACTTTAAGAAAATATTCATAACATTTTGTAGTTTTTAATAAATGATCGAATGGAACATTCATGGAAGCTCTCCCATAATTTATTGCAGTTAATAAATTAACTTTGTTGTTATGCAAATTATGAGAGTCTCAAAAATGAAGAAGGATAAATATAAGAATAATTCGACGGTGCGTCGTTGAGAATAAATGTGGAACATTCTGCTGGGTGACTTTCATGTTTTTTTGATGACGTCGAGTGTAAAATCTTATACAGACTTTGACACGTCCATTTTTTCGTTTCTCTGGTTTCGAACTCGGAACCACCAGATGCTCTGATTAAAAGGCAAGCACGCTAGCCACCAGGCCCCAGCACTGGTTTTTTTTTCCTTTGTGGCACTTTTATATTTATTTATTTATATGTTTATACCGAGTATGCGTTGATCATTCAATCCTTTATAATTCGAGACAGAACATGAAACGCAATGAGGCTTCGGAACTGATTAGCTTAATGTCGCAGTTATTTTTCTACTCGTCAGGGAAGAGTAGACAATAGTGAGAAGGCCTTGGTAAATGTGACAGAAGTTTGAAGAGCACGTTGTCGGCCAGGCCCCGCGTAAGATCTCTATTACATGCAGGGTACGTTGCCTAACGAGCTTTTTATTCTACAGAGAACATTGTGTGCTGGAACAATAATACCACTCGTTTTCCCGCTTTTTTAAATGTTCTAGCAAATTACACAACGTGCTATATCAGTTCGCACAATCAAAGTACGACGGAGAATCAACTAGAGCTGGATAAACATAGAAACTGTCGAAACAATAAGCTCCACATCAGGTATGTTGAACTGGTTGAATTATTGCGGAGGAGAAGCCATGAACAATATGGACATGCTCGCCGTAAGGTATATGATATTGTACAGTCTGCGTGCCTTTACTTGTTTTGTTGTTACGTCATGAATATTACAGCATGTAACTATAATGGAATGGAACTTTATACATGGTGAAAACGTGTCTTATGAGTGCTGAAATGAATCAATAGTTCGATGGTTCTTGAGTTTCTAACTTGGAAGCTTTGATTATGTTGAAATTATGATTTTCATGAAGGATAAATGTCAGTTTGCAGAAATCATAAGCTGAATAATCGTATAACTTATATTGTTTTACTACATCTCAGCGAAGAGAAAATCTGGGAAAATAAAAATTTTAATACGTTGAACGACAATAATTTATAACTCAGGTTAACTCAGATGTTACAGATCTGTTCTCTTACTTCCAATAAATTGAATTTTATTACGAAGTTATTTGGGGTCATTTCTTTGTGGTATAAAAAAAAAACTGTAGGATTATATTGATTATATAATGAACACTTGGCATTTTGTTGGATAATTAAATGTTGGAAAATTCGAGTTTTATTCACATTGAATGTCAAAATCATATTGTAGTGAACAGTCAATGGCACGTTGTTCCCCTTTCATCGGAGAACAATTAATAACTTTTATTTTTCTCGAAAGTCAAGCACGTCCGAGAGAAAAACGTGTAACTGTTTTTTTTTCTTTTCGTTCACTGGTAAATTACCCCAAAGAGGCAACCTAAAATAGCGTTTCGCAGGAAATCCATCAGAAAAATACTAAATTGGCAGTTTAGGTTTGCACCAAAGTTCAGTCGAAAGAATAATAATGATTTATCAATTAATGCCTTCTTCCTAATCAGTACTTTCATCACGGTTTAGTAAACCTGGATGATTTACCATAAGATTAGACGCATATATATGTTGGATCAACCCGCTTGAAGTTTGATGTAATATTATGAGGGGGATCTCGTTACGCTCTTTGGGACGAACTTTGTCACGTACGATATCTTCCGATAATAGGATTCCCGATGTTCTACGACAGGACCTTCAATATGCTCTTCTAATTGCTTCAGAAACAAGAACCTTTTTCGCAATATACTGTCGAAAAAGTTGAGTTTCGAGACTCAATGAGAAATATATATACATATATATATATATATATATATATATTTTTTTTTAATAAGATTTCTCAAGGGCAATGTTTCGGTGGTCGCCAAGAAAATCAAGTATGCTGTCGTGGCAACGTATTTATTATTTCGAAAGCCTAAAGAGTAAATAAATTCTTCGAGACTCCAGTGACATTGATAATAAGTATATCATCGCATATTTGAAAACGATGAAAACGAATATCTTTCTTGATTTGAATATTCACGTCATATTGCATTATGATTTTTTATTTTTAACAACTTATCTCTTCATTTGTTTTTCTTATTGAAAAAAGAAGAAAAAAAACATTTTCAACAGTCTCTTCTGTCTCATTCTACATCGTTTGTCATTCGCGTTTTCCTATTCCATCAAAGCCCACATTTCGGATTGTATCGTTGGTTTCTAGATATTGTCAGCAATTTCAATATCGTGGGCAATTTTTGAGAGTACGAAATTAGCGCGACGACATCGAAGCAATTTGGCTATGCCGTGTTTCTATTGCGATCATTGATTTTACGGTCGATATTCGTCATACGTGAAACTCGAGAGTGACAAGGGACAAAAAACGTCCTTTACAAAAATGGCTCGTACGACGAAACTTCATTTTCGCTGGAAATTGTCTAGCCTATGGAATCGGGGTCATATCCAGGTACCATCTGTCAGAAAAACGAGTCAACCCAAAAAACATCCAATTAAGGAAGCCACCTTTGCAAGAAACGCAATAGTCCATATTTCCAACGAAATTCTTATCCCCGGCACGAAATCCACCACAAAAAACATCGTAAAGCTTTTCTGGCCTTGTGAGATAATTAATTTCCTTATATGAGCCCCGAACTTTGTGATGTTTCATCCGAAAATACGGACGTGACAAAAAACTAGAATAGTAAATGTCTGAACTGAAAGTCGTAATGAATCGTTGTTAGCTTCTAATTTGAAATTTTTGGCAATTGGGCACAATATCTCGCGATGACAGTAACTCGAGTGAGACAAAAGAGAAAAAGAACATGTCGAAATTGGAATTGTGCTCACTTCCTCTTTATTACTATTTATAAATTTTCATCTAAGAACAACTAACACTACTTCCTGTTTTACTTTTCACAGCTAAAAAGCTTTTTACAAACATATGAATTAAGAAACAGCAAAGTGCAATCTACAGTCAAATAAAAATGTTTTAACACGTTCATTTTTAATAAATATAAACAAACAAGGGTTGTCAATTGTTTACAATGCTTTATAAACGTGTGAGCATTTTTTATTTCAACGTTTACCTCGGGTTTATAATAAAAAATAATCATAATTTTTCTGCTTCCCTCAATTATTGTTGAGGCTGCATGCTAAATGTCGCTAATGAAAAAGAGCATAACGCTCGTGATCCACGTACTCACGCAAATCCGTGCGAATGAAATTAGAACTTGTCCGAGAGCTCAACTACGTGTTTACAATACGAAATATCCACAGACGTTCTATCAGTTATGTAGCCCTCATTTGTATTCGCTTCGTATTCCTATTTTTTTAATGTCAAACGTTTTCTCATCTCCTTTTTTGCATTTTCAATACTTCCCACGTAACACGGTCCACTTTTCGGCTCGGCAAATTCCTTATCAATACACCTCGTTGGCAGCTACAATTTTTAACGCAGACTTCAAATGAGAACGAGGTTGTTGATTCTTTTACAAATTTTTATCACGTTCACCAATTTAATTTCACATTTTTTTTTTTTGCTTAAGGGGTTCAACTAAGATTAAAAGTTAATAACAGCGACAACAATTTTGTCGTATGGCACAAAGATTGTTTTCTATTTTCCTGAATGTAAGTAATTTCAAGATCAAACTTACAAAAAGTTTTTTTTATCGATTTTACATTTATCGACCACGTTGACAGCGAAATTATGCTGTCAACTCATAATTCGATCGCCTTAATCAATGCTTATTCTTGAAAAAAAAAAAACGCTTTTTACTATTTCAACCTACGTGACAGTTCAATGATTGATCAAAACTGACTCAAAATATTGTAAAACCCAGCCCGGATCCAACATTCGACTATTCCCAATAATAAAGTTTTCCAAAAACGTTTTTGAAGTAGAAAAATAATCACCTTGGTAACAATTAAGGATTTTTTTAGATTAAATCAAACAAGCTGCACTTTTTCAAATGAATTTTTCACAAGCCAATTATATCATTCGTACTGTTTCCTTTATTTAATCCGAAGAAACGAGTAGAAATGAGACTGCTGAATCGAGCCATCAATATGCTTTTCTCATTAGTAAAACGTACGAACGTGAATCCTCTTTTATGGTCAACCACGCCTGGATTACAATTAATCAAAAGAAACGATAAAGGGCAACTCGTAATAAGAGCCAATGCGATCAATCCCAATGCCCTATAAATTCATTTCCTTGTTCCTCATATGTTTCTGTACTTTTTCTATTCGTTTTTCAATTCTATCCAGATGTTTATTCTTGTACCATATACAATTCTGATAGCTTTTTATCGATAGTTTTTACATTTTTTATTAAAAATAATTGAGTAATACCTCGAAAAATACTGTAACAAATCTGTAATTTGTATTTCACTATGATTGTTGGGGAATCGACTTTGTGTTGTTTTGTGGAAAACATAATAAATGAAGACCGACTCGTGTAAGTAGTTTTGAATTATGTATGAGGATTGCAAGAATCACAAAACATGTAAATTTATCTCGATTTCGGTACGTAAAATATTGCCCACTGAAAATGCCCCTAGAATAATATTTCTTGCTGTGATACTAGATTGTAAACTTTTTGTAAATAAACTAGTTTGTGGATTTGGAATAACTCTATTTTTGTACAATCTCATTACGAGGCTGCGTCCTCTACAATTTTTGAATTAAAAAGTTTGAAATACTCAAGAAACTTTTGATTATTTGGATAATATGCTGAAAAACATTTGGTTGCAAGATAATATTGTTTCAAGAGACCATCTGAATTGAAACATTAATGAAACACTGATTGGATTGTGCATCTTGATTAATAAAAGTCTACGCTTTTATAATAAAGTTACAGCACGGTAATTATAACTTCGAGACATAATCTTGGATCGTTCACTAATTAAAGGCACCCAATGGTTGCGAACTGTCGAAGCAATCAGGTGGAAGCGATTGAGGATTTCACAGAGTGATATTAGGATTGCTATTTTTGTATTCGATGGAGAAACGTGTCACAATTTTGCACACAGCATTGAAGGAGAAGTGGGCGTTTTCGTACACCCATGAAGCTCGTTATCGTTCCATTCCTTTCGTTATAAAAGTCCTTGCCCAAATATATGTATATATCGATACACACTTTTGGAACCAGTCGACTATTTGCCATTGTTAACGATAAGATAAAAATCTGTTCCAAACGAGTTTACATCTCTTCCTGTATAATTTGAAATGTTGACAGAATATTTCGGCTTCATATATGTATTTGCGCACTCGTTCAATAATTTTTTCAAATGCCTAATAAAACTGGTATAGCTCGATTTTGAAGGGTGAGGACAATATTGAACTTTTTCAAATTTCCGCGAGAATAATTTTTTTTCTTCACTAGTATCTGCGATAAATCCATGTCTTTCCAACGTTCTTATATAATTCTTATCTTATAAATTATGACGAATGGTTTTCTGATTTCTATCTGTTCAAATAATATCGAATATTCGACCATCATGTTCCAGAAACGGAGCTTTTTTGTTTTTTATTGTTCTGATATTTTGTCTGGTTTGATGTCTATTTTTTATTATTTTTTATTCCTATTTAATGTTATTTTTAAAGCATGGGGTGAAATTAAATTTAAAAAAAAATTATAGTTGATGTCTTTCGCATTCTAAGGTGATTTAATCTTAAAGCAAAATCTTTATATCCCTATCCACATCAAAAGGTTAAGGTGCTCTATTGCTTCATCTAACGGAAGCAGAAGGAACGTAGTTCTCATTTGTCAGAATTTACAGTAGTTTTACATCAACACACCTGTTGAATCAAATTTCGCAGTTTCAGACATTTACCTTCGGCGACGTTAATTTGAAATGCAGTTCAACAGTTAATTTATATTTACTTGTGAAATCCAATGTTAAGTTAAAGTGAGTGGTATGCTCTTTTGAAAAAATGTGTTTCGTATCCTGTCGATCGATTTTTCATAAACTTTCATACTGAATTCTGCATTTTTGTTTTGTTTGAAAGCTCGGAATCTATTGTGGAAGTTTCAAGGTGTACGAATGAAATGCTCTGCATCAGCAATTTTCTCAATACTCGGCTCTTTTTTCTACTTTCGTCGGAAAGCAATTACCCGATAAATTTTTTATGTTAATTATGAGGATTGCGTCGGCATATGAGGAAGAAGGAAAGAGAAAACGATTTCCAGAAAATCAACCACATGACGAAACGTTTCACTCATTCCAATTTGATTCTCTCGATTTGATATCAACTTGATGTAATTACGACGAATATTAGAGGTTTTTTCGAATTCGTAAATTAAATCGTTTGTAATCAGCATGGGCTTGAGTACGCTTAATCAGTATAAAACGCACCATCAAACACGCAACGCTAAGCTTAGGCAGTAGATGAACCGTGTAGCGTTTTGTACTATACATTCGTATACATTGGAACTTGACGAACAGAAGGGCCTTGATTTACAGATTACGTAACTTGTATTACGTACTTTTATTTTTAATGGTGGAGACTATGAAAGACGATGAAAGTGTATGTAGGATAGGAAACTAAAATCGATAGGCGATAAACATGGGACATAACTCCCATGCAATTCAAAACCCTGATGTTCGTTTCTCCTCGTAATATACCCCCTTAATCATTTTGAGACCCTCTGCAATCAATGAAACATTCCAAGATAATCTATCTCTTGCAAGCACCAATTAAGAGACACTCAGAAATCTACGTGGAAATGTAGAAATTTGGCTTACGATTACGTATCCTTTGACTTTATGATTCGAATAAAAAATTATTGAAGTTATATTTCAATTCCATTTACTCTCCTGAGCTTCCTCCTAATGTGGCATAAGATTCGATTAATTTGCATTGCAAATTCATAAAAACTACAAGAAAGTGTTTTAGTTCGAATTAAAAATAATTAAAAATGAAAGGAATGATTCAAATAAATAATTTTATCTGAACACATTTATTGGAGAACAAATGTTCAAACCTCTTTCTCCGACCACTACGTGGCGCAGAACGTCAAGATATTTCTCACATTTGTATTCACCTCTGAATGTGTATACATTGCAGGAACCAAAGTAAGTTTATTATTCTGACTGACTACTGATTATGACTAAGAACAAGTAGTTAGTGGTAAATTTTTACATCCACACAGGATTGCAGACCTATGGAAGTTTTTTTTTATTATTGAATAATGATATAAAATTCACCATGGATTAAATGACATTTAAAAAATCATTATCAAATCCATTACGTGTTCGTTAAATTTGTTAAAACTTTTCTTCATTGATAATCGAAAAAAACGTTCTTTCGTTGATCAGAAATACAAAAATATCCAGATCGATTAAAATAATTTGATGAAGTAAAATCGAGTGATACTACTTTTTTATTCTGGGTATAAATTAGCCTTCGATGTATTCAGAAAAAAATAATTAACTTTTTACGTGTGTTTATCGATTTTTTAAAGTCTCCGGATATTGACAACGTGATTCAAATTTGTACCATTTTTTTGAGCTATTACACAACACAGATGTTTCGTTCTTTTCAAACCATTAATATGAATAATTGAGAGGAGTGTATTGTGTCGAGTGGTTTTCTCCAATCTTCATGACGTCTTCCGGTGTTCTATATTATGTATAAGTCTCTCTATGTTAAGGTTTTTATTAATCTAACCCGATGCACATGGCCTCGCATGCAGCCAGCCACATATATCTGTTCATAAATGTCAGGTAAAATTTACCGTGATAAATCTTCGTACCTGTACTTCCTGTCCTCGGAAGAACTCTCAAAGCCTCGTTTTGTTTTCGATATATTGTTATTTTTTAAATATTTTCACACGGAACTGCAGTTATGGAAAAAAAGGTTGTTCCCAATGAAAAATCCGGAAGTTAAATGGTGATATGGATCTACGACTCTGATGATTCCTTCTCCTTTCGTAAGTTTAATTATAATTCTATTATATTATTTCTAATCGTTCGTTAAAGCATTATTACCACAAGCATTTGTTTTAACCGGCAAATACAAGTCTCCCGGAAATGTCAATTGGTTCTTAATTCATTTCTCTTATTCACTATACATTCAATAAGTTTAATCACATTTGTTAGCTCGATACACTTTTTTAATTCACGAGTATAAAACTATGTAAATAATTTATGGATTTTTTTTTAAACACCTATGTTTATGTATAAATATATATAATTATGTATATAATATATTTTTATGTCATATATATATATATATGTAAGATTTATCAATGTTTAGTTCTACTTTTCATTATTCGAGCCTTTTTATTTCGATGACTCTGTCCTTCGTTTCTTGAAAGTTCCATGTATTAAAGTATGTTTATTTTCACTTTTTATTTTTTGAGAACTTTTTCTTAACTCAATGATGCCATTAACGCGATCGCGACTAATATTGTCCACTTCGTACTTCGATTGTGATTTTTCGAGTCATATGTAAAACAAAAGATGGCGGAAAAACGATAAAAATCGCAACGCTTTCTGAACAACAATCAAATGTTTCATTCGATCGTAATTTTTCTATTATCAAACTTGGCAAGAACTATAACATTTCCGGATTTGGAAATCAAGATTGTTCCATTTTCGAGGGTATTTTTCTTTAAGAAACAAACAAAAAGGACCCAGAAGGTGATCAGCAAATCTTTATTTTTCTTTTCGCAACCGAGTGTGAGTTTAGGTCTATCGTTAATCTGTTTCCTGATTGTTTACTTTTTTCTCGGCCACCCTCACAAGCCGGGCTTTGTAGATCCGTGACAATTAGGATTGAGAAAAGTCGTGAAACAGTAAAAATTTTCAGATCCGGCCGGAGTTTGCGCAAAAGTTCGGTCTAGCGGTGACCCTTCTACTCGAGTAAACATGGAACCCTGATAAGTTTCAATCCAAGCTCCTAAACTTTGGTTCGAATGATAGAGAATATCCTGCTTCGATATATTCGTTGTTTGAATCGCTATATTAGTTTCTCATCAAAAATGTACCTCGTTGTCTGGTGGATAGTTTAATGCCATGAGGCTTTCGTCCTTTTCGTGACACTGTGAAGATTCTCGATTTGCGCGCCATCTGCATCCTTATTCAACTACCCCTTTGCAAATTTTCCGAAGAACTCGATCCAAGATTTCTCGAGATGTGCAATAAGTACAAATTTTGTTTAAAAAACTCAAATTTAGCACCAAATTCAACTTAAGACCCAAGAATTTTCGAAAAAATTCTCATCACTCGCGAACGTTGGTAGAAAAAAAAAAAAAAAAACAAAGAAAAAACTCAAATAACCGCACAGTAATGAAGCATGAGATAAATATAGAGAAACCTTCGATTCGCACCGGTTTGATATTTTAATTACAATCTTTACACCTTCTCAGCTGCGGACTGACTAAACAGTTGTCAAATTATCGAGATCTCGTTATAATTAAGTCACGTGGATGGTCCCTCCTTATATGTTTCCCCCTATTTTCCCCTCTCTATGCTCCTAACTACATACTCATCAAGCCAAAACTGCACCCTAGTTTTAAATCAGTTCAAGTTTCCTTTCATTAACACGTTGAAAAAAAACGTCGAGCCAAATCTTTTTCACCCATTGATTGACTGATAAGAAAGTTGAAACTAAAAAAAATGCAACGCGACGCGTCGGAGTAGCGGGGGGTCACCAGGGATTGAACGTTTACGCGCTTGTTGCTGTTGGTGATGTCGTTGGAAGTCGTCGTCGTCGTCGTCGTCCTAACCGTCGTCGCCGACGGAAACAGCCAGTTTTTAAAATTCGTTAATTGTGCTGTTATGTTGTTAAATATTCCGCGAATAAACGCGAACGTGCACGGGGTGAACGAAGTAGTGGGGCGTGAGGACGCTCGCATCTCGACGACACGACGGTTCGGTGACGACTGCTCGACGGTCCAACCGTGCCGGAGCACACACACCGAGTTCTGGGGTGCTCCGTTTCGACGCAGCACAACCCTACGCGAAGCACTCGCATATACATGTATATTACTTAAAGGTCCACCTCCATTCCTCTCCTTCTTTCTTTCCCTACTCTTTCCTTTTCACGGGAACGACCTCAACATCACCAAACTCTAAGAGACTAAAACCGAGTTGTGAATAAAGTCAAGCAATTCCAGCGCAGACACCCCCTGTCATTATTTCCCACAAAAACAAATCCTGCACGCGTACTAGACTTGATGAATCACTCATATTTGTAACTCGTGACAGCCGGATCACCTCTACAGACGAGGCGTTTTTTGTTTCTCGTTCAACTCAGCCCCCAGAGGTTTGACGACTTTCGTCAGTCAAAGATTAGTGTCGTCACCTAGATAGTGAATCGGACGCGGGGAAACCATTATAATGAAATCTTAATTCGGTTCCGGATAACGTCAGTTTTTTTTTGCGGAAACGACGTTAGAAAAACGAGATGCAGAGTAAGAGCAAATGCTTATCAATCGCCAAGTTATTTCAGGAACTTTTTAAATATTATTTTCGCAAATATGCGAAAAGAATTCAAATTTAAAATGAATATTGAAATGGCTAAATGAATCCAAGTGATAAATTGTCGAACTTTGTAGATTTCGTTGACCATCATAGGAATTTTTACGAAAATTCTTTAATACAATTCCTCGGTGCATTACAGAAAAATAAAGTGACAAAGAATTCGCGTGGCCTTCATCCTACATCAGAGTTTCAAAAGACCATGTAATAGATTCTGAAGTAACAAGCATGACATTTTTATTTCACGTCTCTGACTTTGACGATAAGTAGATTCTGTATGGCGTGCTTCTACTGAGGCTAAGATGAAAGCAATTTAGTTTTTAATTCCCGTTTTGAGTGGTCGTTAATGAAATATCATCCTTTACCCTTAGCCACAATTAATTTACCGAACTACCATAAGTCTATGTCTGCCCTGCATCAATTTTATCTTCAGTTCTGTTTTCACGACACACGATAGAGTTTATAAATTTCTAAAATATATGGATTTCGATTATTTAATTTGAGTTATATGAAAGCCTACGGAGAGTTTGATTTAAAACCATCAAAATAAAGCAGCGGATGTGGCTGTACCGCAGATGGTAAATCAAGAGCGTATGACGAGCGATGCAAATGGGTCGGAGCGGTTATGAGGTTGTCCTCTGATGCCGCCCTCTATGAAAGCTAATATTGGACATATTCATGCATAATTTATAAATCCACCGTATATTAGTGCTCAGATGGATCATAATCTCAAATTACATTGATATTGATTTATTTTGTGTTTCAGAACATATTTGTTTGTATGTTTTTTTCTCTTTTAATTACTATAATGATTTGATTTGATATTGAGCGAGTAAGTCCAACAGATATTCTCCATTGCGAATGTCTCGGGTTTTTTGAAATTGGCATCAGCTGGTTCAGGTCGTTGTGAACAAAAGCAAACGAAAAATAGGGACGAACCGAAATTTGTTCGAAACTTATATAACAATCGGTTTATTTGGTCGGATGCGTGTGTGGGTGTGTATTTTTGTGACTCCACTGATTTTGTAAGAGACAAGAGTTTTCTTTCCAAAATTAAAAGAAGATTATGTTCGTCAACATGTTGTTGGAACTTTTAAGCCTGCAATTGAATAACTGTGGTCTCACCACTTGTGTAAAAGAGCATTTTCATTCTCAACTTTCACGACAGAGTCATCTGGAATAAAACTTATCCGAAGACGCAGCATGGAAGATTGCAAAAGTTTTGGTGACGATGCATTTTGCTAGGAACAAATGTTCACTAAGGATTCTTAGAACATTGTCAGAGCAGAGTATAGTTGAAATTCTTCCGCAAGTAGATTTGAGACATTCGAGATAATTAAAAATAACATTGTTGTCGAAAAATCACATTGGATTTTCGATTAGATGCTGCGCTTTTGCGTATTGTTGTGTCGAAGTTAAAAAAACAACCGGATGAGCATATTCTCCTGCTTGATTTTCGACATTAAATAATTTTCCTTAATTCTTGAAGTCAAGGCTCCACTATGTCTTATTTTTATAAAATCGGGGTGCGAACGATTTTTGCAACGCTATGAAATCGTATGACATAAAAAATATGTATTGTTCGTAATCATTCCTACCAGAATGCTTAAATGTGTCAAAATAGATTCAAACTGTTTCATGTCTTATTTCAAATTATTCGTTGATCATTAAGATTTTAATTCAAATTTTATTGCACAAAAATTCACGTGAATTTTTATGAATCTGCAGAATTGTCATAATTTCAGCTTCACATTGATAGAGGTCCAATGAAACAAAAGAAAATTGTGAATACATCAATTTGTGAATTGTTGAGGTGAGAGAAAAACAATGTATCGTGCGTGTTATATTCGTATTCACTTATTCGACAAACTTCTTATTCTCCATGGGATTCTTATAACAATTCACGTGAGATTGATTGAAGAGGGGAAAAAAATCTCTTATCCCAAATTTATATGCTGTAGCTTATAAAGCGTAGATGCCCTGGAATATTTAAACCTTCTAAAGCCAATAACCAGTGGTTGTAAAAAATTGATGTGTGCTAAAAAAAACGAGCATTTCATTGAATACATAACGCGCGGGTATGAGGTTTCCATTTGCTTGTTTCTCGGATGGACATCCCTCAGTGCAATTCATGATCGAACATAGGAAATGAAGATTACCATTCATGATTTCGTTTTATCGATACACTTCTGAAATCCCTGCCATACGTCTCGTCTCTGTCAGGATCGCACTGATCCTCTGACAATTTTCCTGCCGTTTGATCACATTCGTGGGCCAACATGATACGAAGTTATCCGCTAATCTCGTTAAAGCCAAATCAGGATACCAATCGAGTTCAGAATTTACGATCAGAGTTTCTTGTTGTCAGAATGTGCACCGTGGAACAATTCGCTGAACCTGAAGTTTAGTAAAAAGCGTATATGATTACCTCAGAAATTACTCGTTCACCGACAGCTATGAGTGGGCGGTTAGTGAATTCAGCGCTTTTCCAAATAGCGCAGCCTCGGGCGAGATCAGGGCTTGGTTGTGTGACCGCTTACCCTTGTACCGGCTCGCTCATTGATCGTTAAGCGGGAGGTAGTTTTTCTGACTTGCCAGGGATGCTAACCAACTGAAAGTCAGTAAAATACAGCCGTCTGCGTTGGCGAGGTTTTCTACGGTTTGTCTTGGCCCTCGTGCAAATATGGTACAGCAAGGCATCATGAAAGTATAGCTCTGAGCAACATTTTAAGGGGTCCCACAGGAACAGAACCAGGAAGTTAGTTATAAAGTGGAGAAAAAAGTGTGGAAAAACTCAAGCAAGGGTTTAAGCAGTAACTCCGGAAAAAAAGTAATTGCCCTGTTCCGGCGTTGAAACTCTAAGATTTAAAATGCACGGTTGTATAATTTGTAAGTGCGATTTCATTTTGGAATTTGTTACTGTATCAAGTTCTCAAATTTCGAGTTACCATCGCAGAGAGACTATTCGAGAAAAGCGTTCAATTTAATTTATTTGCGAGAACAATGTAAACTTATAAAATAATTAATTGTGTATTTTGATGAAATTGTCTATTTCACAAGGAACATTCAATCTCGATATTCTTGAAACAATGGCAGTTCAGCGAAATAAAATGTCGTAACCAGCCTCGTCTGACTCGATAATAATATCGAAGTAAATGCAGATAAGGATTGCTAATAAAATATCAACACTCTTCAAATTGTAGGGCATTCCCAAGAGTCCTGTTAGATATTGAGAAATGATTGTGAAGCTATAAAATATCGATGAAAAGATATATGGCGTCAGGAAAAAAAAACAATATGGGAAGGGAAAATAAAAAAACAATATTCAGTGAAATATTACTCTGGTAACACGTGTGACCGTATTTTCGAAGAATCTTATGAATATTTCCAAAGTCTAGGATACATCGAGCATCTTTTTTCCATTTCTTTTCATCGCTGAAACATTTTCTCCACATATACGAAACCTTTTGCTATTTCCGTTGCTTTTTCGATCTATCAATCGTCCTTTTTCGTATCTCTTATATATCGTGAAAAAGCGTTCCACTCAAACACAACCTACTCTTGAATTCATCAGTTTATTTTATTGCCAAAGGATCCCATCGCATCATGACTCCAGGCGGTCCATGGAAACAGGGCTTCGATGCTGTATCGAAACGCACGAATTAACAAATACAAAAGAATAGAATTTCAACGTCTTTTTTCACAAAAATATATAAAAAAAGAAATAAAACCCCGTGGCTGGGGTTCTGACATCTTTTTCCGTAATTATCAACCTGTGGATTTGTACAGTACATTTAAAAGCATTGTATTCTTTGCATATTTCAAATAGATCCATTCGCAATAATAGCAAATTTTTCCAATCGCTTTGATATAACTTATTCGAATAATTATAAAAATCCGATTCAAGGAACGTCACTTTGAACTAACGACCATTCCCTTTATCAAATATAATCCATTTTCTAGTTATGACGCGATCAAGGATTATTTTTAATTCTCAGTGAAAGGACACCGGAGCTACCGATGAAGGAATGTGCTTCCATTCCCAGAGAATATTCTTCCCGGCTGTCACTAGGCCAATCGATGCTAAATTGGATTTGAGGACTCACCAGATTAATAAAGTTGACATCAAACCTTGGCCAAAAGGCACCCTGTGAGATTTATATCCTGACGAAAAATCGAATATTTAAGTAAAAAACAATCGCAAACTAATTTAGTAATCGACCCTTCGAAGCGGACAAACTCAGCTCCATTTTCCTTCTTTATTTTTATCTCTGCGATGTTTTTTGTACTCAGTACGTGAATTTTTTAAAAAGATTTTTCACTTTTTTTTCAGTTTGCAAAATCGCAGTGTGCGGAACATTTCAAAACATAGTATCTCTGTATATCGTCACGATAAATCATACACATTTATTATATTATATAATATTTAATGAACGATAGCTGTTGTCGGAATTTGCAAGTCAACGTGGCGTCAGATTAACACCGGACCTGGAGTCTACGATTCTCTCTTGATATCGTACCCATGGTAAAATCGATTAGGGCTGCGACAGACGATATCGTATGTGCATAATTAAACTGATGGGTACCGAAGCCAGAATGTCTTTATTACGTGAATGTTGCTATAGATATATACATATATGTTTTCAAAGTCCTTATTCCCTCATGAGAGTCAAACATGTATGTTCAACTACGATTATGTCATAATAATCCCTTAATATCTACACACCCAAAAGCTGTCCATAGTGGAAACTAATGAAATTTCTCTGAGAACAAAAGTCTCAAAGAGCTTCTATTGATGAAATAAAAAAGAAAGATTTTCAAATATATGAAAGAGGGTATTCATTTTTCAATAATTTACACGTGTATTAGACTGATGCAATTTTTTCGAAGTTGAGAATAAAGCGCGTTTTTTGTTGATAATGAAAAAGAATTGACAAAATATAATAATTCGTTCGGAAATTGCTTCATATCAATTCAATTTTCTCATTTCATATAGATAACTTGTCATCTGCTGCGATATAAAGTTGGCCATCAGTTGATGAAGTTTCGCCACCCAATATATCCGTTTTCAATCAAATCGATCTTCCATTTCTTCGGACAGTGTCAGTTAATAATCTTTTCGTAAATCTAGATTACCAAAGAAGCGGAAAGTCTTTGGCAGGACGTAGAAAGAATAAAAAAAACCTTGAGGAGAGCGAAAAGAGGGATAAAAAGTTTGGGCGAAATACGTGACACGAAGTTGTGAAACTTTGCTCGTTAGATCGATAAATATTGATTAAACGAAACAGTCGGGCAGCTAATTAAAAATATACTAAGTTTTGGTCGCCAAATGAACATTAATTATTAACTACGGAAAATTCTGACGAGGGCTTCCATGATGAATTGTTCTGCCTCGGAGGACTTGCGACAGGTTTCGAAATATACGAATCAACTCATCCAATTAGCGACTTACTTCTCGCGCTAAGAATATACGTAACGATTTACGCAAAATTTTCATTTCAAAACCTAAATCCCTTCCACTTATTACGGTTTTTCGTTCTTCGGAACTGTTAGTTTTACAAAAATAATAACAAAACATGGACCTTTCTTTTTTCAAATTTAATGTCTACTTTCAATTCTGTATGTCGTTCGATTGGGTTGTTTGTTCTTTTTTTTTTTTTACTTCATTTGAATTTGGTTCTAATAGTTATTCGAGTTCGGATAATTTTCCTTCGACCAATTGTCCTAGAATCGTGGTTTTATACAGTCAGGAGAAATGTCTGTTCAAAGTTGCGGCCTTATCAGCGGTTTTGGCTGTCTGAACAATCGGAAGTTCAAGCTTAACTTCGAGGAACGCTAAATTTGATGATACCGTCGTTGCTGACCACAGGCGCGGGATCCAGATGTCGATTTTGAGGACGTTTTAACGATCACTATTTTAAACGTTTGTCAAAATATACTACGTCATTAACTACGAAAAACCTTCATCCAATTATTGTAAAAGTTTCGCGAAAGAACATTTCTTTTTCCTCAAATCTTTCCAATCTGTCTATTACGTTTATCCTTAGAAGCTAAGTGCAAAATCTCGCAAAGCTGACTTCAGGGGACTTGAAAAATGAGTTCCGTTTATGTGTGGAATGAACGTTATACGGATGGATAGAAATCGTGGCTTTCAAGATAATGTGGAAAAAGAATGGTACGGACGTCGAGTTTCACGAAAGCAAAAATTTATGGAAAAGTCAACAATAGTATTTGAAAAATGATTTTATATGACCGATGATCCATGTTTTCATTGGATTACGAGAGAACGACTGATGCCTTTTTTTCAGGTTTTTAACAATTTTTTTATTGCATTTCCGCGAAAAAAATTCACACATTTTAATACATCGTCTGTGTGATTTTGGAATTTGACAATATTTCGAAGCGATCATTGGTCATAACTGAGGGGCTCTAAAATTGTGTTTCAAAGTAAATCCTGATGATACAAAATTGATGATACAGTTTCGTATTAGCGCGAAACACCCAAAGAGCAAATATTTTAAACTGATGTGAATTTAAGAAAACGAAGGAGAGCCAAATTGAAAACTCTGTTCAAATTCTCACCAACTTGTGAGTGCATTATAGCTTTGCTTCAAGCTCCGCTGAGCCCATCTCTACTTTCGTAAAGTCTTTACGAGATCATTCATACCGAGTGAACCCTGTACGCTTTCATAATGTCGCTGAAAAAGATCTCGTCCAAGAAAAGCAAAGACGAAGAGGGAGTTAGTGAGGAAGGAAGTGTACAGAAAAGAAAAAAATCGCTTTTATGCTGAAAAATTATTTTAACAGCCACTTTGCAAGCTGCTCATATAAATCGCCAATTGATAAAAACTTCGTACTCGTTTTCATTCTAAATTTCAAAACCGTGAATTCTCCAAAGAATATTGATTTTTTTTGTCCCTTGCCAAACAATTGAAGAAATTGAAAATTCGAGAAAAGACGAGAACTCAGGAGGTGTAAAAATACACATGTAAAATTTTTTCGATCAAAAGTGAAAACATTATCGATTTGGATAAAAATATGCTGTTCCTTAGCATGAAAAAAAAAAAAAAAAACAAAAAAAAAACATTATGTACTTTCATTCGACTCTGCAAAATTGTGTTTTCATGATTAAAAGGAACGTTGCCACAAATTCTAAACATTTTCTGTTAACGTTCGAGCTCATTTTTCAAGTGATTTGCATTCAAATCCTGATGCACATCCTTGTGAGAATATCGTGAAGTATCTTGCCTTTCGAGAACTTCCGTCGATAAAGTAGTCACTTCACAAAATTCTCTACAGAACGACACAGCTGTTGCAAAATCAGAGTGAAAACGGTTGGAAGTCTGCCTTGCCGACAACAAGAGCATAGCTGGAACGTCGATATCGTACAAGGGGTAAAAGTACTTGAGTCACTATTTTCTTATGCTCGATTACAAACGGAAATATGCCGATAAATTATTACAGCGCATCTCAACCGGTATTCCATTTTTTTTCAACCCACCGATTGCCATTGATACCAAAATTAATTAAATATGTAGCGACAAAAAGATCAATGTTTTGCCTGAAAACAGCACTGAAAAAAAAAAAAAAAAATCACACGATGCCCAAGTTGACACCATTTTTCTGTCATCAGAGAACCGACAGATTGACTCTCTGATGACGAAGAGTAATATAAATCGTAACATGGATGTGAAATATGAAAAAAACGTTAGTAGAGTGTGACAAAAACACGGTAAAAGTCAGTTAGTCTCTGGACAACTTTGGAATAAATGAGTACACGACCTCGGTACAATCGATATTTCAATTGAATATATATACATTGACAGTCCATCGTATCAGGACTAGTAGAGACTGTTGATTCGCACTGATGGTGACTGCTCGTCGATCCAATCTCCAACATTTCTGATTATATATATTTATAAATTACATATATAGTCCAGTATGTGTTTGTGTGCTTTAGGTAAGTTTATTTATTTATTATTATATGTATATATACATACATACGAGATTCACCCATGTGTTCAAGCATATTGAACACGAGTCAGTACAAATTTGGACCAAAGAGTAAATATTGACCTGTCCCATGAACTTATCAGGTTCATGAGAAATCCATGATGTAGTTGTACGTAGTAGACGTAGTACGTATAGAAAAGTATTTGTAACAATCATTCATCGGACTATTGGATTTTTTTTTCCTCAAACAATTCATTTTTTTCTACGTAGGAAATTTTTCGTAAATGTTATAAAAATTAGGGCCAACACCATCGATCGTTCTCATTGTCGGTTGAAAACCGATGAGTTTTGGGTGGCGGTTGTATAAAGCATTTGTGCCCAAGGGGACATTTTACGCCCTCAAGCGAAATATAATTTTTATATATCTGTGATAACTTTTGTATTCTGATTTTTCTTGGAAATGGAAGTGATTTTGTTAATCAAAAGACATTTTGATAAAAGTTTAGAGGAACCGTAATTCAGAAAAAATGGTCATCCAAATCGTGATGAACTGTCAGTGATGAAAGAATGGTTATTGATGGGATTGCTACAGACAAAGAATGTACCCTGACCTAGTGTCGTTGTATTGTTTTTTTTTTCTTTTTTTTATGACAACGAGAACGACAGATAAGTTGAAATGCTTGCCTCTGACCGTTCGGTTGAATGTGTATTATTTATTGGGTCATCGAGTACATTGTCGAAAATAGTTCTTCCATGTGAAAGACCTGATTCCCAAAAGTCGATAACGATTTCTGATCGTTGTGCTTGTTATCGTTTTGCCTTTTTTTTTTTATATTTCCTTGTTCACTCGTGTATGCGTAGTCCACATATTGTTCGAAAAGTTTTTTTTCATGATGCACGAATTGACGATTACGAGGATATGATCTGATCGATTTTGGGCACAGAAAGAAATCCGGAAAATAGGTCGTCGTCGCGCTCAATCTCGATGTATTTATCTCTGTTCGGGGTTCACGTATTCTCTGGCAAAACTCCCGAGATAAACACACTCTAACTTTTTTGCGGAAAGATTTATCGCGAACGAACCACGTCGTGATAATCGCTTTAGTATCAGACGGTCTATGTATCAATGTTTTGGGTTGAAACGCGTAAACATACGTTATCCATTCCTTGCTTAATTTAGTAACGAAGCTGTTTTTCTTTTATTTTATTTTTTTATTGCGGAATCCTTCTTCGTAATGAGCAACCGCAACATCAAGATTCTCCACGAATTTGGTGGTTTTCAATCGTCATTTATGTAGCCACAGGAGTGTGAATTGAATCGATGCAAAACCAGTTGCAATGAACCTTCAATTTCAACATTACTTAATTTCCTGAGAAGAATTCCGAGAATATTATTTCAAGATCTCTTCTGTACGAAACGATTTTCTCACACTCACCATTTTTAAAGCCATTTGAATACTAAATTAGATCCCCATCGAAAGACTTCGTTCGAAATAATTCAAGAAATCAAAAATTCCATTCCCGAAAACGATGATCTCATGATCCTTCGTATATACGCTGCTCATTGAGTTGGGAGTGGAAGTGATAAATTGAAGTCTCCCCTCTGAAGTACTTTTGAGACAGTGGCATGAGAAGAAATTCAAATTTAAGGCACTGTCCTGAATCCCAAACATTTTAAATTCCTTTTTATTTGAGAACTTTGATCAAAAATTGTGGCGTATGGTGCTGAATGGAGCTCATGATTTCGATATCCTTCATCGGATTCCCGAGACTTGTGATTTGTTAGCAATAAGCTCCCGATAAGCTGTGAGAACCAGTTTGATAAATGAATGTGGCCAAATATGAACACGAACAAGATTTATCGACACGAAATTTATGAATCAAATTGCTAGCTGTCATTCTATAGACACCAAATTTATGTGTCGTATAGACGTTCTTGCCAACGATTGAAAAATTGGCTGATAAAACAAAACAATACTCGTGGACCCCAATCTAAAGAAAAAAAAAATACTTCTTTCAGAACCCTTGACATTAGGTCGATACTGACTCCGGACATGCGTTAAAAGGTGAAAAAAAGTGGGACAAGAATTCTAGGGTTCATTTTGACGAAGCTACGTCTCATACTTGCTGCTTCATCAGTCTTTTTATTGATTGGTTTCCCAATTATTATTTACTGTATCAGGGTTAATAATTTTGCGAAGTTTCTAATTTATACACCCAGAGATCGTATAAAAAATGTACTACGTAAATTCAACATTGAGGAAAGTTCTTTCACGTAATATTGAACAAGTCTTATGTTCTATATATTTCTTCTTCCGACTATCGTCTCTCTCGAGATCTGCAATATTTTATTGGCTCCGAGTTTACGCTCAAATTCCACTTGTATACTGTAGTTTGGGTACTAAAGTGAAGTACGTTATTGCTCTCTTCGGCCCAAATAATGTACAGGGTGTCCACGAACAGTGTTACCTTCCACAAATATCTCGTACTATATTATTGGTTACACGGGGAACCACCTTTTGTATAAATGTTGTTCTGGCTCATGGGAGACCAGTTAGAATGCACTCGACTATCCTGAGGGTTCAAGTGTTCGTAAGATTTCGAAGTCATTTGAGGATAATTCTATTCCCTTAAAATGGCTTGCTGGGAAATGGTATTTTTTTCTTCCGTTAGATATGTCGTAGATCCTAAGATATTAAATCGACCTTCAATATATTAATTGACCTTCAACATGTCTTATCATCATTCGAAATGATTATCATTCGGCATTTGAAAACGTCAGATTTTTCTGCAGTCGTTGCCGGATAGAGAAAGTTGCCATTTGCCCTCGACGAAATAATGTTCGTGCGTATGATCTTATAGCTCCTCATTGTAATGTTTATTGAATAAACGTCGCTCAATAACACGCTCGTGTGGAAATCATTGCATACAGAAATTATAATTGGACACCCTATGTTGATATTGAAAAAAAAAAAAAAAAAAAAACCTATTGCTGGCATTGTAAATTTTCGTTAGTCACAATGTTTTATTGGGTGGAAAACAATGCTACATTCATATTTGTCTTTCAACGAGAAGGAATACAGAGAATTGTAGTTCAGAGATTAAGTTCAAGCAGCGCACTTGAGCATCTGCGATAACAACCGAATGCTGAGAACTCTCCACAAACGGCACAACGAAACACCCCTTCTCTCGCCTCCATCATCCCGCCGTTGGAGGACATGGATACGGGCTAAATATCTGAACTATAAGTCTCAATAATAATAATAAGGTCAGAAGAGCGATCAAAAAGATACTTCGACAAAACATTATAAAGAAAAAGTGATCTTGATGAAAATTGAAAACTCTGTGAAGCGTTGACGTAATAAATTGAAAAAATAATTGCATTGAGTTTTCCGTTTCGTTCCATTCAAATGTAAAATCGTGGACAAATTTAAAAAGCTATACGAAAAGATTTATAACTTAAAAAATACGACAAGAGCAAATGGGTGCAACTTTGGGTTTTTGGATGACTTGGCCTGTGCAAAATTCAACTTTGTCAATCGTTTCTGTTGATGTAATTGTTAATGGCAATTTTTCAAACAGGATATGGACGATCCACAGTGGCATAGGTAGTTCTAAAATTGCTCGTTTTATTACGTTTAGCGCTTGTCGATACCGTGTAAAAGGTGGAACATAAATCCCCTATCATTTCGACCCCCATCAGTATGATAGACGATGTTCTACTAACCCAATAGCATGGTATTCTATCGCGTCATATCGTTGAAAGACGAACCATTAGTCGGTGAGGAGCGTTAACTTGATTATACGTACTCCCCTTTCATTGATAACCAAAATCGAATAATGCCAGTATACACATAACATATTTGTGGTTTGGTATAAGAAGTAACGTAAATATTTTTAGTTTATCTTGATACGAGAAGCGTGTAAGTTATGGGCTAAGTCACTTTTCGTAATTAACTAACAGAATGATTTCACAAAATCTTACCCTTGATTCACGATTATGTTGTGACTCCCAAAGAGACGACGAAAACCATTGTCAAAGAAGTAGAACACATTGCCACTCACCTGAAACAGACGATAAAGAATTTGAAAAAAAACACACACACACAACAAAAAGTCGGTGAGTTCTTAAGATCTCATTTTAGATCACAGACATTTTATTTCATCTGGCAACCGAGATTATTTATAATACAAAAATGTCAAAAAGTAAAAAAAAATATTGGTGGTAGAATATAATGGAGAACGGAATACGGTGAATTTCCGATAATAACACAAGAACCATTTTATCATTCGGTCTATATACGTATATATCTATGTCCTCGAGCAAAGTAATGACAAAGGACAATGAAAACGCTCTTATCATTCTTTCGTAGAATAAGTATGGTCTCTTCTACGACAAATTATGAAAAAAAAAAATGAGAAAAAGAATATATTCCCGAGAGTCCTCTTTCAGACTAGGAGAGAGCAATTCTGTCTGAATGACACTCGTTTTTTTCAACCCCTATACATTTTTCTGAGCACTATTTTTTTCCAACCCTTCCGCACTGCGGTGAGAATCGTTTTTCTTCCTTTTTCAGAATACCAGCCTATTTGCTGACCCAAGAGCTATGCGACCTCGCAACACGTTTGCGAGATCCCGGTTTTTTATGTACAATCTTGTGTACAAACAAAGGCAAAGTTCATGACTGTTTGTCGATATACAATTGAATTGAGTTCCAATTGAGATTCATATATATATTTATCAGTTATGGAGCATCAAGACGTCAAAGCAGATTGACAGCATATCCCAGTCAGGAAGTTTCCTTATGGGTGGCCTTGAGGATTTAAATGTCTATATGTTTTGCTTAACGGAGGAAGAAACACGACTCTATACCTACATGTTCACTGTTTCGTGCCAAAATCAACACCCGGATTATGCAGAATATATAGAAACAAATATAAACATTGTACACGTAGTGAATATAATCCTCATGTTGATTTTGTCATATCTATTTCCACTGGACGCCTGAAGAAGCTCCAGAATCCGTACACCTCTGGAATAAAGGAGTATGAAATAGTCTCATGCGATTTTCCTTAAATAAGTTTTCACTTTTTTAGAAATATGCTTGTGTATACATAAGTATATATGTCGCTAAAAAAAAGTTCGCAGCAAATGAGAGGATTCAGGGATTTCAAAATTGCACCAGGGAAGTTGACACAAACTAAGGAAAGGTGCTGTGAATTTTTGCTTGGAAAAAGAAACGGTCATATATTTTGGTAGAAAAGCCTCAGCAGGGGGATGATTCCATTGCGGAAAATAACGACGGAAATGCCCGACAGTATAGGGGAAGGTCAGATAGTTGGCGTTATTATGTGAACTTACACCGCACTATTGCAACAGAGACGCCAAGGGATTCGTCCTTGATCCTTAACACGAAGACAGTAAAGAAGAACAGAAGTAGCGGGGCAGGGAGGCGCAGAACGGAAAGTCCGGCCCCACATGTCAGTATAATCGTGACTTGACTTTCACCTACATGTAGAACTCAAGGAACAAAACACTACTATATTGTTTCCAGACATCGGTAGACTTCTGTCTAATCACGCGATGTCGTTCTTCCAACAACACTTTTGTTTTCTGTTATAAAAATACTAGAGTAGCCACGCAAGGACGCTTATACGAAAGTTCGCCATCTACTATTGAAGAATCTTCAATTATATATTGGTTGTAAAAGAGAAGGAAGTAAAGGGTCGTAAGTATTGGATACCGCAATTAAGGGATCAATGTCGGTGGATAATTTGCATTATGTATTCTAGTCCCAGACAAGAACTCATGCAACGGTAGTTTTGAGTTACTGTAGCGATTTTTCAAACTTTATATTTGTTATAAAATGAATTCATGTCAGAACATTCAGTATTATTGATGCCGCAAAGTTTTTTTATAGGCAGTAATATTCTACGAACTGCATATTAAGTAATTTCTTTTTATGTAGTTGCATTTGGTTTTATCAATTACCAAAGTATCTCTTAAGAAATGGGAAATAAGAAATTAATGGTATGTAGAATGTAGATTTTGCCAACTATCGTTTTGATCTAAATCTGTTTCTATATCTGTACTACGCTCTCAATGAGAGCGTCAATAAAAGAATGGAATAGCAGATAAAACATCGCGAACTGCGCAACAAAAATTTTATCTGCCAACTAACCAGTATTACGACTAGAGTTTCGAGCCTGAACAGTGAAGTGAATGGTTTCCTCAATTGCCTGAAAAGAAAACACCATGACACGGATATCAAACGAAGTAGTTTTCTGATCTGGTTCTTGTCCACCATCCTAAGACACACTTTTCCAGGTTTCTGGAAAACTGGTTATGGTGACCCTTTCGCTTATTTCAGCCCAAACAAACGTAACTTTGGAATGACAAAAGATCATACCTTTCATCGAGTCTGAAGGAACATCTGGAGAGGTCGCTCCAGGCGCTCATGCTTCGGCTACGACGCCTGATGGAGGATGCCGGAAGCCTGGCGCTGCTTCTTCGTCTCGTCGAAGCCAGATTGTCGGCTTCGAAACAAACTCTCGGAGTAGGATGTAACTTCTGTTGTTGACTGGGAGGATTTTGAGAATTATTGTTCGGTGGAGTGGACGATGGTGTTAAGGCAGCAGGTGTGTTAAGATCGGGCAGGGCCTCGTACTCCCAGCCACGGGCTCCCATGTCCAGGAGAGGCTCGGCCGAGGCGTTCGAGCCTCGCAGAGGATCCCGAGGCTTACGATGATGAAACAGAGCAAATATTCGACAGGTTGAATCATTGGTGCCACAGGATTCTTCCTTCCTGCCGGAAAAGCATTTCACCCTCGAATCCAGCTTTGATGTAGCTTTTCAATGTACTATCATTAGGTTTCTCGCGACAAAAAAGACTTTTGTATTCATTACTTTTACGATAATGGAAGCAGCAGCATATTTTCGGAATTTGACGTTCCGGAAGAGGTCTCTTTGATCTTCCTATCGGTGTCTCTCTCGCGAGCTTTCGCACCTTCTCTCTCTCTATCTCTCTCTATCTCTCTTACTCGCGATTATATGCTTCTATTTTTATATATCTCGCTCGGTATCTCTCATGCTGATCGCACTTTGTCGGTTTACAGAGATGAAATAGAGCGCGAAAAGCAGAGGCTACTCCTGTCCGAACCCGTACACCTCGTGCTCACTGACTGCGCTTCATCAACAAACGCTGAACATGTGCACGCAAACTTGCTATCTTCTATGTGACGCTTCTTCTTCAATACCTTCGACTACACCCTGTAGTGCTGTCTCCCTTTCTCTCTTTCTTTCTCCTCTCTTTTTCTCAGTCTTCTCACCCTTCGTAACGATATCCGTACGAGGTCAGAGAGTGATGAATATTTCAGGATGGTCGTACATCAATGCTGAGCTCACGGACTCGGCCATTATCACTCTGCGGCGTGGTTACACACTCTCGTTCATGATCGTCATAGTATCTGCAATTTCTCCTCCTCATGCTCCGTCTAACTGAGCTCTGTTGCTTTTTCCGTCCAGCAAAGTGCACTTTCGAAGCCTCCCGAACCTTAATGGAAATGTGCTTTTACCCGTTCTCTTTCTCTCATCCGCACAATTATTTTTAAGTGCAATAACGATTCTGGAAAAATTCCATTTTAACTATGTGTGTCACGCTATCATCACAGCATTGTTATCCGATGCAGCTTTTAAATTATCACGGAACTGGCTTGTTTTAAAGTCTCCTTATGACTCAGCCAAACTTGTCCAACGGTTATGAATCTCTTAATTTCAAAATTTCTATGGAATTCTCCTTTCATCAACGATCAATATAGACAAGTAATTATTATCGTAATATATTTTTGTCCGAACATTAACACGGTTAACAAGGGATTTGTAACGAACTATAGTTTCCCATATTAATAATGTCAATCTTTTCAATAACAACATTCGTTAACAATCTCAAGTTTTTTCAACAATAATTCAACGTTCTCAACAATTTTTCAACAGGATTTATCACTATTGTATTCTGTAAAGTTTTGCTGCGAAAAAATACTTTGTCAGGTTTTTTATCGTCTTGAGGTAGTCGGCATCTACGATTAAACGTTTTCTCTTCCAAACATTACCTCCGTCGAGAATTTAAGTAGCGGGGCATGAACAGCCTGAAGCAACACGGTTTAGAATTGGCTCCTCTTCAACGACAATCGTATTAATTATTTTCCCTTCTTCTCTATTCTCGTAATTACTTGGCACCAAACATTTTTGCCAACCTGTTCTACACAAGAGAACGATCACTCAAAACAATCTTCTATTGATTCGTAGAGATGCTCACAATTCTGTTGCTTGAATCAACGTAACAACACTCCAAACAAGTACCCATTGTCGTTTCGATGGTAAGACTCAATGGAAGGTTGTGCGGTCGATGCTGCTTGCCATTTTCACGTGGTACAAATGAGTCTGAATGTCTTAACACCATGAGGATTCATTGTGATACAACATGTCCTTATAAATATCCAAATCATTGAAGCTGATCCGTCCTTATATGACTTTCTTCTGTTTCACTTTAACTTTATCATCTTTTTTCACTCTCTACGGTAAAGATTCCTGATGCTTCAACCTTTTTTTCTCACACTACAAGATGCTACTAAATTTTTCTCATAGAATCTATTCGATTGACGGGCACTTATTATTTTCGAAACATTATTTTTGACGCAAAACAATAGCATTCAACGTGGAAGTTAATAATTGTGAAAAAAAAAAAGAAAACTCAAGCTTCCAATTTCCGGAAGCTCAACGAGTATATACCGGATCTGTGATCGACAGGTCGTCGATCTGTCAGGATTCACAACGAAAGTAAAACGCGCACTTTAGTGTTAATGCAGTTTTCCTGGCGATGTAACGCGACGTTCATCACGAGCGGAATAAATGAAATTACTATCGACTTTAGAGGTACGAGCTTTTCCTCGAAAATGCTGGAGATGGTCACATACACACGCATGTATAATATAGAGTACGCAGTGGACGTTGAGTGAGGCTGATGACGCGAGTAGTAGTGGAGAAAGAGCGCACAGCAGAACCAGACGTGGCGCACCCTCGTCCAAGGTCGAGGAACACGCGAGATCAGCAGTGGTGGTAGGTATTCTCTATAGAGCTTCAATATTTTCCAGGGGCACCCGAAAAACATCGAATACCTCAAACCATTTCAAAAGTTCATTTAAGAAAAATCGTCAACCATTTAGATGTACTTTGGTGTTTTTTCTTCATCAATAAACATTTAGGACGAGGAAACTGTTGCAGCGATTGCTATCAGTTGATAATGACAAGAATCTCACACTTTTAATAAATACCAAATAAAATTCTCACCCAAAAATGAACGTCAGAGTACTTTAAACACTTGCAAATGAAAAATCTTGCAAAAATAGATTGTAAATTTATTTTTCTTGAGACAGAGCGTTTCAAGCGTCTTTTTTTTAATTCTGCCTCTCATACTGATCGCTTCAGTGGTCTGCAGATACTATCTTTATCCTTTCTGTAATGGTCTTATCCAGATAAACTTGAAACTTTTTCCTTCTGAATACGGGGAATTATCAAAGTTATTACCCTCACCAATGGCCTCTTTGAGGTTTATCTTTAAACAGAATAGAAAAAAAAAACACTACCTCGAAAAACACTTGGTTTATACACGGATCCTTACACATACACGAACACTTAAGTAATCAAATTAATATATTTTCTGAAGCATGAAGGATTTACTTCCTGTGTGAACCTTCTGCAAGATTCTCATTATTGCACCAAGACACCCCTTTCACTGCAGTGTATCGTAGCCGCGGTAGTTTCTCTGGTGAAAACTATCTGTCACTACATCGAGCTCCAACACTCCCTCTTTTGATCCCTTCCCTTCTGGCGCACCTTTGCCCGATCTTTCACCAACCCTCTATCTCTTTATCTCACTTACGCTCTCTCTCTCTCTCTTTCTCGCTCTTGATCTTTGTATTTCTCACATCGCGTTAACTGTTTTTATGGAAACAAATGAGTTTCTCAAAAAATCTACATCTCATCTCATAAAATATTTCACTGTTCTTCTGCGTTCCTTTTGAGAATCTGCGTCCGTTTTTTCATTACCGCGGAATCATGCACCACTGTAGCCTCATCGCACAAGCACCCGTTTGCAAATCTATTCCCTTTTGGATAAGGTCTCCGCACACACATGCACGTGGACTCGCGACGTTTCCAAGGCGACTGCGCCACTCTGGGTGTACACCGCAAAAGCTCCTCGTTCACCCCCTGCCTGTTTTTTTCTTACCCCTTGGCTCCCCTCCATCAATCAGGGTGCTAAATGGACCAACAACTATCTGTGTAGAGTGGGATCTCCTGGGAAAATGTGAGAAACACGAAATAGTCCGTTACGCGAAATGAGAAAAAATAGACAGTTTCCCTATTTTTATTTACGTTTCTCGTGTTTTAAATCGTCGGAAGCTATCTTGAGTGAGGAGAAAAAATGTTTTTTTTTTTCTCTTCTTTTACAATAGTGTGCCACACGAACCTGTTTTCGTGGTTGCAATATATTTCGGGAAAGCATGACAATACTGTACCGCATTGCATGAATGGGTGCACGAAATATCAGCATCGATTTGGTCCAGAACGGACACAATGTTTTGCGAGTGGTGGAAGCAATTTTGCGATTGCGCATTTGACCAACGTAGGGAAAGCGCGGAAAGCTCAAATGGGTTTTCCAGACGCCACGTGGTCGCTGCAGGGAAATTCAATGCTGATGCGCGTCGTGATTTCGTCTCCCTGCAGGTGAAGAACCTCCAGGACATTCCAACCGCTGTCGCGGCAGAAATGAATTTTTATGTAGAACTTTTCTTACTGAGTTATTATTCATAAGGTATTTCGGTCGGACGCTCACTTATCCATGTATGCATTAAAATTGGATAGACCTGTGTACATACTCGTTTATTGATGGATTTTTTACCAATTATGTCAAATTTCTGATAATTTAATTAAAAATTATGTAATAATATTCTAAAAATGTAATTCCAAACGTGGAGGCAATAAGTTTAAAAATATCCGTCTCTGTCGAATTTGTTAGGGCTGCATTATTAAAACGAATAAAGTAGCAAGTTGATTAATTGCATTTTTGGCTCTCATTTTGGGTTATTCAAAAACTGACCAACAAGAAGTTGCTTGTAGCAAAAAACATTGCGAAATCGCATGGGAAATTTAGTACAGATTACATCAGTGCGTGGTTACCACGATTTCACGGTTCTCTACGAAGCCGGATCATTAATCATTCACGCTAAATTAAACGTCGAAAGACGTTAGCTCAAGAGCGATGTCCCGTTGTTTCCTCAGTTAACCTTTGGATTAATGATTTTCGCTTGGAGTATTATCATGCAGGCATAATTTTCTGTTCTTCGGGTTTCGTTGAATTCGCTGGTCGAAGGAAATGGAATTCCATGTTCGCTCCAAAGGAATCCAACAATTTTTTAATCATGTCCGTAAAAAAAAGCACTCCTGATAATGAAGAGAGGACAGAATTCATGCACCACATTTTTTTCCGCGTCTTCGCTTTGACCCAAATGTCCGTGCTCGGAATTGCTTGTAAAAAAAAAAAGCAGGAATATTTACCGAGTGATAAAAGAATAATCAATCGGCCGAGCTCCCTATGCATGCCTGAGGAGCTCCTATGGTCACACAGATAACCTCGGAAAAACCCGTGGTAAAGTCTTTTAGAAAATGTGTGCAAGCGCACTCTGGAGGCAAACTGTGGTATTGGCGAATTTCGCCGAGTCGGGATTGCAGAAAATTAAATTTCAAACGTTCGAGGAAGGCAGAAAGAATCTGAACATTTATCTCACTCTATCGTACGTCCCGTGAGGTAGGCTCCGCAAGTCAAAGAAATTGATTTGTTTAGACCTAAATCTCTTGGTGGTCGTACCGTGGTTTATGGTGGTGCAATTCGATCGTTTAGCAATCAACCATTTTTTTCAAAATATAATTTTCAAAATGTAGTCCCCGATAAGCCCCCCCCCCCCCTAGCCCAATGCAAAAAATTGAGTTTTTTCCTACGCGTAGCAAGATTTACCAGGGGTTAATCGACGCGGAATCGTTTGTCGGGGAAGAATATATTAATCAAATCGTTTTCCACGTAATATTAACACTAGAAAATTATAATTAACGAAGAGGCAAAGTGGGGCTTTTGCCGCGCGCGGCGTTAGTAGTTGTAGTTCAAAAAAGTGGTTCGCCACTGAACTATTCAATTGTGCCACCACGAACCACCGTACGCGCCTCGAGAGATTAATTTGAAAAAGATCAATTAATTTGTCTTGAGTGGGTTAACTCAGGAGAGGTCTTCATCATTCTACGATGTCCGATCGGTAAGAGAGTTTTCCATGTTTGCAAAAAAGCTGGTTTCGAAAATAACATCGGGTTTATCAGTATTGGTATGGGCATGTTTCTGGATACACCACAACTCAGTTGACCTAATAAAAAAGGTCGTCCTCCAGATAGAAAAAAGTCACACAAAGTCCTTTACATGGCTATCATTTTTGATCTGCGGTAAATCTCAATGCGGGTATTTCAAATTACAGAGTCTCGGGCGTTCAACGCTCACAAAGGTCGATAAACGGGTAACGAGAATGTAAACATAATATTAATTTTAGACGAGTCCAATTAGCTAAATTGGCTGCTTGCTATATATGCTCGGAAAAAAATGGCCGAATATATTATCGATCACAATTATATGCTAAGTCTGCCATAAGTGGAACTCATAACAAATTACATTTTCCTGAGTGATGAATATACGCTTCAAATATTCAGAGTAATTACTTTTTAATTGGACTAATAATATGAATATCAACTTTATGAAAAATAAGAATAACAAGAAAAATATCGTAAACGTAATACTGATCATTCTGGTTCGTTGACATCAGATGTCAGCTGGTTGAGGGTCGAAAAATCAGGTCCCTGAGAAGGCTGCGAAATGGACTTCAATTCACGAAATGCATTTCGAAAATTACTGTCTAGATTTGTATTTAATGGCAATGTCACTATATCTTAATTTCACGATGATCCAATTTGTTGAAAGGATTTGGTGGTCATTTGAATTCTTGGTGAAACTAACACGAAGAAAGTCCAATTATTTCACTCAACTACGTCTTTCATCCATCGTCTTTTCTGTAGATAAACCTGAATCTAAATTTTGTTTCATTTTTACGATCGTGAGCAAATTGACGCTCCATCCTCCATCCACGTTTCTGCACAAAAAGGTCGCACCCTTCTGATCCCTCCAGATTTTGTCCCATTGGGGAGATAGCAAAATCTCTTGGAATTCCAAACACTGTCCAGTGGAAGATGGCGAAATAAATTCGAACGCAACGGCGAGGTTGTAAAAAAATGTGATTTTATTGTGGTTCTCTAAAAAAAAAAAGATTGGCCATAAAGACACTCAGAAACAAGGTTGTTTTAGCAAATTTCAACGACGATTTTTTATCCTTATATATATACAAATATATAAAAATAATTTCACCAACGAACACGAGATTGAAATAAAAAAATCGTAACTCGAACTGACGTTCACTGGAGATAAATAAGAATTTAAGAATTCATCGGGATTTTTCAACAGAGTTTGTTGCAAATAAATTTATCATGAAAGGAATTTCCCATCGAATATTCTAGCATGGCGTTGCAATGTTTTCTTTAGAAGGAAAACATTATGATGTAAACATATCGACCGAAAAACTAGCAAAATTGGATCGTTTAAGCTTATGAGGTGCAGTATCATGCATTGAAGTTTCATATGGTGGAAAATGTTTCCACATGATTTGACAAATAGCTAGCTCTATACATGTGCGAAGGAGAGACAAGTGATGTTCGTTATAGAGGCGGTCAATCGTCCATTCCACTTGAGTTAACCAGCATTAGGGGGTTCCCTCAACGCGCTTGAGCTTCGTCACGAGTTAATCTCGGTTCTAGAACCGCAATCTTACAAGCGAGATGTTTTGTCTGCGACCTATAGTTTGTTCAAGACTCGAGCGACTAAGGAATGATGAGAATTAACGAGAGTTTCAATCTCCCATGGATAATGGAAAAGCGATTGCAGCAAATAATCCATTCACGAGGCGATCTCGGAAAATGATATTTAGGACAAAAACCCTAAGGCTTTTATGATTGCTTCATCGCTACTCCTGTCAACGGAAAGCCCCATTTATGTATGAAGTTATGTCCAGGAACGACAATTTTATTGATCGCCATTCCTCCGATTCCATCTTCACAATCATTGAAACATTCATCACTCGTGGGGAAAGAGAAAAATGTTTTATTTTTCTTTGATTCTCTCATGCCCGAATGAAAAAATTCACGTTGCCGCTGCGTTTGTATTAATGCTGGTCGGAAACGGAAATTTAGTGGTTCTTTACGAAAATACTGTAACAAAGGAAACATTTTCCAGTCACGGAACAGGTGAGATCGTAAACTAGTAAAAAATTAGAAGGAGATTTATTTCTCGATATCACTATCTTTCTCTTTCTCTTCTTTTCTCTTTTATTCCTTCACCTTTCCCTATCATTTTCGTTCGTGTATACACCTGATGAGAACCGAGACGAATAGCAAAAATAGAAACTCCGGTCGATATTAATTGTGTCAAGTGTGAGCCCTCGGGGCTCTCAGAACGGGACAGCATGCTCTTGCCTTCTTTTCATACAGCATTGTTGCGATAGAAAAGACAATGCCCGAGCACGTAGACGAGATAACTTCTATGTAACTCATGACCTCACGCTAAAAATTCGTGCACTGTAAAATGATGCGCATCTAGACTGTTCGTGGATTTTTTACTCACAAGACTCAAAACATTTGCAAATGAAAAAAAGCGGTGAGCATGAGAAGACATTTTGATATAAGATTTCAACTTTTCAAAGTAACGTTGTGTCGGGCAAAAAAATATAACTCCGATGTACGTCTGAGTTTGCGTGTTTGCATCCAATTTCAACAGTGTTCCTTTTTCATCTTTTACTACCATTTTTTTTTCTTTTTTTTTTTAATGGAAGAAAGCACGTAAAAACGGCTCCGTCTCGAAGGTATCAACCAAGTGTTTCACACGAAAATCACACACCCTAAGGGAGTACTTTTATCTTGTTCCCTACCTATATGTGCTTTCTTTTTATTCTATAAGATTGGCTGTAATATGAATATGTTTCCAGTGACAGTCTCTATCAAGCCTTTTCCTCGTATCGTTGGGCGACTTTTGTTACTAAAGATGGACTTTTGTTACTAAAGATTCATAACTTAGAGAAGCATTTTTTGCGATCTAAATTTGTTGATTTACATCCACATTTTAATTATTTATATTGGCGATTGAGGCTTCCTTGAACTATTATGGGATTTGTCGAAGAATCCCAAACGTTTCACTTTGATTTTATACAAATCGGGAGGATTTATTATCTGTCAAGTTTTCATAGTTACGGAACAAAGAACGAAGACAAGTCTGCACGATAGAGGAATATCTGAAAACTGGAGAAGCCTGTATGGGAACGCTATTCAAATAACAAAGCCTTGTAGGGAAAGAAAAGACTGAAGAAAAAAAAAAAGATTCTAAGAGGGTTGCAAATCTCTTACATTCACCCTTCAATGCCTACCATTTTTATCATATCGTTGAATAAAATCCTTTTAAGCGAAGCGAACTAGTAGCTCTACAAAGCCGAAGTCACGAACGCATTATTATAATACTTCAAACAAACAAAAAATATAACTGATATCAAAAACATTCATCTGTATTCCATAGAATACCCTGCCATTGCTCTCAAAAAACTACCAGTTGATTTTTAATAATTCAATGAAGTTAGATCGATCGTATCCGTAACTTTAACCTTCCGTAAAAAAGAACGATTTCTTCCAATACTTTCTCATTGAAAAAAAAAAAAAAAAAAAAAAAAAAAAAAAAAAAAAAAAAAAAAAAAAAAAAAAAAAAACCAAAACATGCCCGTGTTATTGAGTTGAACAGATGATTTCCAAGCTTAAACCCATCTGCGATGGAATACTGGCAACACATTCGGGGTCCCAAACGCTTCAAAGGATACGCGAGCTTATTCGTTTCGAGGGCTTATGACTCAAATGGTAAAAAATTTATCGGAACCTTAGTCTTTTCAATTGAATGACGAATACGAGTCGGAAAGACCGGCTCTTTCTACTGTCAGACCATAGAATGAGACTGAACCGGGATAGATTACACATCACTTCCTATGGAAGAATGGTCTAGAAGATCCAGATAAGTTCCGTTTCACTTCTGTGCGCTTTCATTGGTACAAGATCGCTTCATTGGCTCCAAACAGAACGAAGACTTAAATGCACTTCACTTCAGTATCGTGTTCGATTCCCATGTGTAACTAAGAAAGGAATTTCGTTTTTCCTCGCTCTCCCAAAATTCCTTGCTTTCCAGACTTGATAAAATAACACTGCATTCAACTCCGAGCGAAAATTAAAGCCGGATGTGTATGACATTCACGAGAGAACATAATTTCTACCCGAGAGATTTTATATTAGAACATGAAAAAAAGTCACACCAATAAAAAAAAATTATGTTATTTTAAACGAGACTGTCCACATGTTATGGTCAGTCGCAGCATGAAAGAATCCGCTGCTAAAACTCCTTTCACCGTAATCCTCACTTTTTAAAATTTTATTAAGAAGTTTTTACTTTGCACATTTTCATCTTTTGAGTTCCGGACACATACAAAGTGCAGCTCGTCAAAGGAGAGTGGCGGATACTCAAAACTAGCTCTATGGAGGATCCTAGAAAATGCAAGGATGCTTCAAAGCTCGAAAAGCATGTACTAAAAATATGATGATAGGGGGAAGAGCATGGACAAGGAAGAGCTAACGTTAGTTCGTTAGCAAGCAACGTGTACAAGCAATCAAAGAGATTTCAAGTGTTGGAAAGAGGAGAAACAGACACTGGTTCATGGTAACTAGAAACTAACACGTTCATGCAACTTCGGTTTCACATTAGCTTGCGGAATGACTGCGAGCAGAGAAACTCAACCACTATTTATCAATTCTTCAATACTTCCAATGTTCTGAAGTGTAAAAACAATTTGGAAATTACGTTTGAATTATTGGAAAAGTTATTGAAATGCATAAAAAGACAATGCATTTTCTTTATTTTTATGTCTTGATATTGACAACTTTCGAGGGAACTAGATACTTCATTAATTAAAGCGGAAATTCTAATCAATAACTGTTGAAAAGCAGAATTTCGGTATGCGAACGAGAAGCAGCAATTTATTAAGGCTCGAGATAATGGAGGAGCAGCGTCCTATAATGAGCAAGAGTGCTACATGCCACTTGAAGAATTCGATGACGCTCAGGATAAAGTCGATTGGCCTTCACCAGCAAAATCCGAGGCCAAGAGCCCTCTGTCATAACAATTCAAGTAGTATTTAAAACAGAATAGTTCAGGTCACATTGACTTTTGACTAATTATTCATTTCTGGGCATGTTTACTTCAAAATATTGCCCACATTTTTTTCCGAAACATTCAACAGTCGAGCACTTTTTTTCAAGCTTTGAGCTTCAATTACATGCGTGCTGTGTTTTTTAAAGAATTTTAACATTTTGTCAATACTCTTATGTTATGCGATCTTAAATAACAATTTGAATTTTTCTCATGTACTTACGACCACCATCGAATCTACTATTTTTTTTTAAATTCATCCTTGAATTTTAATAGCGATCCACCGATTTAAACTTCCGGATCGATAAATACATATCTCTGAGAAAAGGACATGTGCTTGCTCTGGTTTTCTGCTCGGCGTAAAGTCACGGGGTTGCTTAAGAGGAATCAGCTTTTGCTCGGAATCTATTTTAGCAAAATGTATATTGATGCTTATTTTGTACAGAGTATTTGATACTGAAGTACTTTCTTGTTTTTTTGTTTTTTCAGAAACGAAAATATTATAACCACTTAATCTATTGGGTATTTAATTATTTAAATAGGGATAATCTGACGAAACACAATCAAAGATAGATCAATTGCTGAAGTGTTTCATGATGGATATGAATTTGGTTGAAATTGTCATGAGAATAATTTCCTGTTAAACCTGAAACGTCAGTATTTTGCGATGGTTTATTGCTATTGCATGATTCAACATCGGTAATTAAAAAAAAAAAAAAAAAAGAAAAAAAAGTAGTTGGGCATGAAAATGAAAAGCCTGCTATAAAATTGTGCTCAGATCTACAGAAAATCCATGCAATTTCGCGGAACAAGTCAGAGAAATTTAATTTACACACAGATTTAAGAGGATTCCGATAAGAAGGAAATAATTAAATACATAACACAGCGGCACAGCTTTTATCATGGGAAGAGGATTTTTTCCCGTGTCACAAACTAAGACAGAAAAAAAGCGGAATTTAACACTCATCACTGAGAAATTTTATGTAGGATTTAAACGAATCTACAGATAGCTAGGAGCTCAAAGCAGAGATTAACTGGATCAACTAAAGCGCTTTAGACAAAATTATTTTCACAGCTCGTTGCATAAAATATCAGTTGAATTATCGAAGTGCAGATCACTTGTTCTAATTTAATAAAATTTTAAAAAATTTATCGATAATTATTGAAAATAATTCAATCCAGTAAATTACGATAAAGAATGACATTCAGAAAGTAAAACTTTCTGCAGAAGACTGAAACTGACGAATCCAAAAAAATGCCAACAAGTTGAAAAAAGATCTCCTTTGAAGTAGGAGTCGCGTGAATTAAAAAGAAAACCGAAACGAATATTCCAAAAGCGATGATTATCACTGTAATTTCTCGTGATATCTTTCAAATCATATGCCAAATCTTTAGCAATGAATAAAATAACAATAATAATAATTTTTGATAAATATCAACTGGTGCGACAAAATTTTTTTTTTTAAAGGGGTTTCTTTTTGATATTCGTCGTACTCGTCGAAATGAAAAGGGGTCGAGCAAAAATATAAAAATGTAACTGAATATGGTCATTTCATTCATACGTTAAAACAATGTAGAAAATTTGCGCGTATCAAAAGGGGTCAGAGCTTTGAAATGTAAAAGTGGCGTGGAACGCTTCACGTAATATATGTGAGTTTGTGATACTGTGGGCAAGTGTTCGTTTGGAGCGTGTGAACGTAAATAATGGGATTAGCTCAGGTTTCGGAGCTCCCTCTGGAATTGTCACCAGGAAATTGTTCCTGGGGTTGTGTAATAAAGGGGATGGTGTCATCGGATGCATGGTGGACAAAAGCAGCACAATTGTCCATTGCGGTATAAATTTCTACACAATAACATCCATACGTTTGGTAAAATAATGAAGTAGCTCGGTATTTAACCGGAAGATTTATTTATTTACTATTATCGTGGATTAAGTTTTAATAAAAGCAAATGCCAAACGATGAATTCATGTTCTGAAAGTGATTATGATTAATAAAGTGATCGATTGTTTGTTTAAATAATGAGCTGTTTCCCCATAAGTTGCAAAAAAAAAAACATAGACTGGGAATGCAACTCTGGCCTCAAAGGGATCTTCGAATGAAAAAAAAAAGAAGTTTTGCATGTTCCGGAAGACATTTGTCAATGAAAGAAATTAAATTGAGGTATAAACAATTGAGACGAATGAATGATCTGTAATTGATAAATTAACAGGCCAAACTTGTAGAATTTACGATTAGAAGCTATTCGGATAAGCCCGTTTACTCGTTAGCGGTCGAAACAGTGGTCACGTCAGAGAATGGCGCAATGTCGGTCTTTGTGGTGCAATAACTCGAACCCTGACGCAGTACTAAATGTCAGTGCGAGTCAAACGTGGTCCGGAAAAGGGTGGATCTAGCTGATTTGTTAGTCGGTGAAACTTGCAATCTTATGAATACATTCAACATCGAAAATACGAGCTCACCGTGTTAAAGTACTTTGCCATGCGTAATAGATGGTTCTTCTGTAATGAATCTGATGGGCCTATGGCAACTCTTATTTGAAACTCCTAAATTGCAAGAATAGCGCAAAACTCATTGTATCAAGTTTTTACTTGAAAATTCGTACTATATTCGATATTGAATACATATTATAATAACAATCAAAATATATTAAAACCCGTCTTAGGAAAAAAAAATTATTAAAATGACTTTCTTTTCGCCCCCTTCCATGGCTAATTGCCCTTCAAATATAATGAATCCAACAGGCCTGTATAAATCGACCATACAAAAAATTTCAATTATTCCGTTTCGCGTTTTCATCCCCTAACTGTATTTTCAGCGCGTCCATGGCAGCCAAAAATCAAAGAAGCAAATGAAGCGAAAATAAAACAATTACATTTATCAAGTGAAACATAAAGAGGGGTCTTTTTTTGTTGGTAAAAAGCAACCTAGTATTTTGTCTTGAGGTTCGAGATAAAAGATCTTTTTCAATTTATTTCTTTCCTCGATTCTACATGACTTACCTCTCTCCGTCGTCGTTGAAAGCATAATCGCCGAGGATGAGATCACGCAAACGATAACGTGGTGGTAAAATCAAAGGCAGACACGGATCAGGCTCGTTCATCATCATCGTGCAATTAACTTCTTCCGTCGTTGACAAATCTTTCGTATTAGTTTTCGCGTAACCCCCTTCGCCCTCGGGGCTACCGCGAAAGAATACACTCACGAACGCCACGGTAGTATACGATGTAAAAAACAACACTGAAAAAGCTCAACCGTTCAAACCAATTTTGCACTGAGAGAGCTTTTTTTTCAAATAAAGTACATGATGCTGCAAGTTTTGTTATAAAATATTCACTATCGTAGAGTTTGTTAATATTTTCATTCTATTGCGGAATATGGTATTGAATAATTTATCATACCTGTGGAATGAAAAATGCATTAGCAATATATGAATGAAAAATGCAAATGATTTAATGTTGTTTCAGCACATAAAATATTTGTCATTATTTCTCTTAAAATGGGGCTTTCGTGGCCGCGGACATATTCAATGAATGGTTACGAGAAAAAATTATGAAAAGTTTCTTAATTGAAGTAGATTAATTATTTTTTTCATTATTCCATGAGCGAGGGTGCTGTTGCCAGTTGCGTTCACGCCTGACGAGAAAATGACCTACCTGGGGGTTGACAGGAAAAAACTTTAATAACCAGCTCGACAGTAGTAAGCTGTGATCCATATTCCATATAACCAGCAATATTGCGTTTGCCAAGATGGCATTGTCGACATTTTACGTCGTACAGAACGATAGAAAATAATCGTCAGTCATAGCGTTTATATCAACGTTTCTGAACAATTTCGATTGCACAACGTGATTAACGGTGTCGTTATCAAGCAAATCAATGTGATAAAAAAACCAAGCAATAGTTGAAAAGTACATTTTTAGAATTCGTCAATTTCTATTTTTAACGCGAATGCATTTTCATATCTGCATAAATTTAAATTTGAAATTCAGTCAATTGTCAATTCAACTTTTTACATAATTCATTGCCATCAGTTATGATAATATAAAATATAAAAAAAACTACGTTCTCCGCTACAGAATGTAAACTTCGAAACAGTTCGAAATTTGAAAAAATGGCGAATTTTAGTTGAGCTACGAGTAAACATGTTTGTAGTAAATCCAAAATTTAAATTGATATTCAAAAGGATCCGAACAAAGGAACTCTCAAAGTGGTTCCGTGACCCATTCAGCGAGACTTGAACCCTCCCATGGTGTTGTATGTACTCCGGAGTACCTACGGCATTACTATGTAAGTACAGAATCAGATTAGCAGCCTGTAGGAGGCCGATTTTATCGTTTCTCGTGGGCTTGAAAGATTGCTTCGAAAACTAGGGGGTGACTATCTTCAATTACGATGCCTACGCGTTCGTGACTGAGTTAGGAGTGATTCGAGTTGCCTATAATAAATCTCAGTTTTATTCGCTCATGAGCTTCAAAATAATAGCAATTTACTATTGATGATCGTAACACGTTGGCTCAAAAAATACGACGGAGTGCGCGAACTCTCGCAATGAATAAAATCTTCTCCGAAGGATTTTTTTCTATTTGTGTCGCTCTAATATCAAATATTTTTCCATTATCACATTATATCGAGGTGATGAGTAAAATAATTTTCTGAGAATCTAGAAAAATGACTTAAAAAATATAATGGAACATTTTACAACTATAATAAATAGTGTTTTATGCATAGTGTGCAAAAAAACAATGCATTAAATCATACTCGAAGTTATGATGCAGATTTATACGAATATACAAGAGTCGTATTGTGTATTTAGGATAAAACAGACTTTTGAAATGTCTCGCCAGAGTCAAGTTTTGTGTGTTTATTCAGCCCTTCAAGTTCTCCGCATTATTATTCTTAAAAGTAAGAAACTTTCTGTGTGGACTTTTTATTTTATCTGTCGACTCGTCTGTAGTTCGTTAACCGCGTTGTATTAACTGACCTCTCATTTATTTTCACAACTAAATATATATATAACTGTGACTATTTTTTTTTTTTTTTTGTAAAACTTTTAATCCAATGCATAATCATCTCCGACAATCTTGATTCCTTTAAAATGCCTGCATACTCTTTGATTACAAAATTCTCAAAACACATCGTCAAGAAATCTATCGAGCTCTCAAAATTCTCTCTGCGTTGAATTTCAAATTTCCTCGCATTGAATTTCAAATTTCAAACATCTAGTGTGTAGCATTCCCTGAGGATTTGCCCTGAGGGATGAAGACTGATGATAAAAGTAAAATTGATCAAAATAAAACTTTGTAGGCTTGTGAATTACACTTTTCGGAACGACGGCATCCGAGGAGGATCTAACGAGTTTTAGTTTCTTCGAAAATTTTGAATGAAAGAAATTTGATGATAAATAATTCATGAGATTTAACATATATAGTTAAAGCACTAGGCTCAAGCAAAGTCAACACTGTACATATCGATTCGTGAAAGGTCCGGTGAGCAACTTCTATTTTTTGCTCAGGTCCATCTATCCAACTCGAATGTATGGTTATGTGTGTGCAAATATGAATCTATAGTATTTGGATTCGTCAAAGCTCATTTGATACGTGCGTTTGCTCGAATCAAACAATCAATGAAGCATCTAAGTAATGTGTATTACTTGGATCGTCAATTATAAGGAGGAACCATTTATGAAAAATGAAGAAAAATCGAATGCAAAGCTTCCTCAATAATATCTCCGATGACAAAAATACTATGTTCCATAGTCTGAGTTTTTTTTTCTTCAAAAATACACGTTACCGGCTAAATTTCATTTTAGGACAAACGTCAAATGCTTAATTTTGGAAAAAAATATGCAAAAATCTGGAAACTGTTGTAGACAAAACAATAATCAGCACCAATGACTTCCTATGTTTCGGGCAATTCATAGAGAAATCATAAAAGAACAATAGTTGTCAAACTACTCAATAAAATCGATGATTTCCTGTTTGAAAACAAATAATAAAAATAACAATGAAACAGTGCTAAATGCAATATTTATAAAGAACGAAATATTGAAAGAAATCGTAAAAACTTCATTTTCTATTCACTTTGACGCGGAAGTCACAAGTATCGATATTTTTTATTTTTCCTTTTATTCAAACACTTTTCACTTTTGTAGCCTCCACAGTAGAGTAGGTAAATAAAATTACCATAATTTATGATTCACCGGAAGCTTTTGACAGATACAAAGTAACTTGACGTTTCGCATTGAATCGTTGCAGCAAAATCGCTACAAAAAGAGATGGGAAATCTTGTTACGTTTGCTTCTCTATAAAGTGTATCAATCTTGAAAAACACGAGTGAATTGTATTTCTCTGTTTGTGGATTGTCCAAATAAATCCATGAGTTTCGTTCAATAAAAATGTGCAATTTTGTTACATCGATTCTCGCACCCAGTGGTTATAACATTTCAGTTGTTGCTTCATACTATTTGTTTCGATAATTCAAAACCTGGCAAAATATTATTCCATCATTAATAAAAAGTCAGATAGTCTCGTAGTCACTGTCACGTGGCACTTCGCGGTTCGTAGAATGTAATTTTTCGATACGTCATTTCAAAGAGATATTTTCACAAGTTCATACATTTGTTTTATTAGGAAAAAGTGAAATTAAAGACATGAAGAAATGTGAAGGTTGATGAAATTTGATTAAATTCAAGTTTACGCGAAAACATGAGGAAGGGATTTGTAAAAGCGTGGAATTGTGACGCCGGTCACGGAACTTACGGCTGCGCCACACGTGCACATTGTGTTCAAACGGAACAAGGATCGCGAGGCGTACCGGCCGCCGTCCCGTGTTCTAATGACGCGTCGAACCCTTGGCGTTCCGACGTCAACGCCACCCCGTATAATACAGAAGTCGATCTCTCTCCTTCTCTCTCACTCTCTCTCTCTCCTCCTGTCTGAGCTGACGTCCGTGACACCTGCCCGATTTGCTTCAATTTCAAGAGGGTCACGAGAAGCACAGCACGCATCCATCAACCCTGTTAATTATTTGCATGTAAAATTCAACATGTCAGACCCCTCTCCAATTTCACCCTTTGCTTCTAAATTCTTCATTCTGTTGATTTCTCGAGTTTATATTTTAAATTACTACATTCTCATCCGATCATTGTGAAACAAACATTTGTGAAACATTGAAAATTAACTTTTTGTGCATTTCGTATAATAACTGAAATTATATTTCGTCATTGAATATCAATTGAAAAAAAAAATAAAAATAAAAATAAAAAAAACAATGACATCACCAACAACAACAGCAACAGTTGTAATGTTACAAATAAAAAAGAGCTGGTTATCCAAATTAATTTAATAATTATTGTATTATAAGCAACAAAAACAACATTTTTAAACCGTGTGTTTCCATGCTCTAAAAAACCAAAATAAATACTAACAAAGTATTTAATGAGAGTTGTGGTTTGGGGAAAAAACATATTTGAACAATGATTTCCCATCGGCGAAACATTCTACTAAACACAAACCCGTTACTCATTATACTCGTAAAATATGGTGAAGTTTATAAACAAAAAAAGTCTTAATTTCTGATAGTGATGAACTGAGTTTATAGAAAAAAATATTCAGTTAGCAATAGCGAATTTGATTATTAAATGTAACACCTGCGATGATAAATTTATATTAATAATTATGCTAACTGACCATTTGGTACTTGTGGAGTTTCCAGTTTCGAACATTTACTAAAAAATGAGCCACAACGATTGCGAGAAAAATTTCACAGCGGTGAACTCATCAAAATATAATTTGAAAAATGAATTTTTCGCCATCAAGTAACTTTTAGAAGATTGAGGCGATTGTTACTCGTGACAAGAATTGGAAAAGCTGCTACGAGGACAATAGAGCGCTGAGCAAGTTTTTCAATAACTTGGTAAAAAAGAGATTCAATCAAAAGTTATTTTCGCGTGGCTGGTTTTACCAGTCGATCATATTATTCAGAAAATTTCTTCTCTACCAATCCCAGGTAAGCGAAACATCAATACGCATGATAAGATCTTATGATCTCTGCTGCCATCTCGTGGCCATTTTCAGTATTTTCAAATCGTGTGGTAACCCCGTTCGTGCAGGTGAAATCTGAATTCCCCTGAAGATGGCAGCACGCAAGTTCCAGACGTGAACTGTCATTAAAAAGATACGATTTTTACTATATTTAATTCCCCCTCATTCGTCATTTTCACTCTGAAGAAAAAATTGCCATTAAACTGATCTTCAATTTGAACATACGATTGCATGATACTTATCAAAACCATTATCGATTAGCATTGAATCGTCGTAGCTTTTCCCTTTGTAAATCTGAATTCGCTCATTTTCCAATCAAGAGTTTTGTCTTAAACGTTAATTTAGACGATTTAATTGTTTTCTAATTATGGTTCAACTAGAACTCTCATTTGACAACTTGCAAACCATTTCCACAAATCAATCTCCATACGAAGATAATTAAAATGGCGGACTGTAATATTCTCGCGATTTTGAACATGTCAATTTTTCGCTACGATGACGTAACCCTTTGAACTTTTAACGATAATTATAAAAATAATATTCCAAAATGGAGCGTGCACTTTTGTACAACATTTTCAATCTATTCTGGGAAATATTTCACATTCGATTGGAGTATACGATTGACAGTAATTCAAATACCGCAAACGATGAATTACGGTCTTATCGCCGAATCATTTCATACTTTTGGATGAGGAACTCAGGATTAGTCATTTAGATAGTTAGCTACGAAAGATAGACGTATTCAACTATATACGAAAGAAGGAGAAAAAAGGGGAGAGATAGAGATAGAAAAAAGAAGAAAGAGGGCGCGGGAACATGCCGTTACATAAACGTCGTCGAACTCGAGGCGTGCGCTCCGGGCCACCGACGCTACTACACCTCGAGGCGGGAAGGGGGAACGACTTACATAATTCCTGAATTTCCGAGCCAGGAGCACATTTGTCGGTTGTCGGCGTCTGTAGAAGCGACGATCGGCTTCATATCGTAACCCATGCGATGAAAACTTTTGACACGATCGAAATATTGACAAGACCTAACGAAAGCACAACATAATCTTTTCGGAGCAGCAGCGTCTGCTTTTCTTGCGAGCCAATTTGGTTAAAAGCATCGTCCCCTATTGTGGAATCGTAGAAAAAAAAAAAAAAAAACCTTCGCAATACAGTGAAATGAGTTGAGAAGTCAAACTACCGTCGAGGACGATGAGGCTTTGATAAAATTCCCCTATTCCGGGAAAGCTCTTGACTTTCTCACGCTAGATAAGATAGACTGAATGTTCTTCTTTTATGAGCAATCGACGAAAGTATACATTACGTAAGAGAGCGTATATTTTGTCTCGAGAGGGCCTCGATTTGTTATATTTTTCTACGACCTTATAGTTTTCGGCGATCAATTGCAACTGAATTATTTATTTTAAACAATTCTCGTCAAACCTTACTATTATACGAATCTGTTGTTCACTCATGAGAAATATCTTAATAGGATCATGAGAAATTAAGCTCTAGAAAGACGCTACCACGAATATCATAAATGTAATAATGACAATTCATTTTCATTGGAGGAATTAACAAATTAGTGGCCAAACAGCTCTAGTACATATCAAAGGGAAGAAGCACATCAGATTGGGATCCAGCTATTGAAACAGGTTTTTTCTTTATCATCATAAAGCAACGGAGCACAAATTCAACGTAACTGTTGGCTCATAAATGTCTGTCCCAGCTATTAAGTCACAAATTAGCGAATATGTAACGAGCTGCGTCTTCGCTGTTGCTAGCCTCAGGATATTACATACATTTATAAATGTATACATATATAAAAGATTGTGTGGACATATTATATACGCCCTAGGAGAGCCAGGCCGCGTTATTCTTTTTTTTTAGTCCGCCCCCTCGTAATCCAACTTACGTAATGACCGGGTAATGTAACCAAATGTATGTAATGCTTGCATAAGTCAAGCCGAGGCGCTTACACGACCTACGGAACACGGTGATGTATCTCTCGGGAGTAAGAAAGGGAAAGAGGGAGGGGAAAGAAGGAGGAGGGGAAGGGGGGTGAGGAAATCGACGCTGACATCGCCGACGCTGCTGCCACGATCGCGGCACGTCGCCACCAAAGCATAATCCATTGTTTGGCAATGGTTATAGTACGTGTTGTGTAACGAAGCGGTCAATTGTGAAGTCGATCGATGGCGAACTCTCAACTTCGTAGGAGAAACCACGTCGAAGATAGCATCGTGAAGCTCTGTAGCCGCAAGCTTCTCTGTATTCTACACTGTATGCGGCTCTCGATCCTTTCTCGTCTTCTGACTCACGAGATTGCTCTTTATTGAGTATACGGACTTGGAAGCTGCGGATCTCCAAGGGCAAGAATTTCTCCTCTGAAATTGAGGGTTGAAATTATTTAGAGACTGGGGGTTGAAGCAGAAACGTTTTTCCAAAACAAAAGGCACTAATTAAAGGTTTTGATTTTTAGCTCAGAGATCGAACGTTCCCACTGTTCTACTCTCATTTTTGCTGGCACTATTTTTTAAAAGTTAACAATATGCAACCCCCAACATAATTTATACTATCTTGAAGATTATATTCTATTCTCGTACCCTATGCCGCAATTATTAGACGAATAGTGTTTATATTTATGCATGGACGATAAAGAATCCATACGCAATAGCAGGAAGAATGAACGTTATTCCGAGCAATGAACAAACGGCCGCCCTCAGGGATGCTAGGTGCGTGTACAATGTCGATAAACAGTCTAGAAGTGGAGTTCTTTTGAATGTATTCTAAACGCGCCATCCTCCACGTCGCCTCAGCGACACGACTAACTTTATGCGCACGCTAATTGAGCCAAGAACGTGCTTGGTTGGCGCGAGTCCGGCAGACTCGCCACTTTACACATGAGGAAATCGATTGTTCGCGCGAGAACGTACCACTACGACAAAGTTTCATTTGGTTCAGAAATATGTCAACAAATATTGTGCATTTTACGTGACCCGAATTTTATCAAAGATTGAGGATAAAAATGCCCCTCATTACTATATATTCATTAATTTAATCATAGGGTGTAAGGAATGTCCACGGAACTTTTTCCGACTCTATGACAGTGGTTCCTCTGCATTATTGCAATTACAAAAAAAGCACTACTGTGAATGCATAAAGTCTTTTTTTTCACGGTTCATTAAAAGGAAAAAGACTGGGAAGCATCAGCACAGAAGTTCTAAGCAGTCCCATGAATTTTCCGTTCTCTCTTCAGTATCATGTGCCCTTAACAATTGAATAAAAAGATCTTTTACAACAAAATCACAGTTCTTGATGGATCTGCGAAAAAAAAACAAAGTTCAGAGTACAGACTTAGTATTCGGCTGCACAAAAAGAATTGCTGTATGGTCAAAATTGAATGGATGATCTTTTGAAGAATCGGGAGCAGGGTTAAAAGTGGAAACGTACCGCACGAAGGAGGGTTAAAGCGGCTGGTAATCGGCTTATGCAACAGACTCATGTTTTTCTGTATCCCACATCAGAGAGCGTGCGTAGTTTTGCGAACATAGACTTGCAGCTGACAATTTTCAAACTATATCTCGGCGGAACAGTTGGACTGATTATTTTCTCATGTAAAAGAGCTTTTGTGCATATGCATGTACGTGTGCATTTAGTATGGAGTGTATCCGACAGAGCTGGGCAGTTTTCTGTCGTTGACGTTGCTATATGCATCACGGAGAATCGAAAGAGGCTTGCTATCCTCCGCCGTGGCACACGATATCGCTGTTATAACACGACATGGTTATATAGAGCTGGGACAAACGGTATCAGCGATAAACGGTGCTTACATGAGGGTATTACTCTACAGGCTGACCCAAAGCTCGGATCCAACTTTCAAAGGATAATTAACCTATACGTTTCAGGTGAATAAAGTACTTGGACACAATATTCTCTTCGAAGGCACACATACCTTATGTCACAATAGATACCAAGCAAAAGCTGTGGAAAGATTTCCATTGACCTCTATCTCTCGTTCACCTCCACTCTTACAGACGGTTTTCTCCTTTCCGTTCGTCATAATAATCGTTCTTGTTTCATCTACTCATTCAAAAATGAAACGAACGATAAAGACGATTGAAAACAATCGGCGGATAATTGTTTGAACGTATTTTACTCTATTAACTCTGGTTTACAATAATGATTGCAATTTTTTTTTCTCCTTCGAGGTCGGCTTGGTAATTGCTATATAAATTAGCACATTAAGGGTCAACTTGGAGAGGCAAACAACTTTTTTTTCTTATAATTGATGTCTTGACGCGTGCTCTTGTTTCCGGATGTATTAAAACATTGGCTGCAAGAGAAAAATCTTTAAAACGGGTAAGAAAGTTTCTTGGGAAAATTGAAAAGAGTCGGAAAAGGCAGAAACGATGAGTCCCACAGATCATTTGGATTTTAACCGATGGAACAGATGTTGATACAGTACAGTGATAATAATAGTCCCTTGAAATATCACCTTCATCATTTGTCTCACAACAGCCTATGACGAGATCTTAATTTCGAGATGGTCGTGTTAAGTGACAATTCATCCAGTCAAACAATACTGATTTTTGATACTTACAGTTTGACCTTCAGTTCACAGTATTTAGTACACACTTTACCATACAATCATCAAAGATTTTTTACCACTTCCAATCAATAAAGCAAGTTGTTGTTTCAAATCAATCGGATTTTTGAATCTTGACCCTGTTCAAATAGAAAATAAAAGAAAAGAAATAGAATAGAAAAACAACATAATTATTTGATTAGCAAATCAGGAAAAAGGAAGACAATAACAGAGTGTAATGATAAATCAGAAACATTCAGAAACATTCTGCGCGTTGCAGCAATCCTTAATTATGTGATAGTGGAACTTTACGAGTTTTTCAACAAAATTTCTTCCACCAAGAGAATATCATCGTGTAGAACGAAAAATATGTCCAACCACTTGAAATTAAGGAAGCATGTTTCAGCAATTGTTTATCTGATGACAAAAGTGTTGCTATAAGTTAGACGTTGCGACGGGGCGTTAGATACGGCTCGTTTAGCGTGACGCAATGACAAAGTGTGGAACGGGAGACTTGAACGCAACGAGTAAACGTCACTCTCTATGTCATAAAGCGTAATATGTGCGAAAAACCCACATGAATGACCACCACACGCGGATTTCCGTTAGTAAATATATGACTGTGTTAGTATATTGCATCGGTGCGTTACTGTCCTATTACTACTTACACGCGTATTACCTGTGCGATCCTATACATGTATCAGCGATATGGCACGCGTACCGCGTTGCCGCGATACATTGCGTTCATTTCTCTCCCTCTCCCTCCCACTCTCTGTCTCTCTCTCTCTTGCTCTCCCCCTTCTCTCTCTTTTTTTATCAGTTCTGTACGTGGTGGCACGCTGACACATAGCAAAAGTGCAGAAAAATGTATGCACCAAGACACGAGCACCGGAGAGCAAGAGAAAGGGTACGATGCCGAGTTATAATATGATTTAAAACGTAATATGGCAATGGTACACCCACTATGGGCAAATTACGTAAGCTTAAAGTCGGGACCGAGACATAGTGCAGAGGCGGAGGCAGCAAAGACCGTGATACTTTCACGTTTGACTTTTCAACATTGCTCTATATATGTATGTTTATGTGCGGCAGTACACACCATTTTGCGCGGCCGTAACCCCGATTATGATTCATTTTCCGAATTTTTTTTGTTTTCTTTATAGAGTAGTGACCGAAAAGAATAAATATTTATTTTCATTCTTGGAACTTAATCTTAAGCTATTAAAAAATTATAATTTTTCAAAAAAACTCAATGTTTGGAATTGCACCAGATATATATTGATATAAATCAATGTCCTGTTCTTCAGCACGTCATATAAAATGTCATTAAAGTGGCTCTAATAAAACAGTTTGTGTACAATAATATTTTGATTTCATAGCATTTGATTTGACATAATGTGATATTATAGTAGCAATTAACGTTCTTAGACATGATTTTTTTTTTTTTTTTCAATTATTCAATTATTTGTCTATTGATAAATATGTTCGATTGATATCTCAATAACACAAACGATTCATCATTATGCTCGTATTCAATATAAGTGTACCCCAGTCACACCATGACAAATTGTTATAAATGAAATGAAAGCGGATTCATATAATTAAGGTACAACCGCGGTATTTAGATGATTCCAATAAATTGCATGATATGTTATCGCATTATTAATCAAATTCCTCTGAATGCGTAAATATATTTTTTCATCGAACTACTTACTCGATATTCGTACGTTTCTTTTTTTTTTTTTATCGAGTGCATACGTAAGTATATATTAGAGTGTTGTAATATCAAGAACTATAATAACATAGCAGTTTTATTTTTATTATTGTATAATTATAACGTGTATTAGAGAGAAAATTGTGCGATCGATCTAGAGTAACGACGTTTAATTGCTATAATATAATTTATACAATGTTTACTCCTCATATACTTTACATGCATATTTGAATGCACATTTGATCATATGCAAGCTTCCAATCCTGGACTCCTACAAGTTCCTTCTTTTTATTCACTTTTTCTTGATACTCTGCATCGACAAATTATAACAAAATGGCAAAGAAGTTATTTGCCTCTCGTCTTGTTTGTCTGGTCGATCGTTAATTTGCCTCTTACGTTTTCTTTGTTGACTGCACACATCTTGCATACGGACTCGGGACTCCGGCTCATATGCTTATATATATACGTTCAATGAATTCTCATTGCCAACATGGCTGCCTTTTATAGATGTATGAAGACATATATATACTATATAAATACGTATTAATACCGTATTGAATACTCGTCGTCTGCGATTATGCAAACCGCTCATGATTCTCGAGAAGTGAGGGAGAGAGAGAAAAAGATAATAACGATAAAGTATACCGGAGTGGCAACAATAATCGTTCCGTCGATTACAAAATTACGAGCGACCGCGCGGGCGATCGTATGTGCTGGGTCTCGTAGAACTTGACTATATCTATGTGTATTTGCCTTATATATACTGCATGCATAAATATGAAACATGGCCATGATTTTTCATAGCGCACGCAACGCCCCAAACCAGCCAGTCTTAAGTTATGCCTTTTTTTTTACATCAGCCCTATCGATTGGCACAAATTTTCAATCTAATTCCGCAACGATGACGTAATTGCGTAAATATTTTGCGATAGTTATCTGTCAATCAACTTTACCGTAATTATGACTCAGCTTATGAAAGTAAATGTTGCTTAATCGGTACAGAGAATTGTATTTGTTTGCTAAAATGTTGCCTTTTGTTAAGCATACAATAAAAATTTCTTCTTTGTACAACGACGTGACACGAAAACGCGATGAAAATTCTGATTAACCTTTTTTTGATTTGTCATCACTTACTGTTGCGGATGTCGTAGAGATTATTTCATACTTTTTCTTAATGGAATATGATTCTTTTTTTTTTTTTTTAATCAATGTTCATATTGTAGTTTGTATCGAATTAGCTCCGGATTTTTAGTACTGCCATTTGATTGTTTAATTGAGTCACGAAGAAACAACTTAATTATTTGAAACTATCGCTTCACTCGTAAAGCCGTTCAATGTATACGTTACTAACAAATCTAGTGCAGGCACTAATCTTGCAGTCCTACTTCCATGCAAGTTATCAAATTGAACGGGTTCGATTTTTTTTTTCTTACCTCGCATCAGCTCTATTGCCCGGAGAGTGTAGGTAATCGTTACGGTTGATACTGAGATCAATCAATTCGATGAAAGAAAACTTTTATGTCACCGGTAACTTCGAGCAATTAATCTTTCAAGTTGATTGGCTAGAGCTTTGGGACGGTGATTTCTGCCGAGTCTCTTGAGAGTTTAGAGACCGGAGTTGAAAAAAAATTTCACGATTTGTTACTTTTTACTTCAACTTTTCACAATTGGAATAATTTGTATTATTTTGTATTTATTTCAACGTTCAGACCAAAATCAACAATGAGTGAAGTCATGTTCGGTATCAAAAAAATTGACGATGATTATGAATTTTTTTTTTGCTCATTTACAAATATTTATACGATATAATGAACGATGAATCATTTCCAAGATGATCCAAATCTTTCTACATCTTTTACGTCCATGCGGTTAGTTAATAAATACAGCTTACATGCTGTAATTATTTCTATATTGCAATTACATTACATGAAGTCTCGAATGCATGCAGAAACACATGGAATGGACGATATCATGAAGGAAAAATTGTAAATAAAAATGACTGACCGAGTTAATTGAGCCGTAACGTCAGCTACGAATAAATTTAACAAAATTCTTAATACGTTCATGTGGCATACGCCCTTTTTCACAATCTTACACCCACTCATGTGCAAACAAGTTGCCCTTTTAGCAGCAGACTCGTTATTTTATCTCGAGGTTGACATAAATCGTGTGCACGACTTCTCGTCAATCTTTCGATATATCAAAGAAGCAGGAAAAAATTGTTTCTCTATGGTTTCTCAGCGAGGAATCTCCATACGTTAATATAAATGAGAAGAATTTTCATTTATTAATTGTCGATTTTGTGTCGTGATTGTTTTACCAAAGCGTTTATCGCCTCTGGATGTTGTAAAAATCTGGGGAAATGTATACAAGACGTATTGGTATACTCTTAATTCTATTATCGAAGATTTTGGTCACATAAAAATCACCGTGATCTCCGATCGCAAAATATATCGAAATTGATGGAATTTAGCCTGTAGCGTTATATTCGCTGTATCAGTTACGAATGAAAGAGGCCGCGGGCGTCAGCGGCAAATGCTTACTCAACCCAACAGAGCGTTACGTGAGCGGTTAATTCTCCAGTTATTCTTCACTCCTTTGCTGGCAAACGCTCGGTTTTAATCGCACAATATCATTGATGGATTCGCATTATGTTGATGTATTTTTACGCTTCGTTATTGAATTTATAAAAGAAAGAGGAGGTAGAAAGAGGCGAGAATTAATTGATTGATGACATTTGCTTAATTACACAGAAATGCTATTTCAGTGTCATTATCTTTGAATCTCTTGCACTGACTACTTCTCAAGTGCATGAAAATCACCGGAAAAGGAGATAATCTTATAGGGGAGAAAAAAATATTCGACAATCATCAAAATTCGAAACTGTCACAATATTTCAACAAGATCGAATAATCTACAAGAGCTACCAATTTTAAGTAGAACAAGAATTAATCATATTTCTCAAGATTTATTTAAATTCTAAGAGTATCTGCAGAACTTTTTTGATTTTTTTTTGTTCTTACCTGCAATTTGATTTCTGTATTTTCATGCAAGAAACTTCATAAAATATAAAGTACAATTCGAAGTGATAAACCTTGGGAAAATGAAATCCATGGAAATTCGAGTAAAATATATTTGTACGTTAACTATTTTTACGTTGTTTGCAAACAGCCATAAATAAGAATATCCCGCTGAGTTCTAAGTCAATCTGCATTCTTGCATAAGCTTCAATAATATTGTCATTTGTGCCAGAAAAAAATAACAAAAATTGCGGTCAATGCAGGACTCAGTGCATGCAAAATACGAGAGTTTGAGTATTTATATGTGTCACTGATATTTTTTTTTTTTTTTTTTTTCAGGCTACTCGAACCTTGCCAGAAATCCAACAATATTTACTCTCTTTGGTCTAACAACGATAGAGATTCATTGCTGTTGGCTAACTACCCATAAATAAGATGATCCGTCTCATAAACAAAATGATAAATGCAATGACCAAGAACCCATCGCAAAAAAACTTCAATACCACGGAGAACTAATGGATTATTCATCGTCACGATGAAATAAAGATTCCATAAAAGCACTACAAATATATCAAATATAAGTATGATTGCGTAAAATTCCCACTCGCAGTCAATCGAATACTATCCTGACCTTTATCAGCGCATAATTGGTCGAAATGTCTACATATGGCAAATTTCATGTTCACATTTATGTGTTCAATAAATAAATGATACTAAATTGAATGTAATAAGTGCCTAATGAATTATATTGAAATGGTATTGCCGCTTTTATGAAGCAAATTTATACGTTAAATTTGCATTCTTATATTTCATGCGGCTGCGTTACGTTTCGTTGAATATCGTGGCAACTGGGCCTCCCAAGATAAGGGATGTGAACGTGAAATAATTGGGTGTTTTAGAACGATATTTTTTGCTTTCAACCCTTTCCTCCGTAACCATGTTTTTTAAACCTTCCGCCAGCACATTCGAGATTTTAGGTTTACTCGAATTTTATCATGTATTTTGGGCTTTAAGAAATAATCGAAAATATCTTCAATGGATTTACAATAGCGTCCAAAAGGTCATATCTGGTATTGTTAGGCAAGGAGAACGAGTTCCAATCTTCTCCGATGATGACACTAAACATTTTTTTCTTCAGTTTCGTTTCAATTATTTCTATTTCTCGTTAAATTTTTATAGCATGCATATTTGAATACTTAATTCGATTGTGAATAACAATTCAAAACAGTCTATCCTTCATGCCTCAATAATTGCAGCAAAAACTAAAAACCATATAAAAATTCATCGCCAGATGGACTCTAAATCGCAATGTATTCTGCTCACAAAAAAAATTACTAAAATGAGTTCAGTACGTGAATGTCCCAAATAAGAAAACACGTTATTGAACAATTGGAATCGATTGTAAAAAACCGAGGATTAAAATTGCTTAAGCATTGCGTTAAGAAACAACATGAAATTAAATAAAAACGCTCACATAACCATGGAAGAGCGGGTGCAAACTGAGGGAAAAAAGGTAGCATATATATAATGAAATAGGGTGTATGGTCTGTTGCAATATATGAAGTAATACGAAGCAGCCTGTGAGTGTTACATAATATTGAGCTCTGCCTCATGCAAATACGAGTTACCGCAATATAAACGACCTAACTGTTGAAAGCGTTTCTTTGCCAGTGATGACCACATTTATATTGGAAACTTGAAGACCTCAAATGCAACTGAGACGCCCTAGTGCAACAAAGACTCAAAGTTTAGCTCAGCTCGTGAATGACATTATTAACATTGTCCCGACCGCAGGATCATCTGAAAAATTACTGAAATAGGAATGAACTAATAAGTTCGAAAAATAACATTGAAAACTTACATAACGTTGTCAGTACACCGTTTGCAGAGTGTTATTTCTATTATTTTTATTTTTAAAATTTTTTATGTTTAGGCACTTGCGATTTTTTATCCAATATTTGGGTTTTCTATAGCAAAACCCTTTGAAATGCTGTCACAATATAAATATTCAATGGAAAATAATTCGAAAGGTAGTTCGAATTGAGTTGCTTCCTGTAAAAGTGTCTTGTAGAGACTCGAGGCAAATGTACTTGTCTCGAGTCGCTACCGAGACTCTTTTTAGAGTTCTAAAAATGAGGATCACCATGAACTTTCGTTGAAGAGAATCCAATTTCCAGTGGAAAAATCGACTTTAATATAATTATTACCCCATCGGTAGGAGATCTGATGGAAAGAGTACCCCAACTTGTTTGTCATAAAATAAATGATTCTATAATTTGATTTACAATTGGAAATATCGACGAGGGTTGGACACTCTGTTCACGGTTTTTTGTTCAATGATTTTCTGAGAATAATTCTCCTCAATTCGAACACAAGTCCGAATATAATCCAATAAATACCTGAATAAACCCACAAATATCCTTTCATTGTCAACTTATACGTCAGGAACAACGACATCGGGTCAATAAAACAGCTCTTCGTTCAATGTAATAATAATAAACATCTCGTGATATGAGGTAAATGGTAAAATGATGTGCGTCAAATCCGAAAATCTGATTATGTTGGAAAGGGTTAATTGTTTCGTGGACAAATAAAAATAAGAAAAAATTTATTATAATCCCAAAATAATTAGTTGATCGTATTTAACAAAACAAAATCAACCTTTTTTAACAAGATTTAAGAGTTTTCAGTGTAATCATCGAATAGTGAAACTCCTTCTTTGACCAAATGTAACGATTGTACTCACTCATTTTTATTATATATCGCTTACCATATGCGTAAACATAAATATATACATATTAGTAATAGCGCTTTTTGAGTAAGATACTCAAGATTCGTCGTCGCCAGTAAAAGTCACGAATGTGCGGTAAACCGCAGACATATGCCGAGGCGATAATGCCCGTGGCAACGTTATATCTCTCCGCGAGTTCTACGTCGAGTACAGAGCATGTAAAGAAAAAAAAACTATGAGTCTCGCGTTTGTGGTTTCGTCATTATGCGGTCGGTATAAAGCCTGTGTACTCAGATACTGCCTCGACAATGGAAATACTCATGAAAGGTTACATATTTACGGTATGGCTAAACTCTCGGTGCCAGAGAACACGCACCCAGAGTTATTCTCAGTTTACTGATCATCCCTTCATTTATAGAATTCGATCAGTCTACGTCACGGATTCTATTTACAAATATTCTAAATGTTCCATTTACAAATATACATCATGCAATATGTCCGAATAAAATGCGAGGATAAAGAAGACGTCGGGAGACAGTCTTGTTACGGAAATTCGATTGTAGTGTTCTGATTAAATTTTCGCTCGACTTAGCAGGCGATTCTATAACGAGCACAACACCCTTTATTATACCTGCGACCAAAGTCTGTCACACAGTAGCTCTCCAAGATGTTCGTTACTTAGGAAAGTTTTGCTCGTACTTTGAAGGACGCGAGGGTCTTTATGCTTTTGTAAGAAATAATCCCACTGCGATCCACTTTCTTATTTCTGTATTTCTTTGCTGCTCTGCAAAGTCGCCGGACAGAAGACTTTTGCAAAAATCTGATAGATAATCATAACTTAATTCGTTATATATTATGACATGGGTGGTTAACCAGATTATTATTTTTTATTTGAACTACGTGATATTAAATAAATTATCACATATCGAAAGAACACGTGCCATAAAGCTCTGTGCAATTTGGAAGTAACGTACGATCGATTCGTTTTTACGGAATTTTCAATAAAGAATTCTCAATCTTCTTAGACAGTTAAACTTTAAATATTCATCAGTAATTGAAAAATGTCGTTAAACAAGGAACAGGAAGAAAATAATTCCAAATCCAGGATTATGAGTGGTGGCTGGCGTCCAATTTCATTCCGCTGAGTATTGAATTAACACACAGCTTTGTTAACATAGCCCTCCAAATTCGATGCCAATCAATTGTTATAAGATTGTAGAGCATCATTTTTTGTAGCAGCGCTAAAAAGCTTTTCTACAAACGACATACAGCTGTCAAATAGCATTTGGTTTTGTGTGATAGCTGTGTGTCATCATCTTTTCTCTTCGTTGCTCTTTCATTTTCGCGAGGGCTTCGAATCTCCGACACACTCGGTGTATTGAGAAATGAAGCCGCAGCGGTCCGTGTGATGTTACGCAATGGGCTGAGGCCCTGGAGTAAGAGCACAAGGAAAAACGGAGAAAAAATAAAATTTCACAACTATACGCTACCGGTGTTCTGTCTATTGAGTCTGCGTTACGCGAGAGAGAAAAACGCGCCCTCCGTCAGACTCATGAGGAAAACAGAGGAAGGGAAGACAGTACAGCCAGCACGCGTCTGCCAACTTTGGTGAATGTGTTACTGGGCTTTGTACAAGCCACGCTTACACCATTCTCGAGATCACGTTGGAATCTCTTGAAGAAACGAATTTATTACAAGAACTTACAATAACGTAATCCCGTCATGAAAGCAGTGTTCTCATTACGAGAATTAATAACTTACCGTGCTGTTGTTGCAATGTACAGATGATATTACGAAAGAATTTCAGATGAAGATTCAATTTCAATGGATTGATAAGTTTTTACTAGTAATTAAACCTATGAGATAAGAAACATCATTTGTTTGGAAGCTTCCAATTTTTTTTCCATTATGATTTATTCATTTGTTGAATTAATTGACATTTTTTCTTCCAGCAATTTATTTACCGAAATAAAACCAAGAATCCATAGGCTGATTCTTGAGATAGCTATGAACTTTCCACGGAACCATGAATATAATTTATAATCGTATAATTCAATAATTACTGTGACTACTAAAGTTCTGGACATAAAAACAGCGATTTATTGTTTGTTTACGAGATATTTGCGCTATCATCGAACAATGAGAATTTACTAAAACTTCTGACTATCTGTATTTTCGTCTCTAATTTTAAATGGTGACTGATCCTCGCCAATGGTTCGAAGCATGAGCGAAGCATGGAAAATTATTGACTCATCGTAAATCTCGAGTTTTACGATCGAGTTGACCGATTGAAAATGTTCATTATTTCTCGGGTCACCGGACGAAAATACAGTAGCTGGCGCACTAAAAGATCCTGCGTAAACAAAGCTGAAAGTCCGTCGAATTGGTTAAATCAGGAGCTTTAATTTTAAACGTTCTAAATATTTCATTGAAACCACACGCGTTACAATTATTGTATTAATAAACCAGCTGGTTAATTTCTAATGTATCGATTCAAGATTAACCTCATTTTCTTCATTCAATTATTTAATTTTCAATTCGTTCCAGCCCATTTTATTTTTCCTGCAACTCATTGTGGAAAATCCTGACTGAATGATCTCGATAATCTTGGAGCAATGACCGCTGACACATGGTACTAATGTAAAATGAAAATCAACACAAGTTCCACGATTGAAATAAGTCAATTCTTTGTATCAGTTTAAAAAATCTCTATAATGGTTTTGCATGATCGAGTTTTGTTGTTGAAGAAGCAAATGTGACATGGAATAAGTTATTAAAATTGAATTTTTGCATAAACAAGGAACCGTTCCATTTCGTCGGATTTTATTTCTTCAGGCGTCGCAGAAGTCTAATTTTCCAAGACTTCGATCTATTTTTGTAATCGACAAACCGTTCGCGTCCGGTTAAAGTATCGTAAATTTAGTTTTTATAGGCAATCAAAGGCAGCGAGTTGTAAAATTTGCCAGACTTGCGCGGCTGTTGTGTCGTCGCTCTTGACATCGGAATAATCATTATGAGATGGAGAAAGGTTCGCCATGTTGAACGTGAAGTCTATAGCGATCGAAAGAGTAGTCGTATAGAAGTCATTTTTTTTCGTTGGCCCTGACCTGTTTCGAATTATGTAACGAATTCAAAAGTCGCTCTAGCAGCGGATCAACGATTTTCTTTCTTTTCTCATATAGCCACTGAAGACTTTTGATGCCGCACTGAGAGGTCTGTGCCATCGGCGTGCTCGATCGATCGACCACTCTCTTTCTCTTTCGCTACGATCGTGCTAAGTCTTTCATTACCTTATTCTTTCCCTGTTTCTCTCTGTTGCTGTCTCACTCCTCCCTCTCTCTCTTTTTCTTTCTCTCTATCAACGCCTTTCCATCTCTTTTGCTCAGTTACCATCTCTTGCACTTTCTCTTCGTTTCTTTCAGTTCTACATCTCTCTCACTGGCTCTCTCTGCTTCTACATCTGCCTTACAAACAGCACGGAGGATAAGAGAAAAAACCTTTGGTAATGCACTGATGCTTTCCCGTGCCTGTAATAATAACGCAAGAGGCGCGGCTCTGCTGGCCCAGAGAAAGAAAAAGAGCCTCCAACATCATATAACTAGGGTGAACACCCAGACAAGGTCAAGCCCAGCCGGTTGGTCCGCTGCGACAGAGACGAACGGAGCCGGTCTCTATACTCTGATGTTTTGTTGCCGCTGACGCATTGCAAAATGCAACTGCTTGCCCCCAGGATTCTTTTGCGACTCGGTAACCTTGTACGCGCATGGCATCTGCACACAAATGTTTTCTTTATTTAAATCTTTATAGATGAATATCATTAATTTTCTTCAGCTTGTTACCGGTATAGCCAGCATTGCTTTGTTCTCTACAATGGCAACCAGAAATGCTTCTGAGACAAAAGAAAAAAACGATGTGGCGCCAATCAAGAAGCGATATCACTTTTTCCTACATATTGTTACAGGAAATAGGAAAATTAAGCATTGATGTTTACCGAATTCTGCCACAGATTACTTCTGAGGCATTATGCACGAAGTTTGGAACAAAATGCTACGAACGGCCATGAAAATAGCGAAAATGCCATCAATTTCATTGAGTAGCGCGTGAATATTCGAAGAAATTCTTATTCCAATAAAAAAAAAATCTCTAGAATATTGATCACTTGGGTGTTTTCGGGTTCTGGAGGAAATTTATGTTAACGCGAAATGAATCTGAATGAATCATCGATCAACTTGACTCCTAAATAATTGCAGAATGTTTGCATCTGTTAATCTTACCTGAAAAAAAAAATCTACAGTACATACAGCTTAAAAATGAGGTAAATATGACGAATTTTTAGGTCAAGTGCAAAAAAAGTCCAAACGTATTGTTTAATCTTTAACGAGGAAACAAATAATCGATCATAGACAAATATTTTCCTTATGATGATGTAATCGCCTTATCACTTCTACGCGTGGGTTGCTTCAGATCTTTCCGCTAACTCCGAATTGCTTCCAAACTCGTTTCCTGTTCGTGTAAGTCTACTTTTAGCATCATAGACGTAGCATCTTAGCAGGATTGGAAATAAAAATACAGTGTAGTGGATGAACGAAGAAATAGCTTGATTCGTTAATCTTCCGATCTATTCGTGTATATTTCAAAAACATTCCAAGTTTCATTGTTATAATTAATGAAAAGCATTCTGATGCTTAAGGATCTGTCAAATATAGGGATACATTTTTTTCTCAAAGCCACAATGTCATCAATCCCTGAATTTTTTTTTCTTTTTTTTTTTTTTTTTTTTTTAATTATTTATAAAGGGTGATTCTATGGAATAAAAATCATTTTGAATGAAATTTTTTGACCTCTCTTGGTCTATCCGAGTCCTTGAAATGATTAGTCTGAGTATTTTAGCCTCACTGGCAAGTCGCTGAGTCGAAGAATTTTCATGGGATCTATAACACAGCATTTTTACTTCTGACCGCGTTTGCAGAAAGATGAACAATGATAAAATCATAAGAGGCGAAGATATTATGCAAATGAGGCTTAACTAATGTCTATACCAATGAAGTGCGGATAGATATATACATATTTATACATATTACATATAAAAACGAGATGTGTACAGCAGTTGTCGCGTTATTAGCTATCCCGTAACGTTTTTTTAACGTTACGTAAGTATGTACGATGAGACGAAGTGTATCGGCCGGGAATGGTATCGCGTATACGGTGATCGCAACTTATCGTAGCACGGAATCGATAACCATCAGCTTTTTACACGTGAATTCTTATTTTATGTATACGCACACTGCCTCAGCTTCATTCGCTCTCAATGGGCTTCTTTACCCATAAAAACTTGTCATCCGATGACTAATAAGGATAAATTTGAGCATATTTTCGCATTTTCACGATTATTAGACACGATTATAGTTATTGATTGAAAAAAAAATTATACGAAAAATACAAATTGGTGGAGAAATTTGTATATGCCATCAGTCTCTCGTATTGTGCTTTCTCAAAAGTCGAGCAGAGCACGTGTCAAGTGGGTCGTGAACACGTAACCACGGGCTGCGTCGTCGTCACCGCTCCCGCACTCTCGGTTTTACGTAACGATCGCTTCTCGCAACGAGAGAGAGGTTGAGGCTCGTTTCTTAGTCAGCCTAAGCCCATGTAACCGAATATCCAGCGCGATATTCGTCTACATATATTTTTTTTTTTTCCCGCCAAGAGAACCGGCAGCATCTCGTACAAAATCATCAAAAATGACATACCGAGACCACCCCATAAAAATATTTTTCTTTGGTCGATCGATACTTTATACATTTACACATTTTTTAGATCCTTCGTTTCAACGTCTTCGGCTTTTCGATCGATCGTCGAACTCCAAAGTATGGACTTTGGTTTCTATTGGAGTTCCAAGGGCTCGTAGAGTTAGCTATGACGAAAAAGTTAAATGAAAATAATGAGAATTGGAATTTTGGGAAAATTTTGGATGATGATCTTCATTAGCAAAATAAATATTTCACCACCACTTCGAGCGTCATTACATTTAATAGCATTATCGTCTTAAGAATATTTTTGTTTGGTGGGAAAGTTTCATCGTGCTGACATCAGTACTCCATGGGGGCTGAATTCTTCAATTTATTATAAAACGAAGAAGATTGAGGTATTTTCTAGCAGAAACGCGAAACGGTCACGTAACAATTGTAAGTTTCTAACTATAAGCATTGACGCAGGAATTGTTTAACTTGGGGCCATTTGGATGTAACAATTATTTCTTCGCGTTAAACATTAGATCGAAACGTAAGCATAATCACGTGGTTATAAATATTTAAGACGTGAGTTGAGAAGCAATTACAGAGAGTGCAGGATCGGGTGGAGTTTTTCGCCTGTCATTAGGGCTACGAAATGAATGGAATAGCTCGACTGGGTTCGTTAAATTGTTTCTTTATTCTCGAGAATTTTATTTATAGATATACATACAACGGGATAATGTATTTCGACGAGTTATAGACAAATTCTCAGAAGGGCAAGTCACGAGTAAGACCAGTTTTCGTTTTCTCCAGTCAAAAGTCAGGCTGGTGGTTTCGCTTCGACGATTATAAGTTAGGAATGCGAATGCTCTGAAAATGGGGGAAAAAATAAAAATAAAAAGGTGATTCCATATATGGAGGACATGGGTCGTGTTCTCGGTTCTCAGGATTGAGCGAGCGAGATATCCACCGATTCTCCACCTCTCTTGCTAAACATGGTACAATTGCTCAACCGGTTTTCTGCCTGATACTTTGCAACACAAAAGAACAAAATCATTATATTTTGCCGCGCAAATTCTGTGCATCGAAAATTCTTCATATATCAGAATGAAAGACACAATGAGGATGCATTTGAGGTCAGAATGATGTTAATAATTCTTTCATTCACTTTTTTCTTCATTTTTTCAATGTCGATTCCATGCGAGGACTCGTGAAAATCATCAAAGATACGACCTAGGACGTTGAGAAGGGTCAGCGCTAGAAACTGGTCTAGCCAACGTGTTTTTTCGGCATTCTCATTGGCTACTACAAGTGAGTTAACGAATAACGATCAAGGTCAGACTATCAGTTCGGCACTCTGAATTTACTAAGGCTGCTGCCGTAGAGATTGTGTAGGACTTCGATATACGTACGAGCATTGTTTCATACAAAAATGTTTAAGTGCAAATTCTTTCGCTTATCGGGTAAACCGTCGAAAACATTGGAGCAATGTTCACTTAAGTGAACAAATAGAATCTGAATCTAACGACTGAAGAAACACTATTCAGTACTTTTTATTTCTCGAGGCTAGAATTACTCAACAAACAATTCTATGTGGATAAATACACCATTTATATAATTATGGATATATTTCTGCAAAATGAGTTTTAGCTAAGAAAGTAAATTTGTACAAAAAAAAATCACGATGACAGTTGTATCTCGCAATCTCTAAATACTTTAAAGGCAAGGACCATGTTTCAACCCTACTTTGAAAACTCCAAATCAGACTTTTACATAACGTGTTTTGTAGGCTGTTTCTTTAGGGCAACTTTTTTTTCACTCACTGCAAAAAAATCTTTAGTTCATCCCTAAAGATAAAACTTCGCGAAAGGGAAACATTGTCAACATTCGTCTCGACAGTTGACAGTTCATGTGGGATGGCGATTCGCGGGTTACTTTGTATTCTAAATAAGCTTTTCTTTTTGCTATTGTCATATATTTACGTTCTAACGAAACAATTGAGTCGTATAACAGGCAGTCTACTAATAAAGATGAGAAAATAAAGATAAAAGAGAAGAGTGGGTCGAGGGGAGAGATTCTTGCGGCAAACGTTGGGTACATAACCGCGAAGACGAGAGAGCGAGCAAGCCTCATTCGCCCAAGCTTTTAAGGAGGCGTAATCGCACTATTTTAGTAATTGCATTATTACGAAGTTATAGTCAGTAGCGAGTTAGTGCGAGACAGATGAGTACGAGGGAGAGACGCGAAGTGAAAAAAGGGAGAAACAGCGAGAGGGAAGACATGAAGTTGTAACTCTTTTCGTTACATCGTGCAATCGCCTCCGGCAGATTATTTGTTACGCTATGTTATGCACACGTTGATCCTCCACTCTCATATATAAGCAAACAGTACTTCGTTGTTCAGGCATCTGTACAAGTAACAAATTGTGTCGTTTGCTTATTTGTTCTTTATATAGTTATGTAGCGTATCGTAAAAGACTTAAATATCTGGATGACATTTTACGATCGGATTGTTTATAAATACATGTTGTATTTATAAACAGTCACATTATATATTAGATCGTGTGTTAATAGAAACGTCGATTTTCTCGTGAAACTGCAATATATGAATTCGGAAAGAATATCGAATTTTTTAAAAGAAATGCTCATTCGTAACTTTTAATGTCCACATTTTTATGAGAGTAAATATCAATGATTCTGAAGCAAGATTCAAATCGATCATATTTGCTATCAAAACCGAAACTCTATCATGAGATGTTTTTGATCAAGCAAATCACCTTCGGATAATCGCAATGAAAAGCTTCGCATTACAAAGATGCTCGAAATAACTTTACGTCATTGTTTATGACGGTATTCTGGACCGATTATTTCATTAGTCAACTAAAAGTGAAGGAGACAAAGAAAAAGAGAGAGAGAGAGATTCGGGGAAAGGGAAGATGAAGAACAATCGGAGTTGCTATAAAGGAACTTTGCATTCTCTTTGTAGTTCCACGGCTTTATTACCATCGCGACATAACTTGTTGTTCTATAGACGTCTTGTTCTCCTATATACATATAAATATGAACATCCTGATACTACAAGAACAAGAATAAAAAATCGGAATGAAATGAAATTGGAATACAAACGTAAAAAATTAGATTGAAAAATAATTTCAGCTCGTGATCTTCATAAGTTGGGAAAACTGGGTTAGTAACTTTGTAGTCGATTCCATACCCACAAAAAAGATTGGAACGAAAATTTCTAAATGGCTAAATCTTAAAACGAATCTTTTTTATTGAACTTTAAAATAAATCAATATTTTATAACGTATGTTTATGTCCATCACGACTATGTGCTTGAAAATAGACATAGAACGAAAAAAAATCGATGTACTGTGCGTCTGCTGATCTCACACTTAACACTCGAGATGCTCACAGGTCCACGAAGGCTTACAACGATATCGGTGACGGTCTCGTTCTTGCTCGAAGAGAAATATTTGAAATGCGATTGAGAGCAACTGGAGAACAATACGATAAAAGCGCAAAGTGGGACAACGAGAGAGAAAATCTTTTATTACGTGGATTACACTCGTTTCAAACGTACTGGAGCATTTCAAATCGAATAGTTGATGGGAATATGACCCAAAGTTTTACATCAGTGTACAAGCAACGAAAATTCTACTTGTATCCAAATTTCGACCATGCACTATTACCAGTTCCTTAAAAATAAAAATGAAAATCGATCATACTCGAAATATACTTTATTCTGATAATAAAAAAATATATATGTCGTCATAACGTATTATGAGACATTATGGCATTGGGATATTTTCGCAAGAGACTATTTTCCTTTGAAATATATTCAAATTATTAAGATATTAATGGCGAAATATGATGCAGAAGTTATTTTGAGTGACACTGCGTTTTTTTCACATTGATTTCTCACACACCATCAAATCGTTTTTTTTTCTCCTGTTTCATTCAACTTTGTTCCAATTAAAGGTGAACCACTTCCATTCTGGGCATGTGTAATACACTGCTGATGCTCTAAAATCACAAGTAAACACTGTAATTGACATATGTCACTCTATAGACATTTGGGAGCATGGAAATGAGTGGATTTTGCTAGTCGTTCTAATTCCTTCGATTATGTAGAGTTTTTTGCATCGTTTCTGCATCGGACCGAATGCCACACACGCATAGATATGGAGGGAAAAAGACAGGCTCGCTGTGCCGGTTTGCACGTGGTCTTAGCCACTGCAGTGTAAACGCTCTGTCGACAGGACCGCTCCTCATGCTTAATAAAGCTCGAAGTTGTAGGCAAGCGTAATACTGACACGCCTTATACTTGAATAAATTTGTCTCGAATTACGATAATTATTGTAGTCAACAATTTAGTTGCAATATACATTATCCATTGTTTCGATGCCATATTAGTCACAACAAAATAAATATAGGACCATACATCGCGATTGGATAACAGAATCGAATTTTATGACTCATTGCTCAATGTTCTCTAAGAAATGTATTTATTTCACGTGATTTTAATTTTAACGCGTAATTTGACAGATAAATTAAGTTTGATTGAATGTAAAATAACAAATTTAATATAAGTCATATGCAGCCTGAAATCTTTGGTGTATTTCCCAAAGATTTTTATTTTCTCTTTATGTTCTGGAATAAAAATCGGTTCTGCAACCGATCTTATGTTCTGGAACAAAACTTTGATACCTTATGTGCTTCAAATGAGTGTTGATCTAATTTAGTGATAAATAATTCAAAGAATAATGGCTGATGTGGATGAGTGTTCAATTTTTGGCACGTGCCAGAAGCATTGCCTACATGCGCCGTACTTAGTGAGATTTGTACAACAGTTGCATGTGTGTGTATGTTTATATTCATACATATGTCTATATATAAATATAGAAGAATGTACGATGAGACGACACACGAGCACACGTGGCGTCGAAGTGAAATTTTCGCTGCATACTTTTTGGCACCAGACACTAGCGGAATTTTCTTCTCCTTTGTTTTTTTTTTACCTGCATTTCGCGTTGCTATTTGATAAACACGGATTATTCGAGGGTTGACACGTAGAGAGTTTGGTGCTAATTGGGCCTGTCGCTTCTTCTTTTGCCTTCATTGTAATATTCAAAAATTGGAGTCTGGAAAATGACTGCAAGTCGAAATAATTGTCAACAATTTGTTTCTTTTCTTTAATGGGATTTGTAGATAAAATAACAAATTTAACGTCTATTTCATACATTTATTACATCGTGAACAATTGTTTTTGAACTGAAAAGTAAAACAACCATTAAAATCATCGTTTCCTTTCAATTCTTTAATTAGCATGTGTATAGTTTTTTTTTTTTTTTTTTTTTTTTTTTGTTCACTTGACCTTCATTCACGTACTGTATCGTTTACACTGACGAGATTGATTTAGCTCTACAGAATCGGGATGCTGACATGGCGTAAAAATACGAGACTTGAAGCATGCTGTCTGCACTGGGAGACAAGAGACGAAGGTGGTTCGAATTAATCCTCGTTCCCATTTGTATGGATATAGCAAAAACATGGAGCGGGTAACAGACTATCGCTCTATTCTGTAGTTTGATGATCGAAGCTGATGAGCTTCTCGTGAACCAGACATAAAAGATAACACGCTTCAATTTATTCTTTCTCAAAATTCAAGATTTCTTCTCGAAGCATTTTTCAAAGCTGTTTATAAAAAAAGACCAATGTGTATATGATAAACGATAAAGCCAATAAATATTTCGCAAATAACAGTTTTTCAGAAAATGTAAACTATCATCGTGCGATACAACAATCGATTAGGACTTATTCGGAGTCCTAGAGGAATAAAAAAAAAAAAAAATGAACGATAAAATACACAATTTTGATCACATCTCCTAAAGATACGCAAATTTTTCCAATTTTCAAACTTATAAATGATTCATAAAGATCAAAATTCTGAATAAATGTCGTAAAAATTAGGTTATCGGAATAATTTCAGTCAAAATTTAATTGGATTTGTAAGAATGAAGAACGTTATAATTTTCCAGTACACATGAGTGTAATGAAATGATTGAACCAAAGAGGTGCGCCATATTAGATATCACATTACCCATTTCTCCCCCAAGTATAAATATTTTTAGCTTGGAATTCTATAACGACTTAATCGAGATACAAGACCGGATTGTTATTAAATATATTTCTTAGCCGACTGAACTTTTTTTTCTTACACACAAGCTCCGCCTACGTGCAATATACGTAGCTCGAGTTATTTAACTTTTACGGTCTCTCTCCTCAACTCTTTAACTCCGGTTTGATGTTGATGACGTGTGTCCTCATGTGAACAGGAATTTCTTGAAACAGATCAATCGTATATTGGAATAATTATTTATTTATCACATCCCAATATCCTCGTGCGAAAGGTTCGATTAAATTTCGAAAAAAAATATTTTTCAAATAACGAGCCCATATTGTTATATCTTGAATTTTTTTTATTTATCGATCGTATGAAAAAAAAATATATATTTATTAGCAGCATTTTTGATTTATTGATATGTCACATTCTCTTAATCGTATTTCATTAAATAACATCGCGAGTCCAATCTGTTTGCTTTGAACGTGGCTGACGACCTCTCGTCAGCTTCGAGCCAAATTACAGACACGATCGTGGGTTCCGGGGTAAGAAGCCAAGTGCACACGACAAAAGACTACCAACGACACGCACCTATTTCTACTCATGCACACAAATATCGCGACGATCACTCTGTACCCTGTGGTTGACTATCATCCCCCCTCTCCAAATCTTTAGTGCTCTCTCTCTCTCTCCTTCTTTCTTTCTCTCTGTCTTTTACTCTCTGGTGGCGTCGCAATTTACACTCATTCATTATATAAAGGTTGTATCTCCTCGCCTCCCGCAGTGTTTACACGATTGAGATCCGGCGTCTTTATTTTTAGTCGTGCAGTGCTTTATGCACGTTCTTTACTATTTGTGTTAAACCAAATTCAAATACATCTGCATACACATATATTTATATTTATATGAACACATATATGCTGACGTTAAATATATAAATGTATGAGACATATGTGTGTGAATGTTTAAAAGAGATGGAGGAATCCCAGAACACTGTCTCGCTATCTCGCCTGTTTGTGACGAAAGTTGACGCAAATACGTTTTCGTTGGTTTCGTTCATTTACGCAATAATCTCACGGTTCCTTATCGAAATCCTTGCAATCTTAAAACAACGAGACTATTTTTGAAGGATTTAATAAACCATTGAAAAGTATTGATCCATGAAATAACATGACAATGAAACTGTGTAATAATTATATGGACCTAAAACCCCATTATGAAATTTATTTAATGTTCACGCGGTTAGAATACAAAATTTCAAACCTTAACACGCTAGTCAAAATTACGTCTTCCATATAATCGTAAAAACAGTCTTTCATGTGCAGTTAAGAGAAAACAAAAGACTGCAATCCTTTTTTTCATAAAATGTTATTACGAGATAAATGTTGAAGAGATTTAATTGGTTGGGAGTAAAAAATAAGTATGTTTGTTTCTAAAAACCCTTTGAAAATTGAAGACTATGGCTATGTGGGTTAAAATGGGGTGACTGCTACACCAGACGACCGATCGTCTCTCCTTTTCTTTTTGTAATATGCGTAAAGTCAACCCAAAGAATGAGAAAGTGGAAAATTTGCCCGATTCGATTTGCCATCAGGAACAATCAATTTTGGATCTCTGTTCAAACGTGACGCGAACGAGTCAACCACAGCCTGGCCATTGGATAGAGTTCAAATCTTCTTTGCACTTTTTTTTCCTTCGCCCGTACAAGACCGCTTCCTTTTATGAAATCTTCCCACGTTTTTGGACGGTCAATTTCAATTTTTATCGAATGAAAAGTTTCCATTGATGTCTGACTACGATTCTCAAACTGTTTTATTCTTTGCACTAGCTGGAAAAGACAATGAACGTTTCCAATGGGACGATAAGAGAAAGGGAACTTTAATCCTCTGTTTTCCCTCTTTCTCTTTCCCTCTCGCTCTCTCTCTCTCTCTCTCCCTCTCTCTCTCTAAAACTAGTGACTAGTATCTGTTGGTTCATTTCATTCATAAATGTCGCTTGTAGATTGATACGTATAGTTTTTGTCTTAACGAACTAAGAGACTGGTAAGCGATTGTTCTTAGAGTTTCAAAATAAAATCTCCGTATCCTTTGTATCTCCATTTTACGTGGACCCTCTTTTTGTTACGATTGATATATAAAGAGCAGGCAACGATTGGACAAAACGTTTACACGTAAGAAAGCATTAAATATAAACTCATGAAGAAGAGTGATATTTATTGGGAGCCCGAAATCGTCACGTAATTTATCCAATTACAAAAACAATCACTCAATTGTTTTCTATTTTACCACACATGTACTTCTCACGATGATAGATTCGCAAAAAAGCCTCATTTATCGTTTTGAACCCTTCGAATTCTTTTTACCTTCAATATTTTTGTATTTTACAGAATTTTTACGTTTAAAGACTTTTAACAAAAATTTTCATGTTTTGAAAATATCATCGATAAAAACTTGATAAAAAATAAAAATTATTTTATTATTATTATTATTATCATTATTATTATTATTATTATCTGTGCTATACCAGGAAAATGTATAATAAAGCAATTGAAAAGATATAAACATGAAAATTATCACTGCAGAAAATTATTATTATCATTATTAATATTATTATTATTAATAAACGAGATTTATTATATCGATAATAAACGAGAATAATTGATTTGATATAAACATTCCCGTCAAACTCTATGAATTTTTTTGATCCTCTTCTCAGAAGAAATTCATTTGCATCAACGTATTGAACGCATATGCACTTGTGGCACTGCAGCTTATCATTTTGCAGGCAAACCACAGCTGCGGATGTTGCACCGACTTCATCCTACAATACAGATACACATCGATTAAACGACAATAAAAATTTTACACACAGAGAACTCTCGCATCGTAATCTCAATTCTTCGAACGCTCAAACACTTTGCAAACCATAACATTTTACGCTGCTAGAATATCTGCCTTGAGAATTTTACATATCCAGTGTACGACTTCGCAAAAAGCTCTTAAAATCTTTTTAGAGCTTTTCACTGAACTTTTATTATTAAATATTCAATAAAATAATGGAAGGAAATGAAAAATGTTGAAAAAAATGGTTCTCACAAACTCTTTTCCTTGTACGAGTAATTATAATCTTCCGGCTCGATAAATTAAGATAATTTTACGTGACGCTCTTTATTCCTCGATTAATATTTATTCACCACACACACGTATGCATTTCACTCATTTTCTCTCTCTCTCTCTCTCTCTCTCTCTCTCTCTCTCTCTCTCTCTCTCTCTCTCTCTCTCTCTTTCTCTCTCCATGATGAACAAATATAAGCATACGTGCGAAAAAGAGTTATTTGTTAAAACCAAGTCTAGATTTTTAAAGCTCAAAACATTGTCAAATTTTTTCACGATGACGGAAGTTTCGGGTAACTGAAAAACGAGGAAATCTAAATTGACTCATAGAAATCGTAACCTATGACCATAGAAAATTCGATAATCTCGTGATTAAAACTCGAAGTTTATAAAACTCAAAGATAGGATGATTTAAAAGATATTTTACTAACCAAACGGGTATTAAAGAATTGGCAAGTTTCCGGTTGAGAGAAACTTGAATTATTCAGAAGGCGAGGTGACCCAAGAGAAGGAAAAAAAAGATGAAGGGTAAACAGCGATGAGAAGATTCGCCAAAACGAATACAAGTTACACAAAGTGTAATATATATATATGTAAATATGATATATTTACAAATATGTCTATAGATATTCACAAATGCAACGAACTTGCAAAGAATATGCGATCTCTTTTACGTAATGTGCTCGGGCTCAAGCGATACGCCGTATTTCGATGATTAACAATTTGTTTTGCGATCGGCAAAGGTGACTCTTTGTACGACACAAATAGCTTATGTAACGTCCAAGATAAATACGCGTTGAGAGAGTGCTGTATTAAACATATATGTACACCATACTTTATCGTGTGATTATGTGTAACTTATATTGATATATTAAATATATATATATATAAATATAAATAAATTTGTTTACGTATGTGTGTGCTAAAAAATAAACGGCATATACATAAATGCATCTTTTGTTTTGTAGCTTTCACGTATCGTTACAGCATCGAGATTGGACCCCTTTTTCGATGCAAAGTTTATGTTATTGAGCGATAAGCAAGTTTCTCCGATTCCAATCATCAATACGTGAACATTGTTTCATTAAAAACAAAACACGATTTTGCGTGTTTTGGGCATCATAAATTATACTTTATTATACGAAACGAATTTTTTTTTAATACGTCAAAGAAGATCGCGGACATTGTAAAGATTCAGTCGCGTCATCCAAGTTTTTCCTTGTTTTTCTTCAAAATTACTGATAACAAAAACTGCGGAATTTTTTTAATACATTATTCACTATAATCCTCCCTCTCTAATTCATTAGGTCGTTTCAGACTTATTTTTGTTGTTTTTTTTTTTTTTTTTTTTTTAATAACGAAGCTAGTTGTCTCGAAGGTTTTGACGTTTGTACGTACGTCGCAGTGACCATGTCCCTCAATAAACAGGATTATAACCTTCCCGTTGTGTACCGTGTTATTCTGTATATAGGATTAAGCATTTTTCGCTTTTTACTTTTTTTTTTTTTTTTTGCTTCGCGATATATAGAACTGACGCGTTTTTATTTATAATCAGACTCGACGAGCTTTACGGAGAGGGGAAAAACTGCGCCTTTACTGCGATGTGTTGCATTCTTAATATAAAACTCTGAGAGGGCATGAGGCCACGTTAAACAAATTTGAAAAAAGAGTCGAAGCAAGCTCCGAGAATTGAGTCTTGCAACGAAAAATTTAATACCAATTCGCGGACTCGTTACTTATAAATAAATTTCGTCACTTATCAACAATTTGTTCTTCTTTTTTTTTTCTTTTAAACATGGATAGTCGGAATAAATTATATTTCTTTGTCCCTAAAACTATACGCTCAGATAACGGGAAGGATCATCGTTGCTTAAGGAAATTGTGTCGTTGGACCGAAGTATATGGAGAAATTTTAATAAAACTGTTTTTTAAATAAGAAATTTAAAAAACTCATACAATGTATCATTTTTTTTTTTTTAATTAAAATACAAAAAATATATTACATTGTCAAAAGTGTTAAGCAACGTGAAAAGTATATCATTACGAAGATAAAATTTGGAAACAGAGAAAACAGATTGTTGAAGAACGAAATTGAAGTCTGATTGGAATGATTTTACGTGCAGATTATCATTTCGAGGTTAAAATGTAAATGCAATAATGACAAAATATGGTTTTGTATTAAATAAGTAAATTTGCCTTGGAAACATTCTGAAAAGTTTATTAACCCAGCGAATAAGTTTTGAGTATGTAAGATGGCTGCGAATTGGCTTGAATGATTGATGCCCAGCTTGGTGCAGGAATACAATATGGCATGTACGTATAGTAAGGTTGATACAAGTTAAACGACAAGCTAGATCTGTCGCGCGGAGACGCATATCATCGATGTGTGTCTCTCTCGTTGGAGGAATAAAGCGAGGGAGGTGGAAAGTCGCGGGATATCCTGCGCGTCAGCAGCATCGTAAGCTCCGGATCTCGCGAATGCGCCGGAGATGTCATTTTATTATTTTATTTTTCGCATATACTTTTTTAATGCAACGTCGCGTCTGAATGTATCCCTCTCTGATGTGTTTCGTTCTGTGGCCGTTTCGAGCCGAGGGTATCGCTACTATCGCGTGGAATTGGGTGTGGATGGAGCATAATATACAGGTTCTCCAAATTCCCCACGCATACGCGAGCGCAAAGGAGAGTAGGAATCATGAGAGAGAGAGAGAGAGAGGGATAAAGAGAAAAAGAGAGGGAGCGAGAGGGAGAGAAAAACAAAGACAGCGTAAACCGCGCGCGGCACGACGAGAACGCCGACGCTGTGAGTCGCCAGACTCGCCAGTGTGCCACTGACAGCCGAGACGTCAGTTGGCTCAGAGACATTAGCTCGTACGTTCCTCCAAGCAAGCAAAGCCCGCCCGCGTGCTCGCCACGCAACTGTCAAACTAGATAACCATATTCCATTATTTTTTTAATCATTAACCAGAAATCACAATTAAAATCTATTTTTTCTCTCAACTCAATCATTTTTCACACCATTACTAAACAAAATAGTGAGAGTGATGAGTTTCCGATAAACAAATTACCCCTAAAACCCCATTGATCGCGCGAGTGTTCAATTGTTTCAACTCGAAGTGCAATATATGAAATGTTCTGATGGAAATAATCGATTATCACCGATAATATTCTCAAGTGGTTGTTGGTTTTTATTTTATTGTTTTTTTTTTTTTGTCATTCACTCAAGTGTCGGATAAAGTGGAATTTAGTTAACCTGATGAGGGAATAGTCGATAAACGAGAATGTACAGCATTTTCAATATCCTTAAATCAGCCGGAAGCGGTTTCTACCGAGAGGATTATGTTCGAGCCTAATTTTATATCAACTTCTGTGCGTACACAGAGATTTGTGTATTAACGAATCGATCGGCAGATTACCAGCACGTATTTGAATGAACGATAAAAACAGAAACGTGGTGGATTCGATTGGCTCATGATTTTTTCAATCGAATCATCAATTACTCGATGAAGAATGCACACGTAAATACGTATGAAAATAAACGTGTCGAGAATAATCGAGTCGATGAAGAAACACGAGTATATTATTTAAAAAAAAGAGATATAATAAATAAATAGTCGTTGGAAAAATGACCGAAATAGCGAAAGAAGCTTTTGCTTCACAAAACTATCGGTTAGCGTTGGAGATTTATGAGCGCAGCTTGAAACAACAAAATCCAAGCATTGAAACATTATTCGGTTATGGTGATTCCCTAGCACGTTGTGGCAGAGTTCGCGAATCCCTCGATGTTTATTCCCGTTGTTTAGCCATCAGTCCAGCGAGTCCTGAACGACTACGTCATTTAGCAACAGCTTTGCTCGATGATCTCCACAATACGAAAAATTTAACAAGACGCCGAGAGTCCGAAACATCATCAGGCTCTACCGCGTTCTTGTGCACCACATGCGAAGACTGTCTTTATCAACCGGTTACTTCAAGCTGCGGTCATACACATTGTCGCAATTGTTATGAGATCTCTAAATTCTGCCGTTCTTGTGGTCAAAAAAATGGACCTATTAGTGAACCTAATGTACTCGTTCAAAAACTCGTCGAAAAGTGGTGGCCGACCGAGGCCGAAGCTAGCAGGGCCAGACACGAGGGTGACCTCCTACTCAAAGAAGGCCATCCGGGTCAGGCTCTCGAACGTTACAACCTTGCTGTTCATCTTGGTGAGTCCAATATTTTTTTTTTCTTGTTTCATTAGTCATTTTTCACCATATCGTTTAAATCGACATAAATTTTTCTTAAATAAACACAAACTCGTTTAACCTACGACTTCCCATAAGAGGTCGTCGCACTTCAACTTTAAACTGAAAATTCTTCTTAAAAATAAATGTAGTGGAAAACTAAATAAATATTTCATCTGTGAGAAATGAGATAACAAAAATCAAGATACAGCCCTACGATTATATCCAACAAATTAATTTTTTCTCAAAACTGAAAGAATTTAATTGAAATTCATATCGATCGAGATGGGAAAACAGTCCCAATTGCAAATAGCGTTTACCGCCAAAATTGATTTGTTTCCAATTCACTTGCAATTTATTAAGTTCGACAAATTATTATAGTATTCTTAACATTTGATTGAATCAAACATCAAAGACATAAAGATGAAAGTTTTGTCTACGTTTTTTATTTATACGTCCATTTTGCCCTCTGTCAATATCCAGCTCGGGAGGACGTTGACCTTGCATGGCAAAATAATCTTTCGTCATACCAGCCAAAGCTGTGTAAATAAAAATTAAATTGAACGAACCTTTCGCACCGAAACTGTCACTAGAAATCATCATCTCATTCTTCATGGATTCTCATCCTGAGTCGATTCCTTATCGACTCTGAAAACCTATGATCTTTCGTGTAAAATTAAGGAAAATTTTTATGATCGTTTTCTTGGAATATTTTGGTCCACAATGCACTTCTTTCTTTCTCTGAGCTAGCCTTGTTGCTCATCTCGTGTAAGATCGCATGCTAGTGGGCTTTTTCAATCGTCAAACGGCAAGGAAAGAGCTGGGGGCGTTTCGCCTTCTCGCTCTCTCGGTGCTGGTTGACGACCCCGGAGCTGCAACGGCGCATACGCAGCAAAACGAGCACCAGTCGAGGCTCCTTTGTCCATGGCTCCTTGGACGTTGCAATATAGGCATTTTTATGAATTTATTTTTATGTATTATAAAAAAATCATAATATTCATTGATCATTTGAAAGTATTCATATCTTGGAGGAAATAATTAATATTTATACAATTTATTCAAACGTTTACGTTCCATGTTGAGTTTACAGGAGTCACAAAGTTTTATATACGTTTCTTAACATATTTGTCGCAGTGCTCTTATTCGAAAAATACGAAATTTTTGGAATTAACGTAAACTTTTTTCTTTGGTTCAGTCTATTTATTTATTTATTTGTTTAATACCGAATTTTCCGTCAGAGAACATAAGAGTAGGGAGAAAAAAGGAACGAGATATAAAATACGAATTTGATTGGATAAAAATTGTGCGAAACACGTTGAAAATGAAAGCTCGACAAGTTTTTCAGAAAATTTATGTCTAGCGGACACACGAAAACTCGAGATTCCGCTTGATATCTATATTCATATTTATATATATATATATGTATATATAAACACGGATACACGCGATGGGTCAACGTTCCCGCTCGAACGGATTCCCACCTGATAATCATTATACGTCCCGCTATTAATAAACTTGCTATAAAGAATTCGTTCTCGTGAGAGAGGGCTCTCCCGCAAGATTTCCCGCTCACTGTACTCTCATATTCCCTGGATTGCATATCAAACGTGGCCGTCGATAATTATTTAAACTTCCACAACAACAAAACCAATAATAAATAAATAAATAAAAGTCTTAATAATTAGTCACGTCAACTTTAAATCCTCGACAAGAAACGTCCTCGAAAAAATCACAACAAATGTCATCGAATCCAAATAATCATTGTGTCACCTGATCATTATTTCATTGAGCTGTCGAAAGAGGAACAAATTTCAAAAATAACAAAACAATTCCCAAACAAATATTTACAAAGAGTCATTTCATAATAGTCATTGGTCATCCTCACAGGAAAAAAAAGCGCCGGTACAAATAAAATAAATTTAATTAAAGGTAAAAACAAATTCTCCGTTCCTGGAGAAAAACAACTGTTCTCTTTTTTTGCTTTATTTTCGTAAATTTTATGTAAAGTTTACATGAAAGTTGTCAACATGTTCCGAGGGTGTTTGCTCGTCATTAACAATAAACAACACCCTTTAAATAATAAAGGACTGGAGAGATGGTCAAGTCGTAGCCAAGACTCCAATAAAAACAAAAAAATATATCTATTAATACCTCGAAATGTATTTATACATAAATGAATAAAATATCTACGTTATTTTGCTTTACGTATATGTTGCTATTGAAATTGTATACAGGGATAGGGTGGGGCTCTTAACAAAGAAAGGGACGTGCAGCTGCTCAAAGAGAGAAGTCTGATGAAGAAAAAAGCGAAAGAGAATTCCCCATATGCAAGCTGACTAGCTCACTGCGCCTGTACACTATAAGTTCACGGCCAGTTCGAGTCGACCACGATGACGACAGGATATATAGTAGAGTCTCACTCTCGCTCCCGCTTCATACTTTCGGCTCTCCCTTCCTTACGTAGTTACATAAGGAAATAAGCATCGGAGTATTCCAATGCTGCCACAGTACAACGTAGTTTGCGAGCTATATGTCATTACTAGTATATACAAATGGACTATATATGGATAGAGTTTTGTTAGGAATACAGAAATTCGACAAATTGTGCTTATTTCGAAGAATTTTTTTTTCTTTTTCATTCATTAATACAGTTAATTTTTTTCATAGACAAAATATTTGATGTTAATTTTTTTTTTTTTTTTTATGAACTAATCTGGATATTTTTCATTTTATTCCGAATTAGGAAATGATATATTTTTTTAATTTTTAATTATTAGTCGTTTCTTTCGAAATGAATAACTTGTTGGGTTCGGATTTTTATTTATTTTAATTCGTGTATACGTCAGTCTGATTGCGAATGCGTCCAGTTTGCAACAAGAATTAAACCATAAAAAATCACTATCGAATTGCTGAAATATTGAATTTTGTATTATTGAACAAGATTTTACCGAATATTTATGTGACAAAAAGCCACACGTTACAATCGAATTATTGAAAATCTGTTATTATCTCACGCCCTAATCTGCAGTAAACTGCAATAAACTTTTTCGTTATTGGTAATTATCGCTTTCATTTGTTTGAAGCAATATCGTTGAAACGAAATGAACTAATTTATGACAGGTGGAAAAATTGGAATAATTTACCCCCTTGCTCCCCTTGTTAACGGCCACGACACGTAACGCTATCGATTTCCTTTCATGTATAGTGAGAAAAAGAAGGCCAACACGAATGAGAAAAGTGGAATTATTATGCAAGAGCCTTTGATATGTTTATCGATTCCAAAAATGAACTTTTAAAACTTACAAATATTTGTACTTTTTTTAATTACGCGTCAAATCTTTACGATTACATTACATTTGCACTTTAGAGCAAAATAAGAAGTGATAATAAAAAAAGTTTAGAAAAATCGAAACGTACGCGCGAACCGTGACCACTTGATGGCTCGTCTCTCCTGCCAGTGGTCACAGCCATGCACCTGTATTCCAACGAACGTCAATAAAATCGAGCATGGTCTACACAGCCATGGAAGAAGTGTCCAGTGGTGTAACTCTCGCGAAAAAACCTGCACCAACGTTTACTCACACTTTTTTCATTCTCTTTCTCGCACCTGGCCTTTGAGCCAGTTTTCCATCTCTCCTGACAGTATCGTCATACTTCTCTGCTCTTTTTTATTCTCTATTTTTGGACATGTGTGTTCCACCGGTTGTTTTGATTTTTTTTTTCTTTTTTTTTTTTTTTTTTTTTTTTTTATCACCATGTTGGCAATTGTGACACAGAATTTTGAGCAAACGGGTCCTATTGTAAAAGACTAGCGTAGAACGTTTATGTTTGAAAGTATGTATGAAAGGAATCAATTGTAATCAATACAACTTGAGAAATTAACTTGTTACTTGCATTAAAAGAAAAATCTATCTTTGTGTGAAAATATTAATAATACGAGGTAAATATTTTGTTTAGATTTATATGAGTTTTCATTGAAGGACGTACTGAACATGTTGATGGCGTAATTAAATTTGTTAATAATTGCAATAGTTTAAAATAAAAGAATGAGGCAATGTTATAGTTTATTTTGTTGGAAATAATATTTTCACAAAAATTGTAAGAGGTAAATTTTTTTTTTTTTTTTCTTTTTTTTTCAAAATGATAAAGAATCGTAATCAGAGTAATGATAATGATTTGTTTATGTTGAAAAAACATTCGTACCGAAGTTTTCTGAAAATTGGTAATACTTTTATTTTGTTTGTACAATTCTCAGAAACGAGAAATATTCATAAAAATAAATCTTTCTTCGCGTCGATTGTATAAGACGCGACAAAGCTCTTTGAATGCTTCAGAAGCCACCGAAAGATATATAGAATTTCGAAAAAATTGTATCGCTTAACGAATACCGTCACGATGATTTTGCGATTTGTCAGATTTTATGGAAATTTATTTCCGCCATATAAATCTTTTTTTCTGTTTTTTTTTCTCAATTTATTTTTTATTCCTAAGTATATCTGTTGAGAAAACTTTTTTACATAGATTTCTATGCTTGTGTAATTCGGAGCAACTCGTGTTCGCGGCTGTTTCGCGTATACAACCCGTTCATTTTCTTTTTTTCTTTCCTCGATGGATACTTGCCAAACGGGGCAGAGAAGAAAGAAATAACACTCCAGAGAGTGGTTTCTCTTTCGCCTCACGATTTTCTTCGGGGATAGGCCTCGTATATGGAGTATCAAGGACGCAGTATTTCCAAATATATATATAAATTGTATAAACATATCATAGGATATCCCAAGTTAAAACAACAATTCGGTGCCTTAGATGTAAATAAATTTTTGAGACGAAAAGCCAAGGGTCCAATTTTTCTGCATACAAAATCTTTGTCGGTGAATTATTAACGATTCGTTGACACAATAATGGCGCCAATTTTTCTCTTTTTCGAAAAAAACCAACTTTCGAAACGCTCACTCTCACAAACATCTGCGAGCAACAAAACAAAATAATTTTTTATGATTACAATACTCACAGTTGCATGTTAATCTCGAAAATATAAAAAGAGAAAAAATCATGATTGTGTTGCTAAAATTCTCACTTTTACAAAAGTCTATACGTTTTTTTTTTTTTTTTTTTAATACTTGAAATAGCGATCTTGCTGTTCTTTGAAACTATAAAGAAATTTCAATTGAAACGAATTTTATTCGACCGCACCACAATATTTACGATACGAGAAAAATTTGATTGATAATTAAGAAAAAAGGGCATAATATTCTTCCACGTATTTATGTGACCATGAGCCATTGTCTGTACTTGGAATGGGGTGGAAAAAAAAATCGTGAATAAGGAAGCCTTGACGAAAAAAGGAGGAGAAAGAATAAAGGACGAGTGATGCGAGTCCGGATACGAAAATATCGAACGATTTAGGTAGTGTGCGAAAAGGGATATATGGAACGGGAGCAACGTGTCAGGGCCACGAGTGTGCTCTTCGATGTTTGCTGACGGGGCTCGAGCAGGTCGAGGAGAGCTTCTCGCGAGGTCTTCGTCTCCTCTTTCCATTCTTCTTCTTTTTTCTTCTTTTCTATTTGTTTTGTTTTCCATCGTGTGTACTAGTCTCACATCTCTATAATCCTGGCTGAGACTTGCCACTCGATCTTTTCTTCATTCTTATTTCTGAGTGGTAACTGCCTGTATCTACGCGGACGAGTTCAAAATGAATTTATTTGAAGAATTATTTTATGAAAATGAATTATAACTAATTAATCTAAACATATTTACTTTAATTAGTTCACTACTTTTTTCGTTTTGATCAATTAGTTTTGGTTGATTCTCTTGATCTATTCAATCAACAATTATTATTTATAATGTTCGAATAATTCGTTATTCAAATTGAAAAAATAATGTCGAATGAAACGTATCATTGAAGGAAGATTCAATGATCTTTTTGACGTAATCTCTTATATCAATTTCCGCGTCAGGATCTCCAGGTATTAAGGATCCATAAGTGAGTTCAAAACATTTAAGAATTTGAGAGGCCGAAACGAAATAAATCCGTTTGGTACGTCGCGAATGGTGTCAAGGTGATGACGTGGGGAAAGAAAAAAATATAGAAAAAAAGACTTTAAACAAGAGCATACTACTGTTTTTTTTTTATTTTTTTAATTTTTTTTATTTTTTATTTTATTTTTTTTTTATATGAGATTAAATAACAATGAAGACACTAGTTCGGTATACTCATTTTAATTAATTTGATATATACAACAACAAAAAATCATCCCTTCAAACAAATCTGAAACCATCTGAACAAAATTATCGAACAAATTCGAGTCGATTAAAAAAACTTACAATCTGTGTAAAGCATTTAGTTGGGACTTTCTTAACACAGTTACTAAATAAATTTATTAAATAAATTTTCAATGAATTTTATTTAATTTTGAATAAGTTTAATTTACAGTGTAAGTGTATTTCTCACACGTTCATCTTATCCTCTGATTTTACTTATGTATTAAAAAACTTGCAACACATTAACGCATTGGAACAATTACGTAAATCTTAAATGGCGATGTGCTATCGTGGCAACTCTTTCGAGATGTTTTCTTGTCCATATACAGCTGACAGAACATAAAGTGTACAATAATACAAAACGAGCATATCGTCATTTGTGAATCACTATTTTACCCGATGGAGCACACTTGCAGGGCTGCTATCGTTGAACGAGAAGAATGACACGTTTTGTGCCAAGACTTGAAGAATTATTCTGACGTTTATAGACTTTGTTGCAGGAGTGCAAAAAAAAAACTATTATCTTTCATCGGTGTTTGTTTTGTAAAAATAATTATAGCAAAATATTGGTCTGAAGTGTACGTAGTTGTGATTAAACGATTTTGATTATATTTAAATTTCATGTCAATTATTATGTACTTAATGTTCGTTCAATTACTTTAAAAACAATTATAATAAGGCATAAACATTTATTAGCAATCGTTTCGTCGTTGTAATTATATCACCATGTTTTTTTTTTTTTTTTTTGTATTCTCTGTCCGCGCGAATGATGAAAAGAATATAAAACGTACAATTTTATGCACAGCTTATTCAGAAAAACGTATTTTACTTTAATAATTTATTCGAGCTCATCAAACGAATATATATGTGTGTACACATGTTCTTCGTAATTGAATTTGATAACGTAACTTGTGTTGAGAACATAAGTTTTTCAGTCGTTTCATGAGAAATGGGAAGTCGGGAAAATTGATTTGATTCGTCGACTGTTCTAATGAGCGAATATGAGACGAGCCAAGCAGATAGTCATGTAATCCTTCTATGTGCTAAGATAAATTGATTGATACTTCAATGCGTACACGCAAGCTAGAAAAATTATTCAGTCTTGACATAAGAGAAAAAAAGAGGCTGCAGCAGGAGCTACTTACAACAGTATCTCCTTCAGATTACTTATTATTAATTACTTAATCAATTATTAATTAACTAATTAAGCATTAATTAGTCACGTTAAATAAAGAGCTAGTTCTAAAAGGCCGAGATTGAATGCACTAGTTGTTCGCACAGATAATTAACGGACTTCAATCAATTTGCATTAATTTTTTTTCGAGTTCTTATACACGCAAGTTCTATATTTTTATACAAGCATTTTACTTCAAAGTTTCACATTTTTAGCAAGTAATAAAGCAGCTTTTTTCTATACAATATTTATTGTATCACGTGCCATTGTCATAAACACTATCGTCGAAAAATATATGAAATTTTGAATACATTTATCCATACAAAAACAAATGAAATTTACACGCTGTGGGGAATACGAAGTTTTATGGGAATATGATAGATAAAAATTTAAATATGTATATTTCAATTATTTCGTATGATCTTCCGGAACATTTTGTTGTCTCGAGCCACATTAAAGCTCGAAATATCACGTCTTTTGATTTACCTACTCGCATCTATCACGAATCACGTAATCACGCGTGGTCTGTCAAAAATCATGCAAAAATTTCGTAATTTTTTTTTTAGCCTTCAATTTTTTGGATTAGTGTATAAAATATACACACGTAAACTAATTTTGACACTGCATGATCGATTCAATTTGATTAGATCAATACGAGAAGGCATGTCGAGCTTCGCATTGTTGTGCAATAACTTGTCACGTGCTACATTATTGTCAGTAACCCTTAGAATTTCATCATATTGTTATAAATGGATATATAATCTGTCGTAGCGAGTTAAATAAGATATTCATTCACACTTTGAGGTACATCAGATTTGTGTTCACCGTATAAATGCTCACGTGTAATATGATTATATTGAAAATTATTAACGTCAGGATAATTCCAAGGCTTTTCTCAACTGATGTGTTTTGTTTACAGTATTGGTAGAGTGCAATGAAAAAAAAAAAAAAAAAAAAAGATTCATGATAAATTAATAAAATATATCGAGATAGATCGAGAGATTTTGCATGACGTCAAGTTTCCTTACGTAATTAGGAATAAATCTCGAGAATCATACCGTCTTTGATATGAGACGCGATTGATATCTCCTCGATTCCTGACACACATGATCAAGAAATTCCCTCTTTTTCGCCTTGATATATTTGACGTAGTAAATCAAAAAGAACAATCATGTACTACGAGGAGTACGAGGCGGCAGTAAGAAGATAATCGCCACAAGAAATTAATGCCCGATTATTTTTTTCTCTACTTCGATGATGTTGAAGTCATTCTCCTCTCGTACAATAACGTTTCAGTTTTAAAAAAAGCAGCATGAAAATCATTTTTTTCTTCTAACCGACGTAATCGTCCAATATATATTTGCGATGCTTCGTGAGTTGCGAAATTGCGGATATTTCACGTAACGATCACACGATGGTCACAGCTTTATAGTGATGTACATAATCAGGTTTATAGAGTGGTTTTATTTTTCTGTTACATTCATTTCGTTACCAAACGCAAGTTGGAAGCCTGTTACTTTTAAAAATATGTGAAATTCTTTGAAAAAAAAAAAAAAAAAAAAAAAATACAGGCTTTGATTCTCACCAATTTTTACCTGCCCGTATCTTAATTTTATTTAAATCTTCCAGGCATTTCAATTTGCCAATTGGATTCGACCCTCAAAATGATTACGGCTTCGAATGAATGTTTCAACATTTTTAAACGTCCCTTTTCAGAACGAAAATATAAATTTCTAAGTTCATTCAAAGTTATTAATAATATAACAGATTATATTTTTCCTCGGGTCACGTTACGTACATTTAAATTTCGCGACAATTTCACTAGTCGTACAGCCGTACGTGTAAAACTCTCGACGTAACGATCTCTTCGCTAGACGGTCGCCCGGCATTACGCCAACGCTCGATTTACAGAGATCCCGATATTTCATCGAAGTTACGACCGGCGTCAACGCAAACAGAATATCTCGATGGGTGTCTATGCATACACATAATAATTAAAATATTGAAACATGATCCTTGCTAACGTGTACAAAACCTTTTCTCTTTACTTGTTAATTGGCCTATATTTTAATCGTTCATTATACAAAAATTTTTGGTACATCCATGAAAAATTCATCAAATCGGTAGTGAGAGCTAAAAAATTGCAGCAAAATCATATTGAAATATTTTTAATGACGTCGAATAAAATATTTTCATTAAATGACAATTCATTCGTTCACAAGTTTTTTAGATGTTGAATAAAAAATGTGCTGTAGAAAAAGAAAAATTTCTTCATTTTTTGTGATATTATGTTGAAAATACTACACGAAAAACAAATGAAAAATTGTCAGGTTACTGGCAATGATTTAATGCACACTGTTCCACATGCAGATGGACTGTGGCGAGAGTCATCCAAATCTCATGAGTGATAAGATAAACGTTGTTGAGTGTTCGGTCACGTGCTTGCTGTCTTCTACTGTCAAATTCTATTATGTAAACTTTGCGATGATCCTCCTGGCGATGGGCCATCGAATGTGAGAGGCACGGTTTAGATCTCTGTTTTTTCTTTCTTCTTTTCAACCACCCAAATCTCTTCTCTCTCAGCATCTTTTCTTCGGCCTTGTCATAGAGAATATCCAAGGAACGAGAAATCATGGCACACGCCAGAATCATATCTGCCGATTTTTCTTCACTCTTTCTCTTTCTTTTTCTCTTTCTTATAATGTTTTTATTTTTATTTTTTCCTCTATTATAAAAAATTTGATATGTTTACTTCAGAAACACTCTGTCAAATGCACGACATGATTGCTCTCTTTCTCTTCTAAATAAATCCTCGCGAAAATTGGTCTGTAAAATGCGCGCTGTCTTTCACTCGTTATCGTAAAATTGGTCGAGCGGAAGTGAGATACTCCACTTCTGTTGGTTCCCGCAGGATATTTTCGTACCCGGAAGCTCTTGGGAGCTTAGAACCGCTCATATATAATCAACTTCTCTTCGCGTAACTCCAACAACTGCATCGAACCAACTTGAGGAGTTGAGGAGGGAAGTTCTAGCGTTCTTCATATAATAGTTCGGTCAACGAGCGTCGTTTCGTGGCCACCGAATCAGCACCAATTTTTTCAAGACTTTTCGACCGCGTAATTCTTTTGTTTTCAAAAACATTTTGTAAATATTGTGAAAAATATATAATCTTTAAATTTTTCATCGATTTATGTGACTTGTTACCACAACTGTGATGATTTAATCCTCACATTAATCATTTTTGACACTAAACAAAAAAATAACTCAGACACATATTTATACAACGTTGACGTAATGAACGATTTGAAAATTCGTTTGTCGCAATTTATTACCAATTTATTTTCGAATACTAACAAATACAGCTTTTTCAATATTTCACTCATCGGTTTCGTGACAAATTCCATAATTTTGTAAGAATATACTTTCCTGGCATGAAAATCATTTTTATTCAGCGACCAATTGAATTATTGAGTATAAAAATGCGTTTCAATACACCAGCAGTGTTTTCAAACATAAACACAATTGAAAAATGTTCGATGTATTTGTATTATCCTTTAAGTTAATTTTTAGACTCGTATTATTTTTATTTACTTCCTGTTATAATTAAAATGACGCTCAAAATTTAATAATAGTTCATTACTATGTCCTTTTACTTCTTACTCTTTGATTAAAAATTCTGTGAATATATATATACGTATATATATATTTTACAGATAGAGGAGGTTGCCAATTAGTTATAAGTCCACACGTATTATTATATTTCAAATAGCGAGAAAGCCTAGTCTAGAAAGTCTCCTTCTCATCCGTTCCACATTTCTCCGACCTTGTTGTTGGAGAAACAGAGTTATACGACGACTGTCTTTCAGTGGAATTTACGATTATTGTCTAACTATTTATATCCATCGATCGCTTATTCGAACGATAATTGCAACGTCACATCCAGTAAAGTAGAGAAATATGGATTGTTTTTTTATTGTATCAAAATGTGCGTATAATAACCACAAATTTCTCGTTGTAGATTTCATTGAAAGATATCGGAAAGGAATTTTATTTTCCAGCTTAGGAATCAACGTTGTAAGGAAAAAAAAATCATAATGCAAAAATATATTCAGTTTATGCTTGCATCACAGCTCTGGAATCTCAGCTGGAACAGTGTTACGATTTATTTTGGTACTCATTCCATCAAAGTTACGAAAAGACTCCTCTCACTCACAGTCTACATACGCTATTACCTCTGTTTCCTCTTTGTTACGAGAGCTTATCGGTAGCATTACAAAAGCAAACTTCCATCAAGATGTATTCGAACTGAAACCAATCATATATAGATATACATTAAGAAGAAAATGTAACAAAGACGAGACAAAGAATCAAATACCATTGTGGTAGTTATTTCGATTCACGTCTTCATAATGTCTGTTCGTAACTTCGTACATTTGTGAATCAAAATTTATCATAGATTTCCACAATATTATATTTCATGCAGTCATATGAGCCATCTTACAATAATAATGCATAAAATGCTCGGCTTTATAATGTCTGTTTTTAAAATGGATACATAAATTAATTAGCAACTCAAATTTACACGGATTTCTCCATCCAATATTATATTTTAATCAAATAGCCCATTTTACAATCATCATATGTCAAGAAATGTTGAATAAAAGGCACAATTCGAGATTTGATTTTGAAATAGTTGCCATGTTGTCAATTTCCATTTTTTCAAATCCTCGATGGTCCCTCAGAGTTTCTCAAACTGATTAAAAAGCTTTTTAGATTTTGCATGTCAAACAATTTTTAAAGAACTGGTAGCATCCACCATTGGGAACTATTTTTTTTAAGCACTATTTCAAAGTGGTTAAAAACGTTATAAAAAAAAAGTTAAACATTTAAAAAATTCTTCATGTTTCGCATGATTTGTTTGGACACATAAAAAAAAAATCAAATTGGTTGTATGATTCCATTAATTGCGAAAAATGATCATGAAAATCGGCCATTTTCGTGCCCATCGGCCTAAAGAGGTTCCTTAAATCGCTCGTAAGTCATTGGTATTTAAACGGTGCAACTTCGTTGTACTATGTTTGGTACAATGGGCCTAGTGTGTAGTTTTGTAACGGGGCATCGATGAAGCGCGTATCGGCGAACGATACAAACGGCGGATTGCATCAAGTGCAACTGCGAGTGCATATAATCGCGGTGTCGGTCGATCATACCGAGATGCCGGGGACTCCGTGGCCGGACACTCATGAATCATATACCCCAATCATTCTCTTGATTCGCTTACGTAATCCCTGATCTCTTCTCTCTCCCCCGCACTCTCTTTCTACCTCTCTCGCCGATTTTTCTGTCTCTCTTGCACTCTCTTATAACGAAGGAGAATTCGCTCTATTTATACACGTAATGTCACACCCGCGTTTGTAAATTAATGCGAGCAATACATATACGACAGAAGCAAAATAGCGAAGCTCGCAAATTAATTCATATTTACGAGTTACATAAGTCTCTTTTCTCAATAACTTACATAAATCTTCTCTGACGAATTTTTTTTTTTTTTTTCATTGCGTACATGAAATTCATACACGCGCCATCACTTACGTCTGCAAATTCACACAGATCAATCTATCACTAAAATTGGTGCGTTCACGTGGCGAAAAAAGAGAAACATCCAATCGATAAGAACTCCGATTACAAAAATCTTAAAATATTCAAGTAAAACATTGAAACAGCGAAAACAAAATGTAGGTGTTCGCGATGAAAGAAGAAATCGATCATTCGTGTTTTTCTCTTTTTTTCAAGATAAGAAAACAGCTTCAAACGGAATGAAATATAAATATCAGTAAAAGTTACACATTTATTGTTTCATGTACACTTATGTATGAGGAATAATGTTTTTCCATGACTAATATTCACCCACGAGATGTATCATTACAGGGGGAATTTTATTAACTAGAAAAAATGACCAGATTCAAAATTCCGATGATATTAAACAAACTTTAGTGGATTCCAAATTGATATCTCATTCTTTTTTCATCGAATCCGCAGAATATTATGTAATCGTTTATAAAACGTAATACGAATGTTAACAATTGAAAGGGAATAAAAAACTAGGATCGCGTTGTGAAATAATCAAGTGGCGATATTTAATTGATTTGTTCTTGTTTGAAAAGACTGGGAAAAAATTGTAGTTGGAGAATCTCGTAAAAGTTAACACATTTTTTTTATTTTCGCTGATAGAGAACACACACACATGGCATATGGATTTAGAGATATGTATAAGGTAGTCCACGTGGTTTTGCGGCATCGAGTTGTTCGCGTAACACCGCTCTAGCGAACGACATACACAGACCAGCCGAATCTATCTTCTCGTGGCGATCGGCCGGCGAATTACGTAACGATAGATTTATATAAATGGTTACGTTGACACCAAGAGAGCCCCGGCCGAGCGAACACGGGCCCGGAGAGCCCGCGCTTTGCTCGACTCCTATATGCCTATCCTTTTTGACTTTGTCGTCGTCGTCGTCGGTAGTTAAAGTTATTATCTAATAAAGGTAGCACTTGATTCGTGCACGTTACTCCATTAAAATCGAATTTTACTTAAATATCAACTTATATATTCACTTTCGCATATTAATATATAGCCAAAGTTGATTAAAGCAAAAGGACCATCGTAAACAAATGAATTTTCGATATAACAATGTTCAGTTTTTTTTTTTATCTTCCTACGACGACAAATAATAAAAAAGAGATAAGGAAAGGAAATCGTAACGACAATAAAAATTCTAGAAAATTCTTATAGAGACTTTTAGAAAGAATTAATTTTATTCGTTTTTACAAGTGAAAAAATCAAATAACAGACCTGGCGATGGATATAATGTACGCAAATTGGTGTGGCAAATTTCAATAAAAGCGAAAGACCGTTGTAGAAAAATCTCGCGAGCAATCTTGACGTAGCAATTTTTACGCAAGTTAGTTAGAATTTTTCTTTTTTTCAAAGATATGATAGAATAAAAGAAAATGAACGGAAAGTTGCAAAATGGTGTTCCATGGGCAGCATTTTTCGATTTTTCACACAAGGACATCCTTCAGTGTGAACATGAAATTTTTGATAATCGAAAAGATCGTAAAATGCTCATAAAAATCTTCAAAATTTAATTCTGAAAAAAAAAAGTACACCGTTTCATTCGATTTATAAATTCCTGAATATCTACAAAGAAATTCCATTGAAGAGGCTCATCTCTAAGTATAAGCAATTATTATATTGGAATTTCTGCGACACTTGCTTCTTATTTTTCGTTTTTTGGCAAACATGTGAATTTGAATGCTCCGATCGATCGGTTGGTGGGTCTCGGTCGATCTCATATTAGCTTCGCTAGAACAAAACACTCAAACTTCTTACACACACGCACAAATATTCTTGTCGTCTTTCGCTCTCTCGTTGTCTCAATTACATAATAAAAAGCGTTATGTAAGAACGAGTCGAACGTCGCGACGCATATAAGCGTGCGTGGCCGTTCTCAGCCGGTCCCTGACTATATGTGTTCGTCTCACTGCCACGGGGACCTCTGCTCATCGTCACTTGGATAAATACATGCTTCAAACACCGTGTAAATCCTCGTGATACATAAGATAGTATACATACACATTTAAAAACACATATTCGTACATATTTATATAAAGATACATACACGTTGAACCAATTGCCAAGAGGCAAGTCTAAATATGAAAAATTTACTCCGATTTCTTATATTTCTGACCCTTTGACTCCCTTGAGTATCGTTCTTTTTCTACGAGCATTCGCTAAATTCAATTATTCAATAACCAATTTTGAATATGACATCGTCGTTCGAGCCGTGTTTCGTTCCTCCGTATGTCGACGTACGTTATTTCAATCGAGGCTCCAATCAATAGTCATTAATTGACGCTCACTTAACTTCAAACCAATTATTTAAATTCCAATGTACACTCAACTCCACTTTAAAACGTATAGCGCCATTTTTTAATAAAACTTTGAGCTTCTTTATTAAATGTTCCGTTTGGAATTAAAGAGAATTTAAAAACTTGTTCATTTGACACGATTTTTATTCCCTGAGTACTAAAAAATATAATGCGGAGGTTGATTAGGATTTTCAATCAATAATAACGATAAAAAATTTGATTTTAACATTTTTTTATTTATCGAGAAGTTTTAAGACTAATTCGTAGAAATTTCGTAAAATAATATTCAGAGATCAATCGATGATATTTATATTTTGTATTCTCAAAATTTTAATCAGATTCAATCAACGATATCTCAATATCGATCTAAAAAATCTTCAAATTACATAGAATCAGTTTGATTACGTTATTTTTTTTTTTTTTTTTAATGATCATTTAATACCTATTCAACAGAATTAAGAGTCGTGGCAGCAACATGAGACAAATTCATTTACAAACGCTCACCTGTAAAAAAAAAAAACCGAAACTTTACAAGATTTTTCCTTAACATTTAATTTTCGAACTTCACACTTTTTTTATATCGTAATGAATTTGAACTCGTTGTAGCGTCGAATTTACTAAAAAAATATATATGTCTGGTCCGAAAATGTTGCAATCAATGGCGAGAAAAAATATCTTGTATTTTCAAATTATAAAATGAAATTCGTATCATTGGAAGCAATCGTTGCCGATAAAAAGTTTCATCTCAATTGGAATCTCGCAATTAATTACGTGGTCACTTTTTCTCACGGGCTTTCATTCGCAGATAACAATCAATCGGTGACCAATACAGGTAAAAAATGACGACACACCGACAAAAAGACGTTGGAGAAAAATAGCGGATTTATCTTTCCGAATACTTGCCTGAAATGTAAATCGTGATTACGACGATTTTAACTAAAATAAATAATTTATTACCACACTGATGCCAGGGTCTGAAAATAAAATTGAAGAGCTTAAAGCTACAGCGCTTCAGAGAGTATAGCATTAGGTCGAAAAGGCCGGGGGCCAGGGAACTCGATCGAACGGAAGCGACGCCGCATAGCTACGAGCCACATCGCTCGAGGTACTTGACCGTGAAAAGCACCACGTTCTAGACTGTCATCAGTGGTTTTTTTTTTTTTTTTATCCTTTTATACTATTTGCTGCAGTAATAATGATCGTTGTTTCTAGGAGCCGAAAAATATAAAATTAAATAGCGTTCGTAATAATATTTTCTAGCGATAACCAAATTTTAACAAAAACTTGATAACAAATTATCATTAAATAATTGATTTAAATAAATTTTTTTGTATGTCCGGAAATGATTGAGAAAAAACAAATAGCCACTGTGTCATGTAACCATGAATGCGCAAACGTGAGACTTTTAGCGATTTTTCGAGGCTTGTTTACACGATAAACTAAACGCTATTTCACATCTTTCGTTCTTTGTCTTTTTTTGTCTCTGTTTCATACTTAGTTTGTTTCTTTCTTTCTTTATCTCTCGCCGAGAATTCATAATGAACTTTTTTTAGCTAAAAAATTAAAAATTCTTTTCACGCTCGTCGCGTCGTTTGAGACGAGCAACCTTTGCAATTTATCTTTCTCTCCCCTCGTCTGTTTGCTCGAGTGTTCGTTCTGACCAGTAAATTCTACTTCCCGTTTCCTGTTGTACATATTCGTCACACTAGTCACCACCGATTTTTCGACAACATTTTACTTCGAATTATTTGTTTGGATGAAAATAAACGAAAAAGTGTTATCTTAAAAATTTTACACTTCGACACACATTTTTCATAATTCATCTGACCACTTATTAAAATGAATGAATTCGTTAATTTGTCGTGATTATATCATTTTTTCTCGCTATTCGTGTCTCACAAACTTCGAATCCGTATTTGTTTGTCACGTAATCAAAGAATCGGCGTTTGATTTCCTGATTATTTTCGATACTGAAGAATCTCAAGTGGAATATTCAAACGGTACTTTCTCAAATTTTTTTCATCAGTTACTTATGCTCAAAATATCCGGAAATACCACTCACAAAACTGATAAGTAAAACAAACATTCAATCCCATTAGAACACTTTTGTTCCTGGTTTTAAGGCTTTCACGAGCATGATTGTTACGAAAGTTTACGTGAAGTTTAAGTGTCTCAAACGTTACAGGCTGCACTGTCAGGGTTTAGAGCTCCAATACGAAAGCTCCCTGCTCTCAGGCCGTTCTGGATGAGTGGACCTCTCAATCATAGATCGCGCGATTGATCAGTTTGTTAAACGATTGGAAAACTTGTTTGTTCGATTATAATTACGATCATAATCGTCATATAGATCGAGTTCGTCTGAGCTTGTTATAAAATTCAACCATTGTGCTGGTTATTTCGTTCTACGGCTTCATCATAATGTCTGTTCGTAACATATATTTGTGAATCAAAATAATGATAAATTTTCACATTATATTATATTTTAGTCAGGAGTTATATGACCCATCTTACAATGCATAATGGTGCACGGCTTTATAATGTCTGTTCGTAATATTGACAATGGGTTCGTAGCTCGAATTTATCACAGATTTCTATATCGAATATTATATTTTCATCAAGCGTTATAATCCATTTTACAGTTCATTATAAGAATGAACAAACCTCTTTCATTTAAAGTGCCGATCCACGAGAAAACTAAATTTTATATTGTACAATTTTCGACTATATCTTTTCTTGATTGTTCTCGCAGAATTTAAAGCTTTTTCAATATCCATTCAATATAGGAAAATTCATCCTTATTTTGGTTATTCTTGAAAATGGTTTACAATTAATTACAATTAATGAAAAACTGTTGAATAAAAGGCACAATTTGAGATTTGATTTTGAAATAGTTGCCATGTTGTCAATTTCCATTTTTTCAAATCCTCGATGGTCCCTCAGAGTTTCTCAGACTGATTAAAAAGCTTTTTAGATTTGCATGTCAAACAATTTTTAAAGAACTGGTAGCGTCCACCATTGAGAACTATTTTTTTAGGCACTATTTCAAAGTGGTCAAAAACTTTATAAAAAAAGTTGAACATTTAAAAAATTCTTCATGTTCCGCATGATTTGTTTGGACACGTGAAAAAAAATCAAACTGGTTGTATGATTCCATTAATTGCGAAAAATAATCATGAAAGTCGACCATTTTCGTGCCCATCGACCCAAGGAGGTCCTTTAAATCGCTCGTAAGTCATTGGTATTTAAATGGTGCAACTTTGTTGTACTGTGTTTGGTACAATGGGTCTAGTGTGCGGTATTGTAACGGTGCACGGATGAAGCGCGTAAGACTCGCGGGCGCGTATCGGCGAACGATACAGACGGCGGATTGCATCAAGTGCAACCGCGAGCGAATAGTCGCGGTTGAAGTGGGAGAGAAAGAGAGAGAGTGTGAGAGAGAGAGAGAGAGAGAGAAAGAGATGAGTATGCAGCGATGCGTCCGATCGCAGTAGCACGTCACCAGCAAACAGCCAGGCGTTACGTAAAGGTCGGTCACCCGGCCACGAAGAGACCTCCTCGTACATACTTATGCCTTTTCTCTTTCCCTCTTTTGATTTCTCCTCGGTCTCCTCTTCCATTTAACCAATCTTGTCCCACGCACTTTTTTCCCTTTGATTCTCTCCCCAGTTCTCAAAATAACTCATCGACTCTCTCCCTTTTCTCGGCGTTTCGTCAAAAACAAAACAAAAAAAAATAAAACTAAAAATGGTGGTCCGCAAACAACGAATTATGCGCCCGGCTATCAAATTGAACTTTGATCTGCAAACGTGCTGCGATATTTGAAGAATTTCCACGTGGTTACGTAATTCTTATCATGAGTCAATGGGTTTGTTAGTGAATTTCACTCAAAATCTTTTTACTGAAGATCCGATGCAAATTGAAGAAAATTAAATGCAGTTTTCGTTCAGCATGAATTTCAGTTGTGACTTTATCGTCCACCGTCAGTAAGGATGGAATTTTTTCTTTAGAACGAAAGAGGTGATGATAAAAACTGCAATTAAAATGTGTTTTATTCCTACATACAGTTGAAATACAATGTTCTACATAATCGTAACACAAAACGCCTCTGGCTTCAAGATATATTTCGATATCCGCATCGAAATAACGTTTAAACTGTGAGTAGCAGACTCGTATTCAACATCGGCACTACCGTCGACGATTTATGTGGCTCGTAAAAGTCCATATACTGCAAACTCGGTGTAGCTTCTGAATTTTGTGAAAAGATATATAAACAACCGTTATAGCCTACAGTCTACTAACTCCTAAGCTTCTGTCCCTCAAATATTTGTACTGGCATATTATAATGAGGCATCTGTTTTGCAAGATCATGGAATCGTGAGGAAAATTGCACATGCGAATTAGTAGTTTATATATTTTTTTTTTAATAAAAAAAAGAATGCTACGAGATCTTCAAGAACTGATGAGGCAGTTCTATAATTCTATTGAACGCATGTTTTTTCTCACTGTAGTTTATTTTGCTTTAACCAACATCTCATAATTCTTCTGCTTACCGAGAAGAGAAATGGATGAGAGAAGTGTCAGGCTGCATGAGCTCCTCATTATGATGATTACGGATTTTATACCTTAACCGCCTGTAGCATTTATAATAACTGTCACATACTCGAAGGTAGACGAAGGAGTCGAGACAAAATAGTTGCAAACTAAATTGACTATAAACAGCGATATACAATAAAAACAGAATCGCATTCATACATGGAAATCATTGACAAAATTACGGATTGAACTTCGAAAAATGTTGGAAAGAAAATAGAGCAGCATATAGAATGGTTGATGGTTCTGCAACATTTTGGAACATGATTTAGTTTTATCAGGAAAGATTGTTGCAGATGACGATTTGCACTTCTTGCAGTAGTCTACACCCTCAACCGAATCAAATACTTGGCTTTATTTGTCACATTTTAACGATGGTTGATGAATCTTTCAGCTCAATCGATAGCAACGCTTCGAAAAAATCACAAATCACGAGTAAAAGTCTTCCTATGTCTTCTTCAATGATTTAGGGTTCATTCGTGCCTGCAGCAACACAACAATCGTTTGCATTTATTTATATTTGTCTTGAAAAAGGAAAGAGGAACTCGCTAGGTCGAGATTTCACTGTATTCTGATGAACGAATCTTCAATTCTTGTGGTTGCTTGACTCGTTTGAGCAAACGGAAGTATTTGATCGGTGCAATTGAAGTAAGATTTGAATACCAGTTATAACTGCAATGCGCTATCAATAGCTGCTAAACTTAGACTTAAGCCCGGGTACCCAAGATTTTCTACTTTTAGTATCATCTTCGAGTACTTTCGTCCCAACAACCGAACTTAGGTCTGTCCTGTTTGTTTTAAGCTCGCTTTGTCTCTCACGCGTATATTCCCCGTTCGCACGGGGTTGGAAAGGCTCTATCGATCCGTCCTCGCCTCCAGCTAAAGAACATTGTGCATGTCTCTACACATAGATATTCATATATACGGTCCACATGACCGTTCGTATCTGAAGTACATTCTCCAGAGTTCTTCAACCCACTTTGGAATTCCAGACTGGATTTAAAATGACAGGGCAAACGTTCATGATCCTTGCACCAGATTCACATTCGTATATACATTCATCCTAAGAGTGTTTACCAGCATCTCATGGAAAATTGAAACAACATTGAGTACTCAGTAAAATCCGATTTAATTATACTTGGAATTCCAATTTCAAATTTCTATTCTAATGATGAAGTGTTTGAAAAAATAAGTCTTTACTATTTAAGTGAGAGAGCAGACAATTTACAAAAGAATACATTTTCGTATACAAAATTCAATAAAATTGTAATCTTTGTGAATAAATAAAACCGCGATTGATACTTTCCAATAAATTTTCGCGGTTGATCCAATTACAAATACGTATATACGAACAAATTGAAATCTTATTTCTAGTTTACCTATGCATTTTTTTCATCACGTAATCAATTGTTTCTTCAATCAAAAAACGAGTTATTTGGTCTGTCATAAAAATATAACATTCGGTTCATATATCGTGACTTGTAGTTTACCATAATAAGGAAGCTTCACGCTTACGTGAATGTGGTCGCCAACTTCCTGCTTCCTGTTGAGATTACTCTCGCTGTAAATGTAATATGTATGCAAACGCGTTCATTGAACGCATTGCTTTTCGTTTGTTTCCGATAATAACAAAAATTCTTATATTTTTGTACAATTTTTTTTCGCTTACTTATGCAACCAGGACGATACACTAAATCCATGATTCATCTACAACTTTTTTTCTATTTATCTACGAAAAAAAATAGCTGATTATTAATTCCCTAATCGTTTTATTAGGCAATTTTTAATGGATACCTCTTAATCAATTGTAGAGCCTGAGTTTTTTATTACTTTTTTTTTTTTTTTTTTGGAATCAACGACCCGAAAAGGTTACTGGAGTCTCGAAAACTTACGAACAAGTTCCATGACCGCGGGGTCTCGTCGAAAACCATATCGATCCATACACGAGCTCAGAGGAAGAGAGGGAAAGCGAGAGAGACAGAGAACGACAAGGACTCTAGCTTTGGCCGGGCTTCGAGTACTCTGTCTCCCTCTTCCTATCTGCCTACGGGAATATCTCCCCCGGCGAAAGCCTGGACCTTGCTCCTCTTTGAGTTTCTAGTCTCTTCTCTCGTTCGCTTTTCTCACCAAGTTACCATAGGTACGAAATACTGGGACTGCTATGAGCACGAAACGCATATTGTCGAGAATTAGAAACTCCGGGATCGCCCCACAACCGTCAACACGACTGATGAATATGTCTGGGTAACCACAAAACTCATCTTGGTCCATGAGAACAAGATTGTCTGGGAATTTTATCTTTTTCTTTCTATTCATTTTGTGGTTTAGTCTCTGTGATCTGAGATTTACGATTTAGTCGGAAAACGTTTGTACAAGTGTATCTTCGAATAAACGGTATTCAAACGACCCCTAAATAATGTCGTACAAAGAGAAGAGACAAAAAAAAAGAAACAGCAAAAGAGAAAGAGGGTAAGAGAGAGGGAACCATGTATCGAGACAGACAGATGAATGGGAAGAGAAGGGGATAGTCGAAGGCAATGACATTGCTCGTGCATCAAAAATGCCAGGATGCACTCCCGTCTGTTTGCCCATAACTCGTTTAAATTACCGAGCCACCAGCGTTGTACAACTCATCCACAAATACGATGATATATTTTTGGCTTGTCATTGCGTTAAAACGAACTAACAAACCACCAAAATTAATCACGATGATTGTAATCAACTTTTTTCTTAAAAAAGTTCATTAGATTTTTCCGATTCAACTAGAGTAAGGTTGTCACTATTTTTTAAATTATTCCAACGACACGTAAGTGAGAAAATTCATCATAAATCTGATTAGCTCATAAGATTTTATTCTGAGAGAATTATTTCCAATTAATTTTAAATAGCATTATTCTCCAGGGCTATAATTTCCCAACAATAATGTTCAAATAATTTTTTGTCCTGAGCTTGGAATAGGCCTGGACACGAATATCTCACATTGACAGAGTAGAGAATTCTTTTTTTTTTTTTTAACATGTTTTGTTTTTGTATTAACAATTACTCCATGATAAAAGTTTGTTTTCAATTCTCTTCCACAAATGTGGTATAGCGCATGATTAATGGTGAGTCAAGTATTGCTGGTGGTTTTACGGAGTCAGTGACAGAGGAAAATTGTGACAAACGTGTGGATATATATATATATATATATATATATATATATATATATATATATATTTACCGTTGTGCTGGCAATATTGTGGGAACCTCGAGTGATTTACAGAATCTCTACCAAGTACTCTCTAATTCCCTGGTGATTGTTGCATAACGGTTGAGTACATCGTGAGTGCTCCGAGTGTTGGAGAGTTCGAAAAGCAATAATGATTGTTAAGGAAGAAAGAGGGTGGAAGAGAATCATAATTCCATTTTTATCATTGTTTTTTCTTCCTATTTCTCTGTTCGGAAGCATTTGTAAGTGTCGGAATCACGCACACTGACCGCAATCACATCGTCAGTATACACGTCGATTTAACGCTTCGATAGAATCGACCTCGACATTCGCGAGAGAAAACTACCAGTGGTGAACAGTTTAGACTAACAAAGCTATATCTCACGTGCCTTTACTCTCTTCTCCATTAAAAAAACTGATTTTTATTGAAATTATGAAAATTTGGTTCCCATGGTCGAATTATTTTTACGAAAAAGAAAAAGAAAGAAATTGAATAGCTGATTGATTTATTTATTTTAGAGATTAGTAAATAAATGACACAGTTTGGTGAATATTTTTTTGTTTTTTGTTTTCTTCTGTCACTCAGAACAGTCTCGTTAACTCGTTCGCAAATAAAATGATTAGATGTTATATACGATGTGTATGTTTATAATTATGTTTATACGTTTATGTTTAGTGTATTTGAATGTAAATCTAGAAAAATTACTGAAAATGTTGATTCATGGAATATTATTATATGAAAAGTGAAGCTTGGGTGAAATTTGCAACATTTACGACATTTTTTCTACTCCGTGGATTTTTCATTTAATCTTTGATCCGGAAAATAATGATTGAAAACTAACTTTTAAAGAATCATACGAGAAAATATTAAACCAATTCGAATAGTGCATTGAATTGAATTTGATTATTATTTTTGGAAAATTGATTGATAAACGATGCTCGCTCATCAAATGTTGCAACGTTTCTGTTATTTCGAATAATAATAGCACATATTAAAGTACAAATAACCAACAAATTATAATTTTTACTTGGAAAATTTCAAATTAAAATAAATTAAGAACCATTGATTGATAATAAAAATAAAAAATAAACAGGCTTTTTTTGTTGTTCAATGATAAGAAATATGAGTCACCCACAATCGACAGACGTTACGTCAGTACCAACGAGTTTCTATATTCAATATTTATCCATAGATTCTTTGCTGGAGTTCCTTTCGCAAATCTCATGTAATTCGTTCATATATATAACAATTTCTCCTGCGGAAATCTCGCACCGTCGACTTGACTTGTTTTGAAATTCGTAACGGTATTGGGCGAAGGATAATTGGATGCTGGAAGAGTTTGTGAAACTCGTGCGACCGGAGCCGGCAGTGGACCAACGCGATATTATTTTGTATGAAAATACTTATAAATGATCAAACAATTTCATAAAATAATGACAACAAAAAAAGCCACTCGTTGTATATGGGAAATCTATGAAGGAGTTCTATTCGTTACGCAAAAGACTCGTAGGTCGTGGACCGATGACAAAAGCAATCGGAGACAGGGTTAGAATCGATTTCGTGTATCCAGGATTCTTTTTCTCCGTCGTAAAGTAATATATTGTGCCATTTATTCAGATAAATTTAATTCTATTCACCTTTGACGAAAACTTCGATCCAACAATCTCTCAACATTTCAGTCCTTATTCTTTTTTTTTGCTTTGCTTATATAACCTCATGGTTTCTATAGCGCATGGAATTACGAAAGACGCTCAGCGATCTCGAATTTCAAGGATTCGTTGCGAAAAGTTAATTTTATATTTCGTGGAAATTCGTGTTAGATATATTACGCTTGGGACAAGGACAACCAGTTGATGGTTTGTCAATTATTAACGTTCGTTGAGTAAATCGTCACATATGATGCATAAATAATCGATCATTTTGCTAACTTTAAGGACGATGTGATATTTCTCAAATTATATTGAACTTTATTATTTTTTTTAGTACATACTGTAATTATATAATTCACCATCACATGTACATTGTATGATCAACATCTCGATGTTTACTGCAGTATATAAATTTTTTTTTTAATTAAAAAATTGCCTAATAGAAAAATATTAATGAAGATTAGTAAACACTACAATGATCAGTGCTATTGTCGAGTACTCACGACTCTCACAAGTGTTTTTATTGATGTTCATATTTCAATAACTTCTTGTACTCACAATCTTGTTCTTGTTCTTGTACGATAAGAACAGATGAGAGGGATTTTTATGATTACTAATGAAAAACTGATTAATGGGAAAACTGCTTGAAATGAAAATGATAAAAAACTGAGAAATTTTTAATCAATAAGATCTTTGTTTATATGCCTGCTAATTTTTATATTTTTTATTTTTGTTATTCTATTAATTTAATTTATTTAAGCATTGTTCAGGGGAACGACTATTATCGTCCCCATAAATTAAAAAAAATCGTAACGTTAATCAGGATTATATTTTTTGGATTAAAAAATTCGATACACCGATTTCTTTGCACCAATCTTACAGTTTTTTTTTTCTTGTTTGTGTTACAGTTCCAAATAGCCCTTTACATCTCAGCAACAGGGCACATGCATTGCTCCTGCTTCACAGGCCTCAAGCATCATTGACAGATGCTGACCATGCTGTACGATTACGTCCTGACTGGGGCAAGGTAAGAAGTTTTTCGAATATTTAATTGTACTTGATTTCAAAAATCAAATGAATTCGTTCTCATCTTCTCACTTATACCCACAGAGACAAAAAACCAAGAGTTTTGCATTTGATTCCAAAGTTTTCATACTTACAAAACTTCTCATCCATTTTGAGAACATTTATTCAATTTGATTTTAATTCTAATGTGTAATCAGACATGAAAGCAAAGAAAAAACAATCTCACAACTATAATTTTTACTAAAACATTCTCCATGGCTTTTACAAACGTACATGTCAGTCTGTTCATAAATTTTTTTAGTAAAAAACAATTTTACCATTATTCTTGACATTTTTTCATTCATTATTTTAAATATTGCATAAGCTGGAGTCAATTCTGCTTTATTATTAAAAAAAAAAAACAGAGCAATGTAGTTGAAAGTATGATTTACACGCTCCGGGCGAAAAATGAATACACGTAATAACTTTTTCACTACGTGGTACTACACTACACCGTAGTTGGCCTGGTTGCATGACCCGGGCGTTCACGCTAGAATGCCAAACTCCATATAAAATTAATACGGGTCGTGGAAATAATAAAAATAAAGAGTGAACGCGACAGACAGACAAGAAGACTTATAATAAAAAAAATGAAAACATAAAATATTCAACAATGTTGTGTTATTCAATTGATAGGGACATTATCGAAGAGGAATGGCGCTATCGGCGCTTGGAAGACACGAGGAGGCGTTTTTTGCACTCTGCGTAAGTGTCGCCATCGACAGGAATCCTCAGTCTGTTCGCCATGAACTTACAAGGGTGAGTTATCAAAACAGACAAAAACTTATTTAATTTAATATTTTCTTGAAAAATTGATGAAACAAAAGGGCCAAGGAAAAACAAATCAAAGCTTTTACGCCAAAGAGATTCTGTTCCGAACCACCATAATAAAGTCAAAAAAATTAAAACCTACTCTAATTTCCAACCCAACGAGTGGTAGCAAAATCATTTTGTTTTTCCTTCGTCTTTAGGACGTTCGCAGACGTACAATCGTTTTAAAATTCTCAAAAATAATGTACAATCAAAGTAAATCATTTATAGTAACAAAATTCAATACCTAATTTAATTGACAAGTAATCGACGTCATATTAATTCGTGAAAGTAAAAGAAAAGATACATTTTTAGTGCACTTAGTATAAAAGATACTTATGTAACCTCGACCATAAATTTGCATACAAAGTTTTCTCTTTATATATATAAGCTAACGAGCAATTACGTTACAAAATGTCCTGAAAATTCATCGATAAATAATATTCTCCCACGCTTTTAGTCCCTTTTCTCAATCGCGTTGAAAATTGATGACTAATATTATTTCGCCAACTTAAGAACTTCGAATTCCAAGAATTTATGCAACATGGGAAGATGACGTTGCGTCACGCCAGACTGTCTCTGTCCTTATATATACGTATATATACTTGAGTGTAATTCCACGTGGCCTCGAACCTCGTTCAGAGTGTATACCACTTTGTTGTTTGAGCTCTGGCTGTTCATCGACTCCTGGCAAAGCGAAATAAACTCTCGAACGAATTCAGCCAGCGAGAGCTTGTATCGTACACTATATGTGTGCAGAGGCATTCCCATACGAATCGATCTACTTGACCCTCAACATTCTCGTAACTTTCAAAAAAAATTTACTAAATTACTCATCAAAGCGTCTTGTTGTTTTATTTTCAAAACCACTCATCAATAATTCTTGCTAAACATTTTATCTATTCATCGAGACGTTTGTGGTAATTGAAATTTCAATCAAACCTGCAGTTTTCAACCATTAGCAAATTGCATACAAATCGTCGTAAATAAAAAAACAATCCAATTTGCATTCTTCCTTTTTTTTGTATTTACAAGTATTTTCCATTTAATTGAAATTTACTTTTTATAAGAAAATATCACATTCTCTTCAAATAATTAACTGGTCGTTTTATTCGGTTGTTTAAATCGAAATAAAATTCCGCAAACCTTGAATTTTAAATCGTAATTAAAAATGAACAAACTTTTATCTAATAAGTGTTTGTGAAATATTTGTTGTTTATTGTGCAGTTTCCATTGTGATTTATTGATAAGAAGAAAAAAATTGACAATAAAAAACAGATATTTTTACATTCAATGAGTATTAATGAAATCTGCAATGAAATTGATTGCTTATTTTCTATTTGATTGTAACTGATGCCATAAATTACATTGTCATTAAATCCCATTAATTTAAAATATAGCAGAATTGATAATTGGCAACTAAATAAGTTTTCAACGTACAGAGATAACTGAGCAAAAAATCAAAGTGACCATTTGAGTAGGTGAAGATCATAGGAGAATTGTTTTGACGTGAAATCGTTCACATATTCAATATAATAGTGCAGTCGTCATATGTAGACAAGGACTTTCCGGCTCGGTTAGCCGTCGTACTCTCAAGCAATGAGCAAAAGAGTCACCTCAATGACTCGGTACGATGGTCAGGTGAGTGACCGACGTACGGACCTACGAGGGTAACGACAGTCACGCTATTGCATACTCACTTATCTATACTTTGTAATGACGAGCAAACGATCGCGTTGCATCAACAATCGCAACATTACGCATTTTTAAACATTATTTAAACAATTTGCATAAAAGCAATAGACTAAAAACTGCTCGAAAAATCGTCAAATATATTTGAATAAATAAGTTGACAATTTTATTTATTTACTCAAATGAATCAAGGAGAAGACAAGAGAGCGTTTTAAGTTTGAAAATGTGAATTCGATGACGAAGTTCTGGAAAATTGGACACTGCAATTTAAACAAATTACTTACTATTATTCTCATTTACCATGATCTAGAATGTAAGGAAAATTGACATGATAATTTGAAGTGTAAAAAATAGATGAATTTCCTGAATTCCAGGTACTCCATCGAATGCTGTCGCCGAGCCAAAGACGGCAGGGACCAATTTCGACGAGATCACCTTACAATAATCACCTGGAAACGAGTCCAAGGACGAGACGGAATCGTCACAATCATAATCACAATCATCATCATCAAAATCATCATCATCATTATCATCATCATAATCACGATCAACAGCAACAGAAGAATCTTCGGAACAACCATCACGAGAATCATCGTCAGAAAAATGATATGCTATTGCCTCTTATGAGTCCGAGTCAACGTCATAGGAGAACGATATCGAACACTTCGGATTGCGAAGATAACAGCAGTGGAGAGGACGAAATTACTCAGGTTGACACTTTTTTCCTTAATCTTTATATTTTTCACCACAATAATCAGACGATACAAATTTTCTTTTAATCTTTAAATTATCTACTGAATTTAATGAAATAACCAAAGTCATTGGTCTCTAATGAAATCATTTCTCTCATTTATACAATTTAAACAAACGGACTTTGAACCGCGAGAATAACTTTCAATAATTGAGTTTGAGCAATTTTTATAAATAAAATAGCGTTCATTTTCATTAATTGGGCCATTTTTTTATTTATTTTTTTTACAGGCGATTTGTCGGAGGCTCTTATCAAGTCCGAGTTCCAACGACAATGTCAAGCTGCATTCGACCCTCGACCGAATTTATCAGGAAGTGGAAAAACTGAAGAGTGAGTTTTACTTCTCGAAAATTCTATTCGTTTCGTTGCAAGACTTCTGAAAAATAACGATCCGATGGATTTCATTGGATTTTATTATGTTTTTTTTTTGTTTTCCAGGATTAGAACCGAGACCCATCAAAACTCTTCTGCCACCTTTGACTGGTGGAAGTGCCGCTGGTGAACTTGATTGCATTTTGTGCTGTAGAATTTTGTGGAAGCCTGTGACGACTCCTTGTGGTCATACTTATTGCTGGATGTGCCTCGATCGTTGTCTTGATTATTCCTCAGCGTGTCCACTCTGCGTTACTTCACTTGCCAATGTAAGAGTTAAATCAACATAAACCCTATTTAACTAATAAATAAATTCTCTGAAAACCATCATCTACGACTTTCAATTCCATTTACTTTTTCTAGATTTCATTACTGCTCATTTTCATTAATATTAATTCTAAAGGCTAATAAAAAAATTCTGGTCAAAAATTTACCATAAAATTACAACGAATAGCGCGAAAAACAAAAATTGCGATTGTTTTGGAATTTAATTAGAAGTAAAACAAAAATAAAATCTACGTCTTGGATCAATATCAGGTTTCCCCCGGAATAGACAAACTTTTTTAAAATAAAAAATAAAAAATCATTTCGTATTTTTCAAAATAGTGTAAAACGTTCGTATTGTGAGAGTTTTTCTTTGCGCGATTCAATGCCCGAAAATATAACTTTTGAATCGCCCCACAAAATTGATAAGCATAATGGAAATAATTGGAAGAAAAAAAAAAAAAAACTTGAAAAAACAAAAAAATAACTGAATTTCACATATAATTAAAGATGCACAACACCGTATTCACGTAACTCTTTAATTGCACTGTGAAGTAACGAATCAACGAGTACCAGACTATCGATGACATAACGAAAAAAAAAGACAAAATTACGTAAAAGGTAGAACGAAGTTAGTTTTTAATCTCTTAGCATCCGATGGATATAGTTATGTTAATGATGTAATGAGGTGAACGTTGTATAGTTTTCATTATGTTAAGAATAATATAAAAAACGAAGATGAGTAGTGCCTTAGAAATCATTTGTTTACATTTACTGGTTTTTCTCTTTATCCTTTTTTTTTTAAATATAATTATTTCCTCTGTTTCGAATCCCACTCTCCCCAAAAGAGGCAAGTAAAAAGTTTGCTAAGCTTTTTACCATTATGGCTCTTTATCTAAAAACTCTTTTACAGGTAAATGAGAAGTTGTATCGTAATATCTGCTTCCTCGAACGGTTAACGATGTTAAGACCCATTTTCCTAGAGCTATAAGATTGAAATGATTATTTGCGGTCACGTGCCATTATATCCTGATAATACTATTTGCTGACGTTAGGCTTCCGTGTATTTAAACGATAGTATTATGCATTGTTTCAAATTGGTCGTCTTCAACATTACACTTTCTGAAATGAGTGAAGGGAACACTCGTTAGTATGTGATAAAATCACAATAAATACGTCTATGTGATTTCACTTACCATCAAAGTTTGTTTTTATTTTTCTCTTCATTTTGCTCATAATAACCATTGGGTTGGTCTTGATCTTATTTTTTTTTTATCTCACACTTTTCTTACTTTGCTCAATTTGTGTTCGGTTTGTTTCGTGTTTTTATTCCCGGTTTTTTTTTCCATCATTTTCTTCATTCAATCGTCATTATTTTTTCTTTTTATTTGACATCTCTTTAGATTTGACGTGTTTTCATTCTTATCTTCGTTTTTCCTGACCCTGTAAAAGTCAGAAGCTTATTTATTATATTGAGATGTAGATTTTGATTTGAAAAATGTATCAGTTTAGTCTCACAAACTGTTTGTCATTGTGTCGTGTCTATTCGATTGGCAGCAGTTATGAAAGAATCCTGGATGAAGATCCTTGAAGAATGATGTGGAAGAATACTTTCATGGCATAATTGCAGTACCAATTGTTATAAAGTTCGATAAATTGATGAATGGTTTTTGTGATTTTCCAGTACTTGGCGAGTAGCCAAAAAACCGTGACGGAGTTTGTCGAACGAGCTCTCAAGATCATCGCACCGGCAGAGTATGCTTCAAGAGCAGCAAATTATCGTCTCGAGATGGTTCAAGGTCTGGGACTCCTGGGAAGTGAACAGATCGCTGTTTTTGTCTGTACAACTGCATTCCCATGCGTTGCTTGTCCGTTATTCGTTTACGAACCCAGGTACCGGCTGATGGTCCGGAGATGCGTCGAAAGTGGAGTCAGACATTTTGGAATCGCAGCATGTCTCAACCGAGAAGCCACGGGCTCCAAAAGGTAAAATTTCAATATCTCTTTCGTTTTTATTTAATTCCAATTTTGTTTTTCAGATATTTTCGCCATTATTACTTAAACTTTGGGTTTTCATTATTAGGTACGCCGAATATGGCACGATATTGGAAATCAGGGACAGAGTTTTGATGAAAGATGGTTGCAGCATCCTAAGTACAGTTGGAGGCAGAAGATTTCGAGTTCTTTCGGGTGGTGAACGAGACGGCTACGACACTGCTCAAGTCGAACTACTTCGAGACACACCCGTGCAGCCCGAGAATCTCACGAATCTCACAGAACTTCACGACAAGGTCAGTCAACTTTTATTTTATATTTCTAACTCGTTCTGTCTTTTCTATCAATTGATCGTGTGGAATTTTTCGTTGGCATCCGATGATACTGTCTGTTATTTTTAATCCAAACGGAGCGTAGATAAATATATTTTTTCATTACTTTAAGAATAGTTGTAAAAATACTGTTTCATTAGAAACTTTAAAAAATTTTGTTATTTCGTGTCGCAGGTGAGGTCAAAGGGTAGAAGATGGTGGTCGACGGTCTCGTCGTTTCAACAGTGCGAGATACAACGAGTATTTGGCATAATGCCAGACACGGAGGACGATTGGTCGCGTTTACCCGACGGTCCATCGTGGACATGGTGGTTTCTCGCGATTCTCCCATTCGGACCGCAGCTTCAAGTTGGAATTCTCGGCACGACGAGTCTCGAAAAAAGGCTCAGAGCGATTGAAAAAACTCTTGATCATATGGAGAAGAGACAATTGACAATTACCGCAGCTCCTCCTGAAGAAACGACACCAACTTCGAGCATATGTCACGACGATCGTGCCATTACCGAGAATGCAGTTTCAGTGGTGCAGCATTCGTAAAAAAAAAAAAAAAAAAAAAATACACAAAAAGAACTCATTCAATATTATCAACGAAAACAACTTTCATACCATTTCTCATTTCACCCAAGATTGAACCATTTGCCCATGTTTTCTAGTTTAAAGAAAACAAAAAAAAATACAATCAGTCACGAGAGTCTCTAAGACGAAGCAATTTCCATTAGGGAAATGGAGCTGAGGGATGATATTTTTTTTAATTGTCGTTTTTAAAAGCTCGAATAAAAAATAGTTTGGCTCTCTATTTAGAGTGAATTTAATGAAAAAAAGACAATTACACGATTGATTTTTGACCAATGACCAAGTAAATTTCGATTGATTACAATTTTTTTTTTTTTTTTTTTGGAATTCGAGTGAATTACACGAGAATAGATATAATGAACATAGACTTTTTTTTAAATAATGTGGACATACGCAAATGGCTCAAATTCACTTCATTCCGAACGACCAAAATTCCAGATATTTTTGGTCCTCGATTCACGAAGAATCAGATGGTAATTATTTTCCTTTATTTTTCTCCACTTTGGTGGATGTTTTTTTCTACAAAAATAATGAATAATATACAAATTGATAGTACGGAAAAGCGAGAGATAAAATGAATTCTTCACTTTTTCCTCTTCTTATATAATCGTTTTATTGACTCTTATCTCTCTCTCAATCTCTTTTGTATCTAAACTATACTTCCCGAGGGACTCATCGAGAATGTGGAGAAAATAATGAAATAATAAAATCAACAAATAATCTTGAACACTTTTGCATTCGATAGCCATTAAAGATTTCAGCGAAAACGTCTTATGAAGGAGGATCACGTGATCCAACATTAAATTGATCCAAATATTTCTTGTCATTGAGTATTTTTCACAATAAAATAAAAATAAAAAGACAAATTTGAACCGATTCTACCAAACTTGTACACAATTATACATATCTGTGCGTACGAATCGACGATAAAGTAATTTTCTTCTTCGTGAGGCGTTGACGCTTCTTCCGCTGATTCAATACGCAAATCTATTCTTCCATAGTTACATATTTACAACTTACCTTTCAAAGAACCTTTTTTTATTTCAATTTAAATATATATTAATGAATATATATTAAAAAACTTATATGTATACACACACGTCTATGTATACACACGTAAAGTAGAAAAAAAACGTACAACTGTAGACAGAAACAAAAAAGTAATTCGAGAATTTTGGGATTTTTGAATTTTCTCAAGACTCAATCGAGGGTTTTATTGTTTCAGCGAATTGAAAACATTTTGACCAATAGCTCCTTGCGAGAAAATCGTGGGAGTAGATGTAACTTGATGAAAGTTTTTTCGATATAAATTATTTCAACTATTTAATCAACGAAAATGTGAATATTTTTTCATGGATATTGTCTCTCATTGTTTTGCGTTTATTCTAACGCATCGAGGATAGTTTCGATTCATTTGAGACCATGTCGAGAGACTGAAAAACTAATTAACATAATTACAGTAATAGCATAAAACGCTGAAATGATAAACTACGTTTGAGGAGTTTCATTAGTAAACGTTGAGTTATAAAAAACCGAATGATGTACAAATGATATGAGGGTTGATTACATTTGTACGTTTTTTTTTCTACTCAAATGAATCTACGAAGCGAAATGAAGCGAAAATTTGTAACTCTCCAAATATTCTAACGACGTATATATTACGTTTAAATAGTTTGTGGTTTTTGTGCATATACGCCGAAAATTTTGCCAATCGATATATGACGAAGAACGAATCATTAAACGATGTATCGATAATCAGCCTCGATTCTCAATCACAACGACGCACTTTGCGTAACGCCATCTCTGTCAATCTCTTTTACTTCTTTTTATATGAAAAAAAAAAAAATGCAAAAAAAATAACAAAAAATATACAAGTTAAATATTTTTCCTTACGTTCAATTCCATCGCCGATAAGACTTCACACGTTACACGTCGCTCTAGGGCCTAGTAATTTATTCAAACCCAATGACAATCGTGAGAGAGTTTTACCCAAATTTTATGCTGAACTGTTTGTTGAATGAGAAACGTCATATCAATCGTGCAAAAAAAATAATGGCGGGTACATCTATCGGATAATAATTTGGCTGATTGATTCTCGAGATTGAATAATCTTGACCATCAATCGGATCGATGTTATTCTTCATTTTTAACTCTCTCGCGATCGTCCGCTCGTTTTTCTCCTCTAAATTTGGAATAACGAAACAAATGTTGAAAAAAAAAAAAAATAACAAAAAATAAAATATATATATACGTATACATTTTCCTCCGAGTCATGATAAATGAATAAATAAATTTGTATACACTTATTTATTCGTTTATTCATGCATTATTATTTTGCAAATAGAATTAATGCAAAGTACGGAAGACTAAAACTCAATGTATATGTATATATAATATATAAATATACATGTATACACTATTTTCTATTCTCTAGACTTTTATGAAGTTACGAATCATGCATTGTGATATTACTCTATAGACATCGTTATCAATCGATGATCTTACATGTACGTATAAGATATTTCACCCCAACTTTTTCTTGGATGAAGTTAGTGTTGTGCTCAGGTCATTTTAAAATATTTTGAAATGCAACAATTGCAATTACGATTAACGACACTCGTTACTATACAATAAAACTTATTTTTTAATTACATTTTTCATTGTTCTGATCATTTACCAAATCGAAACATCTGAAACATTGAAAAACATTACTCAACTGACGATCATTTTAAAAAACTCATTAATTCATCGAAGATTCTTTTGGATAAATTCGAATGTTTTTTTTTTTTTTTTTTTTTTTTGGATCGATAATTCAATGCAAGTTGCTTACGAATTTTTATCGAGTAAAGTCTCAAAAATACACTGAAGGCTCTTATTATGAAATAATATAAGAAATTTTGACTATTCTGTGTCTGCTCGATAATTACAGACTTCATTTTGCATTTTCTAAACATCTTGGCAATTATTTTTCTTCGTTGAAATGCATTCTCAAAAAAGAGAAACAAGGAAAAGGTCCTGGTATCGTTGAGGTGAAGTATTTTGTACATCTTTACGTGTATTTTCACGACTATAATGATTAAATAAAAATAATCATAAATGTCATTATTGTTACTACTATTATTTTAAGGATATATCTATGAACTAAATATGCCATTTGACTTTCCATTTTTACTTCGACATTTCTATATTTATCTTCATCTCACCATATCGAAATATATTGTAATGAAAACATTGTCAAATCAATTCTGTGTATTATTTGACCCCCCCCCCCCACACCTCCCTCCCTTTGACCGCTGTCGTATGAATCCAAGCAACGAATGAGCGATGAGGCTCATGTTCAAGCCACTCCATTTGAGTAAATCTTTTTGACATGTCAAAAAAAATTTATTTGGAGTACCAACTTTTGTCATATATGAGAGATTTAGAAAAAAAAAGAAATTATTTCGATGACCAGTGTCGTTGAATATCTTGAAAAATATTCAGTTGCTCCAGCACCGAGCAGAGACTACTACGGCATCAGAATTCTTCCGAACGAGGTATTGAACGATGTTTGCTGACGAAAAATATGATGTGACATTCTCATATTTCTAACCTTGAAAATGGTCGTTTTTTTTATTACTATGAATAAGGTGTTAGTTTATCTGTGGAAAATATCTCACGGTCCACACAAAACACCGATCGTAAGAAAGGTCAGTTTCGATGAATTCACAATCGACAAATCATTGCAGGACGAGATACATCAGGTTTTTGGTAAAATCGTTGAAATATAATGCTTACGTTTGTTTTCATTTTTTAAATGAATGCAAAATGTTCTTGAAGGTGGATCTCTTCTGGAATTCGTGAGGGATCTTGCAGAGAAAGGAACCGACTGTTGGTCTAAACAATTTGGCGAACTGGATCGCGGCTGGGCTCGGGTGTTGATGGAAGGCCGATCGATGCGAAAAACAGACGCTAAAAATGTTGTCTCTCAATACGATAAGAAACGTGGAGTCAAGGGCAATTCAAATCTTACGGGACACAAAGGAAACATCATGTTGAAAGCTCGATCGAAAGTCCTTGCGAAAACTCCGTTGAACATCGTCAAAACGAATCCTGCTGCCAAAAGAATCATTGATCCGTCGGCGCAAGTTGAAACTACGAGTTCGATGCCACGAGAAATTTCATTAAAAGGCGTCAACGACGTTTGCTCAAAAGTTTCGAATTCAATTTTTGAAAAGAGCAAATCGTTGAGTAAGAACACGAGTCGAAGTGCAAAGAACGAAAAGACAAATCTGGACCATGACAAAACCCTGGTTCGCTATAAAACGACGGATCGCGAGAAAAATACGATGGCAGATCGTAGAACCGTCATGATAAACCATAAAACGCTTCCGACCGCAAAAATTGAAACCGACAAAATAGCACAGAGAACAAATAAAAGCATAAAGTCAAGTAAATCACACATACTCAAAACTCACGAAGCATTAACTAAGGAATTTGCGAGTTTACAAAAAAAAGATGTGAATCTTGATGCCTCCATTTGCGAAAATGCGAAGAGAGTTAGTAATGCGAGTTCATTCGAAGGCACTCGTTATTTCAGTTGCCTCGATTATTTGGAATCGTCAGCTGGTGGAGATTACAAAAAATCCACTAAATCTTCGTCCGGAAATTACGAGATAGAAAACCCCTGGTCATCGAATTCTAGCATCGCTTCGATTAATTCGATTAAAAAAGAATCCGTGTTCAATTCAAAGGCCGATGAAATAGCGTACTTGAGAAATAAATATAAAAAAGCTCAGGAGTACTTGGCTGAACAATTGGCAGCAAAAGAGAGGAAAATGCCAGATAAATGTAAGCCAAAAAGTAAGGAAAGTGTCAGAAAAAATGCTAAAAAATCATTGTTACATGAACCTGGCACATCGTCCCGATTTCCTAACACTGTGATCTCGGATGTGGGAGCTCGCGATGTGATTGATAAAATAATGACCCTCGATACCGGAGAAAACAAAAATTTAAAACAATCTAATTTGAAAATGTCACTCTTTCGCAAGACATCATTGGCTTCGTCGAAAAGTAACAATTTTTCCGAAAAGCCACGACTACAATTCGGAACGGAGAGATATTATAAAAAATCAAAATAAATGGGCAACTTATTGGGACGCGATCACGTGTAGTTTGAAAAAAATAACAAAACTGTTTTTTCAACTGTCGAGAGTTCATGTAAAGTGAAAAGCACTAAATGTTTGGCTTTAAATAACTGTAAGTGATTGCAATAAAAAGTAACAAGTCACAAGATCTTTCCGAAAAAATACTTGACAAATTTGATGAATTGATATGTCCTTGATGCTCGTTTTTCTAGTCTGAACAGCGAATGCCAAAAATCTAGGTGGAGATGATCAACAAGCTGCTAAAGAAGCCGCGAAAGTTATTAAGCCAGTGTTCTAGTTTAGACGATCGAAGGTTAAATAATCGTTCAAAAAGTATGTTATTCCTCCAGTAAATTCTTTAGCTAATCCATAGATGGCGTTGCGAATGGAAAAGCCCTCGATTTTGCTATTGTACGTGGCCGAAACGAGAAGCTTTGTCGAAATAAACCAGGAAATCCATACAAAGTAAAGCCTCTTGAGGACGTTATTAGGGATAACGTCCTCACCTGCCGCTTATTATGATCGCCGGCAAATACGAGCAACCTCCAGAAAATTCATAGTCGGAATGAGGAAAAATTCGCATATAAGAATTTTGGCAGGTGAAGTGAAACGATTTGAGCTTGTAATGGAAGAAATTCATAATGTTACGCGGTATGGGCCTTTTCAAGGTTCCTTGAGGCTACCCGGAGAACCACGAACACAAAAATTTCATTAATGTTCAGATTCAGAGATATATACTGTTCCATTACGAATATAATTAGTGATAAAGCTTTTCGTGTAGAAGATGAAGCATTTTGCTACATTCAGAAAAAGGTAAAAAAAATTCTCGAGTAGTTAAAATATGAACTTCCTTAAAAGAAATGCTGTTGAAAAATCGTATCGGAAAAAAATCGTGCTGATTATTCATGAACGTCATTCAACACAATCGTTCTTTATTGTATAGCAAAACATATTAACTGTCACATTTGCTAGAAGATTCTATTACGCAAGAAGGTTGAAGAATGGTATTGTACGTATAACTTGTTGCGAAATACACTCATTCAATCGAATCATTGATTAAGGTATTGAAAAAAAGTCAATAGATCGAAACGTTTTTTCGTGACTAGGAAGAAGGGAATAGAAGAAAGGAAAAAACGTTCTATGGGTTGCAATGCAATGAACCAAAATTTATAACCATTAATTTCCAGGACGACGCTAAATTTTTAAGTGGTCCAGGAAGAAATGATATACTCGGTATTGTTAAAAGTACTCTGTGAGTACTCTCAATAAGAGCGTTGCGAAGGGGAGCCATACTAGGTGAGTATTTATGGCACGAGTCCAGTACATTAATCGATCGGCAACGGCCTCAACAGTCTCAACACCGCGCAAACCTGGTATAGGTTGAGAAGGAAAAAGAGGGGGAAAGCATAGATTACTCGTTGCTATGATTCTGCGCACAATCAGTCCTCTCACCCATGTTACATACACATTGTGAAATAATTTTCCCGCAGTTAGAGAAAGTGAGAAAAATAGACAGAGAGAAAAGCTATCTACGAATATAAATATCGCCTATATGTTGAGTGAAAGAGAAAGTATAATAAAATGTCGAATAGGCCATGCGAAAATTAACGAATTCTCCATTTCATTAGCATCATCAATCCAAAGAGTTTATAATGCAAACGATGATTCGATTGTCATTAACGCCGTGGTCGCGAGATCGATCGGTGAAGAAACAATAAATAGTGAGACAGAAACGAGGGAGATGGTTATAGGGAGAGAGTGGGAGACAAACCATTGCATTTGAGAGCCGCGTTTGCGTGGCGCTTTACTAACGCTCTCGGCCTCAAGTTACAAACGCAGAACCGTTAGTTCATACGCGGTTGTTGCATCGACACGTTCGTTGCACCATCTGACTCTCCGTGCTTGAGACGACAAAATGTGCTTTCGTTTTCGATTCAATGGTGGCGTTCGTGAATTTTATTCGTCTATATAACCTGGACTTACAGATTCGTTGGTGTGCATGCTTTAAAGCTGTGCGTGTGCAGTGTCTGTGTACGTTGATCTCGTGCGACTGACGCGACATCGCACGCGAGTTCAACTCGCGAAACGTCACGTTTGGCCTCGGCGAACGTGACCTCAAGAAAAACAATATACATTGCAGGGAAATATAAAAACGCAGTTCTTGTTTTTCTTACTGATATCACATCGATGACAATAAAATACGAGAGATGAACGAAGAGGAGGAAAACGAGGACGAAACGTCCACATTTTTCATGTGTTCCTGTAAAAAAATCTACTGAAACGCAGCCATTTCTCTAGTTATCTCTACACATAAACATACGAAGGTATACATAATATGGATACGATACTACGAGGATAACTTTTCCAGTAATGGCGAATTACCCCACTCTTGGTTTAACAAGAAAGTCCGAATGAGTGAACAGAATGCTGATGGGAACATTTTACGTTCACTTAAACTTCGTATAATATTTATCTAGTAAAGTGTGGTCCTTGTCTGGGGTGTTTTTAAGCATTGCTACTCATTATTGAGTAGATGGAAAGCGAAGAGATGTGAAATTAATTGAAAAAATACATGGAAAAGCATTTTTCCAAATAGCTGACAAGAAAACTTAGTTCGGGTTTTGCTCGCTGAAATCTGTGATACTGCGATTGTTTGTTCACAAAAATAAATAGATTTTCAACAATGTACAGGATGTTCTAGAGGGTTGAAATCAAAGCCCGCAAACAATGGGGTATGTCAAATCCTGCCTAATTAACGTTATATCTAAAGTCTGATTTTTCATAACTTGGGAGTTTTTGGGAATCAAGTTGTTCTAACGTAACCCAGCAATCATGAGTTTAATTTAAAAATCTCTACGGAACTATCATTGTACGCAGAGTTATCAAGATGTATTCGAAAAACTAACTTTAAATCCTAATTCTGGAGATAGGGGACAAATGACATCGCCTCTGTTCCCAAAAACTCGATTTTACGCTCTCGAGATCGAGACCCCCCTAATAATAATCCCTAAATTTGATTCATTTATAATATCATAACGTGAAGTGAAGCTTAGTAGTAATTATTTTTTCACGATATCACTAAAAAAATCACCGGTAACAACACTGATTATCCCGATCGATTATCCCGTTACTGAGATATATTTGCTTTTGAAAATAGCAGTCAAAACACGCTTTGTGTAGGACGTACCAAAAAATACATCACGTTTGTGAGGATATTTCAAAAACAGCTGGATAGAAAGAGTAAGGTCAATTTTTAACGTCAATAATAACGCTTAAAAGTAAGGTTAGAATGACGCAAGTAAGACAAATCCCGCTAGAAAAAATAATGTCAATTTATTTACTATGTCAAGTTTAAACTGTCAAATAGTAAAATATTGTATTGATGTAATTAAAAAATAGGTGAATTCAAGACTTTTTGAAAATTATAATCCGCATGGTAGAATCTGGAAGGGTTTTCACCTTTGAATGGGACTGTCATGCCTGTTCTACCTTAATCAATACAAATGAGTTCAGTCGCTCTGGAATTATAGCAGCATCCAATTACGTCACTTTGGCGGTCTGGATTTATGAAAGAGTTGGATTGCGTAATTATATAGCACATGTTCATGTGTATACATCTAAGCATTTTCTAACGTGCATGAAATGACGTCCGGTACTATCCGGTTTCCGGTCATCATAATTGCTTCTGCACGAGATTCTATTATTGATTTTTTCACTGTATCGCATTTTTTTGCGCTTTGTTCTAAAACCGGATTGAGTACATTTGTTGTGTATACCAATTTTTCTTTCAACTGTTCGCAAGATCTTGAACAGTTGAAACCTCATTTTGCGGGAAACGACTCCAATAAGAAGTTTTGCGAGCTTCTACTTCAGCGTGAATTTGATTTTATTCAATAACTAGCGTATTTTAAACTTCAGATTCAATCGAAATCCTAGACTCCTGGATTAACTTAGAAAATACTTTCTAGAAATCGTGGAAAGGTAGACATTCCACGATTTTGTATAACATCAATTTGTTTATCGATAACAGATGATTTATTAGTGTATGAATCATAATTTAATACTTAACTTCTCGGGGTCGTTTTGCGATTGAAATTTGGCTAATTATTCGAGTACTTCAATGGTTATATGATTATTATTAATTCAATTCAATTTTTTGTTACAAGACATTGTTATCAGTAGCACGAATGTAACGAAAGAGTATGATGGCGTTGGCTTAATAACATTTTTAGTACAACTGAAGTCATGTTTTATAAAGTTATGAATCGCCAATTCCCATGACCATTTTTGTCGGCCATCACTTTATAAATGACGATTTCTAATCGCAAAACAGACGTCAACCTCTAGCAGCGTAATTCTCATTAACGTTGCACTGTCAAATAATTATCGATTATTGATGTTGATTATTATTCATTCATCTGATTCTAGGGAAACCATGGATGACGACAACGACAATAGGGATGATACAAAACGGTGAATAAACAAAATTTTCAAAATATTTTGGAGCATCGTGGCTTCTAAAGAATATAAAAGAAATATGATTTTACACATTCTATGATTTCGATTTGGTGTAATATTAAAAAGCTTTTATATTCGCAAAAATTCTGAGAGTTCCTGATATCTGTTGAAGGCAATTACTTAAGGATAATTAATAATAAATAGCTTCGAAGAATACTTCAATTGATATTCGACTGATTCACTTCCCCACAAACTCTGAACAAGTTTCAATACATAAATGTTGATTGCAGAAAATTTCGGAATCGGAGCGAGAAGAAAAGACGAGATCAGTTCAACATGTTAGTAAATGAAATCGCAAGTATGGTGGCTGCAAACACTCGAAAAATGGACAAATCAACGGTCTTAAGGTCAGCGATATTATTTTTGAAAAATCACGACGGTGAGTTTGATACTAAAAGTAAAGTGACACTCAATATTTCAATCCATATCTTTTGTGATGTAAACAAGTTTTGGAATAATGATTTTGACGGTTGACAGAAGTTGCTGATCGATCTCGAGTCCATGAGATTCAAGAGGATTGGAAACCATCATTCCTGTCGAACGAGGAGTTTACTCATCTCATATTCGATGCACTCGATGGTTTCATAATGGCATTTGCGCCGAGCGGTCGCATATATTACGCATCAGAGAGCGTAACGTCTCTGCTCGGTTATCTGCCTAGCGAATTAGCAAATTCAACAATCTATGATATCACTTATAAGGAGGATCATTCGGCTTTATACAATATTTTGCTGAATCCAAGCCCCGATCGAGACCAAAGTGGCATCAATGAAGGTAATAAAAGGTTTTTAAAAATTTTTTAATCGGTCATTTTTCTTGGAGATAAGAAATGAATTGGAATATCCGCTCGAATCTTCAAAAAAAAGTTTGCAATAAATTAAATTTGAACACAATGTTCTAATGATCGAGGATGGAAAGTTTTCAATATTCTGTTGTGGACATGGTTTTCTGTTTTTTACTTCAAAATAGTATCATCGTTCATCTCCCTGTTGCACTAAATACAAACGAAAAATATATATTAATTGCTATAATTTTCAGAAAAACAAGTGTCATTCACTTGTCATGTGAGGAGACGTGGTCTAGATTTTCGGGAAGAGACGATCTATGAGCTCGTGCACTTTGTTGGATATTTTCGTAAGTGTATTAGGTATAATAATGTTTTACTGTTTCTACTTGACTTAGAGTTTCTTATCGTACAAGTATAGCTTATATCAAATCAAAATACTTCCATATGAGGAATCAACTTAATTGATAACGAAACTTGTGTCTTTTTTGGCAAGCGATCGAATTGTTTTTAAATTTATGCTCACAGGTTCGAATACGGATACCGAGACACTGTTACCGAACAGTAAACCCGACGGAAACATCGTTAATGACACGACGCGCATTTTCGTGGGAACAGGACGCCTACGAACTCCTCAACTAATAAGAGACGTCTCATTCGTTGACAGCTCGAAGTCGGAATTTACTTCAAAACATAGTCTCGAGTGGAAATTTCTATTTCTTGATCACCGAGCACCACCGATCATCGGCTATCTTCCATTCGAGGTGCTCGGCACATCGGGCTACGATTACTATCACGTGGACGACCTTGAAAGAGTTGTACTTTGTCACGAAGCACGTAAGCCATAGTTTTATAGGTATTATTTCGGGACTACTAACGTCGCCCGCAGCAAAAGTTCCGCTTTGCCTCCTTGGCACAAAATGTACTATTATTTTTAATTTCTTATGCACTCAGCCTCCGTGTTCAATTTATTTTACAGTAATGCAGAAGGGAGAAGGTATTTCATGTCACTACAGATTTCTCACAAAGGGGCAACAATGGATATGGCTGAAAACGAGATTCTACATAGACTATAATCAATGGAACTCTAAGCCGGAATTTATTGTATGTACGAATAACGTTGTGAGTTACACTGATGTGATACAACAATTCCAGTCAAAGAATAGCGAGGATGCGAGCAAAAATAAGGCGGAAGGAGTTGATCGGACAACGACTGCGGCAATGCCTCAGGTAAAGCATTAATTGGAAAATTAAAAAATTTCAGTAAGAATAAAACTTTGAAAAAATCTTTTTCTCGTAGCCAACAAAAACATGCTTAGTTAAATCTTCGACATCATCACCGAAATCATCAAAGTCCGAGAAATTCGGTGTGAGTGTGTCGGGACTCCGTTACCAAGGCATAGTACCAGACGTGGCATCCATATCAACGAGTTCTGTGAGTCCGAGGCAGCTCGTACCAGCGACCAACACTTTGAGACCCGTCGCAGTGCCAGCAAACCCCGCAAAGACTAAAACACCGGTAGAATCAACGCCGAAGCAACGTAGTCATACAAAAGTTGATCAACTGAGTCAAAACTGTGTAGAATTGCAAGGATTCGCCACTGAACCTACGCTCCCAGCTACCCACGACAATTTTATAACTCCAGCAGTCCCGGCAGTCCGAATCACATCGCCAATTACAACAGTAAAACAGAACTATGATTTTTTTCCCTACTATTCAAAGTCAAGACAAATTCATGATGACGATTCACCATTTTTTTCCACATTCTAGATTATGAATCAACAAAATATAAATCTCACTACCGCCCAAAATCGCATCCAAAATGAGCTGCAGAGAAAACACGAGGAACTGCAACAACTAATTGTCCATCAACAGGAAGAGTTGAAAAGGGTCTCGGAACAGCTGTTCATAGCACGATATGGAATTTCGTGTCCTCTTATCAACGTAAGTTTCCTCAGATCAGACTATTCGTAATTTTGCTAGCAAGCCATTCCCGAATACGAAAATTCCGCACTCATCACGACTGCAAATGACGAGCCTGGAATTTTTTTTTTTTCAGTCAAGTGTTTCTCATGACGTAGCTCTGGGTCAATCAAGTGGGCCTAGCGACAATAGTTCAGATGCCGAAGAAACGTTGAGTCCTTTATCAAACCATCCCGCTCAAGGAACAAGAAATATTCCAGCACCTGAGCAGCTATCCACCGTTCGAACACCTTCTATGGAACTATTTCCACATTCAACGACATTATTCATCAAGAACGATGTCATGCCACATCATCTTCATCATCCTCATCAGCACCCACATCAACGGCTACAAAAACAACACCAACAACCATCATCGCAACAACAGCATCAAGAAATTCAAGGACACAGTCAGAATCACCAGCATCAACGATCACCAACACACGTGCCACATGAGGATGATGATCATATAACTCTGATGACGCGGTTTCCAATCCGCACGCAGGTTGAAATACCTTATGCAAGTGTGAATCTCGTTGCAAACACGCAGCAGAAATCAAACAATTAACTTATCAATGTGTTACAGTGTCTTTGCTCGGTATGGTGTGAACTTTAGTAAATGTTTTGCGGCATTGTTTCTGCTGCATGTAAAATGCTGTTCGTGCTAAAATATTTCGATATCATATGTTTTAAGATGTTATTTTTCTACTGAGGATTATTACTATGTTTCGATCGATTAAATACTTTTTTGGAAATCCAAAATTTATCTGTACCACTTGTTGGTCACTATGGCTGACAATCACTACTCTAAAGTATGTAAATGAGACGTCGTAGCATACACCAGAATGACACCAACAGTTGACAAAAGCGATGCTAATAAAAGTTTCCGCCATGCTGCAAGTGTTTATGAAGCTGCCTAAGGCTGCACGATAACGACACTTCTGGTGCATGCGAAAATTTCCAAGATGATACGTGCATCTCAAGTTATACAGCTGTTTTGTTCATTTTTGTTATTATTCTACTTCCCAGACACACCCAACGCGCATACGAACTCAAGAAAAGTCCTCCTAGTCACGTGTGTATATGTATTTTGTTACCTACAGTGAGTCATTCGGAATACCAGTGTCTTCACAAGTTAAGAATGGCTCGAATGATTCATACAGCACTCTCTCAGGACAGAGAGTGCTCGGCACAGGGTTAAAAAAGAAGGGTCCAAAAAAAACTCTTTCAACTAAAAAATCATCGTCAATTTTCGAAGTGTTTGTGCTAAATAATAAAAATACACTCTAAGAACATGTGAAGTTCTATTTGTTATGAAAAATATGCGTATGTTGTTGGGAAGCGAAATGTTTTCGCCTTCTTACACGATTGAATCTTTATAAATAGATCGTATGCGATTGAAATGTTTAGTAAATTAAACACCCTAAACCCGGGGGTGGCTTAAGAAAGGCAATATATTTTTTTTCTGGAATTAATTGTTGGAAAGGTAGAGTGTGATGAGAGCAGAGGTCGACACTGCTGATATTTTCCGTACTAACATCGATAAACATTATAAAATCTTTGAATAATTCTTATTTGACCAACAAATATTCTCAAATACACGATCAATTGATACTTGGACAAAAAATAGTCACAAATACTCAAAAAATAGATAATTGGTCGGGAGAAATTGCCAGATACTCGAAATCAAAATTTCGCAAAGCAGGAAGAATGCCATCAGGTCCCGACCTACCTCTGCCGCCCAAGAAGGATGGAGCTTCAAATACCTCGGTGATGGCATTAGTAATATTGCAAAGCTGGACTAGAGGGAGAGGCGGAAGAACAGGGAAGAGTCCCCAGCATCCAATGCACATAAACAGATTCAAAGTTGTTTGCGAACATATTGACGATGCCATGTGGAGAGGAGACACTGTGCCCATCAAGCGTAACAAAATTAGGTAACAAATTAGGTTAAGAAAAAAAAAATTATCTCCTCCCTTAATTAACTTAGAGAAAATTCTTTTTTCTCTGAATTCCTGTAAAAATAACAGCTTTTGAAAAATGTTAGTCTTGATTCTGCATGTAAGTTGAATGTTCGCGGTGTTATTCCACTTTTAATAAGTGAAGACAAGTTTCTTGAAGACATCTTGCACTCACTCAATTGTAAAAATTCAATTAGCCTCAACGTGTACATTATAGGGGAACTTTTTGGGATTATTGTTTTTCAAATTTTGTTATTTTTCGATTAACTTCCAGGCCGGAAATTCGGTGCAAAAATTCTCTCTATTCCGATTTCACTTAAAACAAAATATCAACCTGCCAGTCAGATTTGAAATCTTGACAAGTTGAAGTAATTTTGTACAAATATGATACGTCAACGACTCGTACTTTCCAGCTTGATGAATAAGCCATCAGCGTATTTTATTTTCCGTTGTAAACCCTCATAATAAACAAATAAATAGTTGAAGAAAAAAAAATAACACATGACGAATCAGTTCTTCAGTTTTTTCAGTGCATCCATAAGAATCTCCATTTCTTGATTAACGTTCGTAACCAATTCTTCGATCTGGTGCTTGCTGTCAATAATACTTATGCTCTGAATGTACGGATCATAACGTACGCCGAATTTCCTTGGAATTGTTTGCGCGAATTTTCTGAAACAGAATATCATCGCAACCTTAATTTTTTTTGAACGTCTCTTCTTCTCTGTAAAAAGGTTTTTAGGCTAAAAAATGCCATGAAGTCGATAATACTTCAAGGCATAAATTACTTTTACACTCATTTCGATAACTTTGACGTTTCTGACACTCACGTGAGTTACAAACAATTGAAAAAAAAAAACTTCTGTCATTTAGCAACAGTATCGTGTGGCAAAAGCTAAAACAAACAAGCTACTTACATCATCTTTTCTTTTGCATCCTCAAAGTCTTCAGCAACAAAGTACACTGGTTGATATTCCGTTATTGGGTATTTTTGTAACGCCGTCTTGGCTGGCTCGAACTCACGTAACTCTGGTTTACCGCTAAGACTATACTCAAGCTCGCCAAAAGAGGAAAGAAGACCTGCACCATATGCTTTGAGTTCTCCGTGTTGTCGGCACAGACCAAACTCCACAGTAAACCAAAAACACTTCAGAAAAAAAAATATATATATATATATATGAATTTGCATATATATTCTTCACGCATTTAAGATTTGTTGAAAATAATTCTACAAGTAATCAGAGAAAACACTCTTTGAGAAATACCCCAATGAAAATTATCATAATCTGTTAAATATCCTGTGGAATGTCAAAATTAATAGATTTACTTAAACAGAAATAAATCGTTTTCAATTCGTATCTCCTTTTCCAAAAGGCTCAGAGTTTTCGAATGAAAATATGAAGCTACGTGCTCGGCGTATACAAATATTACCAATTAAGTAAATATAAAAAAAAAAAAAAAAAAAAAACATGATTATACTTACAGTAGCAAGTTTCTCGATATATTCATCTGGAGCGCCGAGAGACGCCAAACCAATGACCTGCGAAAATTGGGCAAATGCCGGATCGGCGAAGAGCGGCACGTGACCCAGAACCTCATGACAAATGTCTGGTTCCGGTGTGTAAAGTGGCTTACTTCCGTGTCTTATATACTGTGTGCTATGAAATACTCGGAAAGCAAGCCCGGCGAGGAAATCTCGAGAGGACAGCAATCCTGCTACTGGCCTCAAAGAAAAACCGGTGCAATCTATAAACAAAAACATTTTTTTTTTTTTTTTTTTTTTTAATAAAAATTACAAAAGTTACGAAAACAGTTTACGAAAAAGATGATTATTATCAACCGTATTGCAAAATAAGTATCGTATAAATGTGAAGAAAAAAAATCATAATAGCGTGAATCTAGTGACCATCAAATTGACGATTAATCATTAATTTGATTCTACTTTGACGTCAGTCTGACTGATATGTATTGCTAGGAAAATATCCATCAGCATTACTTGCAATTCATTGGAAAAAAGAAACAAATTTAAGTAATTGTGTAATTAGTTCAAATTGATGATACCTTTAAGGAATTGGGAGATGTCTTCGAGCTGAGGAATGTTGTCCTCTCGGTATCCACAATTTTGAATGAGGAGTGGAAAAACGTGATTATGTTCCCGACAGGCGTACTTGGGATATAATTCTGTCAATTTACGAAAAACAACACTCCACGTTGCAATTTCTTCCTTTGTGTATTCAACATGAGGAATCGGTTGGCCGCTGAAAAAATAACTCATTGGAGAACGTGCCTTGATTTCCCCATAAACAGCAAGAGTTGAAAAAAAATCAGCCAACAAAATGGCCTTCGTTGGAAAGATTTTTCTTTTTATTTTCAATCTCAAGAGACATCAAGGACGACGTGTGCCGTCATCGAGTAGACGAATGAAAGGGATATCTACTCTGACCAAAGGTAATGATGACTTACTGCTTGTAATTATAGGCAATGTCGGCAAAGTACTTTCTCCTTGCACGATAGACTGGATCTGTAAAGCCCGGATGGTCGCTATCAAGTTCGGAACCATATGAAAGTATCTGGTTCGCAAACTTATCGAGATCCCTCATTCTTCGTGGGAACCATGGTACAGTTCCCATATTATCTTTATGATTTCTGACAACATATAAATTCAATGTAATCGAGATGAGGACATTGATTTTTCAAATATTCTCATTCGTTTTACACTTTGATACGTTTTTAATTTATAATTTGATGGTTGCTAATGTAGATTATGCAACAAAATTTTTCTGGAAATACAATTTTACATTAAAACAAAACAGAACTGATCAGTATTTTGAAAAAACGATTTATAGTCCATGAAATCGTTGCATAAATTATATTCAAGTGAAATATAATTTATTGTCGAGATTTATCAATTAGAAGATGTGAATATATTTATGTATGACTTTATAAAATTAATTCCAGTCATGATAAGATTGTATTGCCCAATTTATTTGATATATTTAATAAAGTAATCGGGTTATCCATTTCACCTTGATATTATCGAGAAATATCCGCACTGACCACGGATTGCCTCAATGACACCGCCGAGGTTTCCACCCGGTGCACATTCGACCATAAATTCGTAGCCATCGTGCTGACGCAGTGAACTACGAGATTCGATGTGTAGCAAGTTCACTTTATGCTCCTGAGTGAGTTTTAATTACATTGATAATTTATTTGATTTCCAAGCAGGTTAGATTGATTTTCTTTCATAAAACGTTTGCACTCGGTGAGGGAAAAATTCTGCAGTTCCCTCATTTAACTTCAATAATTTCTTGATTAAGAAAGATGGTGAAAATTGATTAAAATTTAATCAATTTGTTACTTACAGCAAAAAGTTGTAAGTATCTGCCGAGGGCTCCAATTTCATCTTCCTCCTTAGGTGAAAAAATGAGACAAGTGCTTTTCGCTGAATCTCTTCCTTCCTTGATATAATTTCCCCCCTGCATCAGTCTCGGCTGAAATTTTTAAGAGAATATTATTTTAATGTCTTTGACACGATATTTGTCAAAATTTTTTTGCATGTTTCCATTTCTCGATGAGCAAATGAAATTTTCGTACGTCAAGTTCAACCGAAGTAGGTCGCATGATATCACGAGATGAGTGCAGATATGCAGATTACAAAGAAAACTATTGTAGGATGAATAAATTAATATTCTCATCAGACAGTAATTGGTCAAAAGAGAAAAGAGAAAAGAAGAAAAATATTATGAAAGCAGAAAAAAATCACAATCTAACAAAACAACATTATCACATAAAAAATTGAAATCAAACATTCCGAGAGTACAGCGAGTGATAATACGAAACTGAGTTAAGCCATCGCAGCAAGGTCTAGTTTTATATGAAGGAAGGCCTTTCCCCATTCCCTGGCTCCACCATCCCTTCCCTCCTCATTTTTTACCGATCATACGCCACAACGCTCGAGTAAAATGTCTGACGATCGTTCGACACCCGTGTTTTCGTTTCCTATCAAAATATTCAACTTAACAAACTCTTGTATGGAATTAAAATTATTCGGGAAAATATGAATTGATAGCTGATAATATAGGGCTAATGACATTTGACTTAATAAGTCACTGGCCTGCGAAGAGACTGTGAGAATGGACAAGAAAAAGGCCTACTGTTAAGCGTCTTCGCTCTGCAACAATGACGCAAATGCAACTTCGGAACTTTTTTGCATCATTCGTTTTTTTTTTCCGGCAGATTTCTCCGTACGCAATTAGGCAAGTTCCTCTCACAAGGCATCGGGACCGGCGTTTTTTTTTCTGCAGAGAGTAGATGATGAAATTTACAGTCTGTATTGCGCCACCATTTTATGGCTTTAAATATGTTTATTTCCATTTTTTTTTAAATTAAACGACCTTCTAGCGATCTCCCTGAATTTTTTAATACAATGTAAGGCGACTCCCGGAAACTTTTCGAAATTTACGTTTATATCAGTTTCATTGGGAATTCTAATTTTGACCTCTCCTTACCCTTCGTTTACTTATTATCTTCAATTAGAAATCACTCACTTCGCTCGGTAATCAAGTACCCAAGACATTTATGGATTTTGATCGAGAGTTTCTTCAGTTTTTATTCCGTTCGCTCTCAGTGACCCGCGGAGTCATTTTTTCAACGAAATTGATGAGGCGGAGGCTTGCCGTTTATTCATAATATGAGGAACGATTTATTCGAACGTCTTATCATTGTGAAATCTTTCAACCAAAAAATTTCACACCAGAGCGTTTGAAGATTTTTGGCAACTTTTATCTTTTCTCTAGGAAGATATCATTCAAGACATGGCATATTGAAGAATATTTTTATCTGGTTGGTCAACCAGGTCGATAAATTTATCGCGGGAACATTTCTTAAACGATCGCTTTCAACAAACATAGTTCCGCAGTATTTTTGATGAATTTATTTTTACAAACAGGAGTCGAGCCTCCCTCTAATCGTAAAATGTGCAAATGGGCAATGAAAGCCTTCTATAATATATAAACACGTAAAAAGAAAGAATATTTTTTTACAAAATTGATTTTGATTTCAAATTCGTGTACCGTCAAAAGATCACAGATCGTAACACTTCAGATTTTTTGAATTTAAATGTGACGTAACATGCCTGATGAACAAATTTATGGCAAATTACCAATCAAAGTGATTATTGATGGCGGTACGTGAGCATGAACAATTGACGGTAGAATGCAAGGATATCTCATGTGATTGCCGGTGTACATTCGAGAGTCCATTGAATTGGTGAAGCCAAATCAATCACAAGCAAATCAATCGAATATGCGACTCGATTTATACACTCAGTTATATGTGCAAATTCACACATAGATCGAGTGCGAGAAAATCAATGATAAACACAAACAAAGACAAATTGCAGTGTCCGCTGTAAAAAGAGACGTCGCAACATTGAACAAACTTCCATCTACATTTTACGACTTACTTCAACGTTTTTCTACACATCGATCAGAACTCGAATGTTATTAACCAGCAGGTGCACTTATGTGACTCTAAATCGTTAGACCGGTGACGACATATTCTGCTTTATGATAAACACGTTAATTTCCCGTCCTTATAAACAATTAACTGGTAATGCGCGCTGAAAAATTTCTGTAAAGGTTAATAGATTCGAATGAAACTTTGTAAGCGTAGATTTTTGGGTAAGTGGCTTGTCAGGTAACCGGTTAAAAATTTACAGAACAAAAAGACACTTTGTACCAACCCGTTCAACATTTTACCTTCAGAATCAGCCAAACTACTCTTGAAAAAACACATTCAATATAATTTGAAAAAAAATTAGTTTCTTAAAAAAAATAATAATAATAAATACAGTGTTATCAAAGTTTCAATAGTAACCGAGACAGTCAGGAAAGTTTTTAAAAACACTGTCACACAGTGCGATTACTCAAATTCATAAATAATTACGATCATATAAAATGGTAGCAATTATCTCTTACCTTATCCGGAGGTGAGCCACTCATTGAAATCTCTTTTATCTTCTCCTTTTCTGATATTGGAATACTTTGAGCATACATCTTGACGGCTGTCACTCAAACCGCAGATGAATTTGTTTCCTTGTTACTGTCCAACGAAACGTCAATAATTTTCAAATCGATATGGTTGGATAATGAAACGATTAAAATGTTTGTAAAATCGTAAGATGTTGTATGGTTGCTTGGATGAACTGAAAAAGTGGAAGACGACGAACGAGTAAAAAGATATTCGATCTCACGGGCGTCCACAGTGGTACTGCTAGTTTATTCTCAGACAACTGCTGTTTTTACTTAGTGATGGAAATATCTTATTCGTTTATGTAAGTATGCAGAAGATTAAAATATTGGTTGCACATAAAAATAAGATTTATCTTCTCAATTGTGTAAATGAAAAAAAATCTATCGATTAAAGAAAGACTGTCTCTCTCTTTTATCTCTCGACTTGTATTCTCTCTTGTTCTATAAAACTTTTCTTTTGCCCTATAGCTTGCCAGGGAAGAAACATATCAATCACTTAAATCATTCTCTCTCTATCTTTCTCCCTCCCTCTCTCTTTCTTTCTCTCTCTCTCTCTCTCTCTCTCTCTCTCTCTCTCTCTATCTGTCTCTTTCTCTTTCTCTCATCCACACACGCAAACATACGAAGAATGAAGCAATTTCTTGGAAAAGGTCTATCATGGGTTATCTTTTACCAGATTACAAGCTTTCATGTATAAATATAAATATATTTTAACTTTCTAACACCGAAGCAACGTTTAATTTATGCCTATATATATATTTGAAACGCCCTCTCAACTTTCAACGATAATTTCAACTCGAATCAACGATTAATGTATTTACACTTGATACCATATATATTTTTGTATTCAGTTTCCTAATAATATCAAACTGATAAGTAAATGCATTTCTTCATGATCTGCGATAATCGCAATGTTAATTGAAAGCTTCCTGGGTAGCTAGGGCGAGCTTTTAAATGACGCTTATCGTTAATAGTATGTATTCGTTACAATCTTCATACGTAACCAAAAAAGTAGTTGTCGTACTTTGTAAAAAAGTTTTTTAACATATACAGAAGAATGTTCGGTAAAAACAAGTTTTTGTTGTGATATGACACATTTTTTAACTAATTCCAAACCTTTTTTTTTACTTTTTCAAATAATATATTGAAGTTTTCCTTTGACGAACCTGGATATTGTGTAATGAAAAAATATTGTTGTACAATGAAATGAAAATATATCCCATTTTACTAGAAAAAATATTGAGTCAACGTTACTGAACTTTTAACAAAGAATTACAACATTAAACATTATCTTATGGCACGATACTTCCGGAAAAAAATGACTAGAAACAACGTCAAACGTATAGTATTGAGAATCAAAATATTTCGGTACAAATTGAATCAATGATGTTTGTTGAAAATACCGCCCAGAATGAAACACTTTGTTATCAAGTTCCAGCATTTGTTCGAAAAAACTCTTCAAGTCTATATTAACAACAAATTCTGTTCCATTTCTTGATAAGACACTCTTGCGTTTCTGTTTACGATCAGAATATCCATTACCACGTGGACATTTTTTTTTTACGTCTCATGTAGCAACTGATGAGATATAGGCAGATGAATTGCGTGTGAAAATGTTGTAATTACTCACAAAATGTAAATACAAAAAACAACATGAATACCCAAACACTATTATTTATTAAACATGTAAATCAAATGCAAAGAAAAAAAAATCAGAGATCGAAAATAATTTTTCATTGAATAGTTTCGAGTTTGTTAGTCTTTTTCGAGATTCACATCAATGTTTTTCAGAAATATGGAAAAATGATAATAACCTTCGGTTGTATTTATTGGTCTCTTCTGTTCTCTTATTTTTTCGATGAAATGGTCTCTTTCTGTTTTACCAAGACGCAGCAACGTTTTGATTTCAGTTACTAGATGTCACCAGTATACCAACCAACAAAACTCAATATAGACTTCGGATCAGCCAATGAGCTCGAGCCTGAAAAACGGTACTCTATTTTCTTAATAAAAAAAAAAACTCAATATAGACTTCCGAAGCCACGTTTTTGTTGTTATTTTTTTGATAAAAAAAAAAAACTCAATACCGTTTCTAATAAAAACTCGATTGTGGTTTCCACGGAGATAATTATAACTGAACAATCATCATTACAAAATAAAAAGGGGGACAACCATGAATTTGAGGAAATTTTTGCTGTGTAGCATGTAAATTTCTACGAAAAACCGAATTAAATTTATTGCACATACAGGCAAGTAACCCGACCAGTGAATGAACGAATATCGAAACTGCAGTATTTAGATGGACCGGTGAATAAAAATGTGGCTTAAACACTTTTTCAATCTGACTGAGCTCTACGTGTCTAGTATTCTCGTTGTTAAAAAAAAAAAAAAAAAAAAACGGTTCGAGGTGATTGCAATAAATACTATTGGACAAGTTGATAAATAAGTGACACGATATTCTTCAAACGCCAGTCAATGGACGGTGTGGAAGCCCAACATTTATGTATAAAATCGGTTCTAACGAGATGGGTGATTTTTTTATTAACAATTTAATTATTGATGATTTTAATCGAGCATTTATGTATTTGTTAGCCTCAACTCAGTTCAAAAACTTTGAAGCTGGATAAATACTCCGTTCGTTTATTTTTCACTAAACGTTTAATGATACGTTTTTTTAAATTAATTTTCTTCCTCTAAGGCCTCTAAGGTTTTAATTGTGTTTGAACATTTTATAAAACACAATGAAGCTAATCAGACTTGTCTCGGGTCGCTACTGTGCAACTCTATAGATAATACGTATGACCATGAAAAAAAAAAAAAATTCCTACCACTTTGAATTCATTGACTTGAAGTGAACGAAAATTGCCACTTTCCTGCCTTTTTTAAATTATGTTAAGTATTCTACATGAAAAAGCTTGAAGCAAAGCTTTGCTGGGTCGGCCGTATGTTCATCAAAGAGAGAGAGGACGAGAAAGAAAAATCCAAAGTAATGAGAGAGAGAGAGAGAGAGAGAGAGAGAGAGAGAGAGAGGGAAGGGTCGAGAGACTAAAGTAAAGAAAAGAGGTGAAATGTGTGAAAACATAAATACAAACATATCCTTGAATCACAGATGCGAGTTCCAAAGCAAATACGTAACGAGCAAGCGCAAAGGGTTTCTGTACCACACCGCGAGACTGGAAGGGATTCAAACGCCGAAATCCGGCGCGCTAGTCCCACGGAAGAGCCGGGAAGTCCAGAGCCATGCAAGTGGCCGCGCGATACACGCGAACGCCACGACAGCATCGAAGATAGTTGGTTTTAAGGATTTACGAAATTGTTCACGTTGTTTGAAAAATCACGAGTGAATGTTTCGGGAAATGAAATTAAATAAGATTCTAAAATGCTAATAATTATCAACGTGTGCACGAATAAAAATCATAGCCTCGGGAAAACCGGGTGCTTTCTCTTCATTTTTGCGACGGTCTTTCTCTCCTCTGGTGAGTAGACCGAATTTACAATATTTTTTTGTTTCTTTTTTTTCTCTGTATTCTACCAATTCGGGCAACAGGAAAAGTGAATTAATTTCGTGTCTATTGCGCGTCGATCACGCGAAAGGAAATTAGAAATTTTCGACAACTCTGATAGTTGCTGCTCTGAAAAACTTTTTGTAAAAAGTACACCACCTTAAAAATTCGTTGTTTACCTTTAAAACAATCATTTTTGCTTATGTTTGGAATTTTTAATAACCAGAACATAGTAAACAGAAACTTTTCACTTTTTCACTCTTTATAAAGTGTGTTTAGTGTTAGAAACCAATCTGTAACATTTTCTTTCAAATAAGTTTCATAGTTGTAGATCTCCATGAAATTAGACACAAGAATTTTTTAATTTCAAACTTTAAATATACATTATAATTTTTGAATCATATAATAAAATAAATGAGAAATTCTTAAAAACTTTGAATGATACCGAACACATCTGTATTATTTCAATGCAACTGGAACACTTTGTGCATTATTTTCAAATAGCAAAATTTCTTACAGTGTTTTATTTTTTTATTCAACAAATAAACGACGGGCAAAGGAATCCTCGAAATGCAGGCAGTGTGGAGAAAAGAGTTCAGAATTAATTTGAACAAAAGCTAAGCCAGAGCATCTCTGAGACTAACGATAAAGGATTTAAAAAAACAGAAATCATAATTAGAAGAAAAATGGGGGAGGAAGAGAGGAGGAATGTTCTTTTTTCATCTCTAGCTTTCGTACCTCCATTGAATTTTCGTAAATTACGACCATAGGACATAGGGGCGAGAAAAAGCATCGTTTATCCAAATAAATTTATCGTTCAAAGTAAATGCTTTGGTATTTATCGTTCGGAAATTCCTCACCGAGTGCTTCGAAAGTTTCAGATCCTTCGGAATCAACGGTGGCAAACAGAAAGGTTTCCTATTATTTGTTACTTTCGTTAGCAAACTACACAGTGTACCAACATAATCATTCATGTTCTCCAAGCATCGCCCGATTAATTATTGAGTAATCAAGAGTAACAAACTACACTCCCACCACCGTCTCTTTTTCCATCGCTTAACTTATGCTTTCACAACAAATTCCAATTGCAATTGGAATTGACGAAAGTTTTCCGATTAAACTAGGACGTACTTTACCAAGAACTTTTTTCAAAGTTCATTTCAGACTCTTTGAAAAAACGTCTCTTTTGTAGCATGATATCGGTCCACTTACGATGGTAAAATATGGAAACCGGATGTCTATGTCTGGAGAAAAAAACGTCGTGAGTGCTCTCTCCATCTAATTCGATTTTGTGAGAATTTTTTTTATCAAACAAAAAAGATTTCCGAAGAATTTTAACAGGTCATTTTTATTCAGCTTTTCAAATTTGCTTTTGTCGAGCTATTTTCATTTACTCAATTTCATAATACTGAACATAGCATTTACGAAATCAAATTCTAAAGAACGATGAAATACTTTCAAAATAAGCATAATTATTCGTGATTAACTTTTCGGCGTTTATTTTAATTACACATTTCATCTTCCAGCAGTTTTTCATTGTCATTCATAAGTTTATCTCGACCCAAATACAGTTTCCAGGTTTTTTGAAATAATTGTATAATGAATTATTGGCAAATTACATAGTACATAGTCCAAGATCTTCGCGAATCAACTCTTATAAATGGGGTACACAAGATTTATTGTAGTGGATCAATATGCCTCACAATTGCATATAATTCGAGTCCCATGCCGAGTCACTAACCGATAAATCGTTTATTCGACTTTCAACGCTCGGGTGTATTACGTGACGTGTACTTGAAGAATCCAGTTCGCAATTAAAGTATTAAAGAAAAGGAGAAAGAACACAATCATAAAAAAAAAAAATTAAATGTTATGATCAGTTTTAGGCTCTTTAGATAAACTTACACATCAAATTTGATCTCAATGTTTGGAAAAAAAAAAGAATTTTTTTGTTCCAGTCAAAAAAAAGGATAGAATTGTCGAAATTGTCCCAGTATCCGAAAGCTCTCACATGAGTAAATTCAATTTAACCCGAAGGAAATAACTGATAGTTAAAGGAAGAACTAAGCGAAGCCACGAATAGATTCGATCAGAATGTACCTGTGCCTGCAATCTGTCTATTCGAACAGCTAGAATTCAGATTGCAAAAGCTTTCTCTGTCGCTCTATTCTTATTCGTGTAGATATATACTCACTTCCCCTTTAAACAAGGCTAGCTCGATGCAACGGCTGCGTTTTACGAGCGTGAACCAGGCACCCCCTCACCTCTTCGTTTATATACACGTGTGCATATTTCCATGTACATAAAGTTTTTTTTTCTCCTGTGAAACTGACGGGCTTATTGAATTTTTTGGCAACGATTTTTGAGCAAAAAGATGTTATGACGGTCAACTTCACCGTAGGAAGTAAAACTGCTGGCAACTACCGTGCTCTCCACTCCCATAAAAAAACAAATAACGATACCATATTAGCTACGTTTACTGGATATACAAACAGTGCAGCCTGGGACACTTTTAACTCGTATCGAACATTTTTTTCGATAGCTTTTATAAACAAAACGATCGACTGAAAAAAATATGACAAACAACTTGTCACTTTTCGCGTTAATTCATCGTGCAGGCGCGCAGATGGTCATTTGATGTATTCAGGATCGTAAATTTGACATTTCAACGTGATTCTTATTGATGTTTCATTCACCGTTTAATTTTTTCTTGTATCTCACACTGAATTAATCGAATAAATTTTGTTGACTCTAATTTTTTTTCATTCAATCATACATTGTTCATTCATTGTTTATTTCATTTTATGGTTTTTTTTTTTTTTTTTTTTATCGACATTATTACTTCGAAGTACAATGAATTCTAACTAGAATGTTATGTGTTTGATTCGATCCAAAGATCTTCCAAAGACTCATACAATCTTGTTAATACAATTATCGAAGTAGATGATTGAGTAAGCTTCGAAGTCATTGAAATTGGTGTTTAGTTTACTCAACGAATCTCTGACTATTGATATCACTTTCAATAGACTTTCGTATAAATACACACATGATTGCATCGAATTGTTCATGTGCGAAGAACTTACACAGGTTTCAAAGTCTTAACGAGATGTGTAATAATTGAATATTCGTTCATTTGGAATCCTTAGAACCAGAAATTGATGTGTTTTTTATGATGTTTAACTCTAAGGTAATCGGGAAAGAAACCAAGCCCTTGAACAAATTGATAAAAATTAATAAACTGTTGAATAAAAATTGTGTGAAAATTGAAAAAAATTGGGAGCAAATATTGTTGGAAGGAAAAATAATCTTAGACCCCACTTTTCAGCTTGGAATGTTTCAACTTCTCGAAAGTTTCTCGATATTTCTCGATCCTTATCAAAAACTATATTATCCTACCGATAAAGTGATGACGACGAGGGCAAGAGAACGGATTACGATTTTCTGCAGAAAACGGAAAAGCGAAGAGCGGAGGCAATCTGTGCTTTCACTTCTCACAGTTTCCCACGGAACAATCGGAACTTCCTTTTCCCTTCTCTCTCTCTTTCTCCATATATATTCAGTGCAAAATATATAGAGCGGTGTGCACCCTCGTCACCTGCGGGGAATAAATATCGGAGATTGGATCGCGGATTACGCGAGTACCGGTACTCGGGAGACGGGGTTAGTTGTCGTAGTTCCTCGTTTACCCGGAGGCTACGAGCAAAAGACGAGATGGAAAATTGCGTTGGTGTGTAGAAGGGGTCGTTGCGAATCTCGGGCTTGTCACATCGTATGGATATATGTCAACAAAATGAGAGGTTAACTATCTTCCATATAAAAATATTCTTGCTCCCAAATATTAGATTTACCACACCAATCTAAAGAAAATATTAAATCAGCGAAACGGTACTAAAAAACATTGAATCCAACATAATTAACGTTCAATTTTTCATTATTTCAATCAAAATTGAGATCATTGTAATCATAAATTTTCTATTTATGATAATAATTATCAATTTTCATGATTTCATACTCAACTTTGTCAGTTCTTTGAATAATGTTTCTTATATTATGAAAATTATAAAAGAAATACTTAATATAAATTCGTAAATTATTCGATACGATATTTTTTATTTAAATACGCAGTTTTTTAGTACTGTTTCGTAATACACTTACTTGTTTAATCTCTCAATGTAAGTCACTGTCTCAACGATATCGTGATCATCGTCCTGAGAGTCACGATTCAACGATAATTCAAAACTCCGATTGCCGCGAGAAGTTTGATTCACGATCCTCTCAAATGCAGGAGACAGCTCCTCTTCCATCTCAATCCTTGCTGAGTTAGCTGAGTTATATTTTCTACACGGTGTATCCTCAATCATGCTTAAAACTGAAATTTGATATTAAGTTTAGTATATACCGAAATACCACGATAAACGCTCAATTCAATTTTCTTTTTCATTTATCCGTTCATTTTAATTTCAATATCACGTGTATTATGAGACACGTTATAAAAACTTTGTAAAATACTGTTCTTGACATTGTTTTGTTTCGAAATATTACAAACTGAAAGAAGAATAGAGTTTCCTGAAAAATGATCGGAGTTTTCAAAAGTATTTCCGAAGTAACGAAAAAGGAGAGGAATAATGTTCTTAAACAATATTTACCTTGATTTTATTGCAAAACAGTCAGTGTTCGGAGAAATTGTGAATTCATTAATTAGAAAATTTATCTTAAAACGTGTGAATAAGGATTTTCTTTGAAAATGATAAATTGAACATGGAATGTCTCATGTGAAATAGGAAAGCAAAGAAATCAACGATTCAATGCATCTTTTCTGATCGGCTTTCCAATTATTAATAGGCATCTCGCCAACGTTCATAGATCGATAGCTCCAGCTTACTATTGGAAATAAAACGAGAAAATATATCTGAGGAACTATGCATATATGCACGGAATATGAAATAGGAAAACAGCGTTTCACTTCACGTCTAAATTTAAACGCACGTCAGTTTGTCAGTAATGCCAACCACTATCCACTTGAGTTTTGTTCGGAAATGAACTTTGCCTGACGCAAAGTATTTGAGCTCTGTAAATTTTCACGTTGCGAAATTTCTGGGATAGTGCAAGTTGCAGACTTTGTGCATTTAACATTTTCCTTCACTTTCCAATTCAGTAAAGAAAAATGCAGTGAAATTGAAAATCTGACAAAAAAACGATAAAGATGTTGGAAATTTTACAGTTGCATGAGCCTTTGAATAAATAATATGTGCGACGATTTGAACAGAAGAGTATAAATATAGCATCGCAATCATAAACTCGGAGAAAGAAATGGCATGATCCAAAGAAATATTGTTTCGTAGACTCAAGCTTGTTTTCATGAAAAAAAAAAAAAAAAAACTTTTCTCGTTCAAGCCACTGGACCGATGTGATGAAAGAAATAGCCTGACGTGGGTAGAAGTGTCAGGAATGGAAGTTGAAAATAGGGGTCCGATTTCCGCAAGTGGAACAGATAAAGGTTTGGCCATCCAAGTATACTGCCTACGATCAGATACGAGGAAGACTCAAGTACAGAATACAGTATTAACAAAACTATATAAGAAACGAATGGAAGCGACTGAGTAAAAGAAAATGGAAGAACGGGAGACAGAAGTATGAATAAAAGGTTTTAGTAACCACTTGCGTGCCGTTCCAATGTTATCTCTTTTGCTGATGGAAAAGTTCCATTATGTTGTCCAACAGTTATTGTGTTGGGACTTCTTCAGAATGGATGTTTTTCTACTCTTGATCCTATTTGTCTTCATATGTACGTATTTATGAGGTTGATTAAGGAAAACTCGATATTTCTTTTCAACTCTGCAGGACAGGCACTAGTATTTGCTAAGAAAGTATTCGTCCATAAAAAAATGTGTAGAGGTCACCCATGTAACTTTTTAATTTTTAATTTTTTCTATCTGGGACTGGATATCATTATATGGAAAAGTCTGTTTTACAGTGTGGCTACAAAAAATGTTTACACTTGATGAAGAAGTGATTCTCTGAACATTTGGATCCTTCACACAAATGCATTTTTGCATGTGTGGCACCAGTTTTTCTCGAAATAAACATGAACTGAATTTCGTCTTGTTCCTCAACGTTCCTCAGCGTTTATTCTACAAGGATAACGATTTGAAAGCGGTTGACGAAGCAACTGTACAGCTTGGCACCTTTTTCTATAGAGCCAAATGAGAATTGAATAAACGTTGGTGTTATACCCGCACCACCAAGTCTGTGGTGAAAATCTCGTTCAACTTGTCTTGTCCACCGCTTGCCGAAGACGGTGCTCTTCATCAACATCTATGCAAAGTATTTTACTAGCTTCAACGTTCGTCTAACGTTAGAAAACATCTTGATCCATTAAAATAGGGTTTAAAACTGATTTAGAATGGATCGATACCGAACAGCACGCTTTTTACGTTTCATTCTGTGGTTAGACTCTTAAGGCAAATGCATGAGCAACCTCCAGGAAATAAACATCACACACAATCATACGAAGATTCTGGGCTTGATCTGAAAGGCGATAAAAAAAAATGAGCGTCTTACTTTTTCTATTTCGTTTTTCTTTCTACCTCAAAAACTTCAAGCCATGGAAACGAACATTTAGAAACCAATCAAATTTTGTTCTTGTCTGCTCATGATGAAAATAGGCGTTAATACGACAATCTTTGCGTAGCGATCTTCGCACAAAGTTCGCGAAAGGGTGGACGTTTGTCAAAAAGTTCACGGAGCACAGTATCATATTGAATAAACGATGACAATGATTGCCGCCCTAAGATTCAATTAAACTTCGTCTCGGCACTAATTCTCGGGTTCTCTCTATTTCTCTCGCCTTCTCGAGGAATAATTTCCTATCGCAAAGCCCGCGTTTGCTCTTACATTGGCAAAATTAATAATCTGGTTTACTATCTCATTGTGACTATTTCTCTCAGAGTCAGATGAGAATAAAAGGTTTCGAAATTGGTGTCCAATAATAGGAATCGATTTGACAAATCATCACAAATGATTATAACCCCTAAACTGATATACGTCACTAAAATTCTTTGATTGTTATAACTTGATGTTACATCTCAATCAAATGATGTCACAAACTATGGGTAAGAGCAATCACGCCATGGGATGACTCATAGAAGTTCGCGAGGTGCACATAGAAGTAATAAATACGTGGAAAACGATTTTCAAGGGTTGCTTTTTCTTGTCGCATTATACTTCCGACTGCTAAGCACTCAAGAAGTCACTTTCAACTGCAGCTTAAACTATCGTGACGCCTGGCTCCGTCCACAGTCCAGATATAACCCGGTGGTGAGACTACAGCGCCAGCCTCCAAGGGTGAGACTTCATCTGCTCCCTCTGGCACTGTTGGCGTTAAGCGAAAAGAGAAAGAAGAAAGGAAAGGGAAGGAAAAAATTGCCTCGTTAGCAACGACCTCCGGACAAGATTAGTGTGGCTATAGGAGGAAAAGCGAGGACTGGATTAAAAGGAAGAGAGAGAACGAAAAGAGAAAAGCAGGGTGACAAGTACTATGAAAAAATGAGAAAAAAACGACCGCAGGCCTCTAATTTATCGCGTCCTTGCAGTTTATAAAGTCACTAAGAATTTTGACTGAGCCAAAGCCAATAGAGTACTTCAGTCGTATCCTCTGCTCCTGCCCACAAAAACTATTTTTAGAAAGAAAAGTTAAAGTACTAATAAAAAAGACAGCTCTCATCAAAGACTTTAAAAAAGTGGGACAAATTATTCTCATTCGCTTGTTATCAAAGGATCTTTGTTTAATCGTTATGAATTACAATCTCTGAAGTTTTTCATTAGTTAATTAAAATCATAGCTGTAGCTCCTAGTCGTCACTTTATTTAAAGAGACTTAAAGGAGTTTGTATTTTTCGAACTCGAACAGATAATGAACCCCTTTCGCTGCAAACCTACCAAAAAGCGGTCAGAGAACTCGCTTCCAGACGGGCGAGCCTACGAATCAGCGAGTTATAAAACAAATAAATCTTTAAAATCATTTGATAACGTCTCTAAATGCTAAAACAGCATGATTACTTTTTTTAATTATTGACACTGGGATAACCAAAGAATCGCAGTATTGTTGTGGAATTCTACTGGAATCGTCCCTTTTATACAAATTTCGACTGTACCGACACTTAACCTGACTTCAAATAATTTTTATATTGATCCTTGCACTATTATGCTTTATTCGATGTGGATATTTTTATATATATCGCTGGAAACGCGGTTCGACGAGGCTTACCGCTTCATCACCCTTCTTATTGATTATATTTCCATCCCCTTTACAAAATTCGAGCTCCTTCAAGCTCCGAGGAAAAAGAAGGTTTTTCCAATATTTCATTTACGGTAACTAGACAACGGAAGAACCGAAAAGTCTCCTACTGCTCGTGTAGAAAATATAATATCAATCTAAAAAATAATCAGTTTTCAAAATATATGTTTTCTCAATACTGCCAAGTATAAAAACATTGAAAATATCGGATACATAAAAATACTTCTTCAATAATTATTAGTTTTCCATGGAGACTTTGTACCCACGCGCAATATTTTTGCATTAATGTATTCACTTCTGTATGAAAATTGTGACAAAATCTTCAATTACTTTAAAGTAAGTGCAAGAGTAATTGATCGCAAAAAAAACTCTTTCATCCACGAAGTCACTGCCGTTGGAATATTCAAAAAGTGAATTCATAAGTTTAAATACACTTCTTCAAGCGTCAACTTGAAAAATTAATGTTGTTTGATAATGTTTGATAACGTTTATGAAATAAAATATTAATAAAAACAGAAAACGGGCTTCCCAAGGGTCTTTCATTGCCTATAAATAAAATGTCCCAATGACAAAAAGTCCATGAAAATTATGTACACACCTCTGATTATAATCTAAAGACAAACACGTAGTGGATTCATTCTCGAGACTCCCACCTAATGCGAATTATTCGCAAAATTGTCGATGCAAAAAACACCTTTTGTCGGTATACAGCCAGTGATCCGACTCTGTCTTCCTTCGATGACCACTAATAGCCCAGTGTGCATATGGTGATGCAGTGACAGAATGTAAGTGTGTTCTCGAATGAATGCTGTCATTATATTGATATACAAAAAATGGTTGCAGTAGCACGGCACGCGCTGTCGTGATGAAAACATTTTTCTTTGCGGCTGCTCGATATTGCGATTCGATAGCGTTCAGTCAAGCACAGTTTCTTCATAAAGATCAATAACTCTCTTCTCTCTATATGACTTGATTTTTCTGTCGGTCTATTCTTATTTTCTAACATTGCACACAACGTGCGTTTGTCGAGCTATAACTATATGACGCGTATTCCAGGCACGTTGTAATATTAAGGCATTTCGAGATCCGTAGAATCAGGAATTTCACAGATCTAGAAACAAGCGTTTATTTAGCACGCTCCAGTTAACCGATACGCCAGACCAAACCAGCAGCTGCCCTCGTCATATCCCACGGAATGCTATCATCATATATACCCTGGATAATACAAATGTTAGTTTTGCGTTGTGAACTCTGACCGCTTATGTCGAAATTCTCTGGTGTAAACAGGTGAAACCCAACCACGCGAATTGTTCAATTTCTGTAAGGGTCTTGTCGTAAATTAAGTTATTGTTGTTTTTTTTTTTTTTTTTTTTCGTAACCCAGCACTTTCCCGGCAATGGAAGGTAGTCATGAGTTTTACCGCGAATCCATCGATCTGGAATATTTTTAACGTATACCGGGGGTTGAATGAAATTTGATCGTTAGCGTGATTTCCTGTTTCAAAATCCAGCGTATATAATTTCAAAATTTCATGTACTTTACCTGCAAGTTTTTGAGTTTTTGTTGACGAAATTGAAAGTAAAATCATGAGAAAAAATCAATGTCACAAGTAGAGCACAGTTGTTTTTTTAAGCCACAATTTTTTTTTCTTCAATTTTCAATTCTCAGCAACTCCCTGGCTATTTAGTTTTTTCTTCAAACCTGAAGGAATAAATACATATAGCATTTTTAAACTACCTATACAGTCACATCCACATTTATAGACTTTTCTGATACCGTGGCGCACTTTCGCGGAGCGCTATTCGATAAAAAAGATCGATATAGAGTTGGCCCAATCAACAGGGCGTGGGAGGTTGTAACGGGGTTGTCGCGGTGGAGCAGTCGTGAAAAGTGATTGAGAGGGTGGAACAGTATAAGAATAGAGCAGTAGAGATGCGGTTCGATAGTGCTAGAGCTTGAAAAGTTTTGACATCCTCCGGGGCAAAGTATATGTTTGACTTAAAGTTAGTGAAACTTTGGACCGTCATAATTAAAAAAAAAGAAACGTAAAAAAAAATTAAATGCCAAAAAAAACAAAAATAGTGGAACTTCTTATCGGTAAATAAAAAAAAAAAAAATTATACATTTTTCTTAAGTTTCAAATGGTAATAAAAAAAAATGTCAACATTTTACTATTCAATGTCGATGTCATTTTTTAACGAATTCAATTCTTGGTCAGAATCTTCGAAAATGGAAAATAATCTTGTAAAATGATGTGGCAATTACCGTGCGATGTCGGGTTTTTTCAACAATACAAATAAAAAATACGAATGGTTCAATCTCAACATCTGGTTTAAATTCGCACCAACTTCTTGATGCACGAGACATGACGAGCGGCGGATGAGAGACCTCTCTTCACCCTTGACTTCCTTTAACATTCTTCCCTCAAATGTATATACATTTACACGTATATATATATTTATACACGTAACACAGAAGCTTGAACGAGCTTGCGGAAACTGAGACATAACTTTCGTACGTCCCTTCGTTGAAGAGTACACACCACATTGAACCTATATACGGATATGGCGAATTCTGTATAAAGTTGGTCAACTTTAGGTGGCATCCACAGGAGGCATTTTATTTGCAAAACGTGACATGAAAGATTAAAGTGTAAAAAAAAAGCTCAAAAGGACTCTCTAGAAATGCAACTTGTGTTGAAGACTTTGTTTAATGTTTATCAGCAATTCTAAACGATACAAAGTTTCACTGTTACTTTTTTACGACAGATTAGTATTAAAAAATTTTTAAATCCACGTCTGATCAGAAAAGGGTATAATTGGAAAGCCACACAAAGTATAATTTCCCAAAGATCTTCAACGCTCGCCAACAATTGATTCAGCCCCAGGTTGTTATCGAAGTTCGCGTAGAATATTCCATACATACTTCAAATGGTCGGTGAGAATGAAAAGGCCGTATATACTTTTTGAAGTAACTTAAGATACGATCCCTTGACATTTGACCTTTTACGACTCTCTCTTCGTCGACAACGTTACTATTTTTCACTTTCTTTATCTCCGGTCCTCACACCTACAAGTTAACAACTTTCCAGAAGAGCGTACGAAGCTTGGATCTAACACGAGTCTCGATTCTCCCCCAAACTTCTTCCTTCCAGCCCATAAAAGCGACGATTGCTTATGTGCGATAAGGTACTGGAGTTTGCACAAATTCCTGAAATCTCTCTATTACACTGTTTTCGTACCAGAAACGTTTCGTTCCAGCATAATTGAATCCATTTCATTTAACAATTTCTATTTAAAATTATGCAATTAATTATTTTGCAAATATCGATGAAGCGAACGGACGAATCTGGCACAACTTCATTGTTATTTTAATTTTCATACTGTTATGATTATCATGTAATAGTTTGCATGCAAATTAATAATTAATACAGATAACTGATGTATTCCGGAAAGAATAAAAAAAATTTGGCCTGAATTCATATAATTATTTGTGATATAATGTAGAAGGATATATATCCGTGCGCATATGTTTGTATAAACATGAATTGTTGATTATCAATTTATGTATAAAACAACATGTGCTAATGTGTGATTTTGTATAACAGAGAGTCATGGTAACAGAGTGATAATCCATGGATTTATCCTAATTTCATAATTCTTATTCGATTACCATAAGCGCCGCCATTTATTATCTAATGTAACATTTGTCAATACTCGAATATGGTCCTTTATCAATGTTTATTTATTACCAGGATATTGAATTCTCGTTTAACCAGGTCATGGAGTAAGTCAGCAGAAGAAAATGTTTTAAGATTTTTGTCCGTCTGATGATCTTGGTTTATGCATGGTTGGCGCTACATAACGAAGTTTTTCTGTCATTTTTAGGCATTTGTCAAAATATAGAGCCCAGGGGTGCCTTCAGATCTGAAGAATCACTTCAGAAGAAAACTGAACTTCAAGAGGGCATCTACGATTCTGTGCATTCACATCAACGATTCGAGTGAGTTTTTTTGAATAAGCATAAGATTATGAATTTGAACCGACATTATTTTCCCTTTTTTCGATTAAAACGTGAGGAAACTATTCTTTTTAGTCTACGTAGGAAGAAAATACACGATTTTTACTTCTTTTAAGAGTTTTTCCATGTGTCTTAACACTTGAATAAAAAATGATTCTCTTCAACTCGCAAGAGTGCGCGTTTTTATATCCATGAAGTTGCAAATATTTTTGATTTCGTGTAAAATCATGAAAGTGAGCGAAGGTTGTAGTGCAGGGTTTGGAAGAAAAAGATTTTGTGTCCTTAAGCTCCAACAGATGGGATGGTTCTCGAGATATTGGTAAGAGCATCAACGACGACGTCAACGCAGCTGTTCCTTCGCTGCTGGAGAACGGAAATTCAAACGCGAAAACCGAAGCTCCAGTAGTTGATAATGCTGCAGTCAATGATAAGGACACGGCGGCGTCACAGTTTGAAAATCGACATGAATATTCCACGAGAAAAACGAGCCTCACTGCCATTTCTACTCGTTGCAGTGAGTCATGTTTCATGAATAAATTAATTGAACGATTATGTCAAGGGATTTGCTATTTCAATATGAAAATGAAAATTATCAAAGAAATATCATTTTTTGTTCATCATAAATGTTGCCATTAAATTTCTACTTCATTAGTGAAAACCCCTAAAAAGATTAATTGATTTCCCGGCAATTGAATCAAGCACAATATAATGATTAATCATATTTATAGTAAAAGTAAAATTCACATATTATCGGATTTCATTCATTGTTCAATTAATTTGAAAAATGGCAATTTTTGTGAATAACTAAAACTTGATTTAGGATTCGACTGACTAATCGATAATTTCACAGATTCAGGACGAGGCTCAAAAAGACGCCTGTGCACCAATGAGTCAAGGTATAAAAAGCGTCGACGTTACACGAATTTGGGGCGTGGCTTAACTTCGGACGACGGGGATTTTTCGCCGAGCAATCGAATTCGCGGTTCGTCCGGCCGTTCGAGAAGAGTCCAGGAGAGAGGACATGTAAAATGGAAAAATCGAGGCAGAAAGCGCAATGGTAAGAGAACGAGAAAGCCAGAAAGCAATGGTAAAACAGGATCGCGAAAAAATAACATTGTTCAGACCAAGTTAAGCCCGGAGGCTCCAGCGGCTCTGTACGAAGCTACGAGTGAAAGAGTTCGAAGCAGTAAGAAACAAACGACGGAAGGATTTATAGCGACAGAAACTTTATCGAACAAGACAATCGAACGCGTTGAGGAAACGACGAAAAATGGCTCGTCTGTCACAAGGACGGACGAGAAAAGCTTCAATGTAATGAAAAATGTTGATGCTGATAATACGATACCACCGGATGTGACGTCAAAACCGAACGTGATGATCGAACGTCGTAAGGAAAATCGAAAGAATGAATATCCAAAGGATCTGGATAATCCGGAAATGATACGGAGACGTCAAGAAGAAAACGTGGAACACGAATTTTCTAAAAATTTGGAAAAAGAGATTCTTTGGTCGCGAACCGAATTTCCAGATATTCTGGACGATTCTGCTGAAGCTACAGGCAGGAAAATAAATTCGTCCTCTACCAACTTCAAAGCGGGAATCGCAAATTTTGCCAATTCTTTCGATGCCATCAAAAATTCGAGATACGATGCTGCAAAAATGTTGGGCTACTCGAGATCGGCTGAAGATATACCGATTGTCGATCTCGAGAATGAAGTTTTAGCCAGGACTCTCGAGGATTACAAAGCTTATTTGAAAAATGGTGCAAGAACCAATAAATTATTGCGTCACTCATCTGAAAAGAACATTAGTTCAGGAGACAATGCTCAAGATGAAATTCCTCATCCCATTCCTCGTCCAGTCTACAGACACGAAGTTACCGAAGAAAATGGTGACCAGCGGAAATTGCAACAGCAGAGGGAACATCATCAAACGGAAGTTTCCGAAGAACAAGGAAATTCTGAACCTACCACAACCCTTAAAGGCGATCTCACGTGTATAAACGGAACTTTCATCCCTGCGCCGTTAGCACGTCACGCACTTATCAAATATGTTAAGTAAGGACATGCCTGCATCAGTTTGATTTTTTAATAGAAATCGGTGTCATTTACCATTCAGAGATTTAAAGAAATGATAAAAGATTTTTTTTAAATTAGACTACAAGTAAACGAGAATTACCGAAATATCAATTTGCAAAAAATATTGTTTTTAACCCTACAAAGAAAAAGTTCTGCTCCAATGTCTTTTTTAACGGTTCCAATTCCTATCATGAATCAGTTATTCACAATTTCATTGTTGAGGTAAAAATTTGACCTCTGATGGCCGCATAAAAGAAAGGAAAGTTTTGAGCAAAAATTTCAGACTTATATAGTTGGATTGACTTGTTCAGATATTTTCGAGGATGAGGTAAATTACAAGTCTTTATTTTGTGCTGAAAAATACGTGTTTTTTTTTTACCCTTGTAAGATCATCGATACCAGGACACGAATATTTGGAGGCTGACTACGAGTGCACTCCTGGATTTTATATGGCATCATCGAACAGTCGTTTACTGTGTAAAAATCGCCGTTGGATTGGCGCGTTACCGAACTGCAAAATCAGACGTGGTCAGTCTGGTCCGTGTGCCGAATCCTCGTGCGATCACGTCTGCAATGAGGTCGACGGTCAAGCCAAGTGTTCTTGTTACAAGGGTTTCCGTCTGGACGGTCACAAGTGCTACGGTGAGCGATATAACATTCTATAGCGTATACAACTTCCAATAGCTTCGTACAATCGACACTAACTACTGTTCCGGGCTGGTTAAACTACTTTTTCCTAAACTCCAATTCGAGCTATCCGACTATCGACATTTTGCTGTAGATCTACGTGAGTCAATAATTACCCGAACTCACAATTACCGAAGCAAAACGAATTAATTACATTCCCACTAGACGCGAAATGATGTTTTTCACGATATCAAGTGTTCAATCATGAAATAACATCACTGTGGCTAATTAAGATGTCGATTCATTAATTATATTTGACTTCTGAAGCTGATACAGGAAAGGAAGCCAATACGTGATAAAAAAAAATCTTCATAATGGTAATCCTAAATTAGCCACTTTAGCATTGATACAAAAAAGTTTATTAAAATGAGTTCTATCCTCATTCAATTTCCTCTTTCGTGAAAATACGATAATTGTCAAATGAATCGAATTCATAAAAATACTTTGCTACAATATATTTGCTTACCAATTCTTACCCGAAACATGCACACAGGCAGAAGTGTGACTGAAAACAGAATCGAAACCTATTTCGTGATTAAATGATACGTGCTGTACGCATCGACGGAATTTCCAGAAATCTGACTAGTTGGAAAAAAAAATGTCTCGACTAGCCATAGCAACAAATCATATTTCGTAGAGTGTGACGAAAAAAAAACGTATGCATATTGCAGACATAAACGAGTGTGAAAACGAGAATGGTGGCTGTGAGTACAACTGTGTCAATACACCAGGCTCGTACAGATGTGAATGTCCTCAGGGTATGCAGCGAGGCGAAAACAAATTCACTTGCATAGGTGAGTGACGATTATATCCCCCATTTGTTTCTGTTTCTATACATATACATCTGACTCTCTTTCGCGCTTCCTCTCTATCTCTTTGTTTCCCTGTCTGTATAGAGATCGAGCCCTATCTCAGTTTCTCGATCACATAGTCGCATGTTTCACTCAATCAAATGCATGCACTCGGTATATGTTCTCACAATCACTCGATTCGACCAATCACCTGACCGGAATTTCCTGTATCGCTTCTCATTGCGCTCTGTGTGTGCTGACGCGTCTATTTTGCTGGATGCTGTTGTTACCGCTGTTGCTGGGCTGCTGTTGCTGCTACTCGATCCCCAGACGTCAACGAGTGTCTGTTGAACAACGGTCATGGACCATGCCAGGATACATGTCATAATCACGAGGGTAGCTACACTTGCTCGTGCGAAGGACTCACCGGCACCATTCTGTCGTCAGATAATCATACGTGTCAGGATGCTGGAGCTTGCTCGATCAACAATGCCGGTTGTTCGCACACCTGTCTGTCAACAATGGGACGAGTCTTTTGCCTCTGTCCAGATGGATTTATGCTCATCGACGACTGGAAAACCTGTCAAGGTCATCTTGCTAAATCCCCATCGAGCCATCAACTTTCCCTTCTCATTATATTCATTTGTTGATCCTCTGAATCCACTTTTGATGTTTCTATCAAAATCTATTTTAAAGACTCTTCAGCACTTGTATTTTTTTTGTGTTTGGTGGAATTTAGGATGTTGCAACGTTGATAAGATCAGAAACGTCCGATTCCAACTCTGCTAATCTTCTAATTTGTATCCGTAGTATGTTTCTCGTCATCTATTTGTCATCAATCATTTAGAATACTTTGATCATCATTTCTTCAGTAGAACTTGAGCCACGATCTTTTAATCTTTAAACTCCATACACTATTCGTTAGTGGATTTCGAGGATCAATTTTATCGTTGCCGAACACGTTGTCACGATTATACTCGAGTTCCTAGAACAGTCGAATCATCATAGTGAGTACGAGTATTATTTTGATCCTGCAGACGTTGACGAGTGTTACGTGCCCGATCTCCAAACGGAAATTTGTCACTACGGATGTATCAACACACCCGGCTCTTATCGCTGCGTTGATCCTACCGAACTCAGCGATCAACCGATTGAAGATTCAATTTCAATCACCTGCTTTCCCGGCTACGAACTTACAACTGGATCCAATTGCATCGGTGAGTCAAACGATTCTGCACTCAAACTTCTAATCAGTTGAAAGCTTGTCTACCACCCGGTTTTTCTTATGCCTTGTCTCTTTTTCACCGATCATAAACCTGCAGAGACGAATTGAATTTATTTCAAGAGTTAGACCATCCTGACGAAAATAATAATCGTGAAAAAACATCATTTTGTACTAATGAAAGAATCGCGAACTCATTACTTACCACAGGGGGTTCTGAGATCTGTGTAATCATGAATTTTTAAAATATAAAGAAACTGATGAGTCTGTCGTTCTCATCAAACACAAAGAACAATCTACTGGCTAAAAGAGTCAGCCTCAAGACATTTTTTCTTTATCTATGTGAGTAGTCTTGCGAAAGATATTATTCTTTATGCGGCTGGAAACTTTGAAGAATACATACTTGCAAGAAGACTTGGTCCATTAAGCCAACCTATATACCGACTGTGTCTCTTCGTCGTAATTATAACGCAGGTGTACAGCGAACATGATATTTTCAGTAGAACTTGTTCAAAAGAACAGGCGAGTGCTTAGTCGAATTTTTTGTGGTCTGCTCGTTAATGGTTGCTTTGGCGACGCGATCTGAGCTCGCTATGAGGGAATAAAGCGAAAACTTGCCGGCTGAGATGGCGGGATTATGAGAACCGTCGGAGCGTCAAAGCGCTAGGTTCCAAAAGAATTGGTGTGAATATGGACCACCATTTTGATTCTGGTCTTCTAGTGCTGCAAATCATTTCTTTTTACATTTGAAAAATGAAAAGAAGGTTCTTATCTAAATTTCACCATTTAATAGCATTAAGTTTTCTGCTCCTAGGCTTGAAAGTAGTCCAATTTTCAATTGAATTTTCTTGGAGTATTAAACGCCGAGAAATCCGAACTGAAGAATTTTTTTTTTTTTTTGTAATTTTTCTACGTAAGTTATGATATTTACAAAATCGTACGAAGAAATGAGTAAATCCTGAGAAAATCCAAGTGGTTCAATTTCACGTCTCGTTCAAGCGCACACAGACTCCTTAGGAAAGAGGCCAGCAAACAAAACGCCATAACTTGCACAATTCGACATGTACTTTTTTTTTGAGTTACGCCTTTTAGAGGCGTTTCTGCCGGATATGTAGTGAAATGAAATGGAGAAATAGGAGAGAACGGAGCAAAGAGAAGCACGAAAACGAAGAGAAGCGAACTAACGACGATACGAGAGCCTGAGGGCTCGTCTCTCCTTCAAATACGAAATCTTCATTATCCGAGCTCAAGCTCGCATGTAATCCGGCAAGCAACGTCAGAAGCACATCAGAACGAGGGAAAAATTCTATATCTAGACACTCCTGCAATGAGAAAAAAAAACCGGTTAAATCAATAGCAATTTATTTTATTGCAAGGATTTTGCACAATCAACCGCAGTATCTGTTGAGTAAACACACAAACAAACACTTTTTACTGATAAACAATAATTTAGCAACATTTTGAGCTTTCAAAATCACTGGTGAAAAATAAAAATTCTGCAGCTGAAGTGTGTACAACAGTTTCATTTTTTATTATTCTTATTTTTTTTCTGTATTTTCCGTGTGACGGCTGACCCAAAAAATGGCGACACTGTTCTGACTACTACATTTATTAAGACAAAATCACAAAGAACAAAAAAGACAACGACATCAAAAACGTTTTGGCATAAAATCGTTGTGTGGGTTCATTCGCGTGTTGTTGTAGTTTTGATATTGATGTGTTAATGGAATAACGAAATTAACTTTTATTCAATGAGTGAAATATTTTAAACTTTATAATTTAGTTGAAGAAAATTGTATGCAAATTATTTAATTAAGTAAACTTGGATAACTGATAATTTTGATTACATTCGTTATGTAATACTTTGTGAAAAGCTTTTTCTGTGAAATAGATACAAACAAGTGATGAAACTTTATAAACTCACAGAGGCTACAAGAAGTATAAGCCGACAAGGCTTTTGAAAGCTTTCAAGTTTCGGATAATGATATTGTCTCCCTTTTTAGTATAAAATGTTGATTCTTATCATTTTGTCAAATTTTGGCTTCGAGTAACTCTTCTCGTGTTAATTAACCTGCATTAAGACATTATTTGGAGTCTGAGACAATTTCCAACCAATTTTTCAATAATTAGTGAACTTCCGGTAACCAATTCCCGTAAAAAAACAAAATTGGCGCGTTTTCTCATGTTCGATAAAAATCCACTAAAAAAATTCCAAATAATTTATAAAGGAACACCGTAGTTCAGAGCCAAGAATCAAAAAACGTAAAGTGAAGCTCAGAATTGAGCTGGAGAAAATGGGAATTTGAATTTCTGATTTTCTCGAGAAAGACTGAACTCTTTATTAAGCCCGGAAAACGAGAGTTCAAAAATCCTTGGCCAACAGTGTCCTACTTTAACGGAATTTGTGTTTGAATTTTAAAGGAGCAAGAGAACAGAATTTATTTGAAGGAAACAGAACAGAAATTTCAGCAATTGGTTTTTAATGCGTTGAACCATTAAGTTCACATTGACAAAACAGAGTCAATCGACAATTGAGCGATAACTAGGAAGTTATTTCAATAATATTTCCATAATTACATATTCAGATTGAATAAAATGAACTTTTAACATAAAAATAGCTGTGCTCATATATCTTGTGTATAGTTGAAGACGAAAATATCAAAGTTTAGAAACTTCAGTTCATAGGTAAACGTAGATCGAGCCAAAAAAGCGGTCTCGAACAAAGCAGGACACATTCGTAACGACACTTCCTCTTGCCATTGTCGGTTGCTCACTAAAAGATAAATCAATTTACGCTGATGATCGTCGTGTACAGTCGACCAGAGGCAACACTTGTCTCCTGGACTTCTCTCGCCATTTCAGTCAATTTAACACTTGCCACATTTGAAAGCGTTGGCTCTTGTGACGAAGAGAGTTGATGGTTGGCGATGGAATGCAAAGCTTATTTCTTTCTCTCTCTTCCTCTTATTTTCTTTTATTTCGCGCGCCTTTCTTTATTTGGCTCGAGAGCGCGTAGCCAGAAGTTGTCATTTAAAGTCATGAAAGAGACCCCTTTCAATTGATCCTCCGTCTCGTTGCTATATATATATATTTCAATGCTCCCGTTCTACATGCGATGAAATTGTATTTTCTATAGCCACTAACTGTGTACTCAGACACACTAATATCAATTATAATTATTAACATAAATGTCATAGGCATCTGAAATGTCAATTATCAAATATATGTATTGACGAAAAAAAAAATAACATGGAAACAGCTGATCGCAGACAAACTTGTGTACCTATCGATACCTTCAGAAGTCGAAGAATTCGATTTTTCAAAAATATTTTTACTCGATATTGTCGCCCTTGATATAAAATTTCGAAAAAATTCTCAGGAATCGAAAAAATTTTGCAGTTATGAGAAGTTTTTTACAATCTTTATCTGACAGATGAATCCTAGTTGCATTTTTTCATCGTTAAATAAAACTGCTAATTCATAAAAACGGTGTCATAAGTTTTAGAATGAATTCTTCGTTCCAAGCCTTCGCTATTCGAGTTCTCCTTTAATTATTGAAAATTGTTCTTATCAAAGACATAAACGAGTGCGCCATAAACAACGGTGGATGCAGCGAAGTTTGTGAGAACACGGAAGGAAGTTACTTCTGTGCCTGTGACGGTGACGAGAAAGCATTGTCTGCAGATGGAAAGTCTTGTACCGGTGAGTCGATGGTTTTCCATCGTTTTTTATTTTATTACTGGATTCTATTTCTTTCTTTCCTTTTCCCTCTTTCTCTCTCTCTCTCTCTCTCTTCTCCTTTCAGATTTTTTTTGTCTCTTGTACTGTGAGCTAATTGGCATTACAGATACTTAGGGTATCGAGATTAATTACCTTCCGGGGGAGTTGCTGCGGTATACTGCGCCGACGAACCAATGCCCCAAGTTTCGTTACAAAATCTTTGGTCGATCGAACTTCATAACTGTCACATAAAAATTATTAAAGAATACAAATCATTTATAATAATTCTGCAGTTTTTCCAACGTTGATAAACTAAAAACTGTTTTAATATGATTGATCGAATGATAATTAAATTTCTAACCAAAGAAAATAATATGCCATTAGTGCCCATAATTATTTTGTCGATAAGGGTTTTTTTTTCGGAAATTTCAGTAAACACATTTTTCCTCATCCATATTTTTATGTAAGCGTAGGAAAATCTTTGACATATTATCTCATGTTTGTAAATTTGACAAAAGATATTCGTAACTGATGTTATTTCGTATTAAATTCACTGAGAAATATATTAGATTTTAATTAAAACATGACGCGACATTTTAACGTAATTTGAAATTAGGCAAATGTTTCGTTTTTATTTGATTATTTTTAGACATAAATAATCTCGCTTGTGCCCCGTTGGACCCTGCCAGACGAGGATTTTTAATGTGCTCACGAGAAACTACACCACGAATGTGGAGTGACGTTAGGAGCGAAGCGAACCGACCTGGCACTAAGTGCTATCTGAAATGTCCTGTGGGATATCAATTGCACGGAGAGTATGAACTTACCTGCCAAGGCGATGGTACATGGGACGGCCCAAAACATGGGGAATGCGTCAGTGCGTAATATATACACAGCATTAAAAACATATTAAAACTAAATTAATCACACTTTTATTTTAATATCATTTTTATTATAATTTGTTTCTATAAAATAAATAAATATTCAGAATTTGTATAGTTGTTCTTAAAATTATAATTTTTATAATTTTGCAATGGATTCGAACATTTTTTTCGATTGAAATTAAAGATATTGTCATCTTATATTAAAAAAATCTGGGAAATACTTTTGGCTCTTAATTGAAATAGATCGATAATGAGTTGTTTTTTTTTTTTTTTTTTTTTTTTTTTTATAATTCGACGACCTTAACACTTCGAATTGAATAATTCACTGATTTGCAGGTTTAAATATTTTACATGTGACAATTAGATTAAATTTTTTCTAATGTGGATAAAAAAAAAATTTGTTCAAAGTAAAACCAGGTTTTCCTTGATGACATGTTGACAAATGTCATAATAAATCCAAAATACTACGATTTCGTGGAAAATGATTGATTAATGTGCAGAATACAGCAAACCAACGCTCGACTGTCCAAAGGACGTTGTGGCTGAAATCCCACCGGATCGAGATGAGGCCTTCGTGACATTTGATCAACCCTCGACGGACCTCGATTGGTTTCGTTACGTTCGCTCGAAACCCTCGTGGGGCACGCGGCTCGAGGCTAGCCTCAAACCAGGACTTCATCTTGTTACCTTCTTCGCAAGACATCCAGTCTCCAAAAAACAAGCCAGCTGCGTTCTTCGAATAATCGTTAAAGGTTTATATTTTATCATTTTATCAGTTTTACGTGCATGAACTCTTGAACTGTTGAAGCATTTTATTACTTTCTTGGAAACTGGAAGGCATTGAACAAAATATAATATGTGCAAGAACTCTTCGACTGTTGAAGCACTTAATTACTTTCTCGCTAACCGAATAATTATAATACACAATGAAGAAAATCTGGGAAAAAAAAGTAATTAGACTCAGGAGATCAGTAAAAGTAAATTAAAAGTTTGAAGACTTCCCGAAATGAAATAAGGGAGCTAAAAGGAACTTTATTTTCACGTTACTTTAGAGGGCGAAGCACCCAAAGTGAATAATTGTCCGAGCGACATCGTAGGTAAAAATGGTACATCTTTCACGTGGACGGAACCAACATTTACCGACAATGTGAGAGTAACGCACACCAGCAATAACGAGGTAATTTATTGCAGTTTGAACATTTTTCATTTTCCATGCGTTCGTTGAAATTCATTCACTTATTCTCAGCATCACCTGCATGTATATATATATATATCTATATTTAAAGAATGAGAGATATTGTTCCGTAAATCTGGAATATGAAAAGTGCACCCTTGGGATAACGAGGAATTAAAATTCACTTGGAATTCTCAGAAAAAACGGTGATTTAAAAATACGAGATAAACGAGAAGGAAGCCACTGGAGTAATGAGTAGAGGCGATCGCGAGAATGGGACCGTTAAATTATTTTTAAATATCATTGTTTAGGTATTATAGAGATAACTTTCATTAATCATCCACCTTTTTACCCCTTTTTTATAAGGCTCGTGTCCGAATAGAGTTAAAAAAGTTGTGTCTTTTAATTTTTGTTTTCATGCAAAGTATACTTTGAAGAGTATTTCATCAATAAGCGAAATATTTCAACAAAAATTTTCCGAAATCTTAATTACACAAAAATAGTGTGTGAACGGTTGAAGTAAATTATTGCGAATAAACTTAAGCGGCTAATAATTGAAGGATGAATGTACCGGTAGCGAAAGTTGCCTTTTACAAACTCTACGATAAACATGAAAATGCGAATAATCTGGCTTTTTGTGTTGTGAGGCTTTAATAAACGTGATTTGACGTTCCGTTCAAGTTTGCATCGAGTTCTACTGTAGAGCTGCACTCAAAAGGTCCCGAATGTATAATTATTTATGCATATTGCTTCATTTCCAAGTACAAAACGCCTTGGGGAATTCTACATCCATGAGCTTTTCCAAAAAGGAAATTAACATCATTTTTCTTGTGTCACCGAGTTAAGAAAGAAAACAAAATACACTTGACTGAACGGAAGGATATAACCGGCAATGAAAAATGAATGAAAAACAAAAGAACTTTTTTCTTCTACCTTCTGTGACGTTCAACAAAAACGTTTGGAGAATAAAATTCGTTCTCCATGCACTTTCAAATCTTTAAGATTCAATTGCACGTTCCTGAGCTTGTTTGTTTTTTTTTTTTTTTTTTTTTTCCATTGCTTAAATTATTCTTTGAGAAAAGCAGCAGATATTCCATTTCAGTACAATCGTCTTGTACATAATTTGTACAAGACGAATATGATTTATTTTGAACGATCTCTGTCTTGCTTTCTTCTTCCTTCTGTGTATTTACTGTTTTGTCCGAAACTTTAGACAAGCAAATGTTTTTGAATGTTTAAAAGATAAAAACTTGAACTGCCTATAAATCTAATTGAGATGCTCATAGGTATCTCCCATTTTTAACGTACAATGATTACAAGTATTCTCGCTCAAACAAAATTTCTTCATCGCATGAAAAAAATGAAATCAATAAAAAATAGAAAAAAATAAAAATTAAAAATACATAAAAAGAAAATTGAATGCTTTGTCGTTCATTGGAAATACTACGAAAAACTTTTATATGTTCGTTTTCCATCAGTGCGTTATACGAAACTGCACTTTAGGAGCGAAAAAGAAAATTAGAAAAGAAATTGAAATATTTTCTAGTCCATTCATTGATTAAACAGAGTCCAGGAAAGTCTTTTGGGATCGGTGAGTGGAAGATCGTGTACGAGGCAAGCGACGAAGCTGGTTGGACGACAAGATGCGTTTTCAGTGTGGTAGTCCATCAGGATTAATTCGAGCAGAGCTGTATGGCGAGAGAGAGAGAGAGAGAAGACGGAAAGCGAGGAACAAAATAAGAAGCGAGGAGCGTACCAGTCCGTATATAGCGCACAAAAACATCCGCTTGCAGGTTCACGAACGTGAGGAGAGAGAGGATAAGCTATCGGGTGGCGGAGAAAGGGTGTAGGGGGTTGTAGTAATATAAATGGAAATTGCATGGGACCCATGCGCAACGTTTTCGTCGAAAGAACGCGTGCAAGAAAGACGCGGAGTTCAAATAATGGTTTTTTCTTTGTTCAGAACCACATTTCCGGAATAAATTATTAAAAATATTGAAAAAACAAACTCACCCATTAATGTGACCGAAAAAAATTGAACAATAAGAACAATTTACATGTTCTAACGTATCGCCATACTATTTTTCGATGTTTACTATCTTCCAAGTCATTTTTTTGATCGCCCTCTCAATGAAATCACTTTAAATCCTTTTTTTAAATGTGAATAATGATTTTTTTGTGTGTTTCCAAGCATTGTCATGATTTTTAGTTGAGTATTAATTTAGTTTCACTTCCTGAAATTAAACAACAGAAATTCTTTGAGGTTTTGATTTCCTGGTTGTTGTAACAATTAATTTCGTGAAAAATCAACAAATGGAAGGCTAAAAATCGTGATTACTTCTCTTAATAATAGTTCGATCGATTTTAATAAGGATTTTACTTGGACGATTAATATCGCGTTCAGTGAATAACACATTTCGTACAATTAAGTTCACTATAATTGCGGTGATCCAGCACCAACTTTTCGTTCCCTGAAGAAGAATTAATTTAATCCCCAAGAATCCTATTTGTACGAGCCAAAATACGAGATAATATGAATCAATGTCATAAAAACGTACATATAGATACATATTTACGAGTTTCCTGAAAGCCGCGACAAGAATATTACAAAATTGAGAACGGAAAATGCGTTTATGCTCGAGTATAACAGAGTATCGTGGCCGAAAAATAAATCAACGACGAACGATATGGCGCACTGAATTAATGAGCACACCAGGAAATTGGCGTGTACCGACAGAATCTTTATAAACGAGGGTACGAATTACGCAATTGTTACAAAATATATGCGATCATAACGTCCTTTCGTTAATCCCAACTGGTATATGTTGAAAAAAACATACAACTCTGATATATTGCAAACATTTATTTCAACCAGCTCCAATTTTAATGACGATCCGGAGTAAAAAGGGAGATAATGTACAATAAAATTATTCGTGTTGCGGTATACCAAATATATATATATAAAGCACACTGAATTGTGTAATGAATATTGTTAAGTACGATGAATCGAGTAGAATGAGGAATTAAATGAAAAACCGAGAAAAATGGATTCATTACATTCGAATTTTTTTTATCCCGATGGAATTTTATATTTCAAACGAATAACAAGCATTTATAGCTATTTGAGCAATACTTTTTCCCTTACTCGGAATTTTGTTCGAGGGGGTTTTATGGGGTCGCTGATTACGAATGTGAACTCAAAATCTGGAAATTCAATATTCATTGATATTTATTTTTTCATTTTGTTTTTAAACAAAGACCATACCTTACGAAATTATTTGAAATAATTCTATAAAATTATTTCGAAAATGTATTGAGTTTATTCGGAAATTGGCAGTCCATGGGCGTTTAGTAAAAAATGATTATTTTTTCGTAAAAAAGTACGAGTTGCAGTTGCAATTAACAAATGATTTCTCTTCATATTCGTTTTTTAGTTATGAACGTCCCCGAAAACATTTTAAACGACGAAAAAAATTTGGTATTTCTCGTTTAATCATTATTTTAATGATGAAAAAAATTTCAAAAAATATGTTGGGCAACTTAGGTCCCATTATGGCTCAAAGGGTTAACTAGATAAACGTAGCCCTTAAAATTTCCGTGAATATTAGTGATATAATGAATTTCTCCAGAAATATAACTTTCGAACGAACGAGAAATAAATTTCATTAGCATCGAAGAATATTAAATTAATTGCAATAAAATAAAAATTGCCTGTGTATTTTTATATATTTCGTTTAATTTTTTTTTCAAATATGATAAATCTATTTTTCACGGTTCACGTATACTCGAAGCAGACTGTGTGAAAATCAAGGTCAAAAAGAAAAGAAAAACGTTTCTAAAATAGTTTACCATTTTTAACGTCCAACAGTATTGAATTAGTGCCACAAACAAAATGACCTTGTATTGTAATTCGTAGTATCATCGGAGTGGATTAAGTTGAAGATCATTCAGAATGTATAAATTGTCTTCTTTGTGTTTTTATTGATATCACTGTCATTCGCATATCATCGTTACAGAAGACAAATAAACATATTATCCGATCAATAACAATGTGTGCATAATATTTGACATTATAAATGTATAAAAGAAGAAATGATAAAAAAAAATATCTAAAAACACTTTACGTATCAAATATATTACAAACGATAAGAAAAAACTATTGATATTCCATTTTTTTCTTTGTAGTTTTAAACTGTTATAAAAAATTTCTTATAATATAAACATTTTATTTTACCCTGTTTATCACGTGCAACATCGACGCCTTGGCAATATCGTTGTCTCGACCCTTCCTTTGCCGTACGAGTGCAACATGCGTTGATGGTTTCGACTGCTTTGAGAAAATTGACGCTGTCGCTGAAGTTCCTGGTGCCGTTTATGATATTGATGCTCCTGCCTGGATCGTCGATCTGCCAAACATATCAATTTTTGTGGTGTCAACTTTTTTCATGGTATTTTTAAAATGTGCCATTTATGAAACTGGTTTTTCTAGGACTGAACGATATCATGTGATTTTCCAACCCGTCAGAAGGTCCCATTAAGGGTCATTAGTTTGTTACAAAGGGTTCAGAACAGTCTTGTCAAGTATCCTAATTATATAGCAACAAATATGACCTCAAACTGTGAAAAAACACTTGACGTGACGGCTACGTTCAAAATACAGAACGCAGAGAAAGGTCAAGCTTTCTTCGACCTTTTTTCATCTGCGACCTTGTAACACATTCGGGCCAATTAGCAGCCGACAAAAGTAACGCGCAAGAAGCAAGAAGAAGGTGAAAAAGGTGAGGAGTCACAAAAGAAACAAGAAACAAGTGTTGAGTCATCCAAGGTATACTCCGATGCCAGGTAACGTTGTTTTTTTGTAAAAAAAAAAAGCATCAGCAATACCAAAAGTTTGCTAAATTATTAATAATAATTAATATTTCAACTCTTGCGAAAGCTTGAAATATATGAAAACCCACTAGAATCGTAGAATCCTCAAATTAAAGAGGCAAAATCGTCACAACAAATTCAACTTTCGGACTTGAATTGTTCATCTTACATCGACGAACACCTTATTCACATATTATCAAAATTTTGACACTACTGAAGATTTCATTTTCGTGTACAACGATTAGAAGTCAGAGGTTTTTAATTGTCAAAGCTCGTCCTTGATCCCGAGGAACCAATCGTACTTCCTTAATTTATATGTTCAGAATCCTTAATCCTTCCCTTAATCGCTTTGAAAATCGCTAAAAAAATCAGACCGAATAAATCGTTTTGCCATTTAAATTACACCGGACGCTGACAATTACAATATCTTATTGCAACAAAAGTGCGCAAAAAATGCTCGTTGAAATATTTACGACTAGTTTTACGAAGCATTAAAGCACACGCTGAGGCAAAAAGTTTTCACGATATTCTCAAGCGACTATCGCCTGCTGGAGTTTAAAGACCGCGAGAAGCTGATAGTCGATGACCGATCGTAAAGTATAATTAACCCTGTTGCACGCAAGTGCAACACGCACTTGATATATACGTACGGAGAAATGACTATTCTAAATGAGTGTCGTCATCAGGAATATTTTCACATTGCAGTAACAATAATTTATGAGTCTATGAATCTCGTACCATGTTGACTTTGTGACGTCGTAGATCTCATCTGTTGATAACTAACATTAAATAGTTCTAAATCTATAAAAATAAAAAATAATAATTGCAGTATTTATTGTGCTGTATTGAATATTTTCGTTTTTCCACATTATAAACTTAAATAATGGTACGCGACCGTTTTCCCAATATTCCCAGTAGAGAGTTCTACATAATTGAGAAAACGAGCTCTTATAATGATTGAATTTTAATATTGAAAAGCAAAAGCATTTAATACAAAACAATAAATAGATTCATTATTTATTTCAAGTCTTTTTTGTCCTACTTCGCTTTTTTCTACTCGTCGATGCATTAATTAATGAATAAATGAATAACCTTGCACTTCTTGCTTCATTGGTAAACGAGCCATATGAGTTGAGCCAATATCGTTTTTTTTTCAATCAAAGAAAGTGAATCAATAGTGAATGTCATTGTTCACAACATGTCATTTCGCTATGTCATTTCTCTTTAAATTTTCGTAATGTATTCACAATTATACCACGACAATTTTTTGATGAATCGATTTAATTTTATTCAGTATATTTTGATCGTAGATATGAAGAAGCGTGAAGTTGCATAAAAATCGAACGCAATCGGTGTTACTTTTGCAAATTAAATTGCCTGATAAAACGAACAAATAAAATTAGACAAAAAATGTTGTGGTGCATTTAGATATCAATTGATCAATATTTTTTTTTTGTTATGGAGCAAAAAAGAAAAATACTAATGGAAAGTTGGGGTGTTTTCTACACGATCGAGTAGATCTTGCAGTTCTTGAACTTCCCGTGGACTGAGATGGGATCGTAACTCGGGAATTACTGCCTCGGTTATACTCAATGATGCAAGATCTTTGGCTTGTAGGCTCTTGTCGCGATTGGAGAGTATAAGTTTAATCTTCTTTATATAAGTCTTGAGTTCGCGTCTCATGACAAGAGCTGCTTTGGAACCTTCGGTAGGAAGTTGCAACAGTTCCATTTCCTCCGATTCTTCATTATTTTTCATAGTTTTTTTTGAAGATGAAGAATCTACTGCGGAAGCTCTATTGCTCTGATGAATGGCGTTCAACTTTGGTGCACCGTATTTGCCCGATCGAGCCCGTAAAAAAGGTTTTTTTCCTGAGCCCTCTTGATAAAAATTACTGTTTGAAGTCTTAGTGTCATATTCAGAAAGTGGACTGGAAGGTTTTACGGTTTTATCGACGCTCGTTCGCGATGGTGGACTTATTTTCTTGCTGCCTGCACTCGGTGATCTGCTTGGAATCTTCGAAGAATCTTGTCCCGCATTTTTTTTGTGCGATTGTTTGTCAAGAGAATGTTCTCCTTTGGTCACTGCTTTTGGAATATCAACGGTTGGCTCGTTAGGTTGTAAACTTTCAAGGGAAAGCTCTATTTTGGGACTGAGCGAAGAAGTGTGATTCTGGAGGCAGCCTGCAGTTCTGGGACGTGTTTTCCTACTCAAAGGTCCGGAAGGATTTCGTTCAACAGGCCCAGGAATTTTGTTCGAAAGTTTGCTACCACTGTCGCGTGATTCTGTTCCCTTCAACTCTTGCGAAACTTTTTTTATCGCCAGCTTATCAGCACCAACGTGAATGGGCAATTTTGAGGTGGATCCAGGTCGTTTGGTAGTAGACTTGAGTGCCGATGATGATTTCCCTACGACCTTCGACATAGACTCGACAGGACGACCTTTCTGATCGTTTAATCTATCTGCCAGATCGTTATCAGCGACTCTTTCGACTTCCGATGCCCGTCCATTTACCGGAGCTTTAACGAACGATGAACTGTCAATCTTCGAATCGCGTGATTTGGCTGTTCGTTTAATGTCACGAGGACCTGGATGCGGATTTTTCTTTGATTTCTCCGATGAAGGATTAGTATTGATTGTACAATCATTCGGATTATCCCACGCCATTTCTACTTGAAAATCAACAACGCTTTCCAAAACTGGAAGAACGATATCAGATGATTTGCCATTTTCCGGTGATTTTCGTCTATCCTCACCGGGGTTTACTGTCTTTGGTCTTTCCCCGGATGTCGGAACAGCAGATTTTCGGCTATTTGAATGAATACTTCTGTCGTTGCACCAATTTTGTCCAGGGGCCTCAGGAACGTCCCAGTCGAATGTTCCACCCGTTGATTTTGGTCTGACAAATGATTTCTGCTTCGTAATTTTCACCACGTTGTCTTTCTGGACATCTGCATATCGTTTGTTGAATGAGGCCTTTGGATTGGATCCGACGTACCACTCTCTTGTCTGACTCGGGGGTTTCACGAAGTTTCTACTCTTTGAGGAGAGAGACGAGGCTCGTGAACGTATCGTCGATTTGTCTCGCGGTTTCGAAGAGCAGTAACTTCCAGCCTCGCTGGAAGTCATTGAAACACAGGTTCCAGATTCTTTTTCATCGCGATCGGTGCCCGGAGTGAAAGATTCTGTACTAGATTTTCCGTGGGCCGCGGAAGAAGCACGTTTTTTAAATGCCTCATGGAATTTCGAGTTTGGCGAAACTTTATGATCAATACTGCGAGACGTACGACTTCTGGAAGGTCTAGAAATCGAAGCATCGACTACTTTCCCATCGGTCAATTTGTCTGCGAGGGCTAAAGAAACTTTTGATTGACCTTTTACGTTTGAATTTATATGTTCCTGTCGATTATAAAGTTGCTGAGTTAATGGGCTTATTGAAGACTTTTGGCCACTTGGTACAAGATTTGATTTTCCCGTAGCCGATGTTCTCGAGGAGGATCTTGGTAATGACGTGGATCTCCGCGACCTTATAGTCATTTTTGACGGATTTATTGTTGATTCTTCCGATACTCGACGTTTCTCAACGCTATTCCATAAGTTGTTAGGATTCGACGGTTGATCATGAAAATCTATCAATTCTGGCAGTTGATCCAATTCCGTGTTGGATTCCTTGGTCTCGGTGCAGCGGTCCGCCGTACTTGGTCTCACTGAACTTTTCACCAAAAAATGATCGAGTGGGTGAAGATACTCTTTTTCTTTTCTACTCAATTGAGTTGACGCGTCATAATACTCTTCGATGAAGTCAAACAAACTGTGACTGTAGGTCGCGGACAATTCAATACCAGTCTGCGAGCCTATTGTGTTTAAATGAATGGAATTCAAGACAACATCTCCTGGAGCTTGACGATCACCGTATTGTCTTTTCAGGCTGGTTTCAATGAGTTTGTGCCTGTACGCGTCGTAATCAAACGCCGATATATCGATTATCGGAATATCGACGTTTGTCGCTACGAAAGGTGACGGACGTTCCAATGGAAGGCAAGTTTTTTGCTTCTTTAAAACAGTTTTTTTGATCATCTGCTTTTGGTGCTCGATCATTTGGTGATCACCCATAAAACTTTCATTTTCCATTTCGTTTTTCATTTTTTCAAGGCTTCGCTTTATTGTTGGCGTTGATGCAGCTGCTCGCATTGAAGCAAGCTCCACGTTTAGATCGGAATTCGAACGCTTGTGAAGCTTGCATAGCAATGGAAAGTGCATCACTACCGTTCGTGCCATTTGATCTCGATGATCCTCGGGCTTAAGCTCGCGACGGTTCGTTACACCCATCTTGGAGGATTTTAAATTATTGTCCTGCAACGAGGTTGAGAAATACGTCAGGAATCGAATTGGGGTTAAGGGTAGGTAATTATATTTAAGAGCTAATCATAAATGGAATTTTTATCAAATGTGTCATCCAAATGTGAAAAAAGAAAAACAATTGAGCTGGACATTTATGCACAAAATTATTTTTTTATTTGAGGAAAAGAATGGTCGTAAATGGGAAAATTATGTTTAGAGGTGTAAGAAACTGAGACGTAAGAACGCAATAAGAACGTATTATTCTTCGATAAATGAAAAACGTACCAAAAGGAGTTGAATGTGGGCAATAAGAGGTACAGCTAGTAAAACAACCAGTGCCAATGCAAGGATGCTTTCCACGAGAAACGGTGGTACCGATTGCAAGGTTAAAACGAACGGGGTTGGGGCCACGACGCTCAACATCCCGCCGATCTTGTCGGTTTTCGAGGATTTTCAATACGAAACGTGATCCTCACTTCGGGCCACATGTTAGCCAATCTTGAAGCAAGCTCGGTAACCAGACCGATAAATTTTGTTCAAATGTGTCAAAGAGCATCCCCGTCAAAAACCAAAACCGGGGTCAGCCATGTTTTGAAAGAACAATCGATGGTGCAACGTGAAAACGGCTAAAAATCGACTTTAAATTATTTTTTGCGAAAGACCTAAAATTTTCTAAAAAATGACAGACTTCTAAATATCTTTTACACTTTTGTTTTCTTATTATACTCTAACACAGATACTCTATTTGTATTTATACAAATTGAAATTTTTTTATTTTCTCCATCAGACGCCGATTTTTTATATTTAAAAGTCTCTCCATTGCAAAGTCTGACATTATAATTCATTTTTTATCTCGATAAACACTAAGACTGTGAAATATTTTGTATTCTATATAAATTCGTCGTAAAAAGTGTTTTTTCAAAACAACCAATACGAAGCTCGACGTGAACATTCTGTACGAGCGATATATCTTGAAGAATGGTGTTCGCTATTTATGAATCTAAAGAATTTCGCTATTCACCATGAATTTCTCAGACAGATAATATATTTCTTCATATGAGGCGAAAAAATATGAAGCTTTTTCACGAAAAGAAAGAAAGATGTAAATAGCTCAAGAAGAGTAAGGAAGAGAGTGATGAAGAAATAAAGAAAATATAAAAGAATAAGGTTCCACAACAGGGAGGTGAAATTCAGCCGTCCATCAACGAATGTACAGATATGTTCAGTCTCCCCGCACGTGGGAAAAGACGAGAAAAATATCGACCGTAGAGAAAAATTCTATTGTACAACCTCACGGTTGCTCGTATTCTCTTGTAAACTAAAGTAGAACAAATTGGGCGGAAAGAAAAAGTTTTTCAGTATTGGTGCATTGTTGCACTTACAGTGAACATCCCTACCATTCTGATGCATTTATACGGTCTACTCCATCTATGAAAACATCATTTTCAAGCTATATAAACAAATGTACATTTGAATCGTACTAAAGTATACACATTTTTCACGTTCGCTGAAATATAAAAAAGAATGAGTAAATACAGGCGTCTTGAGGAGATATTTGAATCCTATTGAAACTTCTTTATCTTTGGAGGTTTTTTGCCCTTACTCAGTATAACAAGCATAAAAATTGCTGATTTTCATTTATTTTTCTCGATTCCTAAAAATATATGGCAAATAACAAAGAAGTAATAATTAAGTATTGGCTTCCAATCCTCTTCTAATTCCAAACTTCTATTACGTTCTCTATATATACACCATTCGCTAAAAGGGTTACAACGTGATGTGTATGTGTATAAATAGGTGTAGATGTACTTTTAAATCGCGTTTTTCCCAAGCTTTTACCACGCTCGTTCAACTTCGTGGCTTTTTCTCTTAACTCGTTGAGGGAGTTTCTCCATTCTACCATCTTGGCCCAATTTGACCAGTATTTCCAGTATGTACATAGATCCGTACTGCATCTATAGTAGCAATACCTTGAAGTACCTACGTTTCAAAAATGCTGCTCCAACTTGAAGCACTTTTTTGCAACAACCCTAACTTTACTGTTTTTCTATAGCAGTCAGGATGAGTACCAGTTTTTAAAGCACTGAAAGGAGGCATCTTTTTCATTGGAGGGCACAAAAAATAAAAGTAACCCATAAATAAAAAAAATCCATTTTTCATTTAGATACTACGGCTTCGTAGTTTGCTCTGAAGCAGGCGTGACCTTTTTATATTACGTTCATAATAAAAAATCTTATTTCTCATCACTTTTGAAACCGTATGACGTTTCACCCTTTTAGTCTTTACGTTTACTTTTACTTTTACTTACTCTTTACTTTTTCAACAAATACCGAGTTTCTTGATTTCACATGAATCCTCGGATATTCATAATTGTGGGAAAATATTTGAACAGTCATTATTTGTTAACTGTACAAATGCCATTCATAATTAATTTGTCGAAATTCGGACAGTTTCATGGAAAATAATTTTTTCATACTAAATTGCTATGAACATCGGAAATATTTTTTACGAGCTCAATAAAATCTTTTTTCAAATGATGAAGCAACTGATTTTAACTTTTCAAATTGTCAAATCTCTTGTAATATAGGAAACAGCGTAATAATAAAAACATTAATTTCTCGAATGGTTTTTCAAAATCTCAATGATCGATGTCCCCAAAGAAGAAATACTATAAAAATGAGCAACATATTATCCTTTTCATTTATGAAAAAAACATAAATCACGAGAGAAATCTGTTGCTCAATATTTTTCGGAAAATATATATTCTACATACACATTTTCAAATGAACTGCAAAGCTGTTTGAGTCCCGAGGGATTAAGACCATTTTCGTGTGAACATATCTCCGTGCACAGCAATGCAATAGTCGAAGATGTTGTGCATCCCATTTTATTTTCCTTCGAGTCGTAAGAAGTAAACATTGTAACCGAAAAAGCACAGAGGATACGAAGGTTTACATACCTTTCGAGTTTACGTGTGTAAGAACCTACGAACTTTCAATAAAGTTGTCTCCAACATTGGATTTTGGAGTAAGAGAGATAGAAATTGAGAGAGCGAGTGAGAGTGGAAAAATAGAAAGGAAACGTGGGGGAAAAAAAAGAATGGCAATGCGAATACAGCCCGAGGTAGGGATTTGTAATTGGGCTGGAGGTATAATGAATTCACGTTTAATTGTTTAGTCGATGGCGTTTGACTTTCCTATCAAAAAATTGATGCACATACATACGAAGAAAAAAAAACATTTATATATGTGTTTATATGACTCCGTAAAAAACCAAAAGGATGAGAAGAAAATTTGATGAAATCTGTACCCATAGAAATTATGCTCAGTTTGAAATTTCGAGCCCGGTAGCTCGTCACTAAAGCTCTCAGAATGCTCTTAACTTTTGGTATCACAGAGAAATACTCTATTTGACATTAAATGGATGAAATATGGAGCGTCCGGTCATTCAAATTCATTTGGATAATTTTCTCATTCCCTTCTCTGGCATGATTCACTATCCTCGATTTACCCTTTCCTCCACTTCTAATTTGTATACGTTTGAAGCCCAATGAAAAGTTGAAATTTCAAAACTTCGCGATTTCGTCTGTATGCCATTTACATACAAGTTGACCTGGAAAATACGTCACCCACCTTCGACTTTTTTGTCGGTGCTGCTGGGACGTTTGAGTTTTAATGAAACCTCTGCCATTAACTTTAAAAGCTTCTCCATACGATTTTTCGCTCATTCCTAGAAAAATATTCTTTGAGAACTACAAACGTCAACAAAAACGTTGCAATTATGTTATTTTAATGACAACAAAAATGTTTATCTCAATGTGTGTACATTTATCTGTTGATCAAATGTCAATAAGGAGCAGATTCCAGTGTACAATTTTTCACAATTTTCTATGTGACAAACCACCCGATGGTTAAACATTTTGTTTTTTCAGGTTTTTAGAGCAAATAATGTTTACTTTTGTGATGAATTCCTATTATAAAAGAAATCAAAGGAAGAGAGTCCTGACCCGCAACGGTTTAGACTAAACTTTCAACTTCCGGTCTATCTATAAATCGTTTATCGCTGTATTTTTGCAAAAAAACTAAAACCAGGGAAGAAAAAAGAATGATAAATACGAATTAGGTAATGAAAAAGGACAAAGGGTTGATTTTTACTGACGCAGACGTTATTACAAGAACTTTAGTGGCTCATGGATGTGTGGGTTCGAGTATGACGTCGAATTTCCAGCTTAAAACAAACGCAATCGAGTGGCGACATACGATATACGTGACGAGTGCAAACATGCTCTAGTGACGGCCACCCAGTGCTGACACACAACTGCTATATGTTGTCACATCGAAAGCAATTCTGTGCTACTGAATCCTTTGAAACGTGTAAAAATCTACCCTCCGGGTTTTTTGCCGCGCGATAGTGCACTGAAAAAATTATTACTGGAGGGAAATCACAGCGTAGCGCGTAACAATAAGAATCACTGTGTCTAAAAAAAAAAAAAAAAATCAAAATACCAGTACGGTAAGTCTGTTATAATATGTAAAGCTTCTTTACTCCTTTTGATACCAAAATTTCCAAAAATAACAGAAGAAATCGAAATTGAAAATGAAAATTAAATAATTTATTGTATTAAGGAAATTATGACCCACGTCTGGAAGATTCTAACGCATACATAAAACAACAAGATTTTACAATCGCGTGGCTTCAGCGATTTTCTAAGTTGAGGCGAATCGGTAATCGAGCCTCATTATTAGAAATGAGTCTGATTTGTTTTTTTTTTTCTCAGTTCTACAATTAAAGCGTTCAGGATGGAAGTTCCATTGCGATCGAGATTCGAGACATGAATTAATGTACGGGCTTTGCAATTGAGTGTTTGTTATTCTAACTAAAATTTGAAATGTTTAAAAAAATCACGAGGATCATGTGCATGCCATAAAAAGAAAAGAGTACATTAAAATTTCGTTATGTATCTCAATGTTTATGAAACATCATCGTCAAATTTTTTAAACTTTTTATGCGTAATGGTAGTAAATATCAAATTCCGTTTGGATTTTTATGTGTTGGGAATGAAAAAAAAAAAAAAAAAAAAAAAAAAACACTTCATAATTACTGTTTTTTCATGGCTCCTTAGCACGTTTCCGTTTCTCTTATAGAAGTTTTTACCGTAAAGCTTTGTAAAACCGCAGTCACATTAGTCAGTAATGTCACCAAGTCACCATACATAAAAGTTCGTCACAAGTCACCATGAAAACTATAGTAGAATTTTGGCACGAAACGGACTCGCGACGAACAAGTACTCGAGGCTGGATGAAAATTTGCAAATCTCCATTTGCGTCAGTTAGAAAATCACAGGGAACGACGTTAAGAGAAACGTTTTCTCGTTTGTACGTCGACGGAACTGCACAAGCTAAACTCCAAAGGATCTTGAATCTCTCGTATATTCAACCTTCGCTCTTTAGATCTCGCAGCTCGTTCAAGAGAATGAATAAGAAAACGCAGACGTGAGATTCTAGTTTTCTCCCCCCAATATATAAGCTGCTCGTATTTGAATCGTTTGCTCCCCCGACTTTTACACTTCTCGAGTATTCTCTGGCAAAGTTCAACTCCGAACTTTTCGAAACTTTACCCTCCCAGGCTCGAAGCTTATTTTTTTTATTTTTTGCTTTACGCGACGATTACTATGAACCCAGACGATTATGCGTGATCGGTAGTTTCCACTTCTGAAGCCTTAATACCAGTTGAATGAGAGGAAAAAAAAGTTGAGCAATTAACAAAAAGCAGGCGGATTATGACAATCCGAACAAGTGAGGTTGAAGTGTAAAATTCTTATTGCTGTAGTTTTTAAACTTTAGATATTCCGAGTCTGTAATGTCGAAGACATTACAGTTATTCGGGAGAGAATAGACAATACTCAAACAATTTTATTATCATGATTCTTTCATGTGCAAAAAACAATGAAATATTATGTTTTTTTTTTGCTTCGTAGCATTAATTGCATTGATTTTATTCCTGAAATTTTACAATTAAGGGAAAGTTCTTATCAAGTGACAAAAAAAATTGGCTTAATCGATATTAAATTCCCCATATGAAAATTCCCTCAATCGATATTGCTGTTCGAGATATATATACAAAAAATTTATCAAATCGTCTCTTCCAGGGTTTACGATTAAAAAAAAAAAAAAAAAAAACAGACTCATCATGAGATTTCGCGTTTTTCTGCATCGTATGCATGTTCCCATAAAAATTTTATGGACAGCATAAAATTGTCTCATATTTGAACTAAATTTTGGTATCAGCAAAAATCGTGGCAAAGATGAACAACAAAAAAAAATGAATTTACAATAAGTTTTCTTGATTAGACTTCAACTATTCTACTCCTGTGTCATCCCTAATCTTAGACATCAAAGCAAACAAATGAAGAGTCAAGATTTAGTATGTTTCTTAGAGGATGGATATTAAGGAGCAGGACCTTTTTTATGGTTTGAAGAATGATACTGTTGAACTGTCGAAGAAATACCTATGAATACAAATATGCCAAATATTACGTGAGAGGACTTCTGTTAAACTGGTTTTTCAGAATGCTATTTTCTGTAGTTTCCAAGAATTTTGTGAAAACCCTTTGTGAAAACTGAGCCCTCTCCTTCTCCTAAACTCCCAATGTGAGTAGGACTGAAAATTCGAAACGAATCTAATAGTGTCAGAGGTGTACACTTTCACTCTGAAAGAAAACTATTTCGAGGTATTCAAACCTTTGAACCATTGTGAGACATTCGTTCTCATATATAGACATATTTATATGTATATATATCTCACTAATGTTTTGAGATATTATCGACAATGACAGTCGAAAATATTGTAACAAAAAAAAATCATTGATTTAGCTGCGGTTGCTGTCTTTGTGAATTTTTTTTTTTTTTTTTTTTTGGAAACTGCTATTTTCGGTAACTACGACAATTATGACTGCACATTTCAACCCTAAAATCGAACAGAATTTTTTCAATGCGATTTTTCACAAAATTTCAGAGTTTTATATCGTAAAATCGGGTTTTGGCAATAAAAATAAAAAGAATCACTCAACTTGAAGGTTCAGTGCCCGCGATTATATTGAATTTCATATTTAAGTCATAACAAAACATTATGGAAATGGGTCATCACTTCAGCCTTCAGAATCATGAAAAAACGATTGATAAAGCAATAAAAGATAAATAAATGAGATTCCCAAAAGTATAATTTGGCGAATTCGTTAATAAGCGAGGAGAAAAAGAAAAGATCAGAACTTACAATCGATGAGGGGATAAGCCCTCGTGAAACTCGAATGTTGACCACGTTGAATCGGATGAATCTCGTGATAAGCAGCCCTGGCAGCTTGATATTTATCGCCTCGTTGCTCAGCCCCGTTGTATCGTTGTTGGAGGGCGTACGCCCCGGAGAAAATTCTCGTGTATCGCAAGTAGCAGCCACTTGGGATTTGCCACTGGGTAAAAGAAAAAAAAAAGCGAAAAAACCTTATCCAGTCTCCTATAAAATGTATTGACTTTTTTTTTCTCTTGTAGCAAAAATTCATCTCTGGTGTATGTAATTTTTTTTCGTTATTTTTCCCGAGGGATAAGATTTGCATTTTATTCTTAGCGTTTTATATATTTTTTGCCTTTTTCAGATTCGCAATTTCATTACTTTTCTTCGTGCACCTTTTTATAACTCACTCTGTATCCTGAGGCTGATATCGGTTGTGGAGCTCTTCCGGGACATATCAGCATCCTTCGATCCGTCCTCCGCTGTTTAGGAACGAAAAAAATCATTCAATGAAATTTTCTTTGTCCCTCGTGGTTATGTCTCTTTGTTCTTTTTTTTCTCTTGAACCCTTTCAACTTATTTTTGCCCATACATATATATCCATCTGCGTCTATACTCGAAGTACTATTTTTCTCGGAAATCCCATGTGAATAAAAAGCTAGCCTTTCCCGCACCCCTCCCGTTTTCTACAAAACCTGTCCCCATCGGTTTTACAACTTTGGCCAGAGCAACGCGCCAAAAGTCTACATGGACTCTTTGCAGTATCCACCCCCGACGTGGTCTCTCAAACGAAGATTTACTGAATACAAAAAAGTTGCAAAAACGACAGCCCAGAGCGAAAAGACAGAAAAAACTTACTGACTGTATAACTGTACACGAATTTTGTATACATATATTCATGTGTATTGGGTATTTCAAGTAAAATTCAAATCATACAAAGCAGATTATTCAGTCAAAGAAGCGAACGTCCATTCAAATTGTGTAAAACTATTATTACTTTGTATAAACAATAGAAATATATATATAAAATTGAAAACAACAGAAGCTCAAATAGATTGGGTGATCTTTGAAGTTCACCAGCCTCGAACGAGGTCAGTACTTGGTTGGATGACCGAGCATTGATCGTTAAGCATCAGAAGGCAGTTTTTCTAAATTTCTGGATGATCAAAATCAACTGGATGTCATTAAAATTAGAGCCACTTTTATCGATCAGGTTTTCTACAACTTCCATTGGCCCACGTGCAAATGTCTGACAGGAATAGGATATTTCCCTGAATATTAATGTGCCTCATAATTTAATGTGACGATAAAATTATTCCTCTCTACATAGGCGTCGTTTAAAAACGGTTAGAAAAAATGTTCATTTTATTGGAGTTTCCGCTAAAAATTAAGAAAGAGGAATAAAAATCTGAACTATTCAAATGGAAATCTCTCACTTCTGCACGAAATACCTTTTATATGCGTATATATCTATGGTACACACGCATACCATACAACCTTCCAGACTTCTGTAAAGTCTAACCTACTGTTAGATACTTCACTTGGTAGCCCCTGGCCAGGAATAACTTTTATGATGGCATATAGCAAAAAGTTCGAGGGATTATTTCAACTATAATTTCACTCTTTTTCTTCTTCCTTCTCCTTTCTTACGAACTGTGCCAGTTTTGCTACACTTATTCATTTACTACACCCCGGATTTTTATGAACTTGCTAGAGACCAATTCATTTTACAGCCAAAAAAATCATAGAAAAAAAAACAGTTATAATATTTAGACCCTGGTGATTACGGAAAGTTTACACCGTGCGTGAAACTCATTCAGAATCTCGAAATATCGTAATTATTATTTTTAATAATTTTATTCGGCATACATTGGAATTGCAACAAAATTTTGAAGAAATAAGTTTCCCAATGTTTTAAAAGTTATTTATACGTGATAAGGTTTTAAGAAAATTCCTATAAAGATCGGTCTGCGTGTTAAAGTCCCATGACTCTTATGTCACGAGTTCCCGTACCCAGGGAGTGTAAGAAACATTTGTTAACGGATTCGCGAAAGCTTCGCGGATGCTGCAATCGCATCTTTCTCGTTCTCGAGCACGCGTTGGACGCAAGACTATAGAATTTGTCGGTGAAACTCTTAACTCTGCCTGAAAATCTCTACGACAACGATACGTTACCACTTACCTCAGAATCCTGTAGGTGCTCGGGCTCTGCAAGGAAAGACAGAGTAGACATTCGAGATAAATACGACACATTGGTATAAACGATGTCACATGGGACGAAAGATATGTTTTTCTTTTTATAAATTCAAACAAATGTATTAACGTTCTTTCGATGGATTATCAACAAAAACTCGTTATATTTTAATCATTGATTTAATTACAAAGAAAAGTCATTTTATACAGTTTTTTTTTTGCTGTTATTTTATTTTGTTGAAACAAAAATGACTGGAATATTTATTTAACAAAAATCAATTTACCTCGTACTCGTACAGAAAAATGGCACTCTGCACGATTGCCCGCGGCATCAGAGGCGATATATCGTACGCTGTGAACCCCTGGATACATGAGCTGTCCCGGTTCCTAAAAAGCGTTTGATAAAGCATAGCCACTCAAAGAGAATAGTAAACGGACGACAGTACAAATTCTGCCACGTATTTAATCCTTCAGCTTACAAAAACTGACTCAAAAAGAATTTTTGAAAATACACTGTCCTGTCTATCCAGGTTCAAAAAATAACGAAATTTATATTACAAAAAAAAAAAAACGAATAGCCTGGACTTTACAGTTCCAGTTGAAAAAAAAACTGACACACTGTCTTTATTTATTTAGTATGAAATGTTAATCTCGAATTTAGTACGAATTATACGTAAGACGTCCGAGTTATTGGTCACTATAATTCCATTAAATCTGACGTTAACTCGGAATGATTTACGAGGATTATATGAACAGAATTTCATGAGGTCATATTTCAAACTTTTGATCCTCAATATCGCAATATTATAATACGCAAAAACAAAACCGTCAATATTGTTAAAATTTTGGAAATAAGTGTATCCCCAGTCGGAATCGTGGTAACGCTTGATCGTTCATTAATATCAATAATGAATTCGAAAAAAAAAGAAGAAATGTTTAGTACAAAAATTACCACAGGTGACAAAATAAATTACTGCAATTGCAAGAGATTGAATGGAAGTTTGCAGTTGCCCGAGGGAGAGTATGAAGACAAATAGCACTTTGAGAGTAAAATGGGAAGAGATGGATAGAAAATCTATTTGGGAGGCGTTATTGCACGAGCTACGATGCTTTTACAGGGTACGCCATTTTGTCACGACCTTTTTCCTTGTTCGTTCTAGATGGCCGTTGTTGCTTGGAAGGAACGGGTGAGTGGCTTGTTCCTGTGTGTGAATCTTAGCAGTTTGGTGCTCTCAACGGTGAACAAACGATAATCGTCGTCCCATAAACAAGATCTCTCGGCTTTCCTACCGTTTACTTGGCCTCTCGACCCGTCCACAGGGATAAATAGCCCTGCGAAGTATTCCCGCTTCATCCCTACCTTTTTCCCATTCCTCTCCAGTGAGCTACATAGACTTGTCTACCGGATCCACTCAGACATCGTTCTCCCTAACGTTCCATGGAGTTACCATCCATTCACGAACTCTTTACTCCCAAGCACTCCTCCTTGAAACCCTCGAGTCAAGTTTCATCCAGTTTTTTTTTCTCGATGTTATTCTAAACGTAACATTTTCCAAAATATCCGCGACCCCATTGCGAGTCTTTTAAAGCTGATCATCACTTGAGTCTAAACTTGATCAATCTTCATTGAAGTTTTCAGCATTTGTTACATTCTAAACCCCGAAAGCTTTTTGGCAATTGGATAATCTTACTAAAAGCTCCATTTATACTAAAGTCGTTGAAGATATTTGTTAACAATGTAATTTTTAATTTAAAGAAAACCGGTTTCGAATCAACCAAATAAATTGTTCTGTCGTGGATTTCATCAATGGATCAATGGAAAACAAATTTAAATGAGAAAAAATAAATAATTGTTTTAACTAAATATTAAATTCGTCATATTTCATGAAACCATTTAGTTAAATCAACTGTATTCTTTTATCAGAGTAGCTGAACATTATGTTAGTTGGAGCTAAAGTGTACCATGAAAAAAAAAAAAAAAAAAGTATGCTGCTCATATGGGATAACATAATTGCTAAATAGGGATTATCCGTAACAGCACGTAATAGTATGGTAGACTTATTGACCGTAGGAAAACTCACCCTAGACTTCCAAACTTTCTCGACTCTGACATTGTCGGTGAAAGTTGGTTCTTGCCAGAATATGAGACGACTACGCTCGCCGCTGTTGAGCCTCACTTCGAACGATGTTGGACAAGTGAAAACCCTCGGATTTTGGGCGTCTGCATACATGTGGAAAATGAACTAGTCGAATTAAACGTACCACGAAGCTCACTCGTTTTATTTTATCTGTATATTCAAGTTAATTTGTGTCGTGTGTGTATGTAAAGATGTGTGTACATGGAAGTCACATCAAAGATGAATAGGGTTTGCCAGCGTCCTTCTATCAAGAGGAGAGAGGGATAATTAAGATTGGAAGGTATTGGAGGCTCTCACTAGGAACGTAACAACCCCATCAAGGTTCCTGACTTCTCTTCACGGTGTACTGTTAAAACGCTATACGCTGTCCGCTTTAGCCAGGATTACCGTGGGAGTTTGTTTCCTATAATCGCATTGGCTTGCGAATCCATTTGGGCAAACTTGCCTTAACCCTAGTTACGTAGACTCGTCGAATGAGTAATTAACCTGCACTCTAGCCACCACTCCTCTTGCCTCTGTCGAGAATGAGGCAACCAGTTTAATCCACGAAGCTTTACACTGACTTCAAGTTTTCCACTCACGATTTACTATACTGAGTTTTTAAAGAGTGAAACAAGTAGAAGAAATATTATCTTGAACAATATGTTGTTTCAACAACATAAATTACAAACTATCTTAAGGTGGAACGGGACCTTTTGTGCGGGGCAGGCAGTGAGAGGGGTACTCCTATGCTTTAACATGGGAAGCCTCCCGTATTGCCAATTGCACGTGAATTTATTTTCTCGTTTTCAATTTACGTGTAGGATGATAATAGTGTAATTTTAGATGAAAAAATAACAGTCAATTAATTAATTCAAACCTAATATTAATAATTTTGGCGAAAAAACCAGTCCTCGTTACATTTTTCAAATGTTCAACCATTTAGCAATAGTAGGTTTGACAGAGGCAACGCAGCGTACTGGTTTGAGTTTTTAATTGTTGGCTACCCTGCTCAAGGCAGGTATCGCTTCCAAACTGTAAGCGATATGTAGAGGTATACGAGAGCGCGTTGATCGATGCGACGTTGCCGCGCTTGAAGCATTGCCCACCAGAAAAGCGAAAAAGTCTTCGTTTATTCATTTTCTTTTGCAGATTGCACAAAATCGGTACGGTGAAATTGGCCCAAATTTTGCGGGAGTCATTGCGACAGTCGGTTTAAGTACTTGTATTTGTTTAAACGAAAAGTCACTTTTACAACCGTAGTTTTTCAATGTTTTTTGCGGTTTTTTACCCTTTCCCCATAAGATCTAATGTAAAAAACAAGTTCAATTTTCTCATAAACGGTATGGTCGAACCCGTCGAAATTTTTCGAGCAAATAGTTCAGTCAATTTCGAACGTGTCTACCAACTTTTAACAAAATCCCTCTTTTTTCATATATGGTACCGTTCTACCTTAAATGAACAAGGAGTAACTTGATTTACGTATTTGAGCCAATCTTATTGGTTCAACACTAGTTTTAAGCTGCAGGATTATAAATTTTCACAAATGATAAACCAGTTGATTAATCATTACATTCTAAAATTGATAATTAATTAATAATCACTAAATTAAATCTTCAATGAAAACATTAATTCATTAAAAAGTTTCCTATAGGGTTTCCTTATAGTCCCATTAGGGTAATCATTCAATTAAATCTTCAATGAAAACATTAATTCATTAAAAAGTTTCCTATAGGGTTTCCTTGGTTTTAAACAATCGCCTGAAAAGCGTTCGTTTTTTTTCATCAAACCCATCAAAAATAAATGTCTGTGTGTGTAATAATGTTAAATATTTCATTAAGTCTGCGAATTCCACTCTCGTATTACAATGGAAAGTATCCTACACTATGATAACACGATACAGATAGTGTAATCGATTGGATTTGACAATTGAGGGAGATAATATTCAAGAGAGAAACAGAGCAGAACCAAATGTACCAAATGTATATCGAGCCCCGGGATATTATTTCGCTACTTCGATAAACATGTTTCGAAAGCGTGTTTAGCGGGAATTATTTCACTACAAATGTATTAGACAGCAGAATCAATTTTTGAATGAGAGTGAACAGCAAAACCACACATTGAACTGATTTGGGAACAAAACGGTGAGAATAATGAACGGCGATAGGAGAATGGACGAGAGTGGGAAGATGTGAGCGAGTTTGACTCTTTTTTTTACTGTCTCTCCCTCGTACTCGTCACTAACTCAAACACATCGACATTCAAAGGTGTCCAAGTCAATAAAAATTATTCGAAGCAATTTTAAACTGACTTTACAGAAATGTAACAACTAATTGACATCTGTGAAACAGACTGGATCGACAGACAGTACCAAAGGCTTGAAATCGCCAAGAAAACTAATCGAAGTAACAGATTCAACGCAACCAACTTTGATGAGTTTTTCTCTACTTCTGACGGACTGTTTCAGAATAAATGAACGCGAAGATCTTACAGTGTTTCCAATTTAAAAACGAACCAATCGTTTTAGAATTCATATTAAGACTCGAAAATAACTTGGCAGATCGAAAATGTTGTTTACTGAGTCGTTTCGCAAACGTTGAACCATTAATCTCCATGAATTCATTTGTTCCAAGTGCAAATCAACACGAATATATTTCCCATTCTGTGTGTAACGACTCGTTAAGAAAAAATAAATCTCTGTGAATGTCATTGACTCCCGAAGTTGATGGGCGTGAATATTATAATCCGACAGTACAAATGTGATCGACAGTAACCCCATTGTTCACGAATATCCTCTCGAGGAAGTCACGAGTGATTGATGATACCGAATGATGAGCAGGATTTGATCGATTCTTTTTGCATTCGATTCAAGGAGGGGGCGGGCAAGGGGGGAATAAGAAGGTTAACATTGCGAGGATAAGGAAGAAATATTTGAGAATACGACAGCTTGATAAATAAGACATCAGATGGGTGTGTGATGGCAAGATCATATTTACGTATTTACTATTCTTCATAGATTAAAAATTCCAAACATCTCATTAATAATTTATTCGAATCTTCTTGTAAATGTTGAATAACTAAAAATTTGCCTCTACTGCAAAATTCGATGGTATGAAAATTTTCAAGTTTTCGACATGGAACAAAAGTTTGAAGTTTCTCAAACGGAACAATAGACGTGTTGCCTTAAAAAATCATTAACTGAAAAATGCATTTTAAAAAACAGAAGGAAAATAAAGTTGTTTTACTCGAAGCTTTTTTCTTTCATAAAATCTTGGTGAAATGAGGATAAGATTTGCAATAATAAAAGGCCACATATTGTTCCGTTTGATTGAAAATTGCTCGTGTAGGGGAACGTGGGGCAAAGCGGACAATCCAAAAAATTTTATCTTTGGGGCAAAGTGAGCTCTCCCAAAAATGAAGGAAAGTGAAATTTTTCTTTGAATTTAATCTTTCTTCATTTTTGGGAGAGCTCACTTTGCCCCAACGATAAAATTTTTTGGATTGTCCACTTTGCCCCACGTTCCCCTATATGGCAATGTGTGTATGCTCTGACTGAAGTAAAGTTTTTCTTTGTCCTTTTTGAGTTGGGATACAAGGGCTGTCAAGAGCAATCGTGCTGCCCGTTCCCCTTGCATTAGCCCGTCTGTATATGCTTCGACAAACGAAAGATTGAGAATAACAACGTGGGGTCCATTTGGATGACTCTTACCTCGAACACGAATCACTATGCGACACGAGCTCGTGTGATTGGAGATAGGTGATCTGGCGGTGAAGGTGACGATCGACGTGCCTGATGGCAAGTCCGCCTGCAACTGCTTACCCCATGCGGGCGAGGCGTCCACGTATCTAACAAAAAAAAAAAAAAAACAGAGAGAGAGATAAAGGACAACCGTATCTCAAGTGTCCCATCCGAGAAATACGAATTGGCTGCTTTTTGGATTTCTCTTACACTTTCAAAGATCAGAAATGAGCTTATTTCAAGGTTCAACGGTGTATTTGAAGCTTCAAAAATGAAAAAACAAACAAAATGAAAATGAGAAGTAAAGCTTGACGAAAATGTAAAAATATTTCAATTGGTATAAGGATTTACAGCCAACAGTGATATCTGCTTTCTCAAATATTTCATTTCTACAATGAAGAAAGGTATTTTTACCTCCACCAATCCATATTGGACTTTGGCTGTGGAAAAGACACTCTGGTGGTACTCGCACCAGCCGGAAGTTCAGTATCCACGTCCGCGGGACATCTGACAAATGGTCTGGGTGCGGTAGTGACATCCATGGATCCTAGAAGCGTGACAAAAAGAATTCAATTCATATAATGTATATATATGAGACTGTAAAGTTTGATCGCGAGAGAGCGTTATTCACTTCTATCCCGTACATGCTTTTACAGGATCATAGCAAACGTGAAACTCACGAGAAGATAAGACTGGACGACGTTGACTCTTTGTTGAAGAGACAACACGTTAGTACCATGAGAGGACCATTGGTACTCGTGCGAGTCGAAAGAAAAGTCAGAAGTAACCACAAATGAGATACGGCTTGCAAGCTTTCCGGCAGTAGAAAAATAGCACCGGAGTGAAACTCCAGACATGGGTGAAGACAGAAAGAGAAAGGGTGGAGAAGAGAAAAGAGATGAAGATGGACGGTGAATGAGATGAAGAGCCAGGAGTAAAAGTGCAGAAGGAAAATAGCACAAAACGATCTAAGCGAGCACCTTTAAACTCGTTAAGGCCCTCTGACGTTAAAGCATTGCCTCGTTAACTCTCGCTACCATCATTCCCCTGCACAGCAACCATATTCAACGCGAAACCGAGAGTTTGCCATTATTAAAACCTCTTCAAATCCCACCACCCTCGACAGTTGGTAATTAAGCGCAAAAAGGACAGACCCAAATGTTTTACTTTGTATTTTTAGACGACGTTCAACTTTCGATATGAAAAACAAGAGCTTAAAAGAAGAAAATCGCTATGCAATGAGAAATTCATCCTCCAGCTGCACTCGCCAAAGTAGCGTTTAGGAAAAGGCAAACACATAGAAATGTCCATAGAAATGATGATGATGATGATGATTACCAGTGTAATAACGACGCTCCGTAGTGAGACCTGTTTCTCGAACGCACATGGACTCACGTCCGTTCCATTTTCCACTTGACGTACAGTGCCTAGTGTGTGCACCCTCGAGTCTGTATTCACGATGACAACGCACGTAACATCTGGCACCGTAAGGATAGTCCACAGCAGCGGAAGAATGACCCGGACATCTAATCTAAGTTTTTATTCATATAAAAGTTGACAAGTGCAACATCAAATATCCTTCTTTCATAAAACAAAACAAAAAATATTATTACGTGTGCACTATATTTCATTTGACGTTGCAATGTCAATTTTTTCATTTCATTTTCTGCTCATTGCCCTTTGAAATTACGAATTTGTTCTATTTATTAGAACGTACTTTAAACGGCCTCAACGGGGCTCTGTCATAATTTAAACAATTTACAACGAAAAAGAACGAACTTGCTTCATTTGTAGTTGAACGAAAATAATTAATTCCTATGATAATTGAACTTTCGTACGCCTTCTATTGTACCATTCGCAGTACAATTAGACGCAACCGTTTACTTTGTCATTTGGTGTCTCGTTAAATGTGATCGTTAGCACAAATATAATCCAAAGCGATTAAATGATAATTCTCACCTCACCGTGAGCAGGCGGCTTTAGTGGGTTGCACCTGCTAACGCCAGTAGCTTTATCCAAGGGTGAAACACAAGTTCTCTCGTCGGCAGCCAACACTAAATCGTCGGCGCATACACAGTAGTAACTTCCCTGTGTGTTAACGCAGTCACCGTTGCAACCTCCTCCCTTAAGAGACAAGCACTCGTTTACATCCTGGCAATGGCTTGAGTTTCTAGAAAAACACATTTAAACAGTTTTTCTAATTTCCCAAACTTTCCGACCCAAATCGCCATTTTTTACCACCAAATATGCACGCTCCCTTCTACTCGCTTTTTTTTATTTCTCTTTATTTTTGTTCTGTGGTCTGGAACACGAGTACTCACTAAAAAGCGTCAAAAGTCAAGTCGAAACTTACCTAGGATTTAGAGCGAAACCTGAAGGGCAGAGGCAGGCGTAAGAGCCCAAGGTGTTCCTACAATCGTGACTACAACCGCCATTATTCCACGTGCATTCGTCCACATCTGTACCAAATCACCATCAAATACGACATTATTTGTTGGTATAAAAGTTCGTATTCAAAAATCTCTTCTTTTCCTCTTTCCTCGTTTATGCAAATTTATTCTCACCCACGCAATCATTTCCATGCGATGAAAAACCTACGTCGCACTCGCAACGATAGCTCCCTTCTGTATTGATGCACCTGCTACCCTCGTTGCAAGCATTTGGACTTGTACATTCGTCGATATCTACGCAAAGGATGAAAATAGAAACAGACAAGAAAAGGTGAGGGAGGGAAAGATAGAAGTGTAGGAATGTTTGAAAAAGAGGTTAGATTCCGTTCTATTTTTTGCAATATTGAATAAATCCCACCCCTACGTTTTGATTATTTTATTGTAGAATGACTGTGCATCCAAGTTTATTTCTACTGTTCCCTTCTTGGTCATTCAGAAGTAATCATTAGAACTATATTTGATTCATTGGTTATATATAGAATTATATGTTTTATTTGACTCACCAATGCACGAAGAGTTTACCAATTGAAAACCTGGTCTGCACATGCAACTATACGAGCCGATAGTGTTGATACAAAAATGTTGACATTCATGAAGTCCTTTGCATTCGTCTATGTCAGAGCATCTTGAGCTGTCAATTTTGTTGACACGATATCCTTCCAAACAGGAGCATAAAACATTGCCTCCATGATTTTGGCAAAACTGCTCACATCCCCCATTATTTCGATGGCAAGGATCTTCTAATCGGCAGGCTTTGTTCTCAAGAACGTAGCCCGAGGAACACTCACATTTGTAAGAACCCTCGGTGTTGATGCATTGGTGTGCACATCCGCCATTATCGTCGAGGCATTCATTTAAATCTTCGCAAGTCTTATTGTTGTCACTCAAGCGAAGCCCCATTGGACAACTGCATCTAACACCGACTGGCACATTGAAACACGCGTGCGAGCATCCACCATTATCGACTCCACATTGTTCAACCTGCACACAAGTTTGTGAATCGTTTGCCAGTATATGTCCATCGGGACACACGCACTTCCAAGAGCCCAGAATATTTAAACAATCGTGAGAACAATTGGCAACACTTCTGTCACACTCGTCAACATCTATGCAAATTCTTTGATCACGTGATAACTCTAAACCGACTGGACAAGAGCAAAAGTGGCTACCTTCGGTGTTTGTGCACTCGTGCGAACAGCCACCATTGCGTTCTTGACATTCATCAATGTCGTTACACGATCTCTCATCTGAATGGAGATAATGACCCACGTAACAAGTGCATATATAACTTCCAAGTAAGTTTAGACATTCGTGAGAGCAATTGTGATCACCGGTCAAGCATTCGTTCAGATCTACGCAGGTCCTCTTATTTTCTGGCAGTAAAATATATCCAGCTGGACAATCACATCGATAGCTTCCTTCTAGATTCACGCATTTGTGCGAACAACCTGTTTCTATGTCGTTCTCGAACTCTTCACACTCATTAATATCCTCACAAGTTTTTCCATCCCACATGAGCCTGAAACCTACGGGACACGTGCACGTGACTACTGTTTCAATGTTATCGTAGTTACAAGAATGCGAACAGTTGCCATTGTCCTTCTTACAGGGGTCGATGGCGATGCAGGTGGAATTGTCAATGCTCAGAATATTACCCACTCCACAGGAACAGTGGAATGATCCTGGTGTATTCACACATGTGTCGGAGCAATTGCCATTTCCATACAGACACTCGTCCACATCGTCACAAGACACTTGGTCTTCAGAATTTATCGTAAAACCAGCAGGACACGTACAAGTATAACTTCCAATAGTGTTGATGCACGTGCTCTCGCAATGAAAAAGATCGTCAGCACACTCATCCATGTCAACGCAAGTAACATTGTCTGTGTGAGATATTTGATATCCTTCCGGACAGTCACAAGATTTTGTGCCATTGAAAATACTGCAAGCATGCGAACAACCTCCATTATTATTGAGACAAGGATTATCCGATACACAGAGACTTTCATCATCTTTTGACAGAAGCATTCCGCTTGGACAAGTGCAAGTGATTGTGCCGTTAAAATAAATGCAACTATGCGAACAACCCCCATTATCCCGTAGACAAATATCACTATGAATACACTGAGACTCATCCTTATCATCGAGAAACATTCCAACTGGGCAAGTGCAAGTTATCGTGCCATTGTCATACAGGCAACCGTGTGAACATCCACCATTGTTTATTAGACATTCATCGATTTCAACGCAAGTCTTTCCATCGTCCATCAGAAGTCTGTGACCATCGGGGCATGCACATTCCACTCCACCTTCGGTATTCGCGCACAAATGAGAACAACCACCATTGTCGATGACACATTCGTTCACATCTTCACAAGACTTATTGTCATTGGCAATTTTATAACCCGAGGGACACTCGCAGTGAAAACTGCCAGGTGTATTTACGCAAATGTGAGAGCAAGCTTTCTCAACTTCATTGGCATCGGCGCATTCGTTAACATCCTCGCAAGTTACATCATCCTTGAGGGAAAGAACAAAACCAGGGTCGCAACCATCAGCCACTGATTCTTCACAGTTACGACCATCTACTTGGAGACGATATTTTTCGGGACATTCGCACTTGTAGCCGTTAAAAATGTTGACGCAATGATGTGAACAGTTGTGAAGTCCAAGAGCGCACTCATCAATGTCCTGACAAATTTTGTTGCTTCGATCGAGTGCCAGCGTTTCTGGACAACTACACCAAAAATTACCGGCAAAATTAACACACTCGTGCGAACAACCGTGATCTTCTCGGCTGCACTCATCGATATCCTGACAATTTCTTTGGTCTTCTTGCAGCTCGTATCCTTCGGGACAATTGCAAATGTAGGATCCATCGACATTCTTGCAGATATGCGAACATTCGTGAAGACCCTCCGCACACTCGTCCACATCTTTGCATTTCTTTTCATTTTCTTCACTTATTTCATAACCTTCGGGACATCCGCAACGCGTTTGATTACCATCATGCTCACAGGTGTGCGAACACCCGTTGTTAGCTATATCACAGGGATTTCCCAGACTACAATTGTTGCCTGTTGAATTAGAGGTTGCACAAGCATCTACAACCAAACAAATAAAACCTCTATCATCAATTCGGAATCCTTGAGGACACGCGCAACTATAGTTGCCATATGCATTGACGCACTGATGCGAACATTCGTGATTTTCATCGGCACATTCATCAATGTCCTGACATTCGCCATTTTCATCCAGTTGCAGCCCTTCAGGACATTCAATGTCTTCGCAGGTTAGGCCATCGCCTTGCAGCGTTGCGCCTTTGGGACAGTCGCATCTGTAACTTCCAACATTGTTAATGCAATCGTGTGAACATTCATGATCGTCATTCGCGCACTCGTCGATGTCATTGCACGTTTTACCATTTTCATCAAGAATATACCCTGGATGGCAAGCACACTTGTATGTACCATGGACGTTGATACAATCTTGATCACATTCGTTATTTTTTAACTCGCATTCATCCACATCGGTGCAATTGAATTTATCATTTTCCTTCAAACGTAGACCGTGGGGACACGAACACACGAAACTTCCTTCAAGATTGATACAGCCATGAGAACACGTTCCCCGAGCACATTCGTCGATGTCGATACACATTCTGCGGTCATCGGCGAGCTCATATCCATCCGGACACTTACATTCCGCTCCCGTTGATTCTTCTTCACAACTGTGAGAGCAAGGTGGATCTAGATCCCAACAAGTAGTGATTTCGTTCATTTTTTCACAATTGCTGTTGTCTCCCTTTAGTCTAAAGCCAGGAGGACATTGACACTCATAGGAGGCCTCAGTGTTTTTGCAAATATGTGAACAGATGGTGGAATTATTTGCACATTCGTTAACATCCTGACAGATGCCATCTTCAGATATCTCGTAACCGGAAGCACATTTACAAACCGGTCCACTTTCAGTATTCTCACATTCTTGAGAACATGCAGGTTCCAGATTAGAACAATTTATCTTTGAATCGATTTTCTGGCACGTATTGCTATCCTCTTGGAGAACGTATCCTGCAGGACATTGACACTGGTAGGAACCTTCGGTATTTCTACAAATGTGGGAACACATTGTAGAATTCATGGCGCATTCGTCCACGTCCTGGCAGTTTCTACCATCTTCCATAAGCTCGAAGCCTGATCTACATTTGCAAATTGGTCCATTGTCCGTGTTTTCACAGTTTTGTGAGCATGCAGGTTGGAAGTTTGAACAAGTGGTTGTTGACACTATTTTTTGGCAAGTTTTGTTGTCTTCTTTCAGAATGTATTCTTTGGGACATTGACATTCGTAAGAGCCTTCAGTATTTTTACAGATATGAGAACACAACGTCAAATTTCTCGAACACTCGTCCACATCCTGGCAAGTTTTACCATCAACCGCGAGCTCATATCCGAAACTGCACTTGCAGATTGCTCCAATATCGGTGTCTTCACAACGATGAGAGCAAGGGAATTCCAAATTCAAGCAAGTATTGTTCAATTCCAGCTTCTCGCAGGTTCTGTTGTCATCACGCAGAATATAATGCCGTGGACAGTGACATTCGTAGGAACCTTCCGTGTTCGTACAAATATGTGAACAAATTGATGGATCCTTAGCACATTCGTTGATGTCCTGGCAAGTGGCACCATCTGTTTTTATGACGTATCCTGGCCTGCAGCTACAATGATAACCACCGGGTTCGTTGACGCAATCGTGGTCACAACCATGGAATCGACCTGCCTCATCAGCCTCACATTCATTTATGTCTGTAATAAAAATTGTAAATGACGAAAAATAATCAATTTTTTTGCTAAATTTCTAAGCGTTTCCTCATTCATAATTATTTCAACTCTCAAGACCGACCAATGCACTCTTCGGTCGCAGTCTTTCTAAAGCCCTCGGAGCATCTACCCATTTCTGGCATTTCTGTGATACCCTCTTCTTCGTCGTTATAATTATCATCTTCGTCCTCATCTTCGTCATCATTTTCAGCATCGTAATCTTCGTCTTGCAGAACCTTGATGATTTTTTTAGGTAAAAGGATACACTTGTATGCGCCTGGAGTATTTTCACAACGAAAATCGTCTCCACAGATTTTCGGATCGCTTTTGCATTCGTCCTCGTCTGTGAATATTCCAAAATGGCTACTTTACATCAAATTATGAGTTGCTGTCTTGCTCAGCTGATAGATATTGTGAATCATTGTTTTCGTCGACATTTTTGATGGGTGGAAAATCCATACGAAAGTAAAAAAAAACAAACAAAGAACAACATGAAATTAACAGAAAAACTCGTGTCTCCGGCGGAGCATTATTAATGATATTTGAGGACTCACCCTGACAAGTTTTACCATCGTTCGTCATATAAAAACCATCGGGACACAAGCAGAATACACTGCCGGGTGTATTCAAACATGTGTGGGAGCAACCCGCATTGTTAACAGCGCATTCGTCAATATCTTCACACGTGTGATTGTCCTTGGAAAGTTTGTGTCCAATGATATCGTTGCAATTACACTCGTAGCCACCATCGAAGTTAAAGCACTTTCCTTCACACGGTCCGTGACCATTGTTCGTCAGGCATTCGTCGATATCTTTGAAAGTAAAAATAACAAAACTACAGTGGAATTGAAAACAGGGTACTGCAGAAAAGTCATTCAACGAAGAAAAGTGTATCAATTAAAAACAATTGAATTTGTGGAAAGAACTTTTTTTGCGTGGATAGGTATGAAAAAAATGTGCAAACCATGTATAAACTGGAGAATACCACCGCGACAAAAAATCCAATTAAATCTCTTTCGGCACAAAAGCTGCGGAAAAAATCTCGGCAACTTCCAACTGGTGCGCCTCTCTTTGTCCTTTCGGATGGGTACTCTTGATGGTTTTGCTATTGCCGTATTTTGTTGTTGTTACTCAGGAGTATGAGGGAAAAGAGGGGTCGGGATTTAACGTCGTAAACTCGTTAACGAAACCAAAGCAGCGTGGAAGGCAAACGAGCCGTGGCATCATCTCGTTGAAAGTCGGGGAAGCTTATGTACATAGCCAACTCTACATGGATGCTTCCATTTTAGCTCAACCAATATTTGATTCAAGCTTTTCCAGATTATCGCAACTACAAAATGCTTCCATAAAACCAAAATCTCATCATTGCATATAAAAAATTGAATTTAAACAAAGAAAATATAAAACAGAAGTACAGCATTGTATTGATAAAGCCCTTTGAACATTAATCTAATTCCTCTTTTCAAGCCACGGTTTAAACAGTTTTTTAAGAATCTCAATGGTTATTAATACAGATTGAAATTTCGTACGGTCGAATTTTCGCTTGATTTTACAAGTAAAATAGAAAGAGTTTTCGGATCCAACTAAGAAAGAATTCATCATCACATCACTGCTCGATAATTAATTGCTCTAGTGGAGATTAAATCGAAACTATAAAGAAAAAATATAAATATATTATAATATAAAAGATATAAATAAAAATTTGTTTAAGCCAACTTCAGCCAAAGAATAGGGTAATTTTTATTGACAAATGTTGAAAATTACACAGTAAGAAAAGTACAGTAAGCATATAAATTGAGTGAAATTTTGAAGTCATCAGCATAGACACAGGTATCCAACAAAAAGCAATATCCACTTTCGCACGATAAGCTTATCAAACACGAGACACGCTTGGTTAGTTTAAATTACAATCGAATGTTGTGTACACAGAAATTGGAAATGTCCATAGGCATAAAGCTTTTTATCAGCATTGATTTGTGTTGTAAACGTTGTGAACGATAGAGCCATGCGTTTGCCTGGTGCATGTTGCGGACCGACAACTTCAGCAAAGCGGATCTATTTCGATTGATGTAACGTGTAATCCTTACCCTGACAGGATTTGCCATCTGCATTGAGCTGATAACCCGGACGACTGCACTCGCAATGAAAAGTGCCAGGTTCGTTACGGCACGTGTCTTCGCATCCTGCTGTTCCATCGCTGCATTCGTCGATATCTGTGCGCAAATAGATAACCATCAGAATAAAAGTAAATCTGTGAAATCTTAAACCTCTGCGAAGGATTGAATACTAAAAATAATAAAATTATAATCTCAGTAAAAACCATCGAATTCAAATACATCCATTGAGTTCAGCTGCTGAAAAAATGGCAAAGATCGTAAAAAAAAAAAAAAATTGTTTTCACTTCAACTTCACTGACAACGAATAATTGATGAATGATGAATCATTGTTTTTCTGTATTTTATGAAAGTATGAACTGCGGTATACGAAATACGTGCGAAAAAAATCTAAAAATTGGTGTGAATATTCCTTGCATGGGAGACTATTTGATAAAAAAAAATAATTGAGAAAATCAATTATAGTTGAGGCCGTGCGAAATGGCGTGGAATGCATCATGCGTGTATGTATGATCGTATACTGCCCTCTGGTTATAGCGTTAATTTCGGCGATCGCTATAATTAAACAGCCTCGGGTGAGGTCAGTAGTTAGTTTGGTAACCGCTTAGCCATTCACCGGCTTGCGCGTTAGTAGCTGAGAGAGAAACAGTTTTTCTGAATTTCTGATGGTGCTTACTTACTAAAACTCAGTAAAATATAGCCGTCAGTTTCGGCCAGAATTTCCACAGTTTTGCTTGATTTTCATGGGATTGCGAAGCAGTAGTGCATTAGAGAAAGGTGGTTATGGACAGCATTCTAAGGGATGTCACAGAAACAGGAGCAGGAATAGTAACGCGGGGTCGAGGTGATGAGACTGGTTCGTAAAAATTTAACCTACAAGGCTATAAGCAGGAAGAATACAAAAATAATAATTATTATTATATAAATAAATCACGGGACCATAAATAGCTAATAATTAGAAAACCTTCCTATGCGCATATCGGACACAGCAATAAATATAAACTGTTGTTGTATATCGTTAAACATACACCTGCTATAGGAGAAAAAATCTGCACAGTCTGCATCACGCACGATACAAAGCTTCGTAAAATAGAGAGTGAGAAAGTGACGAATATAACTAAGGAAAGAGAAAAAGGTAAAAAGAGACCTCACGTCCATTAGCCAACACACATGAAACCCATGAATAAACTCTTCAATGTAAATCTCGTTGAAGAGACACCATCGGAATTGCCTTGAGCTCTCACGTACGTCGTACTCGATCTAGTCGTTTAAAGTTGTTAATAGGAAACGAAGACGGGTCTTATCCACTTAGTTACGGACCTTGACTACCTTATACCGTAATAAACCTAAGCGTTCTTTGCTTTTCAAATCAAATAGATTGTATATGAACCGTGCAACCTGATCTTTAAAATATCATTTACTCTGCAATCTTTCTCTCTACCGCTCTCTTTTCATTCCCATTACCTTTCAATAAATTGATCGGATTTGTGCATATCGAATCATTCTCCAATCAATGCACTTAAATCATCAACCGATGCCATTTCAAAACGAATATTTTTAAGATAAATAGATCCGTTAATCATTCCGCATAGATGAGTGTAACGAATGAGACATTACAAGTTCTCTTTTATTTATATTCGTCAACCCTTTTCAATATAACCTTCGAACGGTGATGGAAAATAATTCTCAATTCACAAGAGCATCGCACCGCGTTTCATTACCTGGATTGCATCTAATGGCTGCAGGAAAATGCATCTTATTCCCTGGAAGTCACATCCACGAGCAGTAAAGAGAATTTTTTAAGCAATAGGTTCTATGTGGAGAACTGCGATCAACAAACGTGGACCGAGCAATTCTGTTTCGATGACATCCAAAAATATTTGTCGTTTTTTCGGAATCTCCCTCATTCAGCACTCGCTCTTTTTCACAAAGCAATGATTCGGCTTCAAAAAATCTATTAATATCTCACGCACAGTACGTCAAAGTGATTAAAAATGACAAATGAGTTAAATATCTTGTAGAATTCGTCATCTGTACAGCCTGTAAACTTTGGAATGGACTTTTGAAACACTTTGTACATAAAAGCAACGCGATAGTCAACCTACAAAAAGTTCATTGCTATAACAAATAGAATCCAAAAGAATCTCCTGTATATGTCAGTACATGATTATTTTTATCGTCATCAATATACACTTCTCGTTTGAAATGAAATTATAAGAGGCTGTGATGCTTCTCTCGAGGATTAACATACAATAGTATGTTAAATTGATGTTCCGCTTATCCATGGCGCCTCGCACGTACACCTACGGAGAGAGACGCCCCTTTCTCTCGCGCAACTGTTCGCTGATGGAGGTGCTTAAAATATTATGATAATTCGCAGCAAACTCTGACGATAATCTCCTTCGCTCCGAACAAGCACAGATCTTATTTTACATTACACACTTTTTACTCATCGTCGATCATCGAACGATACAAACATGATTTTATCGATTTTTTTTTTTTATTTTACTTAATCTTACCGAGACAAGAATATCCCTTGGCGCGAAAACCATCGAAGCAGGAACACACGAAGCCATTATCAGTATCCTCACATATGTGATCACATCCTCCACGCTCTTTACCGCAACGATTTATCATTGGTTTCTCCAGTTCTGTAAAAATCACTTTTTATTTTTATATTATACGAATTCATAAGTTTATTTTTTTTTTTTTTTAATTATCGAACTGATTTTCATGTTCTTTACCAATGAAGAGATTTTGACGGGACGACAACGGTCACAGATACAATTGTAATTAATATTAACTTTACTCAATGTGACGTCTTGTGTCTGGTAAAAATACAGTTTACCACAAAGCATTTCGCAGTATAGATTTTAACAATTGAAAATAATTTTTAGTCTTCAAGTCCTTAATGCCATTCGTTTCAATAGATGTTGATGAGATGTTCCGTAATGGCGGAATATTTGATACCCAGTGTTTACACACATTTGTCATTGTTTATATAAAACCGCAATTTTTCTAATTATTGTATGAAACACTTGTGTGTAACATTTGAAAGATAACTGTAGCGTCAATCGTTAATTGACTCATGTTTAAAGTCCCACTGGTGTAAATATATAACATGACAATTTCATAAACGGTTCTTTTGAGTTGCAACACATTGGGAAAGATCTTTTCATCGTTTGGTGAAACGATTACATTTCTGGTCCTAGTATTATAACAAAAAAAATACGAGAAATTTTCGATCCCACATTCTCATTGTTTTCTTCAATTAATTGACAATTCTAAGCAACACTAAGCAACGTAAAAGTTTGTTGTAAGAACGGAAGTCCACTAGGAGCGGAGAAATTATTCTTCAGCATTTGTTTATGCCGCAGGTGGTTTTGAGAATTGCCAATTGACGATAAATAAACATTATTAGACGTAAACATGATTAAGCGGTTATCTCGCCGGAGCCAGAAGTGGATCAGGCCACCCGCACAACCAGGGTGTGCATAACTGGTTTCTGTCAAACACAGAGCCATTCTCGGCTTCTCTCACATCCTCAGAGTCTAGTGGGTTTCATGTGATTGGACAAAGCAAGGGAAGAACATACGTGTACCTTATATAAACATGACAAACGTACACGATGAACGACAGCTTCGTTAATTCTCTCATTTTTTTTCACCCACTTCCATTTCAGCAGGTTCACGCGTTCCGTGTGTATATTCAAATCGATTTCTTCATCGTGTACGCAAAAAGAAATGCACTGAGAGGGTGTGAAAAAAATAAATGGCTTCGTAGATGAATTTCATTGACTCGATGTGCAGTCTCTCATCAGGAAATAATCGTTAACGAACCGCTTCGGGAGACATGAATACAATCAAAGCCTTAAATTGGACGTTTAATGCAGCAAAGCGCGATAATACAAGTGTGCGATAATAACATCACAATCACTTTAATCGGATTTCATTTAAATATGAAAATAAATAAAATTTTGAAAACAATTATTATTAATTTTTTTAGAGTCGCATTGTATTTGCATATTTGCGTTTTTTTATAATGACAATTACATGCAACGATGGCTTTAAATTAATTCTTGTTACTCACCCATCTCGTTCGTACACTCCGGAACTTTGCCGAGCCACTCTCCGTCGCTACAATATAGTTGTTTTACGTCCGTGTCCCTGATCACGTAACCATCTTGACATTGGTAAACAGCGACGAGATATCGATTGTGGGGCTGAACAGGGTTCTTGCGTCTGTGGAAAATTCGTCGAGAATGTACAACGGCCCGTTAAGCCCTGCCCCAGGATTTTACTATCGAACGATTTGCTCACACGGGAAAGCTAGGACGTAACTCTCGTTACATGTTATATCGGTTGAGTAAGGTTACTTTGTGGGGTATGGATTGATACATATATATCAAGTATGTATACGTGTATGTGAAGAAACGAACCTCTCGTACTTCGGTGGACGAGCATGTTTAACCGTGGGTGCTTTAACGAGGTTCTTGCCCCGTGCCTTCATGAAACAGCTCAGGTCTAATCTCGCTGCTGTGGTCTCGTTCAATCCGCTCTGTGACGTTATTACCGGTGCCTCCGACAGCGGACTCTCATTCAGCCTTAGATTACCATTTCGGTTCTTTCGTCTCTTATTGCCAGAGTTTCTCGGACGATTACTTCGCCGTTTCTTCCCTTGCTCAATGTACTTTTTTCTTTGAATTTTTATACGTTTACCTATCCTTGTTGAATCGATGAGCACCGTAGGATCATCTCCAACGTAAAGGTCTAGACGCAAATTTCGTATTTCTGAAATGAAAAAATGAACAAATCGAGAACGTGAGAGAAAAAAAAACACTCATTGTTGGCAAGATAAAGGATGTAACGATACTACTGAGACGAGGGAAACTTTTTATACGAAACTGCGTATATTTTTTCGAGTCATAAACCTGCGAAAAGCCTTAATTAACAGAACAAATCAAGAATGAAATGTCAATGGAGTAGAAAAAAAAAAGTATGACTTATAACTACGTTTTTAATTACCCTTAACACTCATTTATGAATAATATTTTATTTTTTTTATTTATGAAATGAATATTCATTTAATCCAAATGGTCCCTTTAATTTAGCCGAAAATACTACAAGGCTTGATAAATGCTCGTTGCAAATGTGGTCTATAGGAAGACTGGATTAATTTCCGTATGAAACTTCGCTATGATCATGAGCCACGGGTTTTACTGTTCATCTCGTGCATCGTGTACATAGCACGATCCCGTTGTGAACTGGAAACAAAGTTCCAAAAGCCCTCAAATTGCAACATGCCAGGGAGCATGAGGATATAACACGAGAATTGTGTGCAAGTGCTGGGCAACTCTCGCAGATAGTAAATTTCAGGCTAAAGTCTATATAAACATTGTCTATATTATACTGCAGAGGATATATAAAGTGTGCAGTGTCATTTGCGATCTACCGGTTATTCACTATTCCCAACAGTAATTGGCATATAGGTATGAAACCTATCGGATAAACGATAAACGCTAAGAGGGATCCATTGCAGATCAACGGTAAAATTAGTACACTCGTTACGTCCAGAAGGGCATAATCAACATTTTATTGGACAAAAGGATTATATCGTTCGAATTTTTCTCTAACAATACGAGAAATCACGATCAGAATTTTGATCAACGTCGAGGATTTTCACTCAATGCCCTCGAAATATGTAGTAAATCGTTACATGATTTTATTCAATAAACTCGTCCTTCAGCCTTAACATTTATTTATCAACAGCAGAAAAGGAGTCCTGGATTTCTCTTTTTCTAAATGATTTCAACATTTCTTTCTTTGAATGGAAAGGAACAAATTTAAAGCCACTAATTGTGGTGGTTTCAAGATCGGGTCGCCATCGGGGGACCATGCATTGTATTTTTTCTACATGTACCCAACGGATCCACTGTTTGCTAAAGCAAAAAAGCTTTGAAATTCTCAAACACATTTTACACATGGTATTATAATATAGCATCAAATAAATATCATACGTGGTTGTATATACACATATTCACTGTAAAGTATGGGATAACAGTGTGCTATAAGGAAGCGCGATGAACGTGAACGATAGCCAGAGCTCACGAAGGGTCAAAGTAGCCAACGGCGCGTGCAGCGTTGAGCCGATTTTTTTTCTCTGCCAACGACATACACATTGGTATGAATGTGGACCATTTTATGCTCAAACATAGCAAAGTAGAAACTCAACAAAGTGCAAGTTTTATCAATCCACCGGAATATGATTAAAAACTACATCATACTACAGGATTTACTTGTTTCATCAGATGATCATCCCTTATTTAGCCGAATATCTGATATATGCATAAATTCTATTCGTTTGATTTCCTCGTTGATTCAATCTCATTCAAAATGAAATTACAACATTTTGCGGCTACCAAAACCGATCGGAAGAGCTTGATCAATATTTGCGAAATAATTTAACCCCACTATTGAAATTTGAATGGTTTTTAGTTACCGATTCCAACTCCATTCCAACCACTTTTTGCAACAAAGGAAACAGAGTCTCTCTGAATTATAATGGCATGCAAATCATTAATGCCAGATATAAATTAAACTAAATTCAATTAAAATCCTTCAGTTCATGATTTTCTCTTTCATTTATTATGCGACCATTAAAATTTATATTTACACTAAATCCATATACTTATGATTGTATCTGCACCTGAAAACGTTGCCTCAGACGCTGAGGAAACCAAAGGTGGTTCATATTCCCACGAACTATCTTTTATGTATGTGAAGTATATATTGAAACATGTATGTAACTGCTTTTATATAATAGCCGGTCCCACCGGAGCGATTCGTTCTCAAGATCAAGGTGAGAAGATGATTCACGACTCGCCGAGTGTATCGAATCGCGACCAGTCACCCTTCCTAGACGATATAGTCCATATGTTTCGATTTCCGACCTATCGCAATGAAAGCCTCTATGTCTATGATATTTAAAAAAGAAAATAAAAGAAACGAAGTAACGATGAACGTAGCATCCCGCATCTTCCTTCTTCTTCAACTCTCTCCATATAGATGTATTTAAACTGATACATGGTTAATATACCTTTATGTATTCTATGGTATGCTGTAGTGACGGCGCCAGGACAATGACTTCGATAACGGACTCAACGATCCGTGGCTTATCGATGCTAAGAATCGCGATCCCGGCTCGCATGAACAAATGGAATGTGCGCTTTGACCGGTCACCACAGATAAAACTGTATATACCTTTTGCGTGTCGATGCTCAAGAAAAGCAAGACGAATATTCGATTTAGGGAGACGCCAAAAAAAAATTGATCATTTTCTTCAATGTTGCAATGAAATAGGTTGGTACATGGAGATGAAGTGACTTAAAAAATGATTTTGTTCTTCAATTTTCGCCTGAAACCTAAATGGGAGATTTACTGGGCGAGATAGGATATTTCATTTTGTAGCCGATTTATATTTTACTCAATAAGCTCACATTTCCTCAACGTTAATATTACAGCACGATAATTTTACGATTTGGATTCTCTCCGTTCCAACAGAAGTTATTACGAAAGTTATTAAATCTTCACCTAAAAGTGAAAGATTTAAGCATCCGTTTAAATTCTATTAAAAGGTTCTAGTGTCTACCAACCTCTGGTTTTATATGAGATGATTTCTGAAAACTGACTATAACCAAGTCGTTTGACATTTTGACCTAAATTTTCACACAAGCTGATATACTGGACAAGTTGAAAGATCGAGTTCCCTCTGAGCACGAAAAAGTCGATGAAAATATCTCCTAAAATTTTAGTCAAAAGTCCGTCGATCTCTAGGTTAATGCAGAAGTGTTCTACGAGCGATACACGCCCTTCTATAAACCAAAATACACGATGAAACTCTACGTCGAAAGGTTAATCGATTCTCGATTTCTATCACTCAAAGTTTTGCATAAACGATGATGAATAATATCGAACAAATATAAATTTCAATGAAGAATATCAACGATAAAGAGAGTAGAGAAAAACTGTCGCTGTTTCAAACAGCAGAAGAAAAAAATTGGTGAAAAAAATGCAATCGGTCAATTTATCGCCAGTTCCAATGCAAGCTCAGTGAATTTCTGGATATGCGATTAAATCAAGTTGCTTGACACTCAGTTAACTTATGGATGCCGATTGATGCAAGCTTTGCAATCCTCCGCTTAGATACAGGACTGAGTAGTGCGAGCAATGCTCGCAAATTTACCAGACGCACATATCTGCGTATGCTGTATATAAGGAGGATATACCATGCCACCATGGGAAGCCCAAGTGAGCCAAGATCGAAGAAGACTCTCGAGAATCTTCGAATACGAAAACTAGTACGATCATCGAAATTCTGAAACTGCATATATCGGTAATTCTCGTAGTTTCTCTTGAACCGGAGATGCAGGCCCTCACGAATCTATTTCAATAACTTCGAACCGATCCATATTCGCATTCCCTAACTGCGTATACATTCATACAGGAATTCCAAACATCATGGAATTAGACATTGATGACAATTGGACACTCTTGGTATTTAAATAACATTTAACTAGAGTAAGTGCAGCATATTAGGAATTACAGTTTGATTTTAACGAAAATAAGTTACGTTTCAAGAAATATGATGAAAAAAATTGCTGTAAAATTTTGAACAACTATCGAGTTTAAGTTATCGTGAAAATCAATATTTCACATGTGCTCCATTTTACTGAAATTTATTTGCATGGAGTAATGTAAATGCATCAAAAGTTCATGCCTTTTGGGTGGTTGCATTATGGAGTTTTAGGATGTTACCAACGTTCAGCATATCGGATCTCTCAGCCCTGATGAGGCAAACTGCGTGTATTATTTGCGAAATGTCGGCAATGCGTTGAAACTCTACACGGAAACTACCCGGAAGTGATTAACTTTTGTAACAATTACGGCCCAACAATAGTGCCTCGTACGTGGAATTCAAAAATGTAATTAAAAATCGTGATCTGGGGCAGAAAAAAATGTCAATGGTTCGCGCAAACTGTAATAATTGTGAAGTAAATGAAGTCGTAACATTTGACGCTGATGTAACTTGACGTTACATTTGATCGGCTTAATTGATCTACTTTGTATTTTGGAATAAAATTATCGCATGATAACTGCTAATAAAAAAATGGACTTTTATTGTAGAAAGACAAATTATATTGAATAGTTATTGCCTGACTTGATTGATTCTCATATAAAATCATGCATGTAGAATATGAATTCAATGATATATGTCATGTTAACGTTATAGGTTCGCTATTGTCAGTCATAATCGATAAAATGTCAGTCATATCGATAAAAACTAGATGGGGTTGAAAATGTGATCATACTCTTCAAATATCTGTATACGTTTCATACGTTCGATTAACGTGAAATCTGCATTGTATCGAACTGTTGAATATCTTTTGTACGTTGCTAGCAATTTCCGTGGCTAAAACGAGCGTAGATCGAGAGAACCGTCAGTATCTACGATAATTGAGTCGCTCTCGACTCTCATTTCGTCCCGTTCGTTCAAGCATCCCGCTGAAACGCGACAAAGTAAAGAGAGGAATCGTGCCCTGGCGTCGGTCTTTTTCAGTCCAGGCGATCGAGGATTTACGCACTTATACTGTTATTGTACTCTCGTGGAATGTTAACCCTCACCCCCATTTCTCTTCGTGTACTTCATTCGCCGCACGAAAGTCCAAGAAATCGTGAAACGCTCGCACTCTTGATAAATTTATGTCTAGGCACTCACCGCAAAGCTTTTCCCACGGAAGTAAAGCTGTACAAAAGCGAGGCAAACGCTCGTATAAATTATTTGCCCCGAGTGAGTCTGTAAAACCAACAAAACCTTTTCCTCTACGATGAGAATTCGAAATGTTATCGTACAGCGAGTTCGGGGCAAGTTCGTGTGTTTATAAGGATGTGAGTAAGTCCTTATTGGAAAAAGATTACAGAATACACGTGAAGGAAGCAAACAATTTTTTTATTTTGTAGCAAATAATAGTGATATTCTAAAAAATTCAAAGACTTGACATGGCTGAAAAACCAAATGTTAAAACATTCAGCACTTTACTCGAGTGTTGAACAGAGTCATTGAAATCAGAACAAAAACTATTGGAAAGCTGTCAGAGCTATACAATAAAGATTTTTCATAATTAAAAGCACTTTTCATGTAATATTTATGGCGCCAACAGTTTCTCCAAAAAGAAATCCGAACGCTACCAGATATAATTTTATCAACAACAATGAACAAAAAGAATGAAGTAGAATATTGAAAAACATACAGAATTTTTTATTTTCCACTGAAGAGGGCTGCAACCAAATTCGATTACGGGCAAATCGGTTGGATAGTTTTGAAAATATTCCAGACTTCCTTTTTTGAAAAACTGTACACACAAGTAAAAAAAAATGTGGAGTTAACCGCGATGACACTTTAAAAGTAGCCACGTTCCTTGAGTGCCCTGCTGCATATGTTATTTATGCATTTAAATTTGACATGTTTACCGTTATTGAAATGTTGAACTTTTGAAAAATGTCAAAATCCGTAATGGATTTTATTCGAACCTGCCAAATGATTGATTTTCTTCGAAACATATAAACCTCGAAATCCTTTTACACGCATTAAAAATGACGGTGAAGGTGTAAATTTAGGGTATTTCGATGATTCGCTTGCGGGCTCTGACAACGTGCAATAAACATTTGATGGATCACCCGTTGGTTTGATCCGTATGATCAACGATCTTTGCTCACCATCTGCATGCTTCGCTCTCGCCCTATACGAGCACGTCGTTCGTATCATATAAGTGAATCTTGCGTCATGCATATCAGTCTCGTAATTGAACTCTTGCGGCTCACCCGAAGGGGATCGATCGCGAGCAATGCACGCGTACACGCGTGTCTGCCCTACAGAACGAAGCAAGCTCCAAGATGCATTTATGCATCATCCAAGCGAATGTCACTCGAATAAACCAGATGTGATCTCATAATACATTGTACATGCGATTCCCAACTCGTCATTCTCGCTCTCTTGCAACCATGATTAATCGAATGACATTTGCCTTCAAACATTCGTTCCGCAAAATCCGATACAATTTATATATTGAGAAAAATTGCTTAAAAGACGATAATAATCTTTGTGTTAATGTAACATTTCGTCAGAATTTTTTTTCTCCATAAATTAAATTGGTGTCATCCGTTCTTTGGTCCCTGAATATGGAACTATTGATTGATCGATGTAAAACGGAAAAAAAACGTAAAAGAATCCAGTCTTAAAAATTGTGCATCAGAATGAGTCCATTGATGAGCTTTTTGATGTTACTTCTGATTTTGTCGTCCCTAAAATCGATTCGCAATACTGATCGACCAATGAAACGGCGTACGCAAATTGCGATTTTCTATCGACTCAACCCTTCGCCTCGAGTGGATGGAATAAACGAGAACCGTGTCTCTTGACCCCATCAACGATCGGCGATACACGACCTCGACACATGATGCGGTCGTAAAATTCTCTCAACTTTTTTATTACTTGTTTATGTTTATTTCATTGTAGAATTTCTTAAGATGCATGCACGTGTATAAAAACCAATCAAAATTAACGAAAACACCATGTCCACAAAAACACGATTTTTTTTACACCATTCGAGTTTTTAAAATTATATTTTTTATTTTATCAACAAAAATAAGGCTCATAAGGTTTCCGACTTGAGGGAATTCTGTGAATGAAATTTCTTCCATTTTTTTTACAACCATTTGTCTTTTTGAAGATTCAAAACCGAAGGGCAAATGCGCTTTTTCAAAAGATTTTTCAAAATTTGAACTGGATGGTAAATGAACAGTGCGACAAATAAAAAAAAAAAAAACACGTAAAACGTATTACAGATATCAGCCTTTCGATAAGCGAGTCTATCCATTTTCCAAGGTGTGCTATAGAGCGGTGCGAAATAATTGTTCAAACGTTTTTCACACGGTATTAAAAGAGCTCATTTAAAGTTGGCTTGCATTCCTCCTCCAAACTTCGTTCGTGTAATTTGAGAGGACGTTAGTCTTTTTTTAAGTCATAATTGGCTTTTAAAATTTTGTTGAACATGTGGAACAGTATGTCAACCAGGGTTTCAACTTTTAAAATCGTACTTCTTTTTCTGGGATTTAATGTTATCGGATCGTACGCCAAACTCGAAGTGGTACAAAGCTGGAGATATTTGGAATTTCAATATGATTCCCTCGCAGAAGAAGCCCAGGCTCTAACGGATGGTTCCTACAATTTTAGGAGTAGCATTCCTATCGACGTTATTCCTACACCGGGTATGAACCAACATATTTATAAACAAAATAATCGTAATTATTTAATCCTCAAGGACAGCCATTTTTTCGCAAAATTCATTATTTTATCAGCGCCCAAAATATTAAAGAAAATCCTTCGTTCGCATCACGCCACATTTTCAAGTAAAATTTTTTTGAGACACCATTTTTTTACATCGACACGTTTTTTTTGTATTTGCAAAATTTTGGATCTGAAAATACGAACGTCTCATTTTCGTACGCAATAGATAAATGTCATCATTGAAAAGAAGACAATTTTTCAAAACCTGTCTAGATTATTTTCGACTATTGAACGACTAGTGAGAAAAAACCGGCAGTCGAAGTGGGTAATTATAAGTTCATTAAAACTACTAAACAGCCGTGCAATTACTGCCAACTACAATCAACTCTAATTTTCTCATTTCTCTTGAATGAACGATGATAGCAGGGGTAAGTGTCCCCAGGTTCTCCGCAATAGAGTTCAAGTCATATTTTCGCACCTATACATGGCCATTTAATCTAAAGTCAGTAAAAAATTGGACATAATGTGTGTTATATGGTTGCGAAATTATGCCCTGAATTTGGTGGCATAAAGCTCGAGGGCACTTACCTCTGCAATATGATTTTTTAAATCCAATATAAATGATAACAGTAGATTTATTGCAATGCAGCAGAGATCGAGAATAGTAAGTCATTTTTTTAGACTTGTAAATTTTCTCCCCACTCGGTAACAATTATCGCTCTATTCTCATTTCTCATGAAATTGGAAAAGGCAGACTACGAGTCGGAGGTTGGCGAATGGGTGTTTTTCACTCCATAATACAGAAATTATTTAAAAAAAAAAAAAAATTAGCAAATGCAGTCAAATATATGGACTTCGATATAATGGACAATTTATATCGAGCAGACACGTCAATGAACAAAAGATTTAAACAAACGCAATAACACGTCGAATTTTTTCAATGCGGTATAATTATTATCAGTTGATCAACTATCACGGGACTGTCCTAAAATGTCTTGTTTCTCAGGGGGTAAGATGTTCCTGACAGTCCGAAGAGTAAAGGGTGTGCCAGCCAGTTTAACGACGGTGATAACAGATAAGAAGGGTGAAGGTGGTGGTCCTTTGCTAAGGCCTTATCCTGATTGGTCGTGGGCAAATCCGAAAGATTGCAAAAGTATAATCGGAGCTTATAGAATGGATGTGAGTTCCTCAGCATTTTTAACATTCTAACTAAATATTCGTTATTATTAATGTTATTATTATTATTGTTGTTGTTGTTATTGTTATTATTATCAATGCACACACAGCTAGATAAATGCAATCGTCTTTGGATTGTCGACTCTGGAAAAATAGGGGATAGTCTCGTGTGCCAACCGAAAATATTAGCGTTCAATACTACATCCAATGAAGTAATTACGAATATTGAGATACCGAATAACGTGGCCTACGGTGAGAACGGAGGATCACTTTTTGAAAATATCATCGCCGAAACTGAGGGCGCAGACTGTGCGAAGACTAACGTAATTATTTTGCGTTTAATTGTTTATCAATATTTACTTTTTCTGACGGTTTATCGGGAAGATTATAAAAAGACTGATCGCGATGACATCGAAATGAAATTACTTACTGAGGGTACGAAATAGCGAGACGATTTTTTTTTTTTTTTTTGCTAACTGTGGATCCCACGTTGGATACTCTCGTTAAAAATGGTTCAAAGTGTTTCTTCGAGTAGTCAATATTGTTGATATTAATACGACAAAAATGTTTCCATAATAGAACTGACACGTGACACACTGGCTCATTCACTTATATTGACTACTCGAAACAGACATTCAAACGGGTTTAATTGATGCTCGGCGCGATAAATATTGGAAAACGAGTAGTTCAAGTTCAAACCAATAGAGTAAGAGTTAAAACGAGGTAACACATCCTCAACAACGTTAGATGTATAACATTGTTCGATTAAATAAGCAAATATTGACTCGAGGAAATATTGAGCTATCGATTTGTAGGATACACACGTTATGTTCCAGGTCAAGTGAACCACACACAACTAAAAATATCCCACCTACACATATTCCCTGAATTTGATATCCTGAACGAAAATTTCGAAAAAATGAATTACAGTAATGAAGTTATAAATTAAAATAATTAAATAATGATACACGATAAAAAATCAAAATAATAAATTCACTTTTCTTTGAAATTCACATTTTCACAAGAGATATTATTATAATTACGATATTAACGATCATTTGTTATTGGCTACATTTTTTGACACAAGTTATTGTGGCCTCAATTGTGGAAATTCAACTATTTTTTATGTATTTTATGATTTCTGATACGTTGACATTTTTGGGCCTTTACGAGCCCATCCCTGCCACTCTTTTCCAACGATTCCTCTTTTATTTCAGTATTATTTTGTTACTTGTGGAAAGTTTCATTAAAATTTCTTCATTTCGATGTAACGACGCACAGCATCCTTTAATGAGTAGCATTTAACGCACGAGGTTTGTATGCAATTTGTAGATTTATCTAGCGGATGCAGAGGGAAATGGCGTGGTAATATGGAACGGTGATGCTTTCTGGCGAGTTCCTAGCCCAGCTTTTGAGCCGGATCCGAGTGCAACAACGTTCACTGTAACTGGTAGCAAGACCATTGAGAACTCTCATGGCGTTATAGGAATGGCTTTAACGGCCGAGCCTAGTCCACTTGATCGTCATATGTACTTCCGACCATTATCTTCTTACAACATGTTTGACACGAAGCTAGAGGATTTGCATCTTTATAGGACAAACCCAAGTCCACTTCCATACACCAAAGAACCTGCCACATTACCGGGGCAATCAATCGCTCACTCATTGGCCAATCAACAAGTTCTATTCTTCAGTTCGGTAAAGGACAGCTCGATTTTGTGTTGGAATCGTCGCAACGAATTCACTTCGGCACATATTGTTAGTAAAATTGACGTTATTATGGAAATTATCTTTTCACGAGTTCATTGTTTACTCACGTGTCATCAATTATGATCGAAAGTTTCACTTCAATTAAATTAACATTTAATTGTGTGTATAAATTCCGAGGTTTTAATTGATTGTAAAAAGGATCACAAAAAAAATTTCGAAAAAAAAATTTCGAAGCCAAACAAACGGATTCATCTTTCGTATCATTTTTCTGTTCTAACATGAACATCAATAATTACAAATTTTTTGGAAGGATTTCATGAAGAACATAATGAATAGCTATTTGTCATTTTTCAGGTAACAGTCGACCAAAATTCCGAAACTCTTAACTGGGCATCCGGCCTCAAGGTTCTACCAAAAAATGGCTCGAAAAATTTGAAACTTTGGGTGCTTACCAACCGTTGGCAAAATTTCCAAAATGGGTATAACCCCGCAGCGACTTCTCGAGGCCCCATTGACGAAGAATTCGTAAATGTCAATTTTAGGATTCTCTCTGCTAACGTCGACGACCTTATAAACGGTACACTTTGCGCATAGAATGTACAAACATCTGTATCAATTCATTTACTGTCTCTGTTTATCGATTATAGTGGCGTATGAAAATTCAAATTTCATTTTAATTAAAAACAAGCTTTGTTATTGTGAATTTGAAAAATATACAGTGGCTCATTTTATGTTTTTTTCCTGGCCAAATATTTTATATTTCGTTTATCGTTGCATAATATTTAAGATTTTTCAAAACCACGGGTGGTTATTCAACACGAAAAGATTTCATTGTTGCTTCTGCGACGATAAACAAAAGAAAACGTGATTGAAATAGATCGGATCCAGATTTGTATTTGTATTTTTCAAGATCGATTAATGTGAAGCCAAAGGAATAAATAATTATTATTTTATTCATTATTATTCATGATGAATTACATAATATTTGCAACTGTGACAAAAGCCATCATTTTTCATTGAACGACGAACTCGTGAAGCAGTATCGAAGATTATTGATCTCTGGTAGCCGAGGAATTCTTTATGAATTCCTTTGTTCAGATGGTTAAAAAAATCTTTCGCATTGTTTCGACTTTACGGGTAGAAAAAAACGAACCCAGGACGATTACTCCGACGAGAGTTTCCTGGCTGTTATTTTCCAATAGAAGAGTCTGTAAACTTGATCGTTCGTTCGATGCCTGACTCCCCTTTTTGTTGCCGCATTCACTGGCCGACCAAAGTTTGCTGTTTTTCATAATTTTTTTTTCCTACGTAATGGTATTCTTCTAAGAATAGTGCAACTCTAGATCCACCAATAACAATCAGTCCCTCAACAATATTCCAACGTTTATTACAGGGGGCATCTGAACGACAGGAGTTTTCCAGAAATCATTGTCTTTGAAACCAGTGAATGGATTTAGAGTCGGTCAAAATTCATCAGTTAACTCTTCAGTTCTTCAGTTACCTTTAGATATAAGAACTCGGACTCGTATTCCCTGGATTCCGGGTTCAAATTAAACTCAAACACCAATGAAAACGTAAAGATTTTTTCAATCTTTGCGATGTCTGAGCTATCGATACTGATGGGAGCCTCCCATGGATGGTTCTTATCATGCGGATGTGAGACTTTAGTCACATTCAGGCAAGCCAATTGTATTAAGGATAGGAAAGTGTGTCTGTATGATTAAACGCTTCTAGTGGCGATGCTTGAGCGTGCTCACATTACCACCCGAACGAAATGGTTAATAGTTGCCATCAATACCGACAAGCTTTTCTGCAGATTCTCTTCCCAAGTTCGTGAAGAAGCGATGGGCGTAACGAGGAAATATATGATTCACGAAACCCGAATGAAAAAAAATGACAATAATAATTGAGTCTCCTGTCGTGTCACAGTCACTTTCGTGACCTTTATATTAACAGCTTTTCGATAAATAATGAAGATCACTTCTTACTCGTAAAATGTGTACCCAAAGCAGGTTTTTTCCTCTCCAGAAACGTTGTGAAATTTGTACAAAACATGTTTGAAAAAATAGTGCTTTCGTTTGCTATAGAATGTGTGCTGAGCGAAAAAATCTGTCATCAAACAAACGAGATTTTATTATTTTTAGTTCGCATGTCAGAGATAATGGGCAATGCCACGAGGAAAAACAACTAATCTCTTCAACTGTTCTCATGGTTCTGCAAATGCAATCATGTTTTCCAATGGAATCATGTATGGACGATGTCTGTTTGTGATCCTTTGGAATCTGACGAATGTCGGAGAGAAAAAGAGCAGAGTATAAAAAAAGAGAAGAGAAGAAAAGGATGATTGATATCGTATGTATGTAAATCGAATCGGTTGGTGTCGTTTGCGTCCATCAGTTCAATCCATCGCTGGGCTATTCGAGCTTCGGACAAACGCCAAATAATTAATACCGATCTATATTGTTCGGTGGCAACGGTGTTGTACACAAAGTGGTGAAAGACACAATACAGGAGCGCAAACGAAACCATCAGAACGAGAATGCGAATGAAAAAGCGTGGGAAAGTTGAACGTCCTTGTATGATGTACTAAAAACGCGAAAGGGCAGCCCTTCAGCGAAGTTTACATCGCCACCGCTCTCGTTATCAAAATTCGTTCATGCGTTCATGTGCCTCCGGTATATTGTGTAAAACGAAAGCCACTCGAAAAAAAAAAAAAAAAAAAAAAACAACCCTTATGTGTACGAGAACGCATAGACGTCAAAAAAATGGAAGAATACGTGAAGCGTCAAACTTGTCAACATAGACGCACGGATTTTTCAAATTCCATTATATTTTTGTACGTTTCACAATGTTTTTGTTCTTTTTATTTTTTTGTTCGTTCTCTCCAGTGCGAGACTTTGGTTTTCGTTATATTTTCTCTCTTTAAACGGTCCGTCGAATTCGCGGTTTTGGGTCGGAAAACGGAATGGGAAATTAATTTGTCGCTCGGGTAAACCACCACCCGCATGATGACTCATCCCTCTCATCCTCCCTTCTTTTTTCTTTTCCTTTCTCTCTCTCTCTCTCCCGCTCTCTCTCTCTCTCTGTGCGTATTTCCAATTCTCCCTCAAACGGCATTTCGACTCTCCCCAGAATACTCTTTAGAAGAGTAAATGTATAATGCTCCGTGTAATGCTCACGATTATTCCTCATTTCAACCCCTTGCCTCACTAATGAACAATCCATTCATCGATCGTTAAATTATTTGACCTTAACGAGATATCAATAGCCCGATAATTGAGATATCACCTTGACACCTTGAATTTGCATGTCTTTGCATAATTTATACTCAATTAACGCTCGAGGTTTATCAATAAAAACGAGGACAGATGGTTGTTGTCGGTGATCATCGCTCATTACTTTTTTTTTTACATTTTTCACAGACTCTAATTCAACCTTTCGAGCCATACCGTTTTCTCAATTTTTTTTAAAACAAACACCACCGTACAAAAATGTTGCACTAATTCTTATATTTATGAGCGTCCCAGGAACGTACGTAGAAAATCGCAAGATTTTAAATAGTCGTTTAATCATTTTTAAATCTCCAAGAAAAATAGTTGTGACAGATAAGTCTCAATTCGGCTCGAAAAGTTAATTACTGGTCAATATTTATTCGTTGAATAAATCGAATGTCTTGGAGATTTATAAGAACAAGGTTCAAAGCTACAATAGAGAATTTCGGCACTTACCATAAGGCACGCATTCTGGAGTGGGCACGTTCCATTGGTTAGAGATACACGTTGCGATTTTACGACCCTTTAACTTGTGACCTTCGTTGCATGAATATATCACTTGTCTGGTGCCGTCTTCCAATATTCTTTCGATGAATTTACCCCCCTCAGGTGGTCGGACTGGTGCACACTCCGGAAGCAGCGAACCTATAATTTGACAAAATTATTTTATTGATCGAAGCGCAACATATCGAAGCCTAGAAATTTTTGCAAATTTATTATCGGTTTTGCGCTTTATTTGTTGCAGGATTTTTTAAATTTTGTTACACAATACGAATCCCATGCATGATATGAGTCTCTTATGACTATCACCAAAAAAAAAAAAAATAGAATAAACGAATAAATACACACATCAATTGAATGACGTTTGTAAATTGAATTCGTAAAAGATAACAATTGAATGACTGTGAAAGAAAACGTACAACTATGGCCTGCGATATAGCATGCGGAAGAACTGAAACTCAATCGAAGTGGAGTGGCAAAAAAGATTGAAATAATTTTCAATCCAAACTTTGATAAGACAAGCACTCCGAACAAGTTATAGAAAAAACTCTCAAGAATCACGGTAGAACGATAAAAGCAAAACCATCCTATAAAGTATTAACATCTTTATTTCTCTCTGGATATCGTTCGATACGTAACACATATATATGTTTATAGAATGGAATGAATATTCATTCCGTTACTCAGATTGAATCGAACAATTTCTTAAGAATTCTGTAATAAATTATCATTGTATGGCGTCCGGTAGGCGCCGCTCATTAAAAATGTACTTTACGATCAATGATACGTGTGTATAGCATCGAAAGATACACTTTTTGCTTTTTTATTGATACTTTTATCTTTTTTCAATCTTCTGACAAAATCGCCGGCTAAAAATCACGAAATTTCAACAGGAAACCGCTTAAACACAATTTAAAAATGGATTTTACGATTTTTTAACGAGGGAGTTATTTTCGTTACTAATTATTCGACACTAGAATATAAATAACATAGAAAAAACGATTTTACATTTTTTTGCTCCTGCATGAATGGAATCCCGGGCTTTCGAAAAAAAACATCCAGTCTATCAAACATCGAGTAAACAAAACAATATCGAACTAACAAAAATGAATCGTCTCCACAGGAATATAAGATTTTGACAAAATTCTAAACGAAAGTGTTTATTAAAAAATTGTATGTTGTTTTGATCATGATAAGTTGACGAAATTCCTTTACATTTGCAAATGCAGAACTCTAAAAATGATTCATTTTGAAAAATCGTTTCCTGGATCTCATCCACGTCGTATACCATCTACGGAATAATCAAGCTCTAGTATATAAAAGTGTTTACTTATTTTATCTGATCGGGATCGAAGGATTATGGATATAAAAGTGAAGTAGAGTTAAGTGGGTGCGTCAGGTATCCGTGAACACGGTGGCTACTGGTCGAGGGATGATAAGAGTCGATTTTGGGTCGTACGAGAGCCAGTCTCGACAACAGCAGACAGTTAATAGCTTAAAATCGCTCCCGGACTTTCTCTAAGCTATCATTATAAAATGTAGTCAAATTTTTTTTTGCCTTTGGCTACGTCATCGGCGAAAAAAAAAATATTAATTCCGATCGATTTTTTGTGAAGAGATTTTTGAGAGCCGTTAAAAATGTGTTTATATTCACAAAAAGAAGAGGGGTCGAGATTAAATTTTAATAATCCTGAGGTAACATAATATGCTTTTCGGCGCTCTTTATGGGATAACAGCTTCTAATCGGCTCGCGGCGAAACTCTCTTCACGTTGACCACAAGAGCAATAACAAAGCCCTAGGATGCTCTTTCGACGAGCTCTTCGGCAGTACCGCGTTAAGGCGGAGATTTTCGAGTGTTGCATGTTACTTTCTGTGTGTGTGTCTCTCTCTCTCTCTCTCTTTCTCTCTTCCTCTCTTTCTCTCTTCCTCTCTTTCTCTCTTTCTGTCTCTCGTTTTCTTTTGGCCTTTTTTTAATGTATAGTGAGGTAAGCTGAGAGCTTACACTCGACCAGAAAACATGCGCAGTTCCTATGGTGGACCTCGACCTCACCGCGAGTAATAGCTTTTGCTCGTTAAACCATCATCTTGGACCACCCTCTGAACTCCAACAAAAGGTTATCGAATATATATCCTACGAAAACGACATACACGTTCATCCAACATCCATACCACATGTTCCTGTCGTTTTCGCCAAATTTCACTGACCGCATTAGCACGACAATGACATATTCACGTATTAACAAATATCAACAGACTGACAGGACCGCAAGATTGTTACTGTTTACGTCGACATTCAGTGTCTGGATATTCTTTTTTTTTCTTAATTGAAAATCAGTCAATTTACGATGGAAATTATGCTCGGAGCAGTGTGCACTTGGTTGACAATTTGGTTAAAATTTCCAACATTCGATTCATCCCAAATTCAGTTATTTTCTACACCCAGAAAAAACTTAATTCGAGACGAGGATCTAATTGAATAAAATACACGTTTTTTTTCTTTCTCTCACGACCCATAATAAAGTTAACTAATTAACTTTAAGAAATATTTTCTTAGAAAATTAGCAATCGTCAAGTCATCCAGTGCAACTGCAACGTATACCACGCGAAGTTGTTTCATTTGAATGTCAGCGAATGCGAGTTGAAATACGAATATGCAAAAAATTATGAAATGCTAATAATTCATACTCGGGGAATCGCCTGGCAGGCGATTTTGAAACTCAGTTTATGTCCGCTTAAGTTTCTCTACATAGAGTCGACTCTCAAATGGTGGGATCAAGAGACTGTGGAAGAAAAAAAGCAGATTAAGAGCATTTATTCTGCAACTTTTATCTCATCCTCCTACTTCTGGTTCGCCCTTTAATTGGCACGGCATTCCAGTGAATCGAATTCGTCGATAATTTGCCCGATCGTAAGAGCGTCGACAACGACGACTGAAACGTATGAGCGGGTGTTGAATTTCACATCGACTCTCTCGCTCTCAATGTCTCTTACTCGTATTTCCTATCCCGCTCGGAGCTTGTATTAATCGAATCGTCTAATGAGTGGAGCCACCATGATCGGTAATTAATATTCATTGATGCGTGAATTTCGATTCTACCATCGCCGTCAAAATCGTCCATACTGCATTCCAACTTTACACGTCGGTAACAATTCCTTAATTTATATGTATAATGTATACATTCGTTCGAATATTTACGCGGTATTTATTGTCCTACTATTATAATTTGGCTCCTCACTCCCCTAATTATCTGAATTTTATCTCAAATTATTTTCTATAAATATCAAATTGAAAATAAATGCATGAAAAACTCGTTGTGCAAAAGTTTTCAGCTCGACAATTGGGAATTAATTGGATAATGATTGCGCGATCAGTGTATCGTTGATTTTGTCATGTGACTATTTGGGATTTGGTCACTAAAGGATCGCCAGTGTCTGATTGAGCAGGCACCACTGCAAAAGAACCAATGTTATAAAAAGGGTGTAAAAATCATCTCGGTTTAGAACGAATGTGACAGTAAATCGTAAATTTGCTGAACGACAAGCCGAGACAAGACGATGTCTCAATCGAGCTAAATGTTATGGCAACGTGATCAATGATGAGTCTTATGCCATATTGTGAAAAATTCACATATATATCTCGAAGAAAGAAAGTGCGAATGAGCGAGAAAGAGAGGAAGAAAGGGAGGGGGAGGGGGGGGGGGCAAAAAGAGAGAAGAACACTGAATCGTGCGGTTGCTCTCGCACTATGGGCGTGGCTCATATATTTCTCTCGAAGGAGGAATATATTTTACGAGAGACGCGACCAGGAGATAAAAATTCACGCGAAAGCTCTGAGCGAGAGATGAAACGCACAAGAACGATGAGGAATATACATATATATGTGTTTTACAGTGCCTGTGTACAAATCCGAGGCAACGCAGCCTTTAAGAAGATTTACACTCTTCCGAATGACCGCAAAGTATTTTTTTTTTTTTTAATTTTTTTTTTTCTCACTGCTAATAATCTTCTCTTCCATAATCTGCCTTTAATGTCTGCACACGTTCATATATATTAGTGCTTCACCTGCTGCTATATTTGCTTTCGTCGTTTTGTTTTAATAACCTGCTGAAAATAGTCATTGGGAACAGACACATCTCGTCGGACCAATGTTAATCGGTCTGATTACCGTCCAATAACTCCCGCAATCCTGATATCCTAAGGCAATGAATTTATTAACAAAACCGTAACTCCAGTGGATGTAGCAATGAAAAAGAACTTATTTGAATTGCTGGATAAACTTGATGATGAAAGAATGAAAAAAAAGTTTCACCACACGGCATCTCGATAATAAATATAATTTTATATTATAATTGCATGGATTTCATTTTTAATAAAGTTTATAAACATCCGCATATTTAAACTATTCATAAGAATTTTATTTTTATCGCTGAAATAACATCAAAATTATGTTTTGAATCAACGCAATACCATAACATTATTTTCCATAATAGAAACAAACTCATGGATCATAGTGAGAGCAGAAATAGACAGTAGTTACAAATTGATCAATGTAAACGGAGAGGTGCTGATGTTTCAGGTACACAGGAATTTTTAATCAAAGCTCGAAAAGGTCAATTGCATAAATCTATAAATAGTACGGTGCACATAATACGGGCTTTGGAAATCCTTTACTGGAACGTGTGCAATCCAAACGAATCTCGTTAATAATCCCCAACAACCCGAAAAAGTTCAATACCATTTTACCACAATCTGCAGTTATTCAACTCATATTTCACAAATGATATACATTCCACGCCATTTAGCGGAGCCGTGACATCCGATTTTTTCAATTTTTTCGACTTTTTTCTATAAAATAGTATCCAATGCAAGGGATATTCCCAGCAATTTTGAGATTTTTTTTTGCACGTATTCCAGAAGTTACAATTTTCCGAAAAATCCAGATCCCAAATCCCAAAAAAATTATTTACTATTGTGACGAATAACCGAAATCGAATATAATAATTTTTGGAATCACGTATGAAAAAGATGAAAAAGTAATTCACGGAATCCTGCAAAAGCTATAAACGCAACGACCTCAAAGTCCACGTGACTTGTCAGATGTATCGACGTTTTAAACGTTGTAAGGGTTCAAGATTGAAACTAAAATTCTTGAAAAGTTCAACATGAAATCAAGCAAACCACTTATTCGTAACGACGAAGTCGATTACGACGACCGATTCGTATCTTTGTTCGAAATTTGAAAGAACCGATCGTTTGCACTGAAAAAAGGAACAAGAAATCATATTATATTTTCTTACTCTTTGGACCATCGTTTCATCCTCTAATATCGTTTTCCTTGGAGAGGCATGTTTGCTACGCAAGTTCAAATATTGGCGAACGTGTCGATGTGAATTACTCCGAACGCGCTTCGGGGATATTTATACTTTCACTTGTGAACGAAGTAAAAGCAATATTGCGGGGAAAAAAATGAAATAAGTTTTGGCTTCGACCAGGCCTATTTTGTCAACGACACACGTTGCATACAGTGATATTATACTTTTTGTTTCAGCTTTATATCTAAGGGGACCCTCCCCCCGAATCCAGGAAAAACGGTTTTTTACCTTCCCATACGTTATTCATATTTCAAATCATTTTTATAATTAAAAAATTTTTATAAAAATTTACTTATCCACGGCAGAAGAACCAAAAGCATGGATCGCCTAATGCATTTTTTTTTTACTCACATTATGCTAATTAGTTTAGTTTTTTTATAGTTACTGATGTACAAGGGTTTCGTATATATCACTGGTTTAAATTGAGGATTCTCTTCATTCTGGTATTGAACTTTAACCGCAATGTGGATGCGCGTAAAGGAAATTTGATAGCAACTAGCAATAATTCTGCGCTCAACGCATCCTGTTAAACTCATAGGCAAGTCTGAAGGGATAACTCCACCGATACGCGTGAATCATCGCTCCTCGATACACGTATCGTTTTGTAGTTACATATATATATATATAACATAAATATATATGTATGTTTTGAGGTTCCTGTATCGTGATACCCGGAGGTTGTGCTGCAGTGCACAAGCAAATCGAGTTCAATCATTTCAAGCCCGCGAATACATCGGTGCAACGATTCATGTATATTCTTGTGTTATATACATATATATGTGTGTGTATACTATAGATATGAAGGAATCCAACCGAACGTCAAGTGTTACAGATAGTATTCACAAATCATAGCATTAGTCGCGATTAAGGCGTAATAAGCGTTTCGAACGTACTCGTGTATCCTCTCATTTCCTCTCGAAACTCGTACCAATATATAAGCAAACTGCTGCACATATCACAATAATATGTAGGCGATGCTTCTTACGCAGTTTATCGGCAACCAGTGTGGCTGTCATATCGAATTCTGGTTCATTGAAATATAGTACAATGAATAAATATTGTTTTAGTACTTTACATACTTTTCAATTCCTATTTTATTTTCGTTTCCTTTCATTCGTGTTATTGCACATTTAAAAACTTTCCCATATGTTTTGAATAATAATTGTGAATTTTTATTCTGCGCATAAAATTGTAACAAGGAATTCTTTCTGCTTCGTCGTCAAAATTTGAATATCGTTGCTTGAATTTTCATTCGAAATGATTCAATGATTTAGATTTATTGATGTTCCAACCCTCGATCGAATAATCTAATGCTCATGGTTCAATACCTTAATGGAATATTTTCCGTCAAATCGTATCGGGAAAAAAATATTCCGCTTTTTCTTGATTCGTTACAAGTTTTTACTAATTTATTATTCATTTTGTAAATAAGGCTGATTAAGTTGACGTGACATTGCTTGCAATGCATGAAATACGAAGGGCTACATCGCTTAAAGAAATGTCGTCAGTATACAGCGCAATATATTTACATGCTCACGTTTGAAATATACAACTCCTAAGGTATACATCGTATGGATTTGTATTGTGTACATAATGTGTTTCGTTATAATGTAGGTAGGTAGGTAGGAATTTTAGATGCATACCCTTTTCGGGTTTTTACATATTTCTCTATTATCCTCTTTCTTTGCTTTTCCTCAATTTTTTTGCCTCTACCCGGACCTACATTTTTACGTGGGTTCCGAACCACGGAGAGAGCAGTTTAAGACACTTGGAAAAAATCCATTGGTGTCGGCGGGAATCGAACCCGCGGGCCCACGGGGTGTGAGCCGGGCACGTTACCACTATGCCACTGCCTCTCTCTCTCGTTATAATGTAAATATATCTATAGATTTCGTGAGGGCTTTTTACAAGCTGGGTGGTCCATTTCTCTCCTTCCCTTGTTTGCAGGTACGGCCCAAAGAGAAGTTTGAAACGTTCATACGACAGAGCTCCGAGTCACTCTTGACAATTCCTCGTCCCCCTGCTATCCCTCATCGACTTAAACTTTTGTCACTTATTATCTCAGCAGGAAAAAAATCCTCTTCAACCATTGGAAGCAGAGGACTTGACGTATATCTCTTCACATGGGTCAGAGATAAATTTTACTCTTACACCGGTTACGATCAGAGTATAGTTTGGTCTTAACTCACTGAGGATGAACAAAAAATAATGTCATCAATTCTCTGCTACAGTTGTCTTTTAATAAATCAAGTCTACCTGCTAATGACAAATCGATTTGGCGAAGAGGACGACTAGTTAACGGAGCTTAGTCACATAAATCATGTTATGGCAAAAAAAAGTCACGACGAACTAAAGAGTACGATTTATTAATGCAATATAAAACCTCTCATTCAATGCTGTTTCCATCTTCAAACTTTGATTACGAAAAATCATTAATATTTGTCTCTTTTCTTTCAATGCACCTCTACAGCTACTCTGTCGCCTTAATTACATCACCCAGAGTTATATTAATTAACGAATTCCTGAATTTAATATATATCGCCATCCTGTCTTTTCGTGGAAAAATACGTGAGCACTTATCGCGCAAAAATACTGATGATACTAATGACGACGTGTTTTTATTGATATTTAGTCAACGTAACTTGCTCTTTGCACGCACAGATCAACTTTTGGAACATTCGATATAAAGAGTTATATGTTAAATACGGTTTGAACTCCAGCTGGCAAACCGTCGAGGGTCTCTCATCTCATCTCACACCTTTATCAATGCGATCGAAGCTTTTCAATGCATTTCTTTCTCTCATCCCCATGATGCTCAAGAATATCATGAGTCATTGTCCCTGGATCCATCTATACATATATATTTTTTTTCTATATATATACCCGTACATAAATTAAGGTTCTGAATGATATTCGCGCAGCTATTCGAGGACGCAAAGCTTTTCACGAAACCATGAGTATCGATAAATCAATGACCACAAATATATATGTATGTAATCTTTCTGCAAGTTCTATTCATAAGCGCGATAAAGCTTCTTCCATTCAAGAACCTACAAAGAATCTCCTCGGCCATTACGATTTTCGATAGCTATCTTCTTCTGTGTTTTTCTGAATCGAGTCGTAAGAATTACGAATTTTTTTTTTTTTTTTTCGTTTTATTTACGTATTCTACGTAGAAAAAACCAAAGGCATAAAAAACTATTTGATTTATTCAACTATGTGAAAATCTCATTTTTCTTGATGAAAGTTTGAAAAAATCTGAAAAATCTTTCGTTGCTCCGTTATTTTTTATCATGAGATTAAAATCATCACAAAGTTCTGTAATAACATTTTTTTGAAAATTTCATCAATTAGAAATATGTAATTGAAAAAGCTTTACTCGAAGTTGACAAATGTTTATTCCCCAATTATTTATAAAGAAATTTCGAATGAGATCATAAGCCGTGAGAACAAATATTTATCTGCTAAAAATCCGCAAAGCAAAATGGGTCATAGTCTGCTTTTGTTTTCCAGCAGTCAATGTACGCTATAAAGCGTGAGAAAACGAGGATTTTCCCGGAGATAAAAAGCCCGTTTACGTATATAAATCATAGCTAGGATGCAAGAGCGACCCCTAAGCGCAAAGATAAACGGTAGAGGCGCGCTCTCTTTCGCGAGTTGTTTTCTCCGTTTACACGTATCGGTTATTCTCTGGAAAGCGAAGAGTCATGGTCAAAAGCTCCCTTTGTATTATCTCGGGCTGACAAAAAACCAGGACTCCGGTGAATCTGCGCTTCCGCCAGTACATGCGCAATATATAAAGAAAAAAAAAAAAAAAGTATCAGCAGTATAATGTGTATTTGAAGGATTAATGGGGGAAAAATGACAAAAATTTAAAGAACTCTTGAATCAAATGAAAAACAAAAACAAAAGCCGTCACTCTGATTCTAAAACAAAGCGTTGGTGCATTTGATTAGCTTTTCGAATGATTTAAATTCTAATTAAAACAACAACAAAAAAGTCCATTGGGGATGATTGACAAATTAAATAAATATACTTTCGATTATTTTTATATGAAAAAATGCGAAGTCAAAATATTTTCCAATTTGTATATATGAAAGTGTCGAAATAATCGGATAATAATGTTTTATATGAAGATATGAGTGTTAATATCACTTTTAATGGTAATTAATTTATTGATACGTGAAATTTTGTCGTCATTAGTATCATCAGTGTTCTTGGGATTAGTGTTTTTCGCGTATTTTTTTCATGAGGGTAACAAAGCAATATGAATGCACCACCTTAATACCCGGCTTCGCGTGCTCTCTTTTTCTGATCTTTTGTTATTGTTCACTCTTCGTGTGTCCCTTTGCACATGTTCAGTTTCGCCGTTTGGCATCTTTCCCAATGGCTTCGTAGCGACAAAGTACAAAATATACTCAGTGTCATTTAGGTACGAGTTGGAAAAAGCTTTGGTCAGCGAAACACAGCCGGTGAAACGAAAATCATGTGGCTAAGGGTCTCGTAGATCAGAGATAACAAAAACGTGACACTGTAAGCGCAAAAGAAAAAGATATAGCGAGAGAGAGAGAGAGAAAGTTATAAAAAAAAAGAATAGCGAACAGAGACAACAGAGAAAAGTGTATATCAGGTGAAGTCTCGTGGAATAGGTACGTATGCTGTTGGAAGCTTTACAATATATGAAGGAAACGAGAATGAGGAGATTGCAAAACCCCTGAAGCGAGGACCAGTCAAAGCTGAAACTAGAAAACACTCCTTCTCCCTCTCTCTTTTTATCTTTCGATATCTATCGCCTTTTGTCTTTCTCGTCCCATAACTCTTCCTCTGTTAATCTCACACACTCTACCTGTTCCTGGTCCATCGTGCATTTCTATCTACGCCTTTATGTTTCTCCACTTTTGCCTCTACAATTTCTATCGCTTCCTATTTTCCCTTCTGTCTTCCGCTCTTCTTCTTCTTCTCTCTCTCTCTCCCTCTCTCTCTTTCTCGCACGCTATTTCTAGTGATACATATACGCAACTGTTTCCAGAAAATCGAAGCCTTATGCATGCACACCATGAGTAAGGAAAACCAACAACGCTCGACACACCAGACAGTTGAATGAGCTAGGCATCGCGAGAAGGATGACAGAATTTTGTTCCATTGTAATTTTTGTCTACTTCAGCATGGTTTAATTTTTGAATAACCGTTACCTCCAATTTGACCAGAATTTCGCACAGACTTCGTCGACAACATGGAACTCAGCCTCGAAAGATTTTTCACGCTTCCGAAATAGTGATCTTTGAAAATGGGTGATTTAGCCGTTTCTATACCGTGGTCTGCTGTGTCTGTACTTCATCAGCAAAATCACCTCCCTACTTTCTCCCAGCACAGCGTGCAGTGTGCATGCATTTCACATTCAATAAAATACGTACATAAATTCCGATTTCGATTCGTACCAACACTCACCACTCCTTTCGCTCAAATCCATTCACGATTTTGCCACATAAGCGAATGTCGCGGTCAATTACTCCGTGTTACTGGAGCATAATTGAATTATTTGAATCACGCTTCACTGAATAATTCCACAGGTTTTAAAAGCATTTAAAAAAGCATAATATTTGCATTACATTAAAACCAATTACACTCGATGGTAACAGATTTAGTTATAAATAAATAAACGACAATTTTTTTAAATACGATCGAATCAACAAAATACTAGTGTTGTCATTTCATCAATACATTTGCAATATCAGCTAAATATCGAAGGTTGACCACATTCAACAAAATAATCGAGTCATCCAACAAATTTTCGTTTTCTGCGCTATTTCAAATACTTTGAAAAATGTGTATACTTGATGGAATTTACATCGAAGCTGTTTAACACTACAACAGGTGCATTATTACCAGTTTATCTTTAAAATACATTTGTACTTAATTCAATCAAAATAGTTTGTTCGTATGCAATTGAATACTTTTGATTAAAAGGAATTTTTATATTGGCTCCGGGACCCTTTTAAGTCTGCCAATCCGGCACTTGTAGTCGCATAATTGAAACGACCTTCAGATTACGAAATAATTGCTTTCGTTTAAAGCTAATAGAGAATACTGTTCTTGAATTTGCTAGAAGTTTGAAATAAATTAAAAAAAAAAATCGTTAAAGAAATAAAACAATAAAAACTAGAGTTACTGTTTGAGAAATAAATATTCCATTGGGTACAATGGTTTTGAAACTTGGTATTTAATGGCTTTTTTCTGCTCAAGATTAATTGCATACATTTTTGTTCTATCTTTCAATATTTCGACAGTTTGCTTATTGAAGGAGGACGTGTTCGTCAATCTCGATTATTAAAAACGAAGGATTAAAGTATATAAAAAAAAAAAAACTGTGTTTGATTCTTTATCTCGAAATTCGGTTGGGACCTTAAGCCTACTTTAGTCACCATTGAACCTGAGAAACCTTGTACAAACTTTTAATTTGCACACGGAACTGAATTCCGTCGTGCTCGAGTAAAATCTCAGTTACTTCTCTCCCTCACACTTTCATGTCCCCGTAAAGGTCCACCCCCCGTTAATTAAATCCCGGTTCTGGGACTCGGACATTTATTTCAACGGATTCGCAATTAATCTCTCTTGCGTTCTCTGTGGTATAACCGAGGTAAAAAGAAAAAGAAAAAGAAAAAAAACAACATTTTCGTGTTAACGAACTGATGGTCGAATATTGTGGACGCAAAGAGGAAGAACTGTTCGAAAAACTGTACCCGCATTCTCGCGATAAAATCGGTAAAAGGTGACTGGCCAGGTGAACGAAGTAAACAAAAAAAATGATGTTTCGATCGTTAAAGATTATATAGAAGATTAATTATAGTTTATTACACTGTTTACAAATTAATTATTTTTTAATAACTCGCAACACACCTCGTCATAATAATTATAATTTAGAACGTTTTCAATAAAATACACACCATCAGTTAAGTTATAACGAAATTGAAAGGACTACAACCTCGAAGACTTTTGCCTCCGCATTAAATAATAACGGGCGACTAGTTGATTTTTATTTGGATCAATCGATAGGCTGATCCACGAGCAGCGATTCTCGACGTGGGTGGCCAATAACTGTACCACTTAAATCCTATCAACGAACAGACCATTTCAGGCTTCTCCTTCACATGTTGAACTACGGTCATGTATCACCTTCATTTTTATCTTTTCCCTTCGTCTATGTGCGCCTCTACATACGTATCACGTTATATCAACGGTAAGGTTCTTTAACAACTGATTTTTTTTGTTTTTACCAGAGAGCTAGGTTGTCCGTTATGCACACAAGCCCTGACCAGAAAACAAGACTCTTTGCGACCTCGGTCCTCGGTCTTTTCGCTGTACAAAACGGGCCCCGAGAGGTCTCGATTTAATTACGCTCTCCTGCCTCAACTCGCGTTAGATCGTTTCGTCTATCTCGCTCTCTTGTAAGCACCCGCGAGAGAAAACGAGTAACGGGCCAGGAGCATTTTAAATTGCACGCCAGCTCGAAGCTTCACGTGTACGGTAATCTGCTGTGGTCAAGAGTTCGGTCTTGACTGAGATCGAAAGAAAACAAAACTTTAGATTGAGCAAAAGAAAAGAGCAGAGAAGTAAACAGAGAAGAAATTTCATATTTCTGAAATAAACATTCACAAAAAATACAAAAAATATTACACTTTACAACCGCGAATTTTATCAATAAAACAAATTGATAAAATTGTCGAAGACGAATATCCTGATCCGAAAGATTGAAATAAAAAATCTAGATGAGTCAGAGATACATGGAACGTTCAATATTTATTATTTGTTGGTGTCACAAACTCGAAAATAAGAGGAAAAGATATCCTACACATTCGTTCAGCAGACGAAAGTCGCCGGTGTGTACACCGAGATCGTCAACGAGACAAAATAAAGCTTCATGCTTGCTCGCTCTGCACAAAGAGGACACTCAACGTAGCAAAAGGTATGATTCTTGGTCGCCTATAACGACTGGAAGTACCTGACCAGGGAATTTTCTCTGCGCAACACGAAGAACGTGGTATGAGAGAACGAAGAAAACGCATATACGCGAAGTGCACGTATTTCTACAGGTATACGAGAGTATAAATGTGTGTGACTATTGTATCAAGAGAGAGAGAGAGAGAGAGAGAGCAAGGAATCCCCAAATTGAGAGGTCCTTTTGTTCCCGACGAACGTGAACTCTGTGAGAGTGCTCTTTCTAGGCGTCACCCTCGACGACGTTACTTCCGGTGGAGTGCTTTGTAAGAGAAAGAGAGTGAGAGAGAATGGGACAAGAATGCAGGGCCAGGAACTGAAAAGTGATAAAATAAACGAGACAAAGAGGATGAGAGTGATGAGAGAGCAAAAGAGTCGGAGTACAATCATGAACAAGGAAAACGGACAAAGAGAGTATAGAAAGAAAAAAAGACAAAAGGATCAGTAAAGGATCTATACGTTGCTAGAACGGATAAAACTCATGGAACTTTGGTCGTTGATGGTTTTCACGTTTTCCTGGATTTTTCACGTTACACAAGACCAACAACATGGAGGGATGAATTATAACCGTACAAAATGAAAAAAAGAAAATTCTGGTTTGAGAAAAACCGGGCCCAAGGATAAATATTTCATACCTGGACTGCTCAGGTAGGCTTTTTAAGTCTGGAACAAAATCAAGGATTTGAAAGGAGTTCTATCGATGCTGTACTCCTGATAGAATTTCTTTTTTTTTTTTTTCTTTTGTCATTATATCATAATTGGCCATTGTGAAAAAGATCGTGTGCAAAATGATTAATTGTCTTGATATTGAGAGAAGAATTTTTACTCCGATCGAGATGGTTGACGTAGAGACGGCCGATTCTCCACAGGGACAGTGAGTGTAAAATACGTTTTAGATGAAGACGAAGATACGATATGAGAAACCGGGTCGAGTGTCACTTCAGTCGTGGAGCCGCAACGAGTGGACGAGACGCACATGGGAAAAAAGGAAGAGACAAAAAAATGTCGCGCAGAACAAGAAGTGGCGTTTGAGTATATTGGTCCAGAGCTAATCTTCGGGTGCGTATACGCACACACGACATATACATATGTATAAGTAAATAATATATATAAATAAAATTCTTCATGACGGTAAGAGCTGGCCCTTTAGACTTGGCATTCGCCAGAGAACTTTTCTCCTACTATTTCTCTTTGTCTTTCTACTCTCGCACACAGAAATACGTTTGATCTTCTCGCAAACATCATGTCGCAGTGTCCAAGAGAAACTCCACTGTTTGACGTGAGCGTCTTGCTCGTCATCCACGTCACTGAAAACACCATTGCTGTCATTTTGATATTCGATTCAATTAATTCAATCCCGGTCAAAGCTGTTAAATTCGTTAGAATGTGAGCTCAAGACTATTGGAGCGTCAAGTCATTCCTGTGTCTGGAACAGTGCCAGATTATATATAGATACATTTTATATTTCCTTCTCCCAACAGTGAAAAATTATTTCTCCAATACTCATTAATCTGTTATTGCATATTTTTAAAATAATATATTTTCCACTACATATTTCGTATGAAAAATGTCAAAAGCGCTATTTTCAAATGATTTAATCAATATTTAACTTAACTCGTATACGAAATGAAAGAAAATTATTGGCAAATTTACTTTCTTTTTTTATAAATTACGAAAAGAAAAAAAGCAAAAAGTCACCAGTGATCACCAAATGTTCCTTCTCAAAGCCACACACTCACACGTACAAATGCAGATTAAATGTCATAAAAGCTGACTAATTAAAAAGGGACTAAAAGGCCCTAAATCATAATGAAAGCAATTACAAACAGTTTGAGATAAGTTTGCGAGTATTCGTCCGTGTATGTTACGTTCAATGTTTGCATATATATTTTACCAGATTCTTTTACAACCATATATGAATGTTGGAAACTCGTTTTCCAACGGCAGAAGCATCGATTGGGTGCTGCTTGAGTTCACCGATGTAAATTATCCCCGAGCATTCTCTTATTGCGCTCCCAGCTCTCGTGAGAGTAAAGTTGATATCACGTACGACTATCAACTTTGCCAGGTAGAGCAATACTTGAATGTCTAGCATTCTTTTTATGTTATACGCCGCTATGATACCTGATTATATATAAAATTATAGATATGTAGATGATATTTAAAAATAATATTACAACGACTTCTTGGCACTGATTAGATTTCATTTTATCTTAGGCCATACAATTTGATGTAGTAATTAATTTGTCCTGGAATATACAGAAGTATAGATTTATAGGTAATTCATTTATTCTCACACAATGCTATATTTAACGTTTTTGCAGTCGCAATGCTGAAATGAAAACACGAAAAAAATAAGGCAATGTGGATAGCATTGCAAAATTGAAAAACATTGAAAAACTGTCAATAATATTATGTTGAGGATGATTGAGATGTACGTTTAAATGATAACGACAACGTACATTGAAAAAGTGATAGCAATTTGTTGAAAATTTGTATGATTAAGCACCTCTGGGTTCATGTAATAAGTTTGATGGATGACCAAAAATTGCGACACGTTTTGGGAAAATGTACACAATCTATGGATTGGAATGACTGATTAAAATTTTTACAACCGTTCCTGGATAATATTTGTGGAATAATTAAAAAACAAGATAATTAATCAATATGTTTCGTCAAATGTCATCAAATATATGGTAATGACTTCAAAAAGAATTTTCAACCTTGTCAATATTATACTGTGTCTTGATTCAAATAAATATATTTATGTCGGAGATATAAAAATATAAATATTGCATTCTTAAGAAGAAGAAATGGCTGGAGGGGACGGACGATCCTGCATTCTGCAGAGCAGATGCCTGAAAAGCAGGCATTCTGAAGAGCAGATGTCAAGGGATGTCTTTTAACCAGGGATGAAAGGACCTCGTGAACGAACCCGCATATCGAGAGTTTTTTCCCATAGCGCATAGTTTCTATGTGTATAATATATCTTTATATACACAAGTTAAGGATATGTTGGGGGCGTAGAAATAGGAGTCTGGAGGGAAGAAAATCTTCGGTCTATCTCCCCCTCTCTTTCGTCTCGTTTTCTCTCCTACGATCTTCAAGACGGGCTACGACAGCAGCTCTCGACGTTTTTATTCTCATCCGGTTCACATACGATTTCACTTTGGGTCTGCCAACCTTCCATGGCCCTTTTTTCGTTCCCTCTCCCTCTCTCTCTCTCTCTCATACATACTGACATAACGTAGCTTAAGCACGGGAAACCTCCCCTACACTCATGTTCACCCCTTTCTCGTACAGCGCTTTTCCATTTGGTGGCCTGAGGTGCTACGCTATATATACAAATAAGAGAGAAGGGCACACGTCTTTCCGTGAATTTTTCAAGCGATAAATCTGCCTCATCCCTTACCCCCATCGCCCTCAGAAAATGCTCCGATTTTCAACTCACTACCATTTTTGCCCCATACATACACACCTATACGGACAAATATTTAGATAATCTATGTCTATATTTATATGCAGTATGCGACGTCGCATCCGCACCACTTTTTCCTTTTCGCGCGTTCTGTTCAACGACCTCTTTCAACCCCTTGCCCCCCCCCCCCCCCCCTCCTTCTCTTTAATCCTCTGCTACCTCACACTTGCCATATTTTCTCGACTTGACATCCGGCCTAACCGGACCGTTACCCTCTGCCAGGTTTTCTCGTTGAAATAGCGTGAAAACTGCCAGAGGCCAGACACAAAATGTCATCGATGCATTTGCCAAACCTTATTCATCGAGAAACCGATACACTTTCAAATATTCTCGATCTTTTCAACCCTGAGCTTTTATATATTCAGTTATGGATACCGTATCTTGTGCACTACTCCGTCTTCTCCATAAATCTTAAATGTCAACAAACAAAACTAATTATAATCGTCACCATCACAAAAAAAACATACATACTGGGCTCTCCGGTAAACTGTAGTCAATACAGAAAGTAAAAGCTTATTTAGAATATTGTTTGTGCTTCAATAGAGTCTCGAAATATTGTTGCCATTTCCATTTTCTTTTCATTCTCATACGTTTTTCCTCTGTGAGTCCCTATTTGATGAAATACCAAATTAATTTATCAAATTTTTGATATAAATGTTTACAAGCCACTAAAAATAAAATCATTGAGAGTGCGATTATTCACTTCCACAGTTATTTCTAGAATAGGGGAGTTCGGAATACAATTGCTGTCCATCACAGAGTGATGGCTTAGCGAAGACAACAGAAGATAAGATAAAACGTTTTTCACTTGGTTGCTTGAAGGATCGTGATAAAAGCATGGTTCATGGTTTTCCATTGAAGAGACAACCGTTAGATAGAGTTTTGCATTATAATGTGAAACTTGTGGAGGTTGTTTGGAGTTTCTGTCAGGATTTAATACAGAAGAGCATCTACAAGAATATACTGAAAACGGTTAACATTTTCTTTCACAGTGTCTCAAGACTATGAGCGATGTACTTTTGCATGTTAATGCTATTGAAATAAAATGGCAAAAGGACTCCGACGAAAATTAGACAAGATGAGAGTTTTTCGAACGTCACAGTGCCAACGTAAGATAAAGTACATTTTCATATATAATTGCAATTTGTTGAATTACAAAAGTTCAACGACAATACGAACCTCGTTTTGGCTCTTAATATTGAGACTTTTCGAACCAGAGCATATTAATAAGAGAAAATTTATAAAATGGATAGCAGAAAATAATAAGACAAGGACAATCGGAGGAGAAATGCACTCGATTCCTTCACAGATATAATGCAGTGACTAGATCGAAAATCGTATGATTAAATTAGATTGCTATATGCATCCATAAATCAACTGTTGAGTGAAAAAACGACGTAACCTACATTAGTTCATGTTTTTCATTGTGCGGGTTACGCCTTTTTGTTTATTAACATTTGATATATTGAATGTAGAGTAAATTTAAGGTGAGAGAAGTAACGCGAGATCTCGACATGGTGAACACGTAGCCAGCTGTCAGGTTCGATAGATTGTGGTGTGTGTTCGCGCCCACAGCCGATAGCCCATCGGTTAGTTTAGCTGCTCATACCTTGGTTAAATGTCTATATGTAAACTGAACATATAGATATATATATGTGTGTATACACAAGTATGTTTAGATCGAGGACAAGGGGACGACTCTCGATCCGTTATCGATTTCTCTAAGCCGCAAACGAAACATTTTTATCAAACTATTAGCATAGTTCTATCGAGTTACTGGCCGCAAGGGCTACGCCGAGACACTCTCGGTCTTTTACTTCCTCATATTATTTCTAACCGTCCTCGTGTGTTTTACGATTCCATTCGCATACCGATTTTCTCTGATAAAATCATACGGAAATACCTTTTCATACGTTCAATTATTGAAATATATTTCTGAGATGTCAATAACGTTGAAAAGTGAAGCAAGGATGACGCGAGTAGAATAACTTATGGGGATGAACATGTTCAAAATTCACGAAGATATTCCAATAAGTATTCATTACCTTCATGTACAAATTTCCTCTTTGCAAAACTTTGTCGATGATTTTATGCCTCGTTATTCTATTCCTTTCGTTCTTCGAACATCGACAAACTCGATGTTTCACTATTCTGTGAGACTTTATGCTGAAAACGTGTTCCATTTAGTAATTCAATTACTTGCTTTTATATCAACATCGGGATAAGAAATTTAAGTGTAAAATAAACGAAAAGCAATACGTCGATTTGTACAACGAATGGGAGACAAAGTAAATCACAAAAAAAACTATATTCAAATTAAATTCCATCAATTTACTCGGTGCACTATTTTTTTTTTTTTTTTACCACGTCGTAGTATTTCTCTCTGTTGCGAGATAAAAAGTTTTCCAATGTGAAATATTATTTTGTCAATTTAAAAATGTTTGTCGAATTCCCCGTGAGCGTTTTCACCAACGAATAATGTCAACGTTTTTCAAAATACTGGAGATTGAAAAAAAATTGCCATAAATATTGCACTCTATCGTTTGGTCTTGTTTAATCATTCGCGCTGAAATACTAGTGCAGAATTTTTCGAATAATTGTTAACAAAGTTGGCTCGTTTACAATTTCAGTGGAAAAATATGTGTAGCCACTCTTCTTTTTGATTGCAAAAATGGTCGAAATGTCAAATCGAACAATTGTAATCTCTGCTTGTTCTCTTCGCGTGCTATCCTCGAACATCGAACTATCACTCTGTTCCAATAACGCTGGAGTGTGCATATAATTTGAAAAGTGTTCTTTCAGAATAGCAAAGTTGTAATCCACAAGTATTATATGACGAGTTTCAATGAATGTTGGAACATCGATTAAAATCGCTTCGCCAATGCGCCTTCCTTATCTCATTGTCAGCAAGTTATTTTTTTCTTATCCATACACGTCGCCACATTTCTACGCCTCGTTTTAACGTTTCTACTATTTTTTAGATTTTTCAATGCATCCGAAAACACCGTATTTGTCTGTTTTAATTTCGAGACCTTAATTAATAGTCGTTGAGGCGAAAGGTACGCGTCAACGTAAAGCCCATGTTGTGTAAATGTGTTTTATATATATATATATATATATATATATAAACGGGGAAACGTGTGATGCATGAGTACTGGGCTTGGTAACCTCTGGGTGCCGGAAGGAATTCAATTTGTCGAGAGCGTATCGAATCGATCTCCCGAGGGATACCCCCGCCCTCCCTCCCTCCCCGAAAGCGAGCCCTCTCACGAGGCACTCTCTTGATCCCTCTCTCGCTCTCTCCCCTGCTCAAACACCCCATCTCTCTCTCTCTCTCTCTCTGTTTCTCTCTTTCCGTTGAAGTGCGGAAGACCAGCTACGAGAGAACGGTATTTGCTCAAGCCCAGAGGATAATCATTCTGGCCTGACGCAATGTATCCCTCTTCTTATCGCCGATTGCCTATCCACAGAATCAACGAATTTCGCTATGGCGAGTTTGTCACCGATAGCTATATTTGACGACCAGAGAACTTTGAAAAATTCTCAAAGCTATCACTTATTTAAATAATCTTTACTATCGTTATGAGCATAGGATTCAGGGTACAATTGATAAGAATGGACAAATTTTACGACCTATACCAATACAAATATTTTTTTTTTCTTTCGACTTTAGTTTTGTAGTAAATATAGATAAAGTTTTGTCGTCCATCATGGCTATTCGAACATAGTCCGTTTCTTTTTTAAATGTTTTGCTTTATCAGTTTCTCAAGTTTTGTAAATATATTATGCCTGATGTGTAGTTCAGCAACATGTTGACTTTGTTGCCTATATAGAAATATGTAAAGAATTTATATTCAAAGTAAAATAAATTTTTGTAGATTTCGAAAAATGTAAAACTTGTGATAACGAATGTAGTTTTTAATTTTGGTTGTAAACTATAAGAACGATCGTTTTTTGTCAGGTTTTTATTCGAGGTTATAACAACAAAGACTAGATTGACTTTATTCAACTCAGTTTAACCACTTTTTCAATTACCAGCCTGCATAACCGCACACAGCAGTACACAATAAAATAAATAATCATATGGAATTACATTCGATCAGCCCTTTTATTATATATTTGCAACCCCGTGGTCAATGCTTTTTGCTTCATGCACTGGCTCCACTCGTTGATCGATTTTCTATTTAGTGCAGAGAAATTTTAATGGCTGCGCACCCAGTATGCCTACCAACACAATGATCTTTCAAAGGTATAGCTTTGCACAATTTACATACCCGTATAAATTGCCCGTTTCCCCATCCCTTTTAAAAGCATTCTTTTCCTGCCCATTCCAAACATTCTCTCATCGTGTGTTCTGTAAAAAGCAGTGTACCTGCAATGTGTGCAAGTACACAGTGGACTGCTGACGTACAATCTCGAACAAGAGCTTGGCGGATGGCGACCCATTATATTATTATGATTATTACTCTCGAAATATGACTGAAACGCGGTGTGAGACCGTGAAAATGGGCCGTGCGGGTACAGGACGTGGTATTGCTATAACAGCCGCGAAATTGGTAGAGTACGCGATGCGATTTGCCCGCTGTGAATGCTGGTCTTTTCGATGGTCATCAAAGACTTATATATACATATATATTATTGCAATAAAGAATCGAGAATGTGGCTACCCGCGGCCTTCTGAAGCTTTGAGACATGAATGGCCGTCTAAAGCAGCTTTCACGTTCAGTTCACGTATTCCATAGCTTTCACAATAATCTTAAGAAGCGCATGTATACAGGGTGAAGCGATAATAACTCTTGCTCTATGTTTAATGATACTCGAGCTAATTATTTATAGGGAAGATTAGTTTTAACAGGAGCACCAAAGCGGTACAGTAAGGTCTGAAGTGCTTTCCTCGCACGCAAAGGTCTTAGCTAGGGACGAATTGAATCATAGGAAAATTAGCCATGCACTGTGACACTCGATACTCAGCAATCAAAAATTGAATTTTTGAAGTAGACATTTATGTAACTAACTTTTTATAGTGTGTTTTTTCTAACTTGATCAATGAACAATCCGATCACGAGCCCTGAGCTCGTGATTTGACGAATTGTAGAAGAAAATAAATGGATATTTCGTTTACAATAATAAAACGACGTTAAAATTTGTACCTGTAAAGGACCTTCACTTCCATCTTCGCGGGGAAAAACCCTTTTGTTGGTGCACGATTATCCTCTTCAAATATAAAGCAATTTTCATCATAAAATATGACTTTTTGAACATTTATTGAAGTTTTAAAAATATTTATGGATGACATAGACTCACCCTGTACATATGCTGCAAATGTATTTTATATTTATATATATATATTTCTTTACATGTATATCGATACCTGTTTAACGATAGTTCTTTTCAAACATACATCCTGATGGCTATACTTTAACCTCATTGTTGTTATATACACATATATAAATATAAATATATGTTCAACAAAAGCAAAAATGTTACTGTGGTCTAAGACGAAGTGTGTAAAAGGCAGCAGCAGGAAATGCCAATGTCATAAACTGGCGTCATAAACGATCTTGGGGATTAGATTGCGAGATGAAAAAGCTCAGCTTTTCGCGAAATATCTCGCTCATAAGTTCAAACATAATAATGGACTCGCATCGTAAAATGAAAAGCAAGAAAGGCCACAAACGAAAAAGCAATTGGTTTTTCGATTGCTTTCTTGCCATTTCCTTTTTCGTGCTTTACCAACGATTTTATAGCCAAAATTTATGTTGAATTAAAGCCCAAGTTTCGAAAGCTGGTAAAGCAGTATGTGTTCACCCTATAAACTGAGTAGTAATTTGCTTTCGTTTTCTATGAATGCTTGGTCAGTTCTTATATAAATGTGATTGACTTTTACAATTTGTTGCGATTTTTACCTTATTTTTTATCTGAGAATCGTGAAAGCACAAAAAATTGGTAGAGGTGACAACATTTTTTTGATTAAGTAAGAAACTGAGCCTGTTCGCTGTATATTGAAGAATAAAAAAAAAAGTAACATATACTGCGCGTTAAAAAGTGGTTCAAATTAAGACAAAGCTGACAAATGGCGAGCTGCAGGAAGCGTTACTGCTCCTGGCAGAAAATGTATATACTCGCTAGCTTGTGAATCCAAACGTTTTATATATTATTTATGAGTTAATTAGGTAGTCCGGCTACTAAAGCGAGCGAACGCAAAGTTGAAAATCCATGTGGATTTGTCCATGCAGCTTTTCACTGCTCGACGAAAGCTACTTATATGGCGTTCCCAAAGTTATGAGTAACGAAACTCACAAAAAAAAATCTTTAGGCGATTTTCCATCCGATGCATACAATGATTACGAGATGTAAAGTACGTCGTTGTGGAAAATATGCTGCATCGATAGAAAAAAGACGTCGTGGACTTTCCCCACTCTACGCTGTTACTTTACGAAGCACTGGATTGGTTATGGTCAGAAAATCATATTATCTTATGAACGGTCCATGCATCGGAGACAAAAATGGTCCAGAACTCATTTTCTTCGGTGTATCTCGATATAATTATCCTACGAAATTGGTTCGTGACTTTTTGGACATCCACTACATATGAATCAAGCACGATAACGTACCATTATATATCCGAATAAGGCACATACCTGTGTGTACAATGAACGTATTTTACTACCTGGTTAACACCCTAGGCTGGTGGTGAAAAGGATTACCAAGGAATAACCGTGCCCACATGCTCTCCTCTGTCCCTGGCCGTTAGTACCTCGCAATAATAAATTCGAAACAACGAGATAATATCTCGATTTCCGTTTTCAGACAATTTGCTCACTAATTAACTATCTGCAGGTCATTTTATCGGCACATTTTGATAAACAGTGCTACATCCATCGACGTAATAATTATCATCGGTATATGCATTCAATATTAATGGGTAAAAATCTCGAGAACACACTTTGGAACTTGTATCCAAAAGTCCATCGTTGGACAAACTTATAATGCATTTTAAATATGTTGTAGCTCGAACTCTATTGCAAGTATTTAAAAATTATATTTTTTAACTCTCGTACACATAATCGAAATAAGAATAAGATAATGGAAATAACTTTCGGAGGTAATTTAAATATATTTTCACCCAAATTTATAAATGCCCGTGACAGCGTCCTAAGTCCTTAAGACCAACGATTATTTCGTCTCGAGGGACTTATAAGAGTGGAGAAAAATAGAACGCGACATAAGGTGTAAAAAAAGAATATATATAAATAAAAGTAAAAATAAAATACACACGGATCTTCCGAGTAAACGTTCAAAGTAGATAATACTATTGAGCTCTGCTCCTACGATAATATATTATTAAAAGCATATAGGGGAACTTTACAACTTCCTCTCACTCGCCACACGCAATGTCCCTTTTTTTACATATGCTATTTCCGTGATTCGATTTCAAACCTTTTTTTTCTCTAAAACGCTCACGTATGTCTGTACGATGTATTTTTATATAACTTTACATAGAGGTAGGTCGCAGTTAACCAGAAATACTTATTTCTTTCGATAGATTACTGCCGATAAGATAAAACTACTTTTTTGCTTGAATAACGAGGTGAAATAATGTTGAAGCGAATAGCAACAACTGTTGAGGTTCAAAATCATATGTTTTCGATTTACTGTTCAGAACAGTACGAACTCTTACTGAAAATACATTCGTTATTGATGGAGTAAACACCAAAGATGAAAATCTCAATGAATTAATGACTAAATAACGTTTATGATAGCTGGAGTCATATGACTTGAAAACAAAAGTTATCGTTTTATTGCCGAATATTGATAAATGTACTTAAAAAGACTTTCAAATTCCAACCAATAAATCTAATGTTTAACAGTCTATAGAGATTGTATCAGAACGCATTGAAACGAAGGAGAGAAGGATAACACACAACTGAAGAACACAAGAAATCTCAAGCCTCAAATTTGTGAATGAGATTTAATATTTCAGGGACCCGGTGGCCGTGAAATTTGCGCCAAAACCGCAGAAAACATTTCTGCGGTTTTCGACGGTCTTCGTGCTACTATATTCGCGCGATATTCGGTGGGAATTAATCTTGAAAAGACACCACGAGCTAAAGAAACGGAAAAAAATATCTAAGCGCGAGAATATTGCAAGGAGAATGCATGACATTTTAGAAAAGACGAAGAGAGGCCAATGTTTTTGTTAAAAAATAAATCTAAATATCAAGAAAATTCTGAAGACATAAAAGAGCTGAATGGAATTGCGAGTTTTATTCTGCGAGCTATAGCGCTGGGCTTACAGTTTTTCTTCATTTTTTTAGCCATCATCGCCCTCGGGGCACTCAAGCCCCCGGAGATCTGCTAAAGTGACAAAATACTTTTGTCATAGCTTTTGAACTATTGGGTTGAAGAGCAAACTCGAGCATACACAAATGACAAAAAGCTTCACTCTTTTCTATCTCTTTTTCTACAGAAAACAAATACTCACGGACACAGAGACACACACACTATATTTAAACGCAACGTGTAGAGCGTATGCACACGGGTTTGGTTGCTCGTCGAAGCGCGAAGGCAGAACAAAAAGGAAAAAGAGTGAAATAAAATAAACGAAGGACACGGTTAGAGGAAAAAGGGCTTAAGAAAAAAAAATACAAAATGACAGTTTCTTAAGCGAGACAAGTACAAGGGAGTGGCAAGAGAAGAGGATCAGAGAAATAAGCCGACAGCGTGGCTCAACCGCACGTTTCATTGTAATTATGATTCTGATTGCTCAACGTTGTTACTTTCTACTGAATTTATCAACACTTTTTTCTAAATTTATAAAGATACACTATACATTGCGAGAAAACTTCGCAAACAGTCACTGCTTAATTGCACCAATTACTTGATTACTATCCAAGCAATTATCAAAATATGTAATTGTTGATAAAATAAGACTGATTACACTCCTTAATATTTCGTAGCCGTAGTAGTAATAGTAGTAATTTTTTTTCTTATGGTAGAATAATTGATAAAAAATTGGAAAATATCGAAATTTTTTTTTTTTTTTTATTGAGCATCTCTATCCGGAGTACTTTATTGATGGATATGGATTCTCATATTTCAAATACTATTTAAATGCCATCAGTGAGCGGTTCTAATTACCAACGCCGGTTTAAAATGTTTATTTTTTTATCTGTTTAAAAGTTTGGGAACAGTCCGTCTGTCGGTGTTCTCTATATGTACAGGAACAAAAGTTGCTTTAGCACCATACAGAACACACCTTTTCGGTCGTTGAGCAAACACAGTCTTCTCCATTATCGAAATGTTTTCCTGAGACTTGCCGACGTTGAAAATCACGTGGACTATGACAAAATAGGATGCCAGACAATCTGCCTTTTAACCGCAAAAGTCCGCACAGACAAGTTAGTCGGAAACACTGGGCATGCACTTCGTAATGAAGTTTTGTGAGTTTTGGCATTGCTTTGACTGAATTAAGTCCATGTTTAAACGCGCCAGTCGCCGGAATGATGTTAATACCGTTGGTCTATTTGGATTTTACTTCGAGACAACATTCTAATATCATTCTGGATTCAAATAATTTGTTAATAGGTTTGAAGTTTTAGTGCAGAGACTCCGAAATTACTCCAGGAACTATTCCAGGACCCCAACTGAACGACGTACAGTGGGTAATAAAAACTACAATCAGAACTAATCATTTTTTTGTCACATACTTTCGAATCATGGCTTTCCAGATAAACAAAAAGTTTTGTCAACGGGTTGTGTTTTTTCAATGTAAACTAAAATAATTGAAATTGTTTTTATTTTTGGTACCTCTAGGTGTGTGTGTGTGAGTTTTTAACCATCACTTGTAATGATGTTTTTTCCTCTTGGTTCTGAACAACCACAAATATGTATCCTGACTGCCACAGGTAAAAAAAAGATGTGAAAAGAACATGTTATGACGGTATATTTTCGTGATAAGAACGAAATGAGCTGGATCCGTGCGGAAGCATCGCAGACTTCATTATAAATGCATAACAAATTTTACGTTATGGTGTTTTTATATGCGATTTCGTCCTCTTTTTCTTAACTCTACGTTAATGGCATACAAAACCGAAAGTGGTTCACCGAACCGGAAACTATGTGCTAAATGTGCTCGTACAAACCAGCAAGAAGTTTGTTCATAAACACACCTCTGCCTTATGGTAAAAGTAGAGTTTCCAGAAAAGCATAAATTTTCGAAAGAGGAGCATTGAGCTTTTTTATTATATTTGTATATACAGTAGTAACTCTCTAAGAGAGCCCTCGGTAAGAGAGAATTTCTTCGCCGTTCCGCTTGAGCGATTTTTAGGGCTTCCCCCACTTCGAATGGAGAAACACGAACACGCCACCACATGCGCGATTCTTGAGCGCTCTAACCTAGTGGTGGGGCAAGACTTCGGCGACAAATTTCTCTAACTTTTCTTCCCCTAACCGCCCTAGACCTCTCTCTTAGAGAGATCCTACTGTAAACATCTTGTGAAAAAACTTCCATTATAAACCTATACGCCTTCGGTTGACTCTATTATCGTTAATTTGCTTACCATTAACAAAGATGCCAAAGGTTTGAAGGGCCAGCAGGATAATAACGATTTTAGCCATTGCAGGAACTTGTTGAAAGATTTTCATTTCCATGGTTACAACAACAGCACCGGAGCAGGAAAAAAATTGTGTTTATTTATAATGGTACTTTTTTATCGATCACTGCACAATAACGATCTTGTGCCAGACACAAAAATGTCAACCCCCGCGAAATTCTTCTACCAGTTTACTTTCGCGTAACGTAGAACGATCTTATAACCGTATCAACGATTTAGCCTGGATCGGCAAACCGGTAACACTTGTAATTCCATTCAACCACGACTTTTCATTGAGAAAACGCGTTGCCGGTTTCACGTGGGTTTTTGCACGATTCGTTTGCGCGCTCCCATTACTTTTTTACCGATCAACGTCTCTTCATGAATCGAGATTAATTTATTTCCCAAAATTTCGTTTTATGTATTCTTTAGTGTTTTCACCAATTTCGGTTCAGCGAGTTTTCATTTAATGAGCGACCCCGACGAACAGAAACCTTGGAACTGGATATTGGTTACTTAGGGACCGGCTCGCTTGCTTGGCAGCGTGTGCCAGACCGTTCAAGACTGAATCTCGCCGGTCTCGTTCACTTCCCAAAGAGACTCTCTGACTTCTCTCTCGGGGCAGCCCTACCAGATACTCGTGATCAGCATCAGCAGCCAGTCGTAGGACTGTGATGTAGTATAGCAGTTGCATATAGTTAGTGAAGTATCGAAACTGAGAAAAAAACGGTGTTCCGAAGTGAAACCGAATCCATGAATTGTTGGATGAAAAATAGTGGAATAAACTATTTTTTTTATTGTTGAATGTCCAATGATGTCGGTTATTCAACTGAATCATTGAACTCCCTTGAAAAATAATCAATTTTGTTGAATGAAAAATAGTGGATTCAACTACTTTTATTGTTGAATGACAAATGATAAAAGTCATCCAACTGAATCATTAAAATTCCTTGTAGATCAATCGATCCAATCATTGTAGCAAATTGATTTTGTTCGAGCAGGTGGTGCCTCTGATTTGCTAACACATGCTATTTAATTGCTTTGACAAAATATTTTTTCTCATCTTATGAAATTGACTAAACGGTATCGTTGGAATTAATTAATTAATTAATTTCTTCGAACCGTATTGTTGTATTAACATTCATTGTTTCAGCGTTCACGAATTATTTTGTGTTATCAAAAGATTATTTGTTACAACATTTCGTCCCAATGGAAGAATCAATATTTATAGCCCCTACATTTTCCATGCCAGCATAAACTAATAAATGGATCCCGGGAGTTGCATCAAATCTGCCAATCAAAAGAGTTTATTTACTTATAGGTTATTTTTTTTTTTTTTTTTTTTTTTTTTTTATCCAGGTCATCGTTATGTACCACGCCAGCCATCCACAATAAGCGTTTGTCATCTTTTAGCCAATCATTCGGAGTCGATGTAGTAAAATCGGTATTTTATGTATGGGGCATTCCTCGCCAAACCCGTCGATCGGCAGTGTTACCCCAACCAATACGTTCAGTAAAGGTTATAGTTTTTTTTTTCAAATTTCACTAGAACTTATGAATTTTTTGAATTTTGTACGAATTCATTTGTACTCGTGTAGGTTTTTTTTAATTTTGTTTTGAAATCAAGTTCCATGTGAAATAATACAAGAAAAATAACGCAATTGTTTGCCATCTGTTATTTTTTTACTATTAATCCGCAATTTTTTTCCAAAACTTCGGTCAGTTTGAATATTTTGAAAAATTCAACATCTTTTACGACACATTTTAAACGACTTTGAAATATCGTGGCTTTTGATTTTCATAAATGCTTTTTTTTTTTTTTTTTTTTTTTTTTTCAACCAAGGACTATGCATTAATTCTTTATTATGGATATTCCAAGCTTAGATTCTTGTGTCTATTCGATAATGCATTTATTTATTTATTTATTTGCTTATTTATTGTTCCATAAATTTATTTATTAATGTTTCGTTATTTCATCCCTCCGTTTATTAAATTTTTCAAATTTATATGTTTTTCTTCACGAGTCTGTTTTTTTCCAATTAATCTAATAAAGCACGAGAAGCTCAGAACGTTCAATACGCTTTACTGACAGGATTACAACATCCATTGCCATAATTAGTCGCAGCGAATAACCTTAAGTCCATCCTACCAAAGGATGCTCTACGTTGCTCCCGCGTAAATCAACACAAACCGAATGATCGTAACTTCAAACGAATATTCACAAACGGAATCGGCAGATTATGTGACAATATGCTAGCGTACAAGCAAAAAATCAATTAATTAGTAAACTCGCTTCGATCTACTTTAATGGATTCTAATACGCAAGTGCATGGAATCAAAAAGATTCAAATATTCGTTTCATTTTTCTAACATACGAGTGTCTTCGACTTCGACCTTTTTATTGTATGAAGAAAAATATTTCAATAATGGTAGTCAGTGTTGTTATTTTTTAAAGAAAAAAATACTTAATATACCATTAAAAAAAGTCGACATATTAAAAAAAAAAAAGAATTACGTTTTGCGTAATTTTCGTGTCAGAAGAGCCGGAGCCGAATTAAGCCCATAAAGTCGACGCTGCTGAGCAGAAGGTACGTTGTCAAAAGATTAAGAATCTCAGGAAAAAATAGTTTGTCTGTAGCTGAATAATCAACTGAGCTAACCTTTTGTTCGTCGTGTGAAAAAAACATGAGTTGCCATCTACACATTTTTTATAGAAACTACTGGTCGAACTGAATATTTTCGGCATATTTACAAAAACCAATTCTATCATCAAATCAGTCTACCAAAATCAATTGTAGCCGAAAAATGTAGCGTTACAAATATACCATGATAAGATTTTTATTAATTCAACATCTCTGTACCATATGATATCTCCACCATATAAAATTTTTATTGAAAGTACATCGTTGCCGTATGTTGGTAAGGTAGGTTTTTTTTAGTGATAAAGAAGTTTGTCAACCGTTTCAAATTTATGTACAAAATAAATTCACCTCCCCCAAGTGTGCCCTCAAGTCAAATGAATTGATTTTTTTGAATAAATCTCAACAACTCTGCGAAAAAAATAACATGATTTTTCGAAGAACGAAAATGTTCAAGCTATAGTGAAAATTAAAAATAAGAATTATAAAACTGCTAAGTATCTAGAAAACAAAACGGTCGCACAGTACCAGTACAATGGAAACCATCATTTGACGAATACGAAATTCCACGAATTCGTATTGTGATCGACATTCTTCGGAGAAAAACCTATATTTTACAAGCACGAAACCCTTATTTCGTTCCTAAAGAAATTCTCTACGATCACTCACTGTGTTGATTTTTTTAAAACTTTATCTGCCGGCCGATTGCAGAAAGAATATTGTATGACAAAGTCGCTTTTATTAGAAAATTGATAACCTTGCTAAAATAAACATCGAAAATACTTTAAAAAGTACTTCAATTTTTTTTCAATTTTCTTTCACTCACCGTTCGATGTCTTGTTCCCCCGCTCACAGATCCGTCATCCAGTCGTTACGTGTAGCAAAGCTCCTGGACGATTGCATAGCTGAAGATCCATTGCACGAGACCGTCACTCCATCATATTTCACTTTTGTCCTTCCATCTTCAATGAAGTTATATTCCATAACAATGATTCTTCAATATTTATCAATGTCAATCCCGCACAAATGATTTAATGAATCTCACGCATTAGACATTTATTCACACTTTTTTGGCTAATTAACACTTCAATGGATCACAATTCGCGCACTATGAACTTTCTTTTGAAAATTTTCACACTAAACATTTGTGTTCAAACACAAATGTAATTTTCAATCCAAAACGAAATATCAAAAAAAAATGTATAACTACGATTTTAGATGTTCCCAAAATCGTAGGAAAGTCTGTAAGGTTGTACAGTTATTTTCATTCGTTGAGGATTAAGAAGAATTCCACTTGTACGAAATGTTTCGGTCAGTCAAATTCATCAACATCGACGAACGATGCAGCGTAACCTTGAATTAACCGACCGACGCTCAGACCGCGCACTTCGTGTATCGCCGGCCGGCGCCTGATACAGCGATACTGACTGCGTTGCACCAAAAAAAAAAAAAAAAACACTGCGTACCAACCAACGACACAACTAATCCGAAGAACAAGTCAGCGTTGTTGTCGCAGCGTCAAAATTCTGAACTAGTGAACCACTGACCATTCACTAGGTTATATTTATGTACACACGTGTTTCGATCATGTTTTCGAAGTGTACAAATTCGTGTTAATATAAAAATAAAAAAAATAAAACAAAAATGGCATTAAGACAAAAAAAGAAAACTTTAGCGGAAAAAATAAGCAATTTAGTAACACCTGCATCTACGGCTTTCGGCTCGGACGATGAGAACGAAGAAACAAAAGCTAAAGTCGTTGAACAGTACGACGAGATTGAATCCGACGAAGATGCTGTATCAACGTTCAGGAAACAAAACGTTGATCTCTTAGATCAAGTCGATAAAAGGTAAAATCATAATTTTTTAAAACCATGAAATAATCAAATTTGACCTAAATATTCAAAAACTTTACATGTGTATATATAAATGTGTAAGCGATAATAGGTTAACCGTTTATCTCTCGAGAAACACTTAATTATCAATGATGATTTTAAAACAAAGGGAATGAGCTCTGGTTGGTTGTGAATTTGTAAATTAATTCAACATTTTTATAAATCCTTCGGCTGAACACTTGTACAATTACACACCACCAATTTTGTGTAAAAAACTGATAAATTTCCTTTTTCAGTGATGAACGATGGTTCAACTATTCTTTTTGAATAAATATATTCACAACACGATTATTATTATTATTGAACCTAAGATAATTGTACAATATGCTCTTGAATCGGAGAAAAAATGACTTTATAATGTGTTTTTCAATTTGCAGATATAAGGGAAAGAAAGTATCACGAAAGGACGTTTATGAGTCAGAAGATGAGAGTGTCGAGAGCGAAAACGACAATGAAGAATCGGAAAGCTCGAAAGACGAAGATAGCGAGGATGAAAAATCAGAACAAGATGAAGACGATGGCTCTGGCAGTGAAGAATCTGAATCCGATGCGGCAGAAGAGTCAGAAATCGACAAGGATAATCCCTTGCGTCGAGATAGAGGAGGAGAGGTAAATTTTGAAGAAATAACGCCGACGAACATTCGTGCAGAAGTAGAGAAAGGAAAGTGCGTTAGGGAGCAATTGAAGCTCTGGGAGAATCTGCTGGAAATGAGAATAAAGCTCCAGAAATGTCTGATAACGAGTAACAAAATGCCACAGCAAGATGTGCACGTACAATTAAAAAGCAACGATCGTTTCAAGAAAGACGTCAACGACGGGACGAAAACACTAAGCGCGTTGCTAGAAAATTTGCTGGAACTCCAGAATAATCTCTTGGCCAATTATCCAGAAACTAAACATCTACTAAAAGCAGGTGAAAAAAGAAAAGCAGCTGAAATGACTGGAACGGACGATATGGACGAAGAAATTTGCTCCGACACTGACGAAGAAATGAGCAAAGAACATACAAACGAGGAAGATTCGTCAGAGGAAGAGGAGCCAGAGAAAACTGTACCGCAGCAGAAAAAGAAAAAACGAAGTCTTGCGGAATACGAGAAAGTACTGGCCGAAAATCACCGAGTTTATCGCGACTACAGAAATTCGGTGATACAAAAATGGAACGACAAAACTCGCGTGGCGACTGGAAATTTGAGCAAAGGATCCAGTCAAGCTATAGTTAAACAAATTGATTTTGTACTCGGCGATAAAGCTAAACTGGTTAAGCGAACACAGCTCAAAAGATCTGAATACGACATCCTGGGCAAAGAAGAATTGTCTCAGGAAGAAGACGGTAGAAGAACGCAAGAATACGATTCTGAGATCTACGATGACGATGATTTCTATCATCAACTTTTGCGCGAATTAATCGAGTACAAATCTTCGGATGTCACGGATCCTGTTCAACTAAGTAAGCAGTGGATAGCTCTGCAGAATATGAGAAGTAAAATGAAAAGAAAAATTGATACGAGAGCAACCAAAGGACGCCGTTTGCGTTATGGCGTTCATTCGAAATTAGTCAACTTCATGGCTCCCATCAATTCCAATGACAATTGGTCTGATCTCGCGAAAACTGAATTGTACAATTCGCTTTTTGGTAAAATCAAATCTACCGATGTCGAAACACCAACTGCTCATAAAGAATCTAACGATTAATGAGTTTTTACATAAATTTTATGTTCACCTCTGAGACTTGTAAATAACAATTATATGCTAAGGTAGAAGCAAATAAACAATGTGTCTATGTCGAAATTCTCAATTCTTTTCACCAATGGAGTTTTTTTTGTCTGAAAATCATTTCCTTGATGACATATATAAATTCTTGTAATAAGAAAACCACATTATTCAATTCATTACGTTTTATTTTATTTCAGGAGTGTTAAATTCGTAAATTATTTTTTCCTTCGATATTAATAAAAATATGCAACTAAATCCTCTCTGAGTTATTCAATTGATGACTTCCTTAGATTGTTGCTCGTTCTTATATGCTTCCGCTACTTTCTTGGCTTCTGCAATGTGTTCTTCCGTAACAGTGGGTTCTCGACCACAAGCTATTTCCTCATTTCTAATAAACTCCAGCCTCTCTACTTTTTCGACAAAGAAATCGGGTTTTTGTTTGTTTAACTTCTCCTTGTATTCCCGCAGTCTTTGTTCTCTCACATTCCTGCAGAAGCTTTTCGTCAACATTCTCATTGATCGTTTTCTCGTTGTTTTAAAGTACAAGCTGAAAAAAAAAAAAAACAATTAGCATGAGAGTTGTTTCATCGCGCGTCATTTATACTAAATTATTTCTGCATGCCAAAATATTTTCATTGCATAGAAAATTTATTATGAAACACATTTTTCCTAGTTTCATTCAAAAATTTCACACATTCATATTTCTATTATTCAATACTCCGATTTCCGATACTTTCTTTTGTTTTGCTATTCAATAAATTGATTGAAATATACAAAAGCGATTATTTCACTATTTTTAGTAAAGTGGACAAAAAATAATATAGCGATTTAAACAAATCCCTTCGTTCATTGATTAGATTAGTAAACAAATAGTACACAAACCTTGGGTTAGGCTTATAAACAAGATTGAGCTTCTCTAGAAGCCATTCGAAACGCTTATAATCCCATCTGCGCAATTTGCCCAAAAATTTTTTCCTCTTGTCTATGAGGCCCTTGAGGAAAAATTTGGTCTGTTTGTCGTGCGACCGAGCCGCTAAATACTCTTGCAAATGCAATATTTCAGCAGTCAATGCTGCCACTGTAAAGAAAAAAATTGGAGTGAAAGGAAAGATAACGAAGGAAACTGATTTTGGAAAAGTGTAATATTCTTAAGAATTGACCAACATCTGGATTCCATAGATCCACGATCAGCTTTGTGCCGCTGAACCAACGCCAGTGTCAATTCACGTTTTTTGTTGCGCGTTTCTTTACCCGGGAAGAATTCTAGAGTAAACATTCTCTTGACAATGTCATTGGCACTAAAAAAAGTATTACACGAATAAATTGGAATGAATTAATAATTCCATGGAATTATAGTGGGAAGAACTATGAACGAAAATAGATTTTGAAATATATTGAGGTTATGTTTAGGATCATTGGTAAATAGAGGATTTAAATGGGAAATTTTCTTACTCCTTAAGCTCTGTTGATTGTTCATATCTATTAACGTAATCCTGAGGTTTTACATCGAGCTTCAGACCACCATCTCCGCTCTTTTCGGGCATCGTCGAAGCAATTTTTGGTGGTCTTACCCATTTTATCTTCAATTCACTCTTGAAAGCTGCAGTTCTCGAAAGAATACCTCCGTTCTTGGACACTAAATTGTTCACGACGCTCGGCACGTAACGGAATGTTCTTGCCAGCGCGTTCATTCTTCGTTAAATTCGATTGACACTATTCCGTAAATCGTCTTTTTTAAACTTATAAGACTAGATTACGCGATTTCACGTCCCGGGATTTAGAGGTTATGACCGTACAAACAGCTGAGTTGAAAAAATGGACGATTTGGGACAACTTCCAAATGGTACGAACAAAGTCCGTTACTTTGCTACATAAGTCGCTGCCATCGTGCTTTCGATCGATACTGAATTCATGGAACAAAATTCCATACCGACGATGTCATATTAATTCAGAGTTTTGAAAAAATAAATTATCTAATGCCGGCTCTAGCACTCGGAAAAAATTAAATAATATTACCAAGTGAAGTGACCTTGTAGACTTGTGGGAAAAAAAATAAAAATAACAATACATGATTGCAAATTACACCAATTTATTTTCAAATCATAACAATCTGTCAAATGTACTCAAGTATCGATTTTTCCAACTACTTCGAACCATTGTCTTAGAGCGTCACTCAAAACACCGGGCAAAGCGTTTATATCTCTGAGTATCATGTAAAATGGGAATGGAAAGCTATCCATGTATGATTTTATTCCGAGCAGCTTTCCTGCCTCAAAAACGGGCATACGAATATCCAATATCGAGTCCTGAAACATAAATAAATGTTGAATTATTTTGAAAATCATTTTATTTATTAGAACCTCAATTTTCATGTAAAAACAACGTATCGTTTGTTTTCTGCATTTTGAAAAATACTTTTGAAAGCTTGAAAATGAAGAATTAAGATAAAAATTTACCTTATTCAACGGATTATCGACTATGATGAATACAAGAAATATATCAGCCAATCTGGCTCTCCTAACAGCATTATTGACTTGGTCTAATCCCTCAGAGAAAACTCCTCGTCCATCGGAGAGTACGACCAACAATTTTGCATTGTCGGTTGAGCTTTTTTGACTATCGAACATGTCGACGGTAAAATCCACTAATTGGCCAACTTTAGTTTTTTTCTGGTCGAATCTCATTTCTTGGATCAATCTGCGAAAATAGAAAATTAATTGCATATGCGAGAAGGCACTTGTTTTTACGAGTTTCATCTTTCTACGGATTTTTTTTTTTTTTTTTTGAGAACACATTCAGGGCACAGTCACGAAACCAGTTCGTTCCAAGTGGCAAAAGGTTTCACATTTAACGTTCTCGTGAGTAGCAGCAGAAAAATTCACATTGACCCCAAAGACTACAAAAAATTAAGAACGCTACTGTGAACTCGTATTGGAAAAAAAAAAAAAAAAAAGATGGATCATTTACCTCGAGCCACTGTTTTCCGTGAATGGCTGTCCGAGAGGATGCAGAACCGTCGCTGTTTCTCCAAAACTGATAACACTGAGATCTCCAACTTCAAGATATCCCATGGCTTTGCTGATGAGAGACATGGATTCAAAAGCTAATTCTTTCGAGTGGTTGTCGGCCATGCTGCTACTGTCATCGAGAGCTAAAACAATCTGATAATCTCTTTTGGACGGTTTCGTTCGTCTAAGCCAAATTTTATCCTTTCTAAATTGACTAGCAATGTATGGAATGATTTTTCTCATGTTAATTCTTCGCCCGGTTCTATAATCGCCCTTGAGTCTCGTAGCTTGTGTCGGTTCTAAAACGAGACGTAATTTTTCCGCCAAATCTCTAGCCGGAGCTTCAACAACACTGTTCAAACAATTCCAAGCAGCGAGTGCTTCGTCGGTCGAGGGCACATAAGTCCATTTACTCAACATGTTTTCAACTTCCATACGTTTGCTAGATACCTGGTTAGAAGACAGGACATTCGGCTCGAGAAGGTTAGTGAAGAAAGCTGTTTCAGCTCCTCTATCGACTCTTGTTGTTGGGGCAACATCCCCTTCTACTTCAACGACACTCTCCATTTGCACGTCCTCCGAATTACCCTTTGTATCATTCTTTGTTTTCTCCTTATCTTTTTCCCCCGTGGAGGTCACTTCAGAAGACTTTTCAGCTGTGATGTCTTGTTCGTCTTTCGAATTTTCCTCATCGTCAACGTTCATGTCAATGTCCATACATTCGTCATCCTCCTTTTTATCTTCTTCGTTTTCTTTGTTGGCAGCTTGCTGCTTCACCTGCTCCTTCGTAGCTGCATCCATAGCTTGGTCGTCGTGTTTCTCTGAGCTTTTGACATGCTGACACATATCCACCTCATTCGTATCGTCATCCAGATCAGCTCCTTCTTCTTCTTCTTCCACGTTTTCCTCAATAGTTTCCTTCCTGGAATGTATCATTTTCATTTTCTTCTTATCCGGTTGAATTTGATCAACGAGCGAACGGTTGTCGTCACTCTCTCCGGGATTTTTCCGCTTTTCGATCTGTTGCTTTTCGTTCTCTCTGTGCTGGACGGGAGCTGTATTTTGCATGGAATCTCCAGAATGCCCAGTTTCCTGCTGTTCTGATTGTGCGTTTCCAGTTCCTCGATTGTTAGTGTCGTCCTCGTTGTTCTCGGTTGTAGATTCTTCCTGCCGGTCATCGAGGTTCGGCTGATCGGCCGTTCTGTCACGGGTACCGTCTTTGTTTGTTTCGGACTGATCAGTCGCGTCCAGTTCTTTGCTAGGATCGTCGACACTAGCTGCTGCTTTTTCTTCAACTCTATCATCAGCTTTTTCCTCATTCTCCTCTTCTGGTGAATTGTCGTCTTTCGTCTCCGGTACCTGAGACTTTGGATCTTTTTCGGGTTCGGTTTCTGACTGTTCATTCTCCGAAACATCCTCGTTCGTCGGCTTGAGGTCACCACCGTCCAACGCATTGTCGTCTTCCTCGTCGCTCGAATCATCACCTGGTTCTTTGGTTTCGTCTTTTTGGTCTTTGTCTTCTTCACCGTCCACGGTTTCTTCTTTTTCCGGTGGTGGCATGCAATCCTTCATCTCGTCGATGTCGAAGGGATTCTCTTCGTCACCCTGTTGCTTATCATCAGCCTCTTCTCCATCCAAATTTATATCATCCGGAAGATCCATTGGTTCCGGTTCGGGCGGTGGTTGCTGGTTTCCGTGATAAGGATCGATCTGATCGTCATTTACTTCAGGCTCGTTCATTTCGTTGATCTCTTGTTTCTCTTTTTCGTCCCTTTCACCATCTTCTGTTCTCTCATTATCTTCACTACTATTCTTCTTCTTACTGTCATCCTTGGCGGTCATTTCTTTCTCACCAATTTCTTCGCCTTTGCCCAAATCGTCATCTTCGTTATCGTTATCGTTCTCGTTCGACGATTCTTCTTTGTCGTCCCCCCAAATTTCTTCGTCAAGCGCATCAGCACCTTGCTCCGTCTCGCCCATTTGCTTGTCCAAGTCCTCCTCGTTCTCGTCTTCGCTCTTACCGTCGTTCTCGTCATTCTCATCTTTCTCAATATCCTGCATTTTACCATCAAAGTCTTCCGACATATCAATGCCATTTTCTTCCTCTTTGCAATCTTTGTCCTCTTGTTTCTCTTTCTCTTGATCCGCTGGTCTTGCGTCATCCAATTGATCCTCCGTCTCAATTCTGTCGGAAACATCTTTTTCACCCTCCCCGTCGCCCAAACCTACACCATTTTGCGTTTTACCCTCTTTAGTCTCTTCCCCGTCACCTTCCTCAAGGTCCAAATCCTTCGGTATGCAAAAGCCGTTTGTAGCTAAATCCAGAAAAACACTCAATTGCAGATGCAACAGTTTGCAAGTTGTACGGAAAGCTCCAACTTGCTCGTTCAAGTAGAATTGCGAGAAGAGAAGATATTGTTTTAGAAGCGGCAAACAACGAGCTATCAACGCTTTGCGTTGGGCAGACGATGATGGATTCACATTCGTTGTCATTTTCAAAGTTTTTATGAGACACTGATGTACTTGACTCAATCGCAGACTGGTAATATCTTTCTCCAGAGATTCAATCAATTTTTCACGGAGACTGTTTTCCTCCATAGTGTCATCTTCTTCAACCTCGGTTTCGCCATCTTCTGCGTTTTTAGTTGTATCATCGATGTCTTCAGTGGTATTCTCTTCCACACTGATTTCCTGGACGGCTACTTCGTTGTCCACCGATGTTTCCTTATATTTTTGCTGAATGGCCAGTAATATAGTTTTAATCAACAATTCAACGTCCGAAATATATTCGTTACTCTTGTCATCGACACTTTGGCCAACGTCTTCGATCACATTTTCGGTAACTTCAATCAGCAGGAATTTTTCCATCCACTCGTCCATTCTCGACTCCAAGAACTCGACACTTTCAACAATCGGATGCGATTTATCCGCCTCATTCGAGAACGCATTAGCGAAATCTCGAACGTGAGTTTTTATGCTCAACAAAGTCTTATTACTGTCGTTTAAAAATTGGTAATGAACCGGAGTTAGGATCGTGACTTCAGTGTGGAATAATTTATCATAAGACGCAGTTATCGAATTCAATGAATTGAGAGAACGTTGTAATAGAGAATTTGCAGATTCCCAGACAGTATCGTTTCTCGTAGCATTAATAATAGCCAAGTTGCTTGTTTCCAGTGTCAAAGCTTCCGTGCCGGTATCGAGACCTGGATCAGCTGGGCAAGCTTGCATATAAAGCTTCAACTGTTCCAATACACTTCTGAGGGTGGTAATTAATTTCTTGAGGTTATTGGCACAATCGTACAATTCACTATCACGCGAAGCTTTCATAGGGAAGTTAAGAATGTTCGTCAAATTGTTGACTTGAGTTCTGAGGGACACGTAGTTTTTGAAAGACTCGGCAATTAATCTCTTTTGTCGATGTGCCATGAGCATCATGTGACTTGAGTAACCTGAACATCTTTCCATGTTGGGCATACCCAGATCAGATTGCATTTTAGTGAATGCAACGTTTAATGCGTTCAATTGTACCAATGATTTGTAATAATAACTTTCACAACCTTCCCACTGCGCCAACAATTGTTTGTCCGCTTTGCCGTGTTCCAAACGTTGAAGAAACGCCTGTAGATCGACCGGCGGAACTGTAAGATCGATAACTTGATCCTGCCGATTTTTCCATGCCAGTGTGCCCGTCCTATACGAAACGCCGATGTGTGACATTGTTTTGAAGTAATCAGCAAGTGCCATTTTCTTCTGTTGAAGAATACTCTTGGCGTGTGCCTTTTGCTTTGGTTTTGGTAATGTACGATCGATATCCATGCTCTTCAAGTGGACTGCGTGAGATATCATGTTTTCCATGAATTCTTCAAGTCCTGCTCGCAAGCTTGGATAGGAAGACATCAGGATGGTCTCTTTGCTCAAACGTTTCGCTTTGATAAACAAGTTTTCCATTCGTCCAATGAGATAGTTAGCTGCATAGGTATCTCTCGTTTCTTCATCAGCAGGCCGAGCAAGAACTTTCTTATCGAAGCAAACAAAATCTCGTGGATCAATAGAGTAATCACGAACTTTCGATCTGTCCCATTCGCCCTTGTCGCCTTCAGAGCCGTAACTCGAGGACTTGATCAGTAGACACGTTGCTGCGCTCATTCCAAGGCCAGATTCATATTCACGGATAAATTTGTGTAATGTCCTGTGCGTTTTCTCAACCGTCTCTTTTACCGACCAGTAATTGATGTCGTTCCAGCGTGCTATTTTCACAAAATCACGAAGTTTCTTTTCGATCGGTGCTTTGATAGATTTGATCTTCCGGTCAACGTCAGCACTAAACTGTTTGTAATAATTATGAACGTTCCAGAATATGGCTAGCAATTGATCGCGTTCGGCAGATTGTTGCATGTGGTATGCATGGCAGTGGAAAGTTATAAGAAGATTGAGTCTAGGCTGAAACTCAACGAGTGACGAACCACTGATGAAGGCTTCGAGCAATTGGATCAGTTTCTTCGCTGTGACGGGTTCGTCTGATTTAGGAGCCGGGGCAGTCTCGTCAATGGTTGGAACATCGACTTGTAAGGAAGAATTTGTCGTATAAGATTCGATGAGGGCGTAAAGGAAGAACCACCATTTGGAAGCTTTTGACGCGAGTCTCTCGTGCGCAGAATTCAAACAATCTTTCCAGCAAGCTAACTCGAGTCTACGCCAAGATATTATTTGTTGAGTCAGGGATAACGATAGCTCGGATAGGCTGACACCGCTGTGGGCATTTTCCTCCCATTCCTTCATCTTTACAAGCAACAATTCGAGACCCGTTAAAAATCTCGAGATCGGTGAAGTTATCGAAAACCCATAAATCCTCTGTATTATTGATTTGATAGATCTGAGTGTCGGATGTTCCGGCCATTCTTTAAGAAAACCGTCAACTCGATCGATTATCGTTTCCAAAAGGGGCAAGCATTGTTTAGCTTCTTCGACGTTGCTGCTTTTGTAATAATCGTAAGTTCTACCTCGAACGATTGATCCGTTCTCTGCCAGAGTATCTCGCGAATTTTCAGAATTTCCTTCACTCGTGCGCACAGTAACGGCCGTCAAAAAATTCAAACTCGTGTAAAGTTTAGTGTTCAAGCGATAATTCATTGCTGGTAATAAATTGTCCAGCATGAGGGAAAACGTGTTGTAACGCTGTATCAATGGCTCAACGTAATCCCTTTCGTTGTTATCAACCCGTGTCCTTAACCAAGCGGCTCTGACGAAGTAATTTACAATTCGGGAATGTATCACGTGAACTTCATTGACATCGTGGTCGGTAACAAGGCCAGCGTACCGTCGATCAGTCCCGTCGTTTTTATTCTTTTCCACGCGTTCCAATGTCGGTAAGTTCGCTTCCTCGATATCCATGAAATCCTCGTCTCTCGATGTTGGAAAAAGAGTACGAAGTTCTCGCGCTATTTCTTCTTCTTCTTCGTTGGGGCTATCGCCGTGAACCTTTGCTTTGTTAACGTAAAGACTGTCCTCTGCGGCAGATCGTTTTTTATTCTCGTCGCGCTGTCTCTGCCAAATCAAGACGATCTGTTGTAGCAAAAGATTGAGCTCATGCCACAATGTAACGTCGAGTTTACCCTCGAGACTGATGCGATTGTAGAGCTCGAAGAGTCCTACTTTGACCATCCGGAACTGCTCACCCAACGAAACGAATGGGTCGTTGCTCTCGTTTTTTATATTTTTGTTTATTATCTCACGAGTCTCTGGGGATGTACAAATTTCTACGAGACTCAGAAGATCATTTTGTCCTTTACCAATTGTTGGAAAACGTATGAGATTGTGCATCAGATTCTCAACCGCCTGACCATTCTCACTGGATGTTCTTATATTAATCAATCTTTTTACTTCATCGGTGAGACTTCGAACTCCGTGTCTCAGCTGCGCGACTGCTGTCAAAAGAGGAATTACGATGTCTGGATAACCCGCTGAAAATTTGTTGTCCAATTGCTCGGCAAATCTTTGCAAAGATTCTTGCCATATTTCGGCTTCTTGGATTCCATCTTTGGCTGTTGAGAGAACGGCAGAGTTGAGAGTCTCTTGTGAATTCAATATCTCATTGGCATTCGATAACTTGTTCATTATCTTTGTGATTGCCTGCCAGGATACTAGGCTGTTTCGAAAGTTGTGAGTTTCTTTAGCTAATGCTACGAATTCCATGCTCGATGGTCGTACTGCTTCGCAAGTCTTAAGCTCGTTTCTCTCGCTCTCCAGTAAGACGAGACAATCTCTTGTCTCAATTATACGAGGTGACGTATTCTTACTGGGGAAGAAATCACCGCGGATTCGTGAATTAAGATTCGCCACGTAAATCGCCTTTCTACAATCTTCGATATCTTCCTCGACGTAACGAAGCTTCAGGCTTATTTTATGAACGGGATCAATGTAGCCAAGATTGCCGAACAAAAATACCTGCAGATACCCGAGAATGATCCACGCTTTGGCTCTTTCGAGTTGCTCGTTATCTTGCGATTCTGACGAGTCCGAAATCTCTCGAGTTTTTCTCTTCAACTCGTTCAGTGGTTCGACGTAATCTCTCTTGAACTTTTCCTCCAGTTCCTTTATACCGTTATTCTTTTGCTTCGCCATTTCCGTTTCTACAACCAGACCAGCATCACGTTCGTTCGCCATTTTTTCTTCTCCATTCAGAAAAACTTTGAGATAAGAGAGCAGTGTCAAACGATCGTTTCGAGCTCTGTCGTAATCCGGTGAATTGAGAGCTACGCTGTTACGCCATAACATCTCGTTCAATGTTTTTAATTGTCTCATTCTCGATTTATATGTACCCAGACGAGCCGTTGCGAGAATTGATTTTTCATGCACCGTTTTGCACCTGTTGATTATCAATTCCGATACCAAATTCACGAGAATTGGAGAATCGATTGGATTAATAATCTTACAAGTTTCTAAGTTCGTTATCGATTTTTCTATATCAATCTCGCTGATTCCTTGCCAATTAATGACATTTTTTGAATCGTTAAAAGCGCAGGAACTTCTGAGGAAACGATCGAGCCCCGGAAATATTTCGTGTTTCATACGATTCCATTCGTTCGAACCATTTTTTTCAAGAACAATTGATTCCAACAGCGCGACAAGGTTTATCGGTAAACTCGGAATTTTTGATAATTGTTCCAGTGCACGATTACTCGCTTCGATCTCTCGATCTTCCGATATTTTTCTGTGCAAATTATTTACCAGCACGAAAAATATGTACTCGAAAATCGGCCAGAGTTGGACTTTGGCCGATAAATCGATAATATCCCGTTCGCGGAGTGTTTGAATTTGTGAAAGAGCTTGAGACATCTCGACAGGCGTTCGTAGTCCTAAATTCAAACGATTACAAAACTCTTCGATGTCGTGTAAAATTTGTAAAACCTTCTCGTCGGAATGGCGATTGTTGTAGAAACCTTTCCAGACATCGATCAATTCTCCACGAATTTTAGTTGTTTCATCATTTTGCAAAAGAATTATTTTTAATTCAGCCTTTAAAGTACTGTCACCACGTTCTATCGTGCAGAGTCCTAATTCGTCTGATAATTTTTTAACGTGAGAATAAACCTTGGCCCCGATTTCTGACGAAAAAGGAAGCGGCATAACGAGATATTTTTTCAAACGTTTGGCTATTTTTCTAAATGGATCGTCGACGGATTTGACACTTTCGTCAATGTTTTCAATCATCACAGCCAATCGTTCGATCTCCTTTTTAGACTCATCGCTCAAATTGAATTTTTCGCCAAAAGCAAATAAAGTTTTGACGAATTTAACGAGCCACTTGTAGTGGACTCTGAGCATAAGGACCGTTTCGTCGATATTGCCGTAAATGTTTGACGTCTTCTCCGTTTTATCAATGAGTGGCAATTTTCCCAATGCATAAAATCTCTCCAGCCAAGCGAAATTTTGTCGAAACTTCAAGTATTCCTCGTTGCTCACGGATGTCGAATTATCCCGGAATATTAAATTCACACAGGAATTTAACTGAGCTATGAATATCACGAAATTCGTGATCAATGGCTGATTTTTCAAGTGCGACGTTAGTTTTCCTGAAAATTTCATAAAATTTAAAGATTGTCACAAGGAAAATAGGAAATTATCGATATCTCTTTTATTTACTGCAAGCAAGTTTTATGTTCACTTTGTTCTTTAATCATCGCGACTCTGTTACCTTTTAATAAAAATTCAATACAATAGCAGTAATTTTATTTAATTATTATCAATTATTTAATATTATTAATATTATTTTGATTATTTTATTCAATTATTATTAATGCTATGTGAATATTAGACCTCGAGCATGATTTTTGAATGAATACGAAAATCGTCGAAGATTCAAGAGAAATAATAATATTCATTTTTTTTTGATTAATTTGTTCCTAGTACTTACCATGGTAGACGAAGTTAGAATACTGAAGAACGGAGATGATTTTCTTGTCTCTGTCCAAACACGTATCGTCGAGTATCGTTGGGTACTGAATATTCATAGCGATCAAATACAAAATTAGAGCCAAACGATTTGCTTTGCCAAAGTTGTTAACGTTGTCCACGACATTTGGCAAGTTTGAAGCATCCCAGGGTAATACATTGACTTCAAACTCGTGTCTTGATTCAGCAATTTCTCGAGCTAACAATTTGCTTTTTTCTTTTATCGTTCTCGATATTTCGTCTCTATCTCCTGACATTATTTCCTCGATCCAACGTTTTCTCATATGAACATCGTTCAAGGACGAATTTTCATAGAAATTTAATAATAGATAGGGCAATATTTTCACAAAATGAAAATCATTATCAGGCCCTCTACTTTTCGAAATTGACAAAAATTCGTTTATCAACGAAGTCGTTGGATATAAGTTCAGATTCGTCCCATATTTTTCGAGCGCAGACTCGTGAATCCGTAGTGCTGCATCGAGAAGAAATCCTTGTTGTCTTAGGATCGTGAGCCTCGAATTATCCTGGAAATCGCGAATTTTTGGAGTAACTGCTGCGAGATCGAATAAATTTTTTGCACAAGTAGCAACGTCGTGACGATTAATCGTTTCTTCAATTATCGACTTCAGACGCTCCTTGGCAAGAGTTTGTTGAATACAACGCGATTTTACGTAAACGTCAATACAGGAAATTCTGAATGCTTCGGAGGCTGGAAAACCACGTGATATTTGTTGATTTATTAAAAATGCTGAATGCAGGAGATGCACGACACTCAATTTTTCCGATGTCACATCTTCCGACGATATTTTATCGTGTATTTCCAGCAAAGCTTCTTGGTGGTTTGATCTCTTGAGGCCGAGATTGTCGAGCAGAGACTTCACGTCGAGAATGTCGTTGTTGCTATTCTCCTTGTGACCAAGCATAAAAATTTCTACGCCTCTGTTCCGCATTGCTCTGTAATTGAAAATAGTTAAACTTTATTTTCATTTTTTTCATTGGATTATCATGTTTATAGACGTATGAATTTATTATTTATTTTCATATTTATATATACGAAGCTCTTGACGTGAAAGTTTAATGTCAAAACCCTGACCATTTATTTAAGATAAATAAGGAATAAGGAATTTTGCTTTTTGCCACGAAAATGATTTTTTTTTTTTTTTAACTACAAATGAAAACTAGGAGTCTCAATCCTTTTTTTATAAAAAAAAAAAACTATTTTGTCCCATTAAAGGAAATACTTTCGAATGATATATGGACTTTTTCAAGCTTTAATTTCCATTATTTTCAACTTGACAACGGATTAAAGAAACTGCAGTAGTTTTGACCCCGCACAGACTTTACGTTTCTACCGATAAGTGTATAAATTATTAAGGCTTAACTGGGTTAAGTATTACGAATACCGGATTAAAAAAAAAAAAAAAAAAACAACACTCGCTAAATCGAATAAAAAGAATATTCGGGAGATAAGATGACGTTAACATCGTCCATGGGAAAAAATTTCTGGAGTTTACTATTACAATGAATTTGGATTGTCACGACGTTTAACAGGGATCGATACGATTCAATGGCCTGTGTGAAAAGAAAAATTCCAACATTTATGGCATCTGAGAAAAAATTTAGTGTAAAAAATCAAGGACGAATGGAATGTGTAGTGTTCTGCTCATTTAAAAAGCTGTCTTATAAGCTGTTGTACTTTTTTATTTTTATATTTTTTTAAAATAAACTTAAACTCACCTCGAAATCTCACCGTAGCGTGGATCCATCGTTAGGAAAAGCCGAAAGTTTTTGTGTGGCTTAATAGTTAAGATATTACCGTCGTTGGCAACGCCACGTTCTCCGATAGTGAGAACACCACCAGGCTCTAAGAGCCCGTTCAGTCTGTCCAATACTGCGGGACTGCATAAATTAACTTGGTCCAACAGGAGCCAAGAGCCTTCCTGAAGACACTGGAAAATTTATACGTTCGTACTTGAGTCCAAATGTTATCGCCAGTAAGAAGAAATGACGAGAACCTCTCGGCAACGTCATTACGAATTTTCATTAAATTTTTTTTTTTTTTTCTCAGCCAGAAAGGGTCAAGTGCGAGTTGGACCTCGCAAGGGTCCTGTAATTACCCCTACCGGTTCTGAGTACATTTAGAAAACGATTTTTCAAAATTAGTTCTATTTTTCCAAACCTATTTTTTTTATTGCGGAGTATATAGGAATAAGGAGTTATTATGATACATTATTTTAGAGAATGAAATCGTATAATTACGGAAATGAGGAATCCAATCTTTTTTTTTCATTCTTCTCAAAACCGAAGAGTGCGGTCTCTAGATATATGTTTTTCTTTTTTTTTTTTTTTTAGTTTTTCGTCTTACTCCGACTTCGAGGTTCACTAAAGTTATGGCGGTTGGGAGAAAAATGGTAACTTAAAAAATTAAGTTTTCTGTTCAAACTACTTTTATGCTCCATTTTTTGAATTTTTCTATTTGACCCATTAATCCCTTGCGTGTAATTGACTTGAGATTCGATAATCAGGAGTTTTTGGGGTCACTTTGGGGGAATTCGAATCTGAACTCGAAATGTAGAAATTCGAAATAAGATGTCTTTTAATTTTTGTAAACACAAAGGGCCTTACGAAAAAATTTGCAATTTTTGTTTGTACTCTTCTTTGAGGTGGGTATTGAATTTGTAAAAAAAAATTCATTCCGATGTTTATAGCATTTTAGTAGGAAATGATTTTTTTCTAAAGGCTCCATCACGAGTTGAAGATAAAATAATTTGGTTCCTACACTGAACCTCATAATGGTCACTTAATCGGAGAAGCGATCAAATTGAACTTTAGAGAGTTGCACCAAAATTAGCTGGAATAAAGAATAGTTTACCTTCACTAGAACGCTATCGACCCACTCGAACTTTCCTCCTGCATTCAAGCACTTGTCCTCTTTGACGTTGTTCGCCAATTTTTTCAATTGTTCGTCAATGACCTTTAGCTCGAAAATTGGTGCTTTTTCCAGGCTCTTCATCGCTGTGACGAGTTTCCACAATTCTTTTGTACGTTTTAGGAAAAGTTCGGTCTCAGCAGCCATTGTAACTTTATGATTTTCCTCTGTAGACAATTTTGTTCAATTAAAAAAAAAAAAAAAGAAACGGTGACGTTGTTCGACACCAAGAGGCATTTGTTTATGTAACTGTCATTAATATCGGAAAGAACGATTTTCAAGCTCGGCATCGAGATAATTTATAGATTTGAAAAGATTCTGCCCACATGCATTTTTCGTTTCTGACATTGTGAACATTTTCACGAGCACACATCAACTTTCATTCTGGTGAAAGCCCTCGATCTATCATGATCATGAAAACTGTAAATGACGTAAAAATTTGTCTAGTAATGTTGATGCTTCTTTTGTGACTTACCATGCGAAAGATTTTGGACTCTTTCCAGCCAGCTGTGATACTCCACGATTTGTTTGAGGTCATCGTTGTTCAATCTCCGTTTAAGATATTCGATGAGGAGACTCTCGACCTGCTCTAGAAGATTTTCCAAGTGTCGATTATAGTCGGTCTGAAAAAAAAAACAAAAACAAACATTTCCATTTGTATTTTTCAAGGACAAAAAAATCTGGTGGAATTTGGAGAGTGCAAAATATTCTAAACAATGTCGATGGAATCTACACTTGTGAAAACATTTACCCTCGGGGCTTTAAGCTCTTGGTCTTATAAAGTTTATAAGACTTTTCAAGTTGCCATGCAAAGTGCAGGCAAACCAGAGCCAATATTACGTACCACTGCGAAACACTGTTTTCGCATCTCTTATAATATGCTCATGAATTTTAATGTTGCGATCCATAGTTCATGAAAGATACGTGATACGAGTTGCACCATTTTCGTTATTTTTGTTAGAACATATAAGAGCCATGTTGAAAAAGTATTGCAAGATTTTTTTTTCAACAAAAACGTCTTCTTAATCCTCTATTTTACTCTCTTTCACTCACTTACTCCCTGCCTCTTATTTTATTTTATTTTCTTTCATGAACGAACATCGAGCAGTTTGGCTCGAACAGGAAAGGCCAATTTTCTATCATCGATTGGCACACATCCGATGATCGGATTCTCTATTTACAACGATCCAGCTTTATCCCAGATATTCGTAAATCTATTCGGTGTACTCTTTTCGGTTGTTTTCTCATATAAATGCTAGCCAAATGTCAGCAAATGTTGGCCAGTTTAATCTTTTTTTTTTTTATTCTTTTCTTCGTTTTCGAAAATACGTAAAAATTGGAGCAGTGGATTTTGACATTGCAAATTTGATAAGGACAAGAGTCCTCCTGATATTTCTAGTGTACATCATGGGAAAAATGTCTCGATGGAAACTCGATTACAAACTAGATCTTTTTCTCTGTACTAACCCTCGGTATAGTGTACAGACTTTTACATGACTCTGCAGTTGAGCTTTTGGACGATGAGAAGGCACTCGTTTCTTGCGGAAAAAGAGAAATAAAAAATAGTGGCCTCTTGGTGAAAGAGGGACATGGATATTCGCCGAAGGATAATCTGCGGATCAAGGACGAGAAAACCTATACTATATCCCCGCATGAATCAAAATGATTGATACGGGTCTTTGGATAGTCTCATCCCCACTGTACAATCTTCTATTTTTCTCTCTCACTTTTTTTCTCCTCCTATTGGTAAACCCGGGGGGATTCAAATTTTCGGCTTTACTCCCTTTCGATTTCGTTCTTCTCTTTTCATCTACACTCAATTTTCTATTCGCTCTTTCTTGCATCCAACCGTTCGCGTAAATTAAAATGAAATCGAACGAAATTCTGTATCGCAACTGAAAATTCGATTCCTGTTTTTCAATAAAAGTTCTTCACTATTCGTGTAAATTATTATTATTTTCATTCTTTATCAAACTCTAAAACAAGTTGTCGGATCAAAAATAAATAATAGAACCACGTGTTTCCGAATGTTGGTTTAAAAAATATTGTGTACCTCTTCAGTCTTGAGCTGTTAATCATTTTTTCATTTTGCTTTATTGTAAAATTCGATATTTAGTTTAAAAATAACACCCTCAGGGTGTTTCTCAAAATTCGAAGGTTATTGATTTATATGACGTAGATTTGAATTGAGAGCCACAACGATAAACTGCAGTATGTATTTTAACACATTCCTACAAACTCATCCCTTTAAGCTCCCTTTCGCCTCCCTTCACTGTTCCTGTTCCTGCGTGAGATCCTTCAGAGTGCTGCCCAGAGGCGCCTGTATTTTTATTGAGTTCCAATTGATTAGCACTGTCGGGAATTCAGAAAAACTCTTTTCCGTTCAACGATTGATGTATGAGTCAGAGTGGATGTCTAAGAGGTCACGTTACCGAGTATTGAGTTCACCCGAAACTGCTCAACTTAGAGGATAGTCGGAGCCACCCCAAAAACCTACGCATCACTAATATAATCGAGATCTTTTTGTAGGAAAAACAATGTTTTTTTTATTGAATATCGTTAGGCATCGGTCTTATGAATAATGCAAGGGAATTTCCATTCTTAACGAGTTACCATATTTTATTTCGTTTTACTCGTTTTTCTGATATGCTTTTGTTTTTTTATCTTTCTTCCTACGGATGCTTTTCCCTCTTGTATTTAATTACTTTCGCATAACGAAGTCTCGTGAGTAAAAAATCGCTCCTATAGAGATGTGAATAAGGAAATAAAGTCTCACATGACCTCAAACATCCACGTGTCACCCACATCGAAAGTAAGGGTTGGCAGAATTTCTGAATCAATTTAAGTTTCGACAATAATTAATGCACCCAACGTAATCGCAGTGGCTACGTGGGTAACCTTAGCCCTTTGAAAATGTTGGCTTCAGCGACCACGTGATATTAGGGCTGCAGTTTTGTAGTCTCCCATTTTAGCCACTAATCCCATAATACGTAATAATAGGTCATAGTAGAACTCTATTAATAATCTTGGTATAGGATTAGTTTAGTAAAAATACATCAAATTAACATTTTGGTGGCAGAAATATTTCGATGTAAGCGTTTTTTTAAATGTACAAGGTGCCAAAGGCATAAGTGCTTATTTTTCGGTCGATAAATTTGTCGACTATCATCATCATGACAGTTAAGCGTTTTTCGATGTGGCACTTACGTAACTCATTTTTCATCGATGAATGGTCCAACAACTTGAGAGTCGAAGAAATATTTCAACAACGGAACTGTACCTTTTGTAAGTATGATATGGGGTGAAATTCTTTCGTTCTTTCGTGCTTCAGCGTAAAGTTTTGTGGTCAGATCGGAATTCAGTGTGGACACGTATTTCTAAAAAAGTATGCCACGTGTTTCGACAAAAGTTTTCTAAACTCCAGAGGACAAATTCCAGAGGCATTTGCTAGGGATTTATTTTCATCGTCAAATTTTCACGATTTTAAATCTCTTGGAACACACGACTTCAACTATGAATCTATAAAATGAAAAAGCATTTTATTTTTTCGTTTTTCTAAAATCTGTCCCGAGTGAATGTAATACGTTAGAATTGCTAGGGTTCCTTCTGAATTTCTGGCACGTAGTCGACGACTATTGGAACGTGCATCACGAACGAACTATACTGTAGAATCGTAACACTGATCCTCTAACATAAGTCTCGTTTTCTCTGTTTGAGAAAGGCAAATACATTCAATGGCTTTGCACATCGGCGAAAAGACCTTCTCCTTCTACTCCTCCTCCTTCTCTTTCTCCTTTTCACTCTCCCTCTCTTCGTGTTTCTCTTTACCACAAATCGTCAGTCGAAGCCAAAAAGCAGGTTGTCATTCGGTCTGACTATTTTAAATCCAGCTAAAGAATGAGATTTGAAGTGACGCAAATATAAATGAAACTAAAAGGGACCAATTGATGTAAATTTTCGATTTCTTTATCTATAAATGGACCAGTCACCGACATGAGAATAAAAACATTGACAAGCAGGAATAATCGCTGCAAAAAAATTGGTGGATGATAACCAGCAAAAATATGAAAAAAATGATATAATGTTTATTTCGAGACGGAATGTATGTGCCAAAAATGAAGAGAATTGGAAAGAAGCTTGAATAAGAAAGAAATAGGATCTCTCGGCATAGAGGCTGCGGCGAACCACGAGATCGATAAGGGCGCGTCCGGCGGAAGGAAACTTTTTCGACGGGGTCGAACTCGCGAACGAGTCCACCGCGAGAGCGTCAGTTGTTGGCTCGACGAAGAGTTCAACGTCAGCCTCAAGCTTTCTACATGAGCTTTCTATCCTTCTCTGTCATATGCGAATACGAGAATACGAGAATTGAATCGAGAAAAGTCCTAGCAAACTCGGATCACAGGGTTTATTCTGTAGGCTTGCAGCCTTTGACAAAACTTTCCAGCATTGTTATGTATAGATATGTATCACTCATCTCCCTTACAGGTTATAAAATACATATTTCACATATTTATGTGTACATTTGTTGCTTTGAACATACAAGTAATGTGTGTCAACAAGAAAAAATCATAACTTGAAGACGGGTTCAGCAGTAATTTAAGTTGAACGAAATCACTAAAGAAATCCGTGTTGAAATAATTCGAGAAATTTTTTGATTATTCAAAAGAAAAAAAGAAGATATTCATTCGCAGAGAATATTAGAAAAAATAATAACGTATATGAAAAAAAGTGTACCGTCGATATGCGAGCAGTACGCTGGCAAATGTGGAATGGCAACAAGGAAGAAAACTCAAACTGGTACATACCGGGGTTGGATTAGGCAAATGTGAATTCCCTGCTGCCGAGCTTTGTCTTTGGGAGCGGACTTGGACGGGCACGTCACATGTCAACGACCGCTAGACAAGGCAATTTCACTGCTCAACCCTTATCGTATTAGTATGTGTGCATTATGACATTCGCATGGGGCATTTCGATCAAACTAAATGGATCATCGACCTCTGATGTTTCCAGCCTTATTTTACGTATCACGATTGTGATAAAAAATAAAAAATAAAAAAAACATTCCCCAACAGTTTCGAATTTTCTGAATCTGCAATTTTCTGAATTTCCCAATCAACATAAACACAACGACAGATCGTAAATCTTTCATTTCCTTCTTTTAATCATACGATAACACATCAAGTTGTAGTACACGGAGAGAAATGGATGCGTCAGAACAGCAAAAAATCTTTTGCTAACGGTTTTTTAGTTACAGCAGCAATAACATTAGCACCGGTAGCATAATTTTCCTTACAACAGCATAAAGACATTTGCTGAGGAAACGAAAAATGCAAATCTGCGATAGATTTGTCGAAGTAGCAAATACTGTGCTAACGCAGCAAAATATTTGCTACGGTTACAAATGAATTTGGTTACGCGAGCACTCTCGCGGACAGGCGATTGACAAACTTAGCATAAGTGTTTATATGCTGCTGCCACAAAAGTTATTGTCGCTACAGCTACAAACGTTCTTTGCTACAGTTACATTTTTTGCTACATTTTTGTTCACGTTACGAATAGCATAAAAGTGAAAGAATATATAAGTATATATGTTTCACAAATATTTGAAAATGAAAACAGTGTGAGTTAGTAAGTTCGGTCGTGTGTATGTATTCCGCAAAAGATGTAAAAACTGCTGCCGAAACAACAACAAAAGCGACAGTCACGAGCTGCATTTTTAAAAGTTTCCTAATACAAATGTAAAATTTTCTAATGAAACATTGTACAGCATTAAATCAAACATACATTCCGACTTTTTATTTGAATGAGTGGGCCGATATTTATTTGCATGGACCGCTTTATTTTTAAATAAATAATAAATAATAATAAAAATAATAAATAATAATAAATAAATAAAAATAATTAATAATTAATAAATAATTAATAATTAATAATAATTAATAATTTTTAATACATTTTTTCAATTTGAAAAAAAATTGAAATAATGAATAATGTTATAACCATAACGAATAATGTTATAACCATAAATAGACGGGATAAATACTAATTTTCATTAGCGGTCGGTAGCGTAGTGGTTAGCGTTCATAGGTAGTAAACTAGTAGGTAGGGGTTCGAATCCCGACAGGTAGGAAATTTTAATCGACGATTTCGGCTACCTGTCATTCAACAAGTGCCGAAAACCGACAATTGTATGAATATACAGGTGAAACTAAATTTTTTGTCATGGTTTTACAATTAAGAAGGTATTTTTTATACATTTATTGTCTGGAAAACATAGAAAAAAAAATCCTGAGTAGAAAAATAGATTTGCTTGGCCAGCAATAATGATTCGCTCGTCCACCAAAAATTCTATGCTCGTCCAACAAATGCGTGTGCTGCCATAACGCATCATTGTTGTTCGGGGAACAAACGTGTGCACGCTGCGAGAGCAAAAGTTCTTTGCTCATGCAGCAAATCACACGTCAACATAGAACTTTTGTCATAGCAGCAAATAAATTTGTCGTCACTATATTAACAAAAAAAATTTGCTGCCGTAGCGTGGCGTACGCTGTCCTGACACAGAAATTTCTCTCCGTGTAGAGATAAAAAAAAATAGATACGAATAATTGGAAAAAATATCGAATCAATTGGTATTTTTTGTACTGCATTCAATTAAAAAAATTAAGAAATTAAAAAAACAGTGTCGTAGTGGTCTAGAAATGTCTATCGTTAAAGATTTTTTCATCAGGAAAACCCATACGTTTCATTTGTTGCATAAAAGAAAAGAATTTTCGTGAGAACTGAAAAATTATGCGAAGAAATTTCTTTTGTGCCTTGGAATATGTAAGGAAAATGAATAAATAAGAACGAGTTGGGACACTGACCTTTTTAGATTGCCTGAAATCTGCCGTGCACATAAAAATATAGGCTAACAAACAGAAAGACGTAGCGCAGGTCATTGTGCTCATTGCATAACGACTTTTATGCCCTTCTGTTTGCCTCTGGTAAATACGTAAAACACATGCACATTCGAACTATAAGAGCCCATGCAAAAGAGCTGTGTAAGGTACTTAGTATGTGGCTCTCGGTTTCATATCCTCCTCGTCGCCGTGTCTCATTAAGCTCTGCCGGATAATGACACCGGGCCATGGTTCCGGATTAGAAGAAAAAAAAAACAAGCAAGAAACCTCTGAATGGGATTTTCACAAACACAACAAGAGGAGTGTCTAGGCGTCACAATCCCTTTTACGATGAAGAAACAAAGTCATTCCACCCCTTCGCTCTTTAACGGTTCCGTCAAGACAAAGAAGAATAAAAAAAGGAGAAGAAAATTATTTAATCTTTCGCCTACTTCATATTTCCTTTTAAGAAAAAAACGACAACAAAATATGCAGTCACCCTCTCTTTTCGTCTACAAAATTTCGTGAACTCTATGCTGCCCGTGACGTATTCCGTTCACGGAATGCCACACTTTTTAGACCTTTAAGACAGTATTTATGCCACAGTCACGTTCAAAACATGACTCTCTGGTTAATTTTTGAAAACCTGTATAAAACGTGCGGTATAAAAATATAAAATGTAGAGTTTGAGGGTTAACCACTTTTCCCATATCGAATACATAGAGCTTACACTTTATATCGCTGTATCTCCGAAACTAAATGGACAAAATTCACGATTTTTTTGAAAAAATTCCGTCATATATTGCTCTGTAATTGATAAAAAATGGAAGAAATAGAGTTGTTCCGTGAAATGTAAATATAGAAAAAGTTTTGAGAAGAAGCTGAAGAATAATGGAAAATCAACGTCAAGTCCAGTTTTTTGTTTTTTTTTACTTGTATCCTCACTTTTTTGAATCGAAATTGCTAGTGAGCCAAAATCATATGCTACGCGAATATTTGTATTTGTGATAAAACGTTAGAAAAAGTCTTTCGAATAGGACTTTATGGGTTTGAATTCCATCTTAAAAATTTTTTTGTATCTTCTTCTTACACTTCAACAATAAAGTTAGCTGGAGGTGTTGAAAGACGCATGGGACTTGTTTACATATACGTTGTTGTGTCCTGTGGGAAAGGACATTGTGTTAACGGTCGTAGAACAAGGAGATGTTAAAGTCTAATACCCTCCAGAATTGGCCACAATGTTGGAAGTTGGAACAAGATTCATGAATGTGTAGAAATACGAGATAACATTTATCTCAGCGATCCATTAAATCTCCGAGACTCTGATCAATGAAATAGGGAGTACACGAAAATATTTTGAGTTTCATTTCCCACTGAGGCACAGCTGGAAAACTCCCTCACGTTGCTACACAAATAACGAAAGAATATAGACAAAAAGGTTCACATTATTAATTTACTTTGCCGTTGTGAAACGTTTTCCATTCTGGAATGTCCGCACTTGTATTTATTTTCATCGTCCGTTTCTAGTAAACACAATTTATCTATAAGTTGCTAAACTTGTCGTTTTGTTTATTTCTATACTGCAAGAGCATCGAATCTAATTAAAAGTTGTTAGAGCGAGGAATTTTTTTGCCTAGCATTCTCTTGCCCAGTGGCCCGCGTAATTTTGGAAATTAGATCGACCTCTATGTCATTCCTCCAGTGGACATTTTATGGTCATAGAGGCATTTCGTTTTTGTGCTAGTCACATATATACGATGTTAATTAATTTGTGGCATTTAAACGAACATTCGAAAATGTATTATACTGATTTGCTCGTACTACGTCACATAAGCCAATAAAACCCAGAATAATGATTCATTTAAATCTAGTAGGATCGTTTAAAATCTATTTGATTTAATTCATCCTAACAACATTTCTGTTTGCTTCAATTTAAAAGTTGTTTTTGAATCAAATAAATAATTCTCTGTGAGTATATTTATTAGAGCGCCTACGTAAAAGCCTCTCGTTCTGCCCATCGAGATTTGTCTCAAAAACGAATTAAGCCGTGGATGTGCATAAATAGCGAGAACCAAAGAAAGTTTATAATATTCCAACACGCTAGTGATGATGTCTGAGAACAAGAAATCGGTCGGGATTTTCATTACGCAGACAGGGTTACAAACCATTGGAAATATTATTCAATAATAATAATAATAATAATAACAATAAGTATAATGTTCAATTTAACTTTATGCTTATTTAATATTCTGAAACTTTTTCTTATTGACAACCAAAAAAAAGTAAGCCATCCATTGATAACAAGTATAAAAATATTCAGATAAAAAAAAAATTTCAAAGTTGAATTCAACTGTATCAGATCGTAAGACAAGACCATAAAAGACAATAAACAAAAATCAAAATGTTATTGTATATTTAAAAAATTAAATAATCGTACGAATTAGAAGAGTTTGATGTTCGAACATATTTGTGATCGATTCGAACCGTTATTTTTATCAATAGGCTGAGAGAGGATTTATAGGGCAAAGAGCGATCGAGGGTGAAGCAGAAATAGCTCCAGGGATGCTAAAGGGACAGTGGCCAGGACACGAGTAATCGGGCGCTTCGAACTCACGTACTGCACCAACTTGCTCGAGAAATATTCCCTTTGTTCTCTAGGTTCCCTGTAGAACGATCAATTCGCTTTCTACTACGTACAGTATTTATAGGACCTACGATGCAAAGTTGGACCAGAGTCTCTGGCCATCTACGATTTGGAATTTTATTTTTTTTCTTGTACTTATTGTTTGCCTAAAAGCGTTTGTTGCCAAAGTGAGTGATTTTCAAATCGTGTTTACTTCATCGTGGAATTTCAACTGAAATGATATTTCTATTATGATCAACGTGAAACGAATTAAGTAAAAATATATCATATTTTAATGAAACAAGAATATGCGGGATGAAAAGAATTAATATTCACGAACTTGATGTAGAAAACTTGAAAAAGATAAAACGCCAAGAAAAAAGCGAGGGTTCCACAAATTGGGGAAAACTTTAGACCGACCGCAAAAATTCGTGAGGGCGTTAGGTTCAAGATGAATTTTTTTTTTTGCCAGGTGGTTTATGCTTTGGATATTAAGAAGGAGCCTCTCGTTTTACGTGTTTCTTTTTTCATCTTCCTGATGTTTCGCAGCTCGCTGCGGAATCAGGACGGCGTATAAATCTACTGCTAAGGTCATAGATTACTACAAACTTTTTACTCCCTTAAATATGTACTATAAGTGAGAAGAATATTTGATACCCATGGACGGTTAGAAACACAACTGTATCTATAAAATATAAATATTTATTTATATATATATTCATTTTCAACGAATTTACGCTCCTGCAAAATTTTTTCGGTCATGACATTCGGACTATGTCGCGCACCAATTGTTTAGCTCGAAGTACTGAATGCAGTTGAGAATCACGCGAGCGGGAAAATTTTTATTTCGTTTTATCTTCTCGTGCAGTCCCTTTCATAATCTTTGGATTCGAAAGCTCATGGACGTTCGTACTGCCCTGGACGTTTTTGATATTCTTTAAATTAGCCTCTAGGTCGTCACGTATGAGAGTTCGTTCTCATTGACGAGTTAATTAGGATATAGATTACTGGGAATTCGTGAATGGCCTCAAGGTTCGTAGGGATTTTCTTTTTCTATTTTCCACCGAAGTCGTAATGGAAATATATATAACGGTCGATCGTTATAATTATTTTTTTTTTCGTTCTATACAATTTTAGTTTTTGTCGATGAAAAAATTGGCACGTAGAAAAATAGAAGGTAAATGCAGAATAGCTTGATCAATGTGGAAATAGCTTTAGGAACGTTAAAGGGACAATGGACAGGTGACAAATTGTCCTCTACTATTCGGGTTCTTGCTGCATCGACTTGTTCGACAGTTATTTCCTTTTATTTTCTCTCGTTTTTTTGTTTTCTCTTTCCCCTTGAGAACCGTACATTTCTCTTCATTATATTGGCTGTTCCTTCATGTGCTAAGACATTTTATGCAAAATTTATTGTGTTTGGGTCTCGAAATGTTTTATTCACTATCTCTGACATCCTTGCTGTCAGGATACTAGACGTTTGCGTATCATTTTTTGAAAACCTGTATATTTCAGTCGCAACGAACCATTTTGTACTTTTTCGATAATTACAAGTCCGTGAATTATTAATGGAAACTAGAAATAAATATCCGAACATTTTTTGCTATTTTAAGTTTTCTGCTATACAATATAAACGATGGACCGAATATGCAAATAAAGAAGACCAACCCAAGATTATATTCGACAAATGGAATACAACTGTCATGTCGAAGTACCGTTACCTATGAAAATGGACGAAAAACATTTTCTCTCACAATCGAGATTGGATCCATAGAAACAAAATTGATGTTTTAAAAATTCATTCGAAGGATTTTTCATTCCGTCCACGGTATCTGACCTTTTTCACCTTATACTCGTCACGATCCCCCTCAATATAAATCTGAAACTGTTTTTTTTTTTTTTTCTTTTTTTTTTTTTTACACCTCTCGCGTCTTTTATAAATCTGTTTATTTCCCCTCAAAATGGCAAAGTTTCCCATGATAAAAAAGTTTAACTCCGCGGAGTTCTGGATAAAAATTTGCAAAGCTCTACCACAATGGCACAACCGAATGTAAGAAGTTTATCATCGGAGTATCCATAGCACAACACAAATGAAAAGAATTTTATTTCTTATTTATCGGTACTTTGGAATATACGGTTTTATTAAAGAATTAAAAAAAAACTTAGCCAATAAAAAACCAATCTATAATGACATTTGAACGAAAAAATGCGAATTTTCAAAAGAAATATCAAATAAAGTTCCAGATAAATTGATATTCAAACTACTCCATAAAATATTCGAGAGAAAACATTTTAATGCAAATTGTAAGAACCAGAAAACATTACAGTTAAAAATATCCTTAATAATGCCATAAATATTTTAATCTAAATTCGTGAATCGAAAAAACGTTTTTTATTACTTCTCCTATAAATTTTTTTATGTTCCGTTCCGCCAGTGCGAACGAAAAAGATGCAGACATTGGCAACTCTTTTACAATGAAATATAAAAAAAAAAAAGTATATCTACATAGAATGGGTGCCCATGGCAAAATGTAAACATGCCAATAACTGCCTGTTGGCCTTTCTTAAAATATCCGAGATTTTCTAAAACGTAGATCCCTCGTTTTTCCCGGTCAACCGAGGATTAAGGGATGTTTCACGCGAAGCCACGTTTACTTTTCTCGTAGATCCTTACAAATTCTGCAGCCAGCAAAGCTTGAAATGCCCTATTAAAACGCTTTTCGTCTCAATGTTCTGCATTAAGGGTAACATTTATTCCACCATTTTTACGTTACCTCCGAATCTCAGTGTATAAAGGTCGGGTAGTTGCCAAGCAATGTTTGAAAAGACCTTTTAGACCTTTTCGCTAGATTTAGAACTTTATTCCCACTGGGGTGTTTGGACAGAAATCGTATGTTTGTTTCCAACAGGACCAATTTTGTGCTCCGACGTAGAGGTCGAGAATGAGAGAATAAAAAAAATGTAAAAGGGTCTTTCATACATCAGACATGTGTATATTCGTTTATAGTCAGCGATATATACAGGGGAATCGGTTATATAAGAAATGTTTGTCCGAGGTTACGATACTTTTGTGTAGGTCCCCGTCATCAATCACTCGCAATCGCATCCGAGCAGCATTGTTCTCGTTCGAACATTCGTTCAACATTTCTTCGCTAATCTATACCTATGTATATCATTGATGAAAATAGTCGCATAAAAATAGTGGCCCGAGAGCAAACGAGAAGTGAGAGAAACGAGCGAGTATATGGAATACATATAGAAGTTCATGTAAAATAACAAACATTGGATACTCGATGTTGGAGTGCTAACTTTCTCGTTTGACCTAATTAGTCCTTTTTCCCGTTGAAGCATACATAGTTTATTCAGTTGATCAACTCGTCATTCGTGTATTCATCACCTTGTTTGCTTTTGTTCTCTTGAACCCCCTTCGATAAATGCTTCAATGAAAAGCACAAAATCAGCTCTGCATCATCCACGATTCCTTGAAAATCATCATTCATTAATTAATCATCATCATTTCTGCTAACACCAAATTATAAGTATGGAAAAATATGCTCTGGTAATGTTGTCTCTTTCGAACGAAATAGTCGAAGGGTTTCCGGAGGGAGGGAGGAAGATAAATAGTTGAAGCTTTAGATGAGAAAGTTCGTCGTTCTTGGTGTGCAGGTCCGGTGCTTCGGTTACTCTGGAACGTTACGAGGCAATTGGACTGTTTCCGGAACTTCGAATAGCTCTCTCGCACTTTGGTAAAGATAACCCCGGGGGTTGCTATAACGACTCGACTCCTATGCTCTTCCACTGCGATATAACCACTTTGCGTTACGCTACAACCAACCTCCTGCTACTTTTCTTGCCATTTAGACATCTCCTCAACGCTCCTATTTCCTCTTGCGTTCGGATGGACAACTATCTTTCACGTTTTGGCTCGGTAGTTGACGAGAAAATTAGGTTTGAAACATCGATTGTGAAAACACTTGAAATTATCGTATAGTAAAACATATTGTAGATATAACAAATATGCATGCAGTTTGGGGTTTTATTACAAATTAAAATGTTAAAAAAAAAAAAAACGATTTTGTTAAACGATTAAAAAATCTGTTTATATAGTGTAAAATTCTCTTCATCATTCGAAGAAAACATTCAAGAAAAGTTCATACAGACAATGATTAAAGAGTCAACGACATTTTCTAACTCTCTATCGAATAAAGATGACGAATAATGCAACAAAAATCAATAGAAGGAAGAACCCACATTTATATATAACTTACGAAAAACAGAATAACTGATATTTTTACCCTCCCTCACATATTTGCTGATAGAATATTCTGAAGCTTGAGGGCAAGAAAAACATTTGTTCGGGAACAGCTAAGTATAAATATACATACAAATGTGGGAATTTAAGAACAATGGGGATAAAAAGTGTCGATATTTCGTACTCGAGATTTTCTACTTCCGGACCTAATTGGCAATCCCTACACCAGGTTTTGTCAGCTCTCTTTCTATTAGTTTTACGTCACTGTATATGCCAAGAAAAAAATTGGTCTTCGATGTCTCATCTGCTCTATGAAATTTCATCAAATTTTTTCTTCAAAATTAATCCGCGAGGATTAAATCAACGAAATATTTCAAAATACGCAGATATATTTACCAAACAAAACTTCTAATCTTTCCTTCCTATTTCGTTTTCATTATTACGGGTTTTTTTTTTTTTTTTTTATCGATCAATATAATCGAAGAAATTTTTCTTAAATATTTGTTTTCCTATCTGGTACTCTGTGCAACTCGTTCTAAGGTCACGTCTGAGCGTAGATTGTCAAAGTTCGTGCCAGCTTCTCACTGTATCCTCAATACTTTGCTGAATCAGTCAAGCTGTGCTCTTATCATCTTTTTGTCGATTCAACGACGCGATAAGAAAAGTTCGTAATGTTCGTATAGCATACAGTTTTCGCTGTATATTTATATATATTACCAGCCATATACACAATATATGTTGTATTCGTAGACGAGAAAGTATCAACTTGAAATCGTTTTTAGTCTCCGCCTTGCACATATTGGCTGCATCGACAAGGTTTTCTGCAGTTTCCCATCGCCAGTAGCAAATGCTATACAGTTAGGAATAAGTCATCATAGCCGCATGGACAGGGAGGACAACAGGGGGTAAAAGAAAAAAAGAGATTGATGTAAAATTCTTAACCTCTCGCATGGGTAAGAATGGGGAGAGCAATAAAAAGATCATAATAAAACGATAGAAAGAATCGATGAAATAGTAAATGAAGCAATTGTTGGAAGCCAACATTTTTACTCGTCACAAATGATTTAAAAAAGCATTTTAGGAAACCGAAAAGAAAACGAAATCAAGAAAAAACGAAGCGCCAGCAAAGATAATAAATTGAACAAAGCGAGGATTTTCCTTGCTTTGGAATGACATGAATCAAATTTCGCAAAGGCTGAAGGAAGAATAAAAATAGCACACAAAGTTTTGCTTTGCTTCAAACATTCGTGGCAAGTAAAAGTGTAGACGTAAGAATGCGAATAGAAAACGATTTTTCGAAATGTAAATTGTGTGTTACTGACAGATTCGTGCTGCTTTTTCGAACAGTTGTGTACGAAGAAAAATATTGCAACGGAAGACTGTGGCGAAAAACTCTCGTCGTATAAAGAGAAATAAATAAAAATCCTCGGGGGTTGTTAGGCGTTGCCTGTGCGTCAATGACCAGGGGAATCATTTTTTTCAACAAGCAATTTCTCTACGACGCAAAAATTGTCATAGGAATATCGCGGAGTATAAAATACACAAACACAGATACGTAGACACACAAACACACCGATAAGTATAGACATGGATATGATGCCTGCGGCGTGAGGCAAGTTTTAGTGCCGGAGGAAAGTTTTGCTTGAGACCCGGAGGGATGGAAGCCACGATGTCGACGAAGAAGTAAAGAGAGCGAAAGGGAGAGAGTGGTGTGGACGCTTCACTGAAGAAACCGAGGTGACGAAACTTCTGGGGTTTTCACTAAAGGCGAACACACAACAGTGGCGTATTAATTCTGGCGAACATAAGAGTTTCTGATAAGTCAATTAAGTTCGTTAAATCAAGCAAGTTACGACCCTTTGGATTGGAAGGGTTGAAACATAATATCGCTTGAATATTATTACCTTTCTTTTAATGTTAAATTGACGCCATTACTCGTGTCGCAATTTTACGCCTCTCGATAATCTTATACACTAGAATCTTAATTATGAATTTTTGAATAGGAATGTAAATGGCTGGCTATCTCCATAAAGTGTCGTATGAATTAGACGATTTCGAAAGTTAAATTTCTTTTCTGGAAGTTCGGTAACTTGTTATCCCGGAGAAATATGGAACGTATTTTTACTTCATCGTGCAAAAACATCTGTTGTTCGTAAAATGTTTGAATTCGTGGAACGAACCCCTCAAAAATCAACTTCAAACTTCTTTTTTGAATATTCTTATCTTGCCCTTATTTTTGTCTCCTAAGCGGAGAAAAACCCGAAAAAAGTACATAAATATCATAATAATAAATGGGGTAATATATACTTATGAATTTGGAGTACTCGAATAACGAAAGGCATCGCGTATCATGTTGATCACGTTTTGTGAGTTTATAGACGCCCTTCTGCATTAAAGCACTTAAACATACGTGTGGATCGTATAAATTCAGTCGTGAATGTCTCTCAACTATCTCGGAGACATTTGTGGTTTCCGTGAACCACTGTGCTGACGGGGTTATCACGTCCTCAAACCACAATCGGACGGGAATAATTTCTCACAAAGTCTAACTGATTCGTCGATACTACGAACGAAGCTGCGGTTTCTACGAGTATCCATAAATAAATATAGATGTATATATGCACACCTTCGCATGCCCTTCTAACCCCTGCCCCTCTCTTTATTTGCTTGCCATCTGCGTCACTTATTCTATACGTTCAATGTGGTTACATCTTGCATTGTCTGACCAAGCACCATTCATCTACTTGACCAAAGTGATGTCCTATTCACAATGCTGTCCACACGTAGATATGAAAATACCAAAATCATTACATTCAAATATATTCATGTCTATTAGGAAGCTGATGGTTCTCATACCAAAAACTCGAAACGTTACCAGTCATAAGTCATAACTACGTGTTACTTCATTTTGTCATTACTTTCAAGTGCCTAAATTCCAAGTAGCTAATTTTATTATGATTTAGTTCGCGATGAATAAAAACGTTTGTCGTGTCGAATGAATTCGAAGTTTCTCTTTTAATGTTCGATATTGTGAACATGAAAAAAAAAAAAAAGAAGAATTCCTGAGATAGTAGGTAATCCGATCGAGTGGTACGAGGTCTCACCAGCACAGGCCATAACTACTCGTTACCCTATCGACGTTCTATACGACGTCACTCGAGTCGTGTATCTATTGCTACGGTGAAATAACATTTACGTTTTTTATTCACTAAACCACAGAAAAGACAAATGGTAGATACCTGAAGATATTTTATTCACATACATGATAAATGTACGTGCTTTTCCGTGTATTTATCAACACAACCGTGAAAACCCGAATAATGTCGAAACTCCATCTTGCCAGTGAAGACTAATTCCACTGGAAACGTGTCGTTTGTTTTATTTTTTTTTTCCACAAACATATTCACACTAGTGAAAGCTAATTTCTCGTTTTTTGTTTTTTCATCATCAAAACCCAGTTAAATCTAATAAAAACTGAACAAGTTTTCGATGCAAATTACTTGAAGTTAATATTCTCGAAAGTAATACTTCGGAAAATAATACTCAGGAAACTATTTTAGTTTTTCGTTTGATTTTAAAGTGAGCCTTTTTTACGGACGAAAAAAACAATTGATTTTTATTTATCTAGACATCTAAAGAGACACCCACTCATCGACCTTGTTGAAATAGAGTATCGTGTTCTGACGGTTGCGTAGAAGTGGTCGTTACAGGCAGCTAGTGAGCAAAAGAGTTCTCGGGAAACGTCCATCACTTCAGGAGAACACTTTGATGTAAATTCTGCCTCAGAGCAGCTTCAATTTCAATTTGAATCAAGTAAATAGCTATGTTAAATACTTTGAATGTAATTCACCCGTTCGTTTTATTTATTTTTATTTATATTAATCGCAAAAACCGTTCAATTGGTTGGTCATTAACTTCATTGCAGTAAATTTTTTCCGCGCTGTTCATTTAATTACAATACGAAGAGTTCTCCACCCAGCAGTGGAAAAAAAAAGCGAAAATGGGCACAAACTTTTTTGTTTTGATAGGATGAATGGTGTGGAACAATTTTACCTTTAAAATTTGCTTGTGTCATGTGATCTTCAAGGACATGAAAAGGCATTTCGATTTGAATGGAAATTCACGGGCAATTACTTTTTTTTTTTTTTTTTTTTTTTTTTTAATGAGACAATGTTCTGTAAAGTTGTTTATAGTTATGAAATTTTGTTCTATGTCTAATCGTTCTGACAGCGTGGGCAATGAAACTGCTCAACTCCACCAACATTAATATTTACGACGTTAATATCAGAACGAGCTATAATATATATATAAAAGCGAGATTAGACGTTTCAGCTCCAGAAGTTTAATTCTGAGCTGAAGTTTTCAGGAACATATATGACGCAGCGACCCTATACTATGCATTACCATTGTTATGATGCATCAAAAAATAATGAGACACTTTTTGAACCTTTCCTCGTGTTGTTCGGTCTCTCGTTATTTTAAAAATTGTATTTCTTGCCAATCTTTTTTACTGCAGCTGTCTAGAAAATCTTTGGATAATTTAACGAGATATCGCGGTGAATCCGCTGTTGAAATCTACGTTTTGCTTTAGACTCGATGCTTCGAGGCGTACGAAGTAACAAAAATAAATGAGTAAATATTAATATATAGAGGGTACGAAACTGGTTCGTGAAAATAAAATAAGATCAAGGAGTAACTCATTGCACAGAAGTTGTGAAGAGAAATGGGAACGATAGGACATACTGTTGCAACACGCGATATTTTTGCTTTTGCTTCTTACTCATTCGTATAGGGGATTCCGTGGTTTTACGCTTTATGATGATAACGATGATGATGATGATGATGATGGAACTAAATTATGATAAACTCAGTCACGTTAATCGAAAATCTTGCTAAAATCTATTATAAATTAATCAAAACAAAGTTGAAATATCATGGAAGATTTAAGATTTAATAAAACTGATAATGAAACATTATAAAAACAGAATAATGTACCGAATAACTTGTGGCTATTCTGTTTATCAATGTGTAATGAACAACAAACCTGGTGGAAAATCAGTGTATGAGAAATTGCTGGGAACGCACGCTCTGCAGCTTTATTCGGTATTGCGAAGTTCAACGCAACCTACGGAGATTATTTCACGCTTACGGATATCAGATACCATAACATGAAACTGCTCTCTCCCTTATGTATACAACGACTCATGTTCACCATGGATATATCTTATTATTCTTGAGTCCTGAAGTCTCGTGGAATGGGATCTCGCATCCAATATACGAGACATCGGAGTTACGTTAGGGACCCTTCACATTCTCTCAATGTGCATATAAATGGCTGTGTCAACATTTGAGAATCAAAAAGACGTACATCATGTGGATATAAAAATCTGAACCTTCAACTGAATGAAAAAAAAAAGAATCTAATAATACTGCAGTTCACAGCAAAATTATAATAATTATTTAAATCCTATTGCATTAATAACGTTTTGCATTTTTTGCCAGGTTAATTACTCTTTGTGATATTAATCAGAATGGTATTAAATAGCCTGTAGAAACGAAATAGAAATACATCAAGATGTAGGCGAGTTTTTACGATATGAAGTGTGAGAATGTGGTAGTATCGCGAAAAAATAGAACGGAATTGGGAAAACAATTCGGTTTACGTCACGCTTTTCTCACTGGGGGACGGGCGAGAAATTTTGGATGTTATCCAGACTCGCATAGTTTTCGAGGTCTTGGTCGGCAAAATCTAGCCCTACCAGGAACACTACGAACGATGTTTACACCAGGTGGTGCTATCTCCTGGTATTGGAAAACAATGAATCTCTAAACACACCCACACACACACACAAACACATGATCAATGTCCTTTTTGCAATGCCATTTGCAAGAGCCTTCGATTTGATAGTGTTTGCGCATTTTGGCATGCCCCACTAAAAGAGCCTATTGTTTTGTGATACACCAAAATATTTATTAGCTCGAGATGAAAAATAAAAAGAAGCGAGTAGAAAAAAGAAAAATACAAAGCGCTGAATCACCGTGAACGTGTTGAGACTTTAAAGCTAAATGAAATATTTGAGCGATAATCGTTTTATATACAAAGTTCAATTCATCATGAAATCCGAGATTATTTAACATGGAATTTATTAACAAGTTTATTACTTCGTGTTTCAATTGAATAGCAATCAATAATCCAGCTTTAATATTCTGAAACTACGTTGTATTAGTATATAATTTAATTATTAGAATTATAATATCTTGGCAAAAACTTATAAAAGTTCGATCGACTTCATATCTTCTCGGACTTTTTTTTTTTCTTAACCATGTAGGCCAAGTTTTTTCACTGCTTTTGCAGAGAAGTTGTCTGGCACGTATATTATTTCGAGGTCTTTTGGCTAAATTTGAAAATCGTGATTTCGATATGCTTATTTTTTAAATTTTTTAATATTTTTTTATGTAATAACAAGGACATTGGGTGGCTCTTTTATAATTAAAGTGTTCTACTTTCAATACTTGCCATTACTTTTTAGAAAAAAAAAAATTGATAGTACTTCGCTTGAAGCTCAATGAATAGTAAAATAATGAAGTAACGAATAGAAATACTGAGTCCATCGATTAGTAAAATGAAAAAATTGTGAATTTTTTTTCGCCCTTTGATGTTTGTATAGTCATAAATATACGAATTGGGGAGAAATAAACTTGCAACCGTTGAAGGTGTGATTCATGTAGTAGAATGAAGCTTTAAGAAGCGTGCAAGTAAAACTCGTGGTCGTCGTAGCGTATCGCTGAATAAAGAAAAAGTTTTAACAGCTCCGGGTTAAAACTCTCGTGAAACTCGACGCCAGGGCGGCGTGTCATTCTCTCGTCTAGCTTTCTTCACAATCCTACTCACGTACACACGTGGATTTCTATGGGCGATTCTATGCATATGGTATTCAATCAGAATTGACACATTTCCTACATGTACGAACGTTTTAAAAGTATTATTTACCAAAAAAATCCAACATCGTTATAACAATTATAAATTTTATATTAAAAAAGATCTCAGAAAGAACATTCATACAGTAAATTTGATAAATAAACAATTAAGAGAGAAGAAGGGCAGCCAACGAATAAAAATATAATGATTTCCTTACATACAAAAAATCGACTTGCAATGAAAAATATTTCTGCTCTCTTGAACATCACAATGGAATAATATTACTGCATTTTTTGGTGATGCGAGGGTGGAATGTTTCATACACACGTATTACAATAATGCAGAGTGACGTACTTCCGGTATTGCGGTCTCTCACGTACTTTTTTCCCCTCTTTTTTACGGGAGGGTAGTGTAGCAACACGCCGGACGTAATGGTGACACGGAATTCGCTCTCATGGAAGACAGAGCTGAAGCAATAGTGAGTGCCACGAGATCGCGACGAGGGCGACAGGGAGCGCATGACTACAGGGAGGATTTGTGTGTTTGACTATATGTGTGTGTGTGTGTGTGTGTAAGGATAGGTAGAGATATAATGTCATCGTTCCTGCTCGTCTATGTCGTTTTCTTCATCCCTCCGGACGAAATCTCTCGTCTTTTATGAAGCATCGCCACACACAGTGCACTGTCGCGTATAGTGAACGATCAAGATGAAAAAGAGAAACGGAAAGACTCTCTCAGAAAAGCCAGTGTTGGTATGGTGTAGAAATTTAAGCCTTTCGTGGCGTAAAAATAAAAAGAAGGTACGATATTGAGCCATAAAGGAAATACGAGCTTTGCCACAGTTTATCCACCTGAATATTTTTAGTTGATGCAATTTTTGAATAAATTTATCCCAATACTATATTTTTTGCGTTTTATGGAAAATGGAGCCAGCTCCTAATAAAATTTTAATATCAGTGTTCAACTTTTTTACATTGAAAAAAAATTTTTTTAAATCAAATTGCCTTGGAACGATTTTGACTGTAATTTTTTTCTTTTTTTACATCTATAAAATGTTGTTTAAATATTGATATGCTTTTTGTCAATAAAATTTCATTAAATATTTATAGCGTCGATGTGTTCAAAGGGAATAAAGTATCAATAATATTTTGACGATACGCATAGTCACCACGTATTTCGACATGAAGTAGCTAAACTCACACGAATTGTAAAAAAAAATATACCAAGCTTGCTTTCCACGTCCATAAAAATTCATCGTTAAATAAATTGTCCCCGAGTGAACGATTCACGTCGTTTATTTTCACCAGTGTATTTCGCGATGCGCGATCCAGCAAGTCACTATCTGGCCTAACATTGCACACATCATTCTTTTTATCAACTGCCAGGATGAAGCAAGAGGTACTCGTGGGAATTTATGTGTAATAATCATGTGGTCCTGAGCTTTTTATGGAACAAAATACTGAATATGTCCACGTGTGTGCATCGTTCGGTTCTAATGGTCGGTCGATTGTTCAGAGCCCGTTGTAAGTAACGTAATAAACTCGGTGGTGGGAGTACAGGGGTGGCTTTTCACCAGCGAAAGCAAGAGTTCGAGGCAAAGTCGAAAGCACCAAAATTTCGAGAGACGACTATACATTTGAATGGTTTGGATGACGCTTCGGTTTCGTGGGCTGATGACCTTTCATGGCATTGTTCGTGATACTGGTTATTCCATTGTAATGTGCTTCCATGAGAATTGGAGATATTTTAGTAGAGAGTAGTGTGAAAAGCGAGTAAACACAAGGGATGAAGAGGACACGAGAAAGAGAGAGAGAGAGAGAGAGAAAAAGAGCAGAGCGAGAGCGAGATGGAAAGGGGGTGGCGGAAGAGGACGATATAAAAGCGATGGGAAGGGATGGAAGAGGGGATGAAGAGGAGGTGAGAGATATATAAAGAGGGCGGGTTAGTTTCGAATTGGGGCTTGCTTTCCGAGGAGTACGCAGTGCTCGCTCGTCTCGCGACCCGAGAGAACGAGACGGGAATATCCTCACGTATCATCTCCTCGTCCCGGACCAACCCCCGTGTTCTTCGCTAATGCGCGGGTGGAATTTCGTGTGCGGTCAAAGTGAATGACAGAAAAAAAGTACGATATAAAAAAACAAAAAAAACCTATCGGCGAAAATTGACAAGGCGACATTTTTTTTTTTTTTTTTGCAATTTTTGCTTCATTTACGTTTGTTCCTTTTTCTACTAAAGGTGAATAACTTACTGTTTAAAAAAGTTATGTTGTCCCCTCGTAAAGTATTTTGAAACTTAGCATTAAAAGTCGATTTGACTCATTCAATCTGACTCTTCACGAGTGCAATTAAAGTTCTTTAAGACTTTTTTCTATATACGACACACACCCATACGACTTCAGAGACATAAATTGACGTAAGATTTGCTGCAAAGCATATCATTGCATTTTTCAATCTCTACCAATGTCAATGTTAGCAATTTTGCTTCACTTTTTTCTTTTGTTTTGAACTGCAAGTGTTCTAATTCCCTTAAATACACATTTTCAAATATTCAAAAATGTTTAATTCTTAAGATGAAAATATTTTTTGAAGATTTTTCAAATTATACGAAATTTTTGCAGGCAGCAAAACAGGATGATCGGGAATCATATTTTTTTTCGATACAGTTCGCATGTAAATTTTTACACTTATGAATGAAAAGATTCACTTTTTATTCAGCTTTTTAGATCCGATCAAACTTATATAGAAGCCCATTAGGCGTGTCTAAGCGCAATATCTAATTCATCGAGACTTTGGAATATTTAGCCTACGGTTAAGAGAATGTGAAGGAGGAAGAACGGAAGCCAAATGTCAAGGAGAGTCTCCTGCGGGTTTTTGTTTAAATGTATAGCTATTTTGGTCGCTCTTGTGCTGCTGGTGGTTCGTGGTGGTGGGCCGAGTTTGTCTTTCTGGTTAACGCCGCGATTATGCGCTCGTCTGCACACGCCCTCCTCTCTCTATCTCTTTGCCAGCATCCCTCTGCCGTGCTATTTAACCCGATGCGTTTGTATTTGTGTGAGTGTGTGTGTGTGTTCATTCCGTCGACCTAACGAGAGTTTATTAGAGCCACAGGAGAGAGATTGTAAAGAGCAAGGGTTAATGGTTAACCAAACTGGTTAAGCCAAATCGGCAACGAGGTTCTATAACGAAAACACGATTTTGGAGACACTTTTTGTTCCAATTTCGTATCCACGTCACCTTTCAATAACTTTTCCGTTGCACACAATCCTGGATTGTTATTTTACTTTTTTTTTACAGCTCGTAAGATGTATTGAAATGAACAATTTTTTTATCACAAAGCCAGTTGCAGGATACAATTTTATTGCTCTGTTAAATTTTGAATATACGTCAAACGTACGAACGATTCGATTATACTGACTTTTTGTACTTCTTTTTTGTTATACATCGATCGAAATGTGAATTTTCCGTTAAAGTTTCGGAGAGTGATTGGAATATTTGGTTCGTAACTTTGTAGAGCGTTTCTGTCAAAAACCAGAGAGCTGCTGTCAAAAATGAACGATGAAAATGAGAAAAAAAAAGAAGTCAAATATGTAGTTGTTGATAAATGGTGTATCACTGATATGAGATAAAAAATTGCTAAGAGGTATTACGCTCAAAAACCTTGGCCATTCTATTTATAAGTTTACGCCCGTATTTTAATTCTCGTACATTATTTTTTCAATGCTACACGTACGTCTATGTTTCACAAACTAAACGACCGAGACTTACGAGAGATGCTGCGGATCGTTTGGAGCTTTTTTTACATCCTCTTCGTACCGTATAAAAAACGTCAACGAACTTAAGCATTTTAAAGAAAAAAATTAATGTTCACGTCTATACATTTATAAATTAGCATGTGGACGTTAAGGGTTCACCCAATGTCAAAAACGTCAGGACGAGAAAGGATTTTAAATGACGCTTTGATTTCTTTTTCTTTGATCATTGCTTTGTCATTTATATTAAAATATTCTCTCGAGTCGTAATTTTCGATTTAATCTTCTTTCGTATTCATTCATCAAAATAATCAAAACTGCATGACCTGAGATATTGCCAAAGAGAACCACTGCATACTCATCGCTGATGCAGACATCTCATAATTTTATTATTTCTTTTTTCAGTTCATTTTCAAGGAATTATTCTCATTTTTAATCTCATTAAAAAATCATGCAATTTTCTTTAAGGATTATACTAAATAATAGCAGGGAGGAGTCATTTTTTTTTTTTTTCCATACAGAAACGTTGAAAGTTTCGAAACGAGCTAGAAGGAATTTTTTCACTTGAAATCTGAACGATTTGCTACAAAATTTGCCACGTTATAGATCGTGGAAAAAATGCCCACTACTGAAATTCCCATCTCGAGCACGCAAATAGCTGATATTCACGAATAATACAAAAAAAAAGAACGAGAACGAGAGAGAGAGAGGGGGGGGGAAATGTTCAACTCCCACTCAGCACGGATATGGAATTAGAACCTCTTCTGCTTTAAAATAACGATCACAGCGTTAAAATCACCCGGCGTGCTGTTTTTTTTTTTTTTCTTGGAGCTTACAAATTTTACAGGCAATTTGACCGTCTTTCGAGTCTACTGTGTTCGGCGGTAAAGTTTTATTCATGAAAAAACGAATTGGATGTTTTTAATAAAGTAATGAAAAGATAAAATAATTGACAGTTCCTATGAAGTCAATATTGAGGCAGAACTCATTGACACGTTATTCAGTAAACGAAAATGGAGAAATATCTATGAAGTCGCTGGAGGCTGCCAGTCGACGGATAGGGCGTGTATTTGACTGTCGTGTCAATTTTAAATTCAATCAGGGTTGAATCAACGCTCCCTCACGTATATAGCCCAACGCACAGCATCCTGAAATACGTAAATAGAGACTCGAGTTCGTAACAAAAAATAAAGTAAAAATACGAACGAATAAGTACAGCTCGCCTGATGAGCTATAATTGAGTAGAGATCAAACGAAAGTGCAATTGATTCACTGGTTAAATGTTTGACGACTTTTAAAGCTGTTTTAAAACCGCTATAAGTGTATAATTATCTTCTAACCATCAGGTGAGAATAAATCGTGTACGCTAGTAATCGAACGAATTAATATTAACATAAATTGCCAACTGCCTTATTTTACGATGTAAATTATTGAAAATATTATGCTTCTCATAAATTTCAAAAGTTTCTTTGTTTATAAACAATATTTACGTAGGACCATGTAGGAGATACGAAGTAAGCGAACAATTATTTATTTTCATAAAGCAATACGTAATATAAATGAACGTTTTTTTCTTTTTTTGAGGCAACAACTATATATTTTTATTTAACGAACTCTCGTTTGGAAATTAAGTTCAGAAGGCGTTCATTCATAATCTAAATTAAATCCAGCATTCATATAAACATTTACATAAAAACATGGGTTTCCGTAAAGTTTCATTGGAGATTCATTATATCCTATTAAATCAGTAATTAACTGACAAAACTGAAAACAGCAAGTCAAATATTCACAGTCGAATGAGAACTTCCGATTGATATTTACTGAATGGATATTGGCCTGGAAACAATCGAGTTACTGCAAATTCGGTTCCGTTATTTTATGGTTCAAGGATTTGTAACACAATTTTGTTGCATTATTATTGCGAATAAATCGATTGTTCGTTGTTGCTTATATGAATAAAGGGTTTTTGATGTTAATATGATGGGAAAAGGGGTAAAAACTACGTTCAGAGGCTTCGTATAAATGGCAGTAGACCATCCATACAATTAACCGAAGGCACACAGCAAGAGGTCGCATTTAATTTGATGCTAAAGTCCTGACCTATTATCGTTAAGTGTCTCAACTGTCGATGCAATCTAATCGACATATGAGAGACAATTTGACACTATCTGCTAATTACTTTGATCAATCAATCAAAAAGCAGATTTATTGACACCCAAAATTCATGAAATATATACGTTCCTATGCTGTACTCTATCTTATTCAAGTCCAAACTCCTTGGCACCCTCTTAGTAAACTGAAAAGCCTATTTAGACTCTCTATGGAGATCAGAATCCACTTATAGCGAAACTGAGCGAAAGGAGCAGGCTGTCACTTTACGACGTGAAATAAGGGGAAGCTAATAATTCATGGACATTGTGTAAACGTCAGAATTGTTCGTGTCCGGGATAAGTGGTGAATAATCCTATTTTATGCGAACTCGATCAAATCGATTCATTTATTAACTTGTGTCAATTTCTTCAAAACTTTTATGGAAGACAAAAATTTGTCAAAACTGATAAATAAATATATATATTTATTTATCATTTTTTTTTTTTTACAAAGAAAAATTCATTTCAATATCCCTCTACGGTTGGCAATGCCAAGCGGATTTACTTGGGAGTATTTGGATACAGAGGTTAAAAAAAGTCTACATCGATAGTGGAAGTGCAGCACAACACGAAGGTTTATCCTTTTTGGATTTAAAAGAGTGAAAAGAGTTTCAAATGTGCACGACATGTCGAAATACTGAAAAGAACAACTCCAGAAGAGGGGTGGGGTGAGGGGGAGCATTTGTCATTGGGAATTGCGAAAGTTACCGGTCCAAAGGAGACCCTTCTTCCCTATAAGCCCTCTCAGTTCCTCGAGCAAGCGAGATAAGGGTTGTTGAAATTGTCAACACTTTAGATTTACAATCTTGACGTTTATTTTTCTAGGGAATACGAGCTCCCGGAAAGTTCATTGTGCGCGGTGGCAAACGACAAAGTTTATTTTCGATAAAGTCTGCGATGTTCTCGCGGGAACGTAAGTTTATCCGTGGCGATGAAAGTGAGTTCAGAGTAAAAAGCGTGCAACTTATTTTTGGTAAAGACTGACAGGAGAAATTTTTCTTTCAATAAAGTCGCACGTAAAATACATTTGAAAGACGCAGACATTTTTTGAAAGACAGAGGAAAAAAAAATCTTTATGGTCGTTCTCGAAAATATGATAAAGTAAATCAAATTTGAGTGACGTTTCAAAAAGTCGAATTCAAACTGACCCAAAAATGATTGAATAAATAAAAATGCACAGAAACTCACATTGAAGGTACATGAAGCGCACTGTTTTTTTCTACGGCAAAAGTTATGAAAAATTCATACCAAGAATGGACAAAAGTTGCAAGAAAAACCCAATTGAAATTTTTTTCAAATTCTGGAACAATTAATACTGCGGTTACAATAAACAAATCATGGAGAGTTAATATGAGAAGCGAAATGATTTCATAGACAGGGGTCAAGAGTCAAATCTTCAAGTAGCATTTCAAGAGGGAAAAAAAGTCTAATCGCTATACTTCAGGTCGAAAGAATGTGATTATTCGTCGACACGAGTTCGTTACGTACCGAAAGGCAAAGAAAAATAGAAGAGGGCCTGGTGCATGTAAAAGATCGTTGAGGTTAAGTGAGAAAAAAGTACAAAAATGGGTTCGATCGCGAAACGTAGATTTTTCAAACCCACAGAGCCCCATCATCCACATGTACGTGATACGAATTTTTGTCTACATCTCTTTCGTTCTCTTTCGCACAGCAGGAACACCTGATCTCATGACTTTATAAATATTTCGTTTCGTATGCAACGACGGTGGACGACATCTACGTTGAACGTGCGACATTTGGTTTAAGTGATGTCCCAACTTTTTGACAGGGACGATATAGAGGAACGAGAAATTAAAAAAATGTAAGCCGTAGAAATATTTTTATCTCTCATTGTTTTAATCGATAAAAACAATCAATTCCACAATTAATTTTTTGACGTGAACCTCTTAGTCGACTAAACAACTAACTATTTAGTGGTAATCAGTTGGTTCCATATTTTTTATATTTCATTATAAACAGTATTCTCTCCCTAACGTTAACGTTCAATTCAATGAACATTTGATGATGAAAACTCGCAAAAACAAAAATTTAATTTATTTTCTGAGATTTTATCATGTTGTTACGATAATGAGGCTGAATTGTCGTTCTGGTGTTGAAACGAAACTGGTAATTATTTCAAGCCTGCCGGAAGTGCAATTTGCATCTATTAATCATGGGAATGACTTTGGCACTATGAGCATGCACGTCATAGTTTTGTGTCCTTGTGCTAAATTTCAACTTGATACGACTAACCTCTTACAAGTTGGAGGCACGTTTAAGGACTTTTTAATTAGATCAATCGGTTTAATGTTCACGTTTTTAAGGCACGTCACGTGATATGGATGCTGTACACGTGGCTTCGAATTCGAGAAAAGTTTTTACAAAAGATTTCATATATTTTCACTCAATTTTGACTGCGCCCATCAACATTTTTTTCAACCTCAATTGGTCTCAGTTCATAAAGATATTCGTTCTTTTTTTTTTTTTTTTTTACTAAATTATCACGAACTTGGCACTCAAGGAATAGGGTTTAAGCAACAAGACATTTTTCTTAATAGGATTTAATTTGTTTGAATTGGAAAAAACATTTTCAAGAATTTAGATGAAATAAATTGATTTTTATGTGAAACGGAAGATGGGAGGACAGATATCACGACGAAACGTGAAATATAGAGCCTGAGTTTCGACCGTGATCGTCTTGGTCCGAACTCGTACGTGCATCTTGTTGTGGCCTCGTACGACGAGGAAAATGGTCATAGAATGAAAGATTGCATACACTGCACAGTCGCAGGACGCAACATATATCTAGCGAATTCGAACGTTTTCGACTACGCGTTCTTAATGGATTACATGTGGCTCTTGGTATTTAACGAATGATTAATAAGTCACCGAATTTTCAGTCAAAACAACGTCTGTAGAAAATCGTTTCCATTGTTCACATATTTATACGATACTCAAGACTTAAAACGATTCTCAATCATCTTCAAATTTATCTGGAGAGAACTCGTTTTTTCTATAATATCGATAAAATTTTTTCCGTAATGTTGATTACAATAAAACTCAATGTGTTCTCTTCGTCCTTCTCGAAAAAATTGTTTACACTAGACGAGTAAACTGTGGTAACTCGAACCCCTATAATTGCATTACATCAACAATGTCCGAACGTTGATGCGAAGCAAAACTGATAACTAAACGGGTTACTATAACGAAACAGAGGCTCAGTCCATAATTTACTTTGCAGCAAATGACAAGTGACTGATTTCATAAGTTTTGAGCCCTGATCAAAGCGAACGGAGACCGTTGCTGCTTTGGGTATAACCAGGTCGATGCTTTAAATACTTCCGGGCTTTTATATATATTTTTATCATATTTCATAATAAATTCAATGAGGTAGCAGTTAATTGGTCACTAAAGCAACTCATTATATCATCAATTATCCTGAAATAACAATATAAATTCTATTGACCCTTCACGAGCATTAATGGAGGGTTTAAAGTCACGCAGTCGAAATTTCAGTTTGCGATATCGCGTCAAGAAAAAAAAAGATTGGAGCTCGTTCTTCTTCCCTGAAAATACTCGATTATTTTTTCGGTTTTTTTTTCTGATTACGTTAAAGAGTGAGTTTAATTTTTTTTTTTTTTTTTCGAATTTTTTAATAGCCCGAAACACATGACAAAACTGAAATAAACCTCAATTCCCTAATGAGCTTAAGGAACGACTGGAAAACGTGATTGCTAGCGCAGAATTAAGTACAGAAAATTACCTACAACTCGAATTCGTAAACTGTTTTAAACTCTTTTGACATGGAATGCCTTATATAAAAAAATCTATACCAAACGTCCATTCACGATGAACTTGGCGAAGGGCTATCTCGCTTTTTTTATCCTTTTGTGCACTTGATACTGGTCTTGTACAACTAAATGACAACTCCACGGATACAATCGCCCATGGAGTCTCCTTTCAATATCGCAGATGTACATTTACAGGTGGTTATTTGCCACTGACTCGACGTATTTCACGCGAATAACACTCGTATTTCAGCGGACAAAAGAGAAAGGGGAGGGAAAGGAAAAAATAAATACATATAAAAATAGGAGTGGGAAATAAACTCGGGGAAATAAAAGTACAAAGGACAGGGGAAGTTCTTTGGATCGTTCGAGGATATTGCACGGCTATACCGGAGATCTCTACAAAAATGTCAAATATTGTATGAACTTTAGCCCTCGTACGAGGGGCCCATACAGAGCATTTTGTGACCTTTACGAAAAAAGAACTGATAAGATACTTTTTGGGGCTTTTATATACGTTTTTATTTTTTTATTTTATTTATTATATTGAACGAAAGTGTAAAGAAAATATAAAATACGAGAAATATTTGACAATGTACTAATGGTCGTGCTTTTTTTTTCAATTACTCGATTCAACGGCTTAGAAAAGTTGATTCGTTTGTTTCCCAATAATTAAAAACATCGAAACGTGGTTGATAATTCGCGATATCTCTGCTTCAAATATGTGAAAGATTTATCTTTAGAGAATTCAAATTTAAAATATATTTTTCAAATCCTATCAACAAACGGTTCACCGAAGCGAAGTGTTTATTCAATTACGGAATAATTCATTTTATTTTATCAAGGAACGTTTACTCATTCAGGATTTTTTGAAAGCTGCTGTATCAATGAAATAAATGCGTTTATTGCAGAAAGTTTCAGTGTCATGAAAAACAGAATATTTTGTAATTAAACGATTTAATAGTAATTCATTTTCCAAAAAATTGCACTGTTACCACATCCAATCAGTTTTGATGACTGTTATGAGACTAAATCATTATAGAAGTGAAATATCCCAGTGTAAAAGAAAAAAAAACCGAATGGCATACAGGTGGCGGTAACCGTTAAAGTCTAATGAGGCTGGACTCAGAGGAGAATGATTTACCGAATAAAAATGGTGAGGACAGAAATAAAAAACGTTTAAATTATTATTCTTTGGCAGGTTGTGCGCGAGTTTATCGGAGGGTAACGAGCGTAACGAGAGGGTGGAAAGGCATTAAAAAGGGATGGCAAAGAAAGGTGAATAGAAAAAGAGAACGACAGAACATTTTCGAGGCCGGTGGAGCTCCGTCGGAGTTTTTATTACATTCGTGACTCGGTTTAAAAGCTCAGTTGGAGACGAGGGTGTAGATTTAACTTATGAGGATCATTGAGACCGTGTATAATTCGACACGGACAATCAGGTGACAATTCAGGGATCTGTAGGTCGTTTTTATCGGAAGAATACAAAACACTAAGAAACAGTCGTTTTCCCTGTTTTATTGTTCGTTCGGTCGCAAAGTATCGATTGTTTTACTTTCTCTCGGTTAGTGAAAGTTCTTTTTTTAACATAACTGTGAAGAGACTAATACCTTGAAGTTACAGCACAAGGATGAATCCTGGTAATAATAAAGATCGAATAAAAAATGTACCATCCATCAATTGAATCGACCTGAGAAACGACATTTCATCTCTCTCTCTCTCTCTCTCACTTTCTCTCTTGCTCTTGGACTCTCTTTCTCTCTCCAGTTTATTAGATATCATTGTATTTTTGTTGTTGTACGATTTGTATTCAATATTTTGCATTATTATCTTGTAATTCATAAAATTCGGAGAACTATCCTTGATTTTCAGCAGCAGAAGCTCGTTTTATCCCTCGCCCGATTTTCTACACCTTTAGGTTTGGAGTAAACGAGAAATCGATGTTCGGTTGGGAAAGAACGTGATCTTACTTGCCTATCAGAATCCTTATAGTTCTGTAACCTAAATTATTGACTTTTGTGATATGGTATAGAGGATGAAAAAAAAATGTAGCTGCGGATTCATAGATCCGACCGAAAGCTACTGGTCTCGTGTTTTCAATCAGTTGTGTGTACATATCTGTTTTTATACATGTTTGGCGGTATTCTGAACCAACAAAGTCGTAAATTCAATCACGAAGGATTGAAGATACGACGCTCCAACTCGAAGCAAGCGAAATATCAATTTAAGACTTTGCGAACGCCAAAAAGATGTATAGAGGCCATAAAAACGAAAGAGCTTTACCTTTCATTTTTTTATTTTTTATTTTCTTATCGTACCTGATGAGATTACATCGAAGAGTTTCACCATCTTTTTTATAGTGAACTTTCTTGTATTTTATATATACGTATGTCCGGGTGTATAGTATATCATTGAAAAATCTTTCATCGTACGTGGTATGGATTTAATTCGATTTCACAACGTCGAACGAAATGCTCGTTTTTTGTCTAATATATACATATATATGGACCTCTCCAACTTCTATAGAATAGAAATTACATTAACTGCTCCAAAAAGTTCGTTCCAGGACGTAATTTGCTGTGATTGAATTGAATCTCATCGCATTCTTTGTGTTCAATTTCTCCACGCCTTTTTTTTTTTTTTTTTTTTTGACCTAAGCAAATTTGCGATGCATTCAGAGTTCGAATTGTCTTCTCAATTTTTTCGAACTTTCACGATTTAACGAAACAGTTGGCGAAAAAAATGCCATTGCGTGCTTTTCGTTCGAGTTTACAGTTTTTTTTTTTTTCACCGGGTTGGATTTACTTGGATTATAATCAACGAATTATTTATCAATATGATTATGGAAGAAATGAACATTCTCAAAAATTCACTATGGGAATTCCTGTAACTTTTGAAAAATATGTTTTTTTATATAAGAGTCTCAAAAACAAATATTTCTATATTTCTTAGTTATTTTTATGCAAAAAAAATGAGTGTTTTCCGTAAAAAAAAAAAAAAAAGTCATTTCGCACTTGTCATATTTTTATGGACTCGTACGAAGTGTCACGATTACTCATAAATCGAGATATCGATCGAAGAAATTTTCGTGAATTAACCTCGAATATGATCATTATTACCTTGATTATTTGTAATAGTAAAGTGGGACCTGTGAACAGCGATGTGGCCATATTCGAGCTCTCGAATTTCCGGGGAATAATATCACGCGGAAATTTGAGAGTAGATCGAGATAAAGCAAAAGGGAAGGTAAAAAAGGTAGGAAGTGAATCGTTAGAGTCAAGGGACCCTGCAAAACGTTTCTCGTTCACGCTTTCGATTGAGGAAAAGAGAACCGTCGTTCCGGGGATTTTTTTTTTTTTCGTGCTCAACTGTGCAAAAGAAATGGATATATTTTCCTTCACGTATATATATATAGCGATCGAACGATACATATGAGTAGATCTATGTAAATGCATATTATACAAGAAGATTTCGCCTTATTTTCAGATATGCCTGTTTTCCTCCCATCGAATTTTCTTATGTACTTGCATACATACATCCGTATTGGATACTTGTACAGCCAAACCATAGAGAACATGGTGAGAAATATCTCTCTTTATTCACAGTACGCATTCTTCCGTAGGTACTTCAAGATATTTAAATTTTCTCACGTTTTTCATCGTCGTTATTGACAACTACATTATTGTCACGTTTTCTCTGTACCATGAAAATACGTGTCAATGTGAAATTCTGGATCTCGATCGAGATAGAGAATGCAGCAAATTTTCACAAAGCCTTCGTTTATACTTTTACGAGTAAAACGTTCCACAGTAAAGTCTCACGGTTCTTACGAATAAGACACACGACTTACAAGCAAAGGGCTCACATGAGCCATTCTGTCATCTGTATTGCGGCCGATGGTAGAAACCTTTTCGAAACGAAAAAATAAAAAATCAATAATGCATTTTTTATTGATTCATCGTGCAGGAAAATACTGAAAAAGTTTCCTTAATAAACATTTTGCAAAGCAAATGGAAAATCATCACTTATTGAATGATTTATTAATTGAATAAATACGTTTGATTAATGGATGATAAATTAGTTCTATTATTATTTGGGTAGGTGTAAATTTAGAGGTTGAATCAAGAGCAGAACTGATAAAGGAACTATAAATGGAACTATATAAATTGGAATAAATCATGAAAAATTAAGATTCCTATTACGTACTCGATAAAACGACGGATCCATAAGCTCAGAGCATTGTTATTCAACAATCACTTCCTGGAATAATAACCACGGGGGTTGTAATTATCTGTTCGATTGTTTCATGAAAGTTCTTCAACTCTGAAAAGAATGCTAACTTAAAGAGTCGAGCTATATAAATATATTTAAGAAGGTTTTACGAAGAAAAGCCTGAGGCTAAAGGAGACTGAGATAATTCAGTGAATGCACACGGTAAAAGGAAACCCAAGTGAGTAAGAGAGAGAGAGAGAGAGAGAGAGAGAAAGTGCAAAAAAAACAAAGAGAATACAAAAGAAAATGCTGGTGGCGGCAGCCCGTCCGGTAAAAATTAAATTTAAGTTTCTCCAGAAGTAAAAGACGAATAGTCGTTTTTTTTCTTTGCTTCGTTGGAGGTCGCAAAGTTCAGGAAAAAAAAAGTGGTCAGGAATAAGGGAGACTGAAGTGCGGCAACACGAAGATGGAATTGATAGAAAGTTATTGATAGAAGTTACTCACAAACTACAAGACCTCTTCGAAGTAATACTTTTCTTGCTGACAGAAAGAAAAATTTTCACATGACGTACGTGGTTCACCAAGCATTTCGAGGATCACAAAATAATACGAAAATCATATAACACACAATGCAAAGATGCGAATCAACCTGAAGCCAGAAAATTCGATGAAAATGTCCCAAATTTGGAAATTGACGTCTAAAAAATTAATAAATCTAAATTTATTTATAATCTGCAATTAATTCGCCTTTTACGTATAGTCATTTGATTTTATTTCAAAAGCGAATAGCTATTTTCGAACTTTATTATTTTTGTGAAAAAAAAAAAAATGTTGATTAACCTATCAAGACATTATGTCAACTTCTGAACATATGATTCGAGTGATTAATATTTTGTTCTTTTTATACGAGTGTAAAAAAATCGTTAACGCTTGATCGACCAAATTTATTTTTCTATAGAACGTTGAGCACATAAAATGGTTTATCTCGATCTAATAAAATGTTCCCCTTTCGATAGAAAAAAAAAAAAAAAAAAAAAAAAAAACTATATCAGTACAGCTTCATCAAGAAAGGAATAAGTATGAGCAGTTCCTAGAATCCAATAAATGTGTGCTCTATTGTGTGAGATAAGACGCTTTGAAATTCAATTAGGAATGGAAGAAATCATATATAAAAAAGGTCATAAATCGCGATAACTGGATACAGCGAATCCATAAAATATTTCATGAGCCATTGATCAGGTTCACCAGGAGAAAAATATTATGTGCATCCGCCTCGAATATAAAAAAAACATATATATATATATACTGGTATAAATAAAAAATACATACAGTATTTTGTATTGTATGTATTTATGTAACACGAAGGAATGAGAATTAATGTAACCATTACTAGAGCGAATGCACCTCTTGATAGATTGGAATTTCCATCGTTTCGGAGATGAATCCAAGGGGATGAGAATACGCACAGGGGATCAAGAAGTGATTCACTATATTCTCTGGGCAATCGGAGTATGCTCCCTACGGTTTTAGGCTCAATGGACCGGAACACGCCGGCAACCGCACGCTGATCGAAGCTTCTCGATGCTTTGCATCACGGTTTAATCAGTCGAGGAATAACTACAGTACCGAAAGAGGCAAAGGAGGAAAAAACGGACGAAAAATAGGGAATAGAATATGGAAATTGTTATATGTAGACGACACTACACTGAGAGAAAAAATTACTAGAACCAATGAAATGTAGTTTTGAAGCAAAAAAATCATTTATTTCATTATTTGCGAAAACATATTAGATTGGTTCCCTTATATATTTACTTGGTTCATTTATTTCAGTCAATCGCATAAAATTCTGTTTCAATAAAACAATTTGCTTAAATCTAACAATTTGTTATCAATTATATGTAATATGTTCTTTGAATTAAAAACACATTTTATCATTCAAAATTTACGTGTCTTTGAATACAAAAAGCACTTATTCTTTTTATGAACAATGATTTCAACTATATTTTATGTGCCATAGAATTAATTATATATTTTAAAGTGAAAAACAAACCGAATAAATTACATGATAGAATGTGTTGAATATTTCGTTCAACAATCACTTTATTTCTTCATTCGATGTAAAATTTATTCATTGGAACAAAGTGAATTTCTTATTTCAAAATTTTAACTCTTCATTCAATAAAATGCACTTTCAAATCAGAGAATGATTTCATAGAAACAAATGGTATATTCTATCATCAAGATTCCAGATATTTCAATGAATATCGTATTTATTCAAAGACGATTGCAAGTATTTTATATATTCACTGAATAAAAAAATATTTTCATGAAACTAATAAATATGATACGGAGTTATGAAAATATATAACAAATGCAATTGAACATGTAGCTACCGGAACAAAATAAGAATAGTAACAATAACCTCACATTACTGTTTTAAGTAATTTGAATATCTTTTCCATGACCTATCATATTAATGCAAAAATAATTTCTTACAACTAAAAAAACGAGTTCTTCAATTCTGTTTAACACTTTTTTCATTTAATGGTCATTTTATGGGTCTGAATATTGATGTTGTCCCGCTTATTTATTTAAAAATATTTCCAAGACGAAAAATATTGAATAAATTAATATTTTATTAACAGAATAGTATATTTTATTAACGGGATCGTATATTTTATTAACAGAATAGTATATTTTGTTAACGGGATTGTATATTTTGTAAAAAAAATGAAATATTTTGTTAAAATAATCGTATATTTTGTTAACATAATAGTATATTTTGTACCTTGAATATCATGTACTTATCGAAACAAGTTGGATTTTTTAGGATGGGGAAGGATTTTTTTGGGTCGATGAAGTGTACAATTAATTGAAACAATAATTCGTTGGATTTCATTCACCGTTTTATTGACGAAACATTGTTAATTAATTAAATATAACAATTTTTTGACATCGTTATTGCTATAAATGTGATATATTTATAACAATCTTTTCAACATAACAATTTACTAATTATTTTAATTACTTGAGATCACATCTATCACACAAAATGAAAACTTAAACTTAAATAGAATTTGTATCCTACGTACACAGTACGACCTTTTTTCCCATTGATAATACATGAATGTTTAACGGATTATGCATTGCAAAATTTTGTTTCGGGATATACAACCATTTATTTGTTTGTTCTATTTCATACGCCTGAATCTGATCAACCAGTACAACTGTTTTCATTTTATTGACAAGAAAGTTAACGGTATTACCTACGGGTACGATCAATCGAATTTTACCAAAATGAGGTAAAGTATCGTCCAAATTAATACATACAACCATTTCGGGTTTATATTTAGTACCATCGAGAGTAACCCACGATAATGAATTTACATCATCAGTTATATTTTTAGGTAATGCATATCGAAAATGTTCAAATTCTGGGAGCAAACTTAACTTTTCTTTTTTTTCAACACCACAAACAATTGAATGTTCCATGGCCTCATTTGCGGAAAATCGGGCAGCTAATTCGAGTTGATGCTTCATAGCTAATGTGTGGGCAATATTGATGCGCGAGCGAACTACTTTGGCAGTGTTTTTGAATTTTTGGTGTTTGCCTTCGTATGTCATACAGGAAACATATCGCAATGGCCCTAATTTTCGCATTGCTCGAGGATAATGCAACAGAAAATGATGTTTCGGTTTTAAATTTCCAAACAATTGAAAGTATAACTTATTATGACAATAAATGAGATCACTCAATAAATCGAGAGAAGTATTGTCGAAAGAAGGAGCCATTACCGTACATACGATCTTTCTTAGAGTTATAAAGAGGTTCCAAACTTCATCAAACTCAGCAATCAGGTCTCCTACAATAATTCCAAAATGTAAAACGAAAAATGACATTTCAGCAGCAGAGAGAATCAGAAATTTTTTTTTAACTGCATCTATAGAAATAGCGGATGGTACGTTGATGCCTGTTGTCAAATCAACATTTAAAGTTGATAGTTTATGGTTGAGAGCTTCGATTGAAACCATTTTCTTGTTAATAATGTAGTAATATAAAATTTCTCCCATTACGTACCGACAAACTCCTTCCAACAAATCATGCATCGGATCCACGGTAATACTATCGGTTAGGTCATAATTCTCGAGCTCATTAAAAACACATTTTTCTTTCACGCCGTGAGCACATTCACGAACATCTTTCGCGTAATTTTTTTTCGTTCGCAATATACGATTATTTTCACGAAACATCTTGAACGCTGTTAATTTATCAGCACGACAAAGTCTACAGTAATACGAAGCGTTGAAACTAGCTGTGAATCCGAGCATTAAATTTAGTCCCAAGTTGTCACCGAGAATTCTAGCCAATGCAAAATATATGTGCTTTTGTTCTCCATCAATGTTCACAATGATCCCATTTTTTTCCAGATCGTGAAGTTCGTCAATTAGATGAGAAAATATTTTTTTATTACCAAGATCTTTATAATCTGTAGATTTATGAATTTGGGCTAAAAATATGTTCTGAAGCTTGCTTGAAAATTCGTGAGGGATGCAACTAATCGTGTAATATACCCCGCCCATTTTTTGCTTACCACGGTGAGTACCAAGCGGATTATTAACTTCGTAGTCGTCACAGAAAAGTGTAAGAGGAAGCACGATCTTATTACGATACCGCTGTTTTATTTTCTTCCATATTTCAGCTTGGAGCATAGATGAAATAGTGGTACTTTCAGAATATTTATTTTCGATGAACGTTATAATTGAAGCATACACGTTTGGCAATTCAAGAAATTTCCCGAGGACACATTTCATTGGAATAAATTGTATAGAAGAACTGATCGTTACTAATGAGATTTTAGTTTTGACTCGACGTGGTTTCAATTTGGCATTGATTGATATAGATATCGGTTTTACGAAGTAGCCGGATTTTTCAAATACTTGGAATGTCTTGTATTCACTATTAAATTCAGAAAACGAATTTTTAATGATTTCGCACATCGAGTTTGTTTTAACGATATCTGTTCTCGAAGCCGAAGTGTGATTTTGCTGTACTGTTTCAATGGCACTAGTGTAATAATTTTTAAAAATATTTATAACCTTATGGACCATAGATCTGGATAAACTGTTATCAGCATATAACTTTGCAACTACAGCTGCGGACTTAGCGTTAAGTATGTCCTGAAATTCTTTTAAGTCAAGATTGGCTGAATCTGATGAAGTTTGAGCATCAACAATTGCTAACTGAGCTTCTAAAACGTTTGGCGTGACTCCTTCTTCAAAGTTAACCTCATCAATTGTGCAAAACGAAGTTAAATTCGATGAATAATGTTCAGTCGAGGTGCTAGAAAGCAGGGAATCGACACTGTCAACTAATAATGGGACATTTTCACTTGAAATACAGTTGATATTGGTATTAATGTTCGATACAAAATCCTGCTTCGTTGGCTCAGAGTCTGCAGATATTTCGATTGAAACGTTATTTGAAGTTGCCAAGTGATTTTTTGTGATATGATTCCGGTACGAATATAAACTATTGAATGTTCGAAAACATTCGGTATAAGGGCATGTACATGATGTGAGAGTTGTCCCATGTTTAAGATTATAATGCTTCGTAAGAATCGTCGGTGTTTCTAACTGTTGATTGCATAGTGGACATGGATACATGGTGAAACTGTATACATTCGATAGAATAAATGGGAACTATAGAAAAAGGTCGCACTGAGCACTGATAATAACAAAAGTTGAATTGAAAGCTTCATATCAATCACAGAATATATCTATAAAATAAAATTATGAGAATTGTATTGACTTATTATTCAGGCTTTGGTTCAACAATACTATGTTTTATTTGAAAAACATAAAAACAAAACTCAAAATAAGAGACTCTTAAGCTTAATAGTATACTTTTTATTAAAGCCCGTAAGTTTTCATGAAAGAAAGTTCATATCAGTCTTCGAACAAAACGAAAAAAAATAAAATAAAAGTTACAATCATAAAACTTCAAAAATAAAACTCAAAAAATCAAATCAAACCTTCAACCGTCCATAACAAAATTCAAAAAATCAAATGAAACTTTCAATATTTACTCTTCAAAAACGAAACACAAAAAAATGAAATAAAACTTTCAATCTCCAAAAACAAAACTCAAAAATGAAATGAAACTTTCAATCTTTACTCTATAAAAACAAAATTCAAGAAATAAAATTAAACTGCATTTTTTCACTCTTCAAAAACAAAACGCAAACTTAAGATGAGAAAACGCATAACTTAACATGAGAAAATCTTCCGATCAAGATTATCTTTAATCGTCGAACAAAATTTAAAAAAAAATAAATAAAAGTTTCAATCTTAAATTCTCAAAAACAGAACTAAAAAAATAAAATAAAAGCTTTAATCTTCAAAAACAAAACTCAAAAAATCAAATGAAACTTTGAATATTCACTATTCAAAAACAAAACTCAAAAAATCAAATGAAACTTTCAATTTTTACTTTTCAAAAACGAAACACAAGAAAATCAAATAAAACTTTCAATCTTCAAAAACAAAAGTCAAAAATGAAATGAAACTTTCAATCTTCACTCTATAAAAACAAAACTCAAGAAATAAAATTGAACTGCATTTTTTCACTCTTCAAAAACAAAACGCAAACTTAAGTTTTCATGAGAAAAACTTCCGATCGAGATTAGCTTTAATCGTCAAATCAAATTCAAAAAATAAAAATAAAAGTTTCAATCTCAAATCCTCAAAAACAAAACTAAAAAAATAAAATAAAAGCTTCAATCTTAAAAAACCAAACTCAAAAAATCAAATTAAACCGGAAGTTTCACTCTTCAAAAACAAAACGCAAGCATAATCTCATTATATACCTTATTTTTAGTATATATGGTATTTCTCATTATAGCTCGCAAGTACTCACGGGAAACACTTTACATCGAGCCAAGATCCTCCTCACTCATTTCCATTTCAGCATCAGATAATGACATAACAGTCATGTCGGAATTTCTTTTTCCTGGTACTTGATGATCCAGCTGTTCAATTGCGATTGATGCTCGACGATAGTTTACCAAATCAGACATAACCTCCGACACATCCGAGCCGTTCTCTGGTACGATGCGGTAGAATCCTTCTCGAATTATGGACCACAAATGCTGGCTTTCGACGGGAAACTTCAAATCAAGCGCGTGGAAAATAAAGAAGCATATTTCTAGCGCTTTTAACGTGTTTGGAACCTTGTATAAGATTTTTCCCATGCAAACGTACGAGTCCGCGATATCAAGGATCGTTGGGCCCACCACAAACATGAAAGGTTGTAGGGGCTGCTTATGATGCTTCGCCAACGCTTTTTCTCTTTCGTCACGGATACGGGTTATGGACCCACAATCCTAAATTAAAAAAATAAATTAATTTCATATTTCTGTACAATTTTCTTATACTACAATTGAATTATTAAAACACAAATATAATAAAAAATATATAATATAAATCGCCGTACCGTGATATGTAGCAGAAGACTGTCCTTACACTCGGAAATAGTTGGTTTCCACTTTTTTGTAACTTTTTTTAACGGAGGAACCAAGTGTGGGAGCAGAAGAATTTGCAAAGTTGTTTTTGTGTCCTCGTTGATTTCGGTGTTTGATGTGAGAATTTCATTCAATGCCACAGCGTTAGAGTCTCGCGAATTAATTGGTCGAATCGCCTTCAATTCTTCAAAGAAAAGGCCCCAGATTATTTGATTGATGCGAATTTCCGTCAAGTGTAATTCCGAAAAATCTTTTTCAATTAAAAGATACGCTGATGGGTGTTTCAATATTGGCCACTCTTCTATGAAAACACCGATTTCAACAGCCTCTTCCTTTTGAAGATCACGTTGACGAAGTTTTCTCGTGAGTTCCCAAGAATTGACAACGCTTTCCCATGGGGCGTTATTTACGCTCAGCCATTTTTTTTGTTCCTCGAGTGTTGGATCTGCTGGAATAATAGAATTGTTAGTTGACAGAATATTATTATACTAAAATAGGACATAGGACGTTTTGAATATTTACCTTCAGTAGTTTCTTGATTTTTTTTTGTTTTTTCTTTGACCGAATCAGTGAGATTTTTAATTTTGTAACACGCGTTTCTGTACGCAATAGGTATTTTTCCTTTGGACGGGACAGAATGACCAGTTGGTGAATCCTTTTTTTTTACAGCTGGAACGTAATATGTTCTCTCGCTCTCGGTTGGGAAAACTTCGACAATTTTTTTTGCCAAAATTTCGAAAGACTCATTGAACAGTCTGTGAAAATGTGTGTGTTTAGATAAATAACGTAACATGTAGCTAATTATACAACACATACAAATATTATATATTTTATAAAATAAACCTGATTGAGAGGTTCCGTGCCGATCTCACAACAATGTTAACGATTCGCGTTCGAGTGCTAGGAGTTAGCGACTTGGTTCGCTTGTAAGCTGCGAGTATATTTTTTCCGTCTGGGTCGTCGAGAAGACACTTTTTTACAGAAAAAGTTTGCAAATAAAACGACGTTTTGCCGATGAAAGCGTTTTGACGAATTAACGGACCCGGAATTATTTCGTCGTCGTTTTCTTTGTCACCATCGAATTGCTCATCACTAACAGTTTTCTAATCAAAATAATAAATTATGTTATCAGTATCGATTTTTAGATATCTATATAAGTTATTGGAAACGATGTTTACAGCGCTCGCTTCTGTTCCTTTTCCAAAATGATTGTTTCGTTCTTTTAAGAATGCCACTCGTTCAAGAACATTCGGTATCAGCTCAGCCAAAATCTCTGAATTCATTCCTTTGAGAAGTTTTCCATCAACCCCATTCTCTAAAAAAACCGCGTCAAGAAAAAAAAAATGACTTTATTTTTGTTTAATATATTCAAGATATATACGGAACACTTTACAGATAAAAATTTCATTTGATTATTTTGTACCTCGTGATTCAACAAAACCAAAAAAAAAAAAAAGAAGAAAAGAATCGTTTCAACGTGAACACTCGACAAGTATGCAAAGAGCGGAGAGCCGAAAATAGGGGGAAATAAGGCAAATGAGAAGTCAATTGAGACAGAATGACAACAGACGAAAAAATTAAAGAAAATAATTTTGCGTCTCTTGTTGGGCCGAGATTCAGCCTACTATTTTGCGAGCGCGTGTTATGAAACGAGGAATCACATACGGAAAAAAAAAAACAAAAGAAGCACAATTTTTTTCTTCTCGTGGTGAACCGAGATACGACAAGGTCACTCGCATGTACTGAAAACGCGCTCACACAAAAAAAAGAAACAAAAATATGTCTTTTCTCCGACATTTATTCAAAAAAAAGTACACTGAGAAAAAATTTCGTTGAACGAACAAAATTCATTTTGTTGAACGAAAAAATGAATTTTTTTCTCAGTGTATCGATTAAAATACTTTTACAAATGGAAAATATATTTTTCCGATGTTTGTCAAGCTAATGTTGGGGACAAAGAAAGGGGTATTACTTTTTGCATCGAAGATACTATTTCATTGTCGCAACAAAATATTTTTTTCGTCCATCGTTCGACATGAGCCTTTGTCTAGAATACTATCGCGATACTGAGATAAAACCAATCACAGAACGAGAAAAAACATTGTATCGGATGGAAAATATCTAATAAAATTAATATCTCATGCTCAATGTTAAGAATAAATATTATTTTGATGAGATTTTAACGCGTTTCTAACATATAAGAATATGATCGACTTACAAACAGACGAGCTTGAAACACCGCATGGTCTTGAAACAGAGGAATTTGTAAAAAAAAAATTAATAAATGCATTACTTACTTGTGAAATGGTCGATGAGATGTGAACAGTTCCACTTTTTTAGGAGATCTTTTGTCTCGTCGTCAGCCATGTCACGTAATTTCGAATAACACTTTAACCACAATTTTTTCGGTGTGTTTCCGTCACAACCGATTTTCGCGAACGTCCTTGACAAAGTGAGAGCTTCCAAGTATCGATGGCACTACGCAATATATAATGAATATATATCATGTGTGTGTGAAATTGTTACCGGCACGGAAGAGCGATTCTCATTGGTTAAGACACGAGTCGCGTTTGGTTAGGTTCGAAGTGGAATAATCTCCTATTCGCTCTGTACAAACTCATACACTCTCACCAAACTGAGAATAATGCCTTTCATAACGATTGGCGTCGCCACCAGTATCATATATACGACTACACGTGAGCCAAAAAAATAATTCCGTACCGAAAACGTTTGTTTAGATTCAAAGAATCTAATGTTTACGATGCGAGATATATAATTAGTCCAATGAATCCAAATTTAATCAAATCTATTGAAACAAAATAATTTTTAGAAGTAACACAATGATGAATTTATTGCAAAGAAATAAATGTGTTCGAAAAAAAATATATAGTATTGAAGTCGTTATTTAGATTCAAATAATCTACTGTTTATGATGCGAGAAAAATACTTAATAAAATGAATGCAAATTTAATCAAATCTAGTTAAATAAATCAATTTTTAGAAATAAAATAATGATGAATTTGTTGCAAAGAAATAACTTTGTTCGAAAAAAATAATGTATCGTATTATAATCGTTTTTTAGATTCAAACAATCTAATGTTCATGATGTGATAAAAATACTTCATCCGATGAATGCAAATTTAATCGAATCTATTTAAATAAAACAATTTTTAGAAATGAAATAATTATGAATTTATTGCAAAGAAATAATTTTGTTCGGAAAAAATAATATCGTATTAAATTCGGTTCTTAGATTCAAATAATCTAATGTTTATGATGCGATAAATATACTTATTCCAATGAATGCAAAATTATTCAAAACTATTCAACTAAAACAATTTTTAGAAGTAAAATAGTGAAGAATTTATTGCAAAGAAATAACTTTGTTCGAAAAATATAATTTCGTATTGAAGTCGTCTTTTCGATTCAAATAATCTAATGTTTATGATGCGATAAATGTAATTAATCCAATGAATGCACATTTAATCAAATTTATTAAAATAAAACAATTTTTAGAAATGAAATAATGATGAATTCATCGCAAAGAAATAATTTAGTTGGAAAAAAAAAATGTCGTATTGAAGTCGGTTTTTCGATTCAAATAATCTAATGTTTCTGATGCGATAACTGTAGATTATTCAATGAATGCAAATTTAATCAAATTCATCATACATATATTTGTTACTATTAAATAAAATTTTGATATAATGGAGTGATAGATTCGTAACAATATGTTATTGAATGAACAGTGATTTTCATGGTTCAATAAATAAATAATTGAAATAACATTTTGATTTAATAAATAAATTCATGTTTTCAAATTTAATAATTTTTTCTCTCAGTGTAGATTTGCCTTTGTTTATTTCCTGGAAAATTTGACTCAAAAAAAACAAAACAAAAAAGTAACAATCTTGAACTTTACCAATTTAATCAGGGTTACATTTTCTGTTTTGGGCAAAAATGACGTTTTATACAACAAAAAGTGGATAAACATTTTTCAACTGAGAATTTTTCATTTTGAAACTATTCAATTCAGGGAAAGATCTTTCACTGCAGAAAAACAAAAGCTTCTTTTTGCAAATCCCATTGTAAGGGGAAAACTTTGTGAATTTGTGAAAAGCTCGAAAAACTCTAGCAGACCTCATTTGTCAAAGGTTTGTCCGTCTCTTTCCTCGCCCAGTTCTTGTGCATGAGCTCGAACGAGTGGTTTTGGGGTTGTTTTCTTTAAATAACTCGAACTAGAAAGACTGACAAAAAAAAAACACATATATTCATGTGTATGAACGTGAAAGCATGTGAACTATGATGAGACGAGTTGGGAAGATAACGATGCTAGAAGAAATGGAATGGATATAGAAAAGTGTTGAGACCGTGAACGAGAAACGTCATATAAAGCACGCAATTGACAAGGGATGCAACAGAAACGAGTTGAATAAATGAGGAGCAGAGAAGAAGCTTTTTATATAAATTTTAAGGACATCGTTGTGTTTTTTTCTAAAAAAAAAAAACAAAAAAATTCACGTCTCTTTTTCGATAGATTAACGAGAACACTCAATAATTTTTTATACCATTTGCCAAAAACGGATGTAAAAGTGTCAGAAAACGAATGAAAATCTGGTTCCAAAAAAAAAGAACTGTTGCGTGGAGACGAAAAAAAAGCGTACTTATTCATTTTTCGGGATAAAATAATTACAAATAAATCATTAAAAAGTAATGTCTATTTTATGTGAATTTTAATTACTTTCGTAGAACATGCTCCAGGAGCAACGAATGGCAAAAGTTCTACAAGAAGAATTAATATTCAGTTCCGAAAATGACTGTTGCAGCGTTATTTCACGATAGTGAACACGTGAATATACCTTTACATCTATATATTTGTGTAAACACATACACAGATTTTGCGAGAACTCTGTCGTTGACATAACGTTTCGTATAACATTTCGTATGCCCCCGCAGTTTTGCCTCAAGCGACCTCATGAAAATTTCGTTGTTCCTGACTCGAGAACACTCTTTTGATCGCGCACTCTTCTAGCAAGTAGTACGAACCCGCATGGAGTCCGACGACCGATGCAATCTCTGATTTCGCAAGTGCTTGTTCCTCCGCTATTTCTATATCTACTATATTAATTTTGTCAGTTATTTTAGAGCCTGCTGTTTGCACGACTGCACATTATTTTTAAGAACATTATGAAATTTTAATCTTTAAATGCATTCACCTCCAGCACCACTTTTAAACAAGAGACATTTTTCGCGGTTAGAACACTATTTTCAGTCTCAATATTTTTAGCAACTGAGTAATCAACGGGCTCAACTATCATCAGAACCGCGTATAGAATATTAATCATCCGAATAATAAATTAAATAAAGAAACAACTAATATCGAATTTTTCGAATTTGGGATCTTCTAACACCGGGGACATGGAGTATAAGAGAAAAAAAGAGCATAAATGAATGAGATAAAGAAATACTCTCGTAAGAGACACGTAAACAGAGTCGTTTACGTCCCGTCGCGAGTTTACTCAAAATAGCTGAATCGACGCTTACCCAAAACTCATGTTGTTTTTTGGTACGCCATACTTTTCCATCTATATATATACACGTTCCAGTTGTTTATGCCAAAAACATGTCTTCCTCTTAACATTCAATCTCCTTCTCTCCGTTCTTGTTCTTCTACGGGCAATTTCGGTCTCGTGAATCTTTCATATCTGATTCGCATAGCCTGCGGGATAACTTTGTAACGGCAGCCTGGCCTCCAACCCGCTCACAGGCATGAGCCACATTGCGGAAAGGTCAGAAACATGCCAAAATGGTATTTTCTCTTTCTCTGTTCACGTAGGCAGAGAGAGGAGTCTCCAAAGAATTTGCATCTCTAACAGAAGAACAAAGTAAAGGATAAAGAAGGATTTGGCGAAAGTAAAAAAATAAAATAAAATAAAAGTATCTTCTCTTCGAGACTATCTCGTTGGGTTAATTTGAAAAGTTTTGGAGAACATCCTCGTCAGAAAAGGGATGGGTAAGGAACCAGAGAAAAATGAGGGAATTTCCAGTGAATACGAATGAAGCGAGAAAGTTATACAAAGAAAGAGAACTGGAGAGAAAGAGACATAGACAGAGTTTTCATGAAGAAAATATGACGGAAGCGAATTTATGGGACACTAACTGTCGATGATTCGTTCCCATAATTGATTAATCGCATATGCTTCGAAATAGAAATAACGCATACAGCCAAACAAGGAATGATTACAACGGGCGTTAAATATGCAAACAGCTCGTTGAATACGCAATTAACCGAACTATGATGTTCATCTCGCCTCGATATTATGCACTTTAAACCTACAGATTTGTGCGTAAATTCACGATCATTACGACGCAACATCACTCATGTATATCCATCGAATATTCACTCGAACGTTACTAATATTTCATACACTTTGACGATTGAAACGAACAAACGAAATACGAATCCATTGAAAATATTCTTTTTTTATATTCAGCGTAATGGGGTATTTATACGGTATTTTGCTTTCAATAAATTATATTGTTTTGAGCAATTCAATAAATTATTCTATAGTATCGTGTTAGTTGGTTTCAGGAAATTATACCTCCGTTCGTTAATTCGAAAAAATTAAACATTGTTGTGAAAAATCAGAATAAATCATTTAAATTTAATGAAACTGCTGTATTTTTGTTGTTCTTCCAAATCGTATTTTATTGGCTCTCTCCATTCAATCACAATTATTAATGTATCGATACGATGTATATATACATCGATAAAAAGAGCCAAAATAATGTGAAATTGAACCGATTCCAAGCGGATCCCTGACGGAATACGCGTGAAGGAAAGTCCAATTCCCTAACGGAATTGTGAAATAATAATATTTATGAAAAAATTTCAAAGAGGCAAAGAGAGCCCCGATGAAATTACAGCACATACAGTATATTTCTCAAGTGTTTTGTTCGAATTAATATTTAGCTTTGGCTTTTCAAGCGCGCTTATGTGGCTGCGTATTGTAATTCGAACACGGTTGTGGATTTGGTTGAGAAGAAAGGAAAAGGGAGAGAGAGAGAGAGAGAGGTTAATCCCGTGGGCCAACAGACGGGATGAGGAAAAGGCATGAAACGCGAAGAAATATCCGAGTGTATGAAACGCTTTTCCCTCATCAGCCTCCAACGAATTCGCGCGGGAACTGTGATAATAATTGTTACAAGGTTCGGTGGGTTTTCCTCTGGTTATATCATACCTGAGAGAGACGCAACCAGAAACACTAACGTCGTACAAGGGTGAACCCGTTGATATGCTGCTATACATAGAATGCGGCTTCTCCAGGACGACCAAACCACCGGAGTGATTAGGGAAATTCATACGAGGAATTAACCACGAATAATAAAGCGTCTTCGTAAGGTACAATAGTCCCCTGAGCTATGCATTCATTAATCTGCATTCACTTGGTACATAAACGATAAATAAGTTAAATAGTGTGATTTTAAGGGTTAAGGTGGTTTAACAGAACTTGCTTTGTTACGGAGTCATATCGTGTTAGAAATCGTGAAAACGATGCTTTTATTCATTCATTTCAACATTTTTTATGAACGAAAAAAACGATTATTATTAATTATTATAAAATAAAGAAAAGACGTCGTTATTTTTTTTTTTTTTTTTTTTTTATGCCAATCAGACACAAGCCTTTAAAATATGACTTTTAAGGTATATTTTTCACTTAATTTAAAAATAAATACACGTGTTTGAAGTTCAAAAAGTATTTTGATGCTTGAAAAAGTTTCAGGACTTTTGTGCTTTTTGCATAAACTCAACCTCAATTGTTGTTTACTGGCAGATGTTTAAAATTGAATATTCGAGCATCGCGCACAATAGAATAAAACTTTTAATTAACGAATTTCTTATTTCGAGTCTGCGACCGACGATTAAAGCGCGCGACCGAGTGTCAAATTAATAACGACGAATACGAATGAAGTGGTATATTAAAATATGTGAAAACGAGACGTTTGAAAAAATATATATGAATAATAATTCAAAAGGAAAATTTGAGTTTGTTGCGTAAAAATTCATCGCACTCTATAAAATCGTAAGAGATTCTCGTCGTTTATATTTTTTATGCTTCCCTATGTTTACGCTAAGATAAACACGTACATGTAAAGCTTATTAAAATCTTAGCCACGTACGAGTTTACACACGAACGCTGCGCGAAAAACTATCCTCAGTGTAGATTAAGGGTATATGTACAGCGTGAAGAGAAAAAAAAGGAGAAGCGTTATAGTGTTCTAGGGCGGGAATCTCCGATTGATCGTCTAAACTTTGGCCAAGCGAGAGGAGCTTCTCGTTGAGGATTATCGATATTGCTTCCTCTGGTTTTATAAAACCGCAGCTTAACCAAAAACCGGTTATCACTTCTCAGAATTATACACCCACACATGAGTGAATACACATACAGCTTACTACAGATTTCAAGGATTTTTAACACTTTTTTTTTATCACATAGACACAATGACAACCGAGAGTGTTTGTCGGTATTCCCGGGGGCTGAAACGACGATCATGAAAATTTTATAAGCCGAGGATTTTATGGAGACATAGAAAGAACGAGACCTGAATACCTCTACCTGACGTTTCAAAAGTCACGCCTAAGTTTCGAGTTACAGAGTCAAATTCTAAGTTGTTTTCATTGAAAAGTTATCATCGGTCACATTTTTCCGAGTCCCAACATTTCTAGGATGATTAATTAAATGATGATGGAATCCCTCGTTGCATCGATAAATAATACGAGTTTCTCCAGCTCCAAATTCGAGATCAACGAATAAAAGTGAGAACTCTTTTTTTCTCATGTACGATCTCTTGATTTTTAAACCTTGATAACGATTTTTGAGACACTCGGTACGCGTTATGTCTGTAGTTTCTCTTCTCGTGGTGGTGGATAATTGAGTTTCTGACACATGCACACACACACACACACACACACATTCACGCACACAAACATGAAGCTTCTCGAAGTAGTTCGAGTGACGCACGACCTCAGACCGCACATTATTATTAAAACACCTGTCGACATAAACAATAACAGTTTACCGGGCACTCAAATGTGACAACTTTCATCAAACTCATTGTAAAATAATTCTTTTAAATAACGACCTTGAAATTTATAGGAAAAAAAAATGTCATGCGGAAAAAAATTATGTGTCAAAATTAATAGCTGATACTTTAAATATAAAAAAACTTTTCGGTTTTTCCTCCTACATTGATAGACATGCTAACAATTAAACGCAGGCAGAATATGTATCATTATTTTATGAAAAATAGTCAAATTGATGTAAATCTTGTAATACGTTACGTTCGGACGCTTTAAGTCGAAGTTACCCAAGAAAGTCAGATCGAATACCTGTGTAAGTAGGAGAAAGTTCCTGCAGGAAATTATGTCGCGAGTGATGGAGTGAGAAAGGATGATGAAAAATGATGAAAAATGACTGTACAATTAAATTTGTTGTTCGGGTTTTGTTTTCCACAATTTTATGATTAAGTTCATGAAATTCTGATGAGAATTAAGAGCGTTCGTCATGTCGTGTACTTTTTATGGTTACACAGACTGTAAAATGGGTACAATGTAGCGTTTTGTAAGTTTTACTATATTCGAACTGCAAAAATGATCTGAATTTGCTAATTTTATTTGAAATTTCATGAAATATTGATATTTCACGTCCGGAAGGCGTAACGAATGTATAAAACTATGAAGCTTCGATGAAAAAATCAGTAAGATTCCAAGTTCATTTATTACCGTATGGAGTTTTAATGTATTTCCCAAAAAAGTTAGCAAACGAAATGAAAATCTCTCGATTTTGAATGTGGAACATTCTGTTTCAGAAACATCGGGTCGAAGCTCAACCACTTGAAACTTCAACTTCTCCATTTCATGTGTAAGATAATCTGGCAAAGATTAAACACAAGTGGCGCTCAATCGACCATCTCTTTTTTATTGACTCGTCTGATACGAGTGTCCCAAGTGAGAAGAGGTTGGAGGACTGAAGCAAGAGCTGTGGCTACAGTGGAAGCCCGTGAGAAAAAAACGTGAAACACGATATCGAAGAGACATCAGCGAAGCGAACGAGAGAACTCTTTTCTCTACTCCGCTATTCTTACTCCAGTAGAGGCGTTTTGTGTAAGAAATGACGAACGATGCGGAGGACGAGTCCGGTAGCTCGGATAGAAGTTCATAGTGCAACGTACGACGAAGAAGAAGAGCACGGTCGATCCGTAAGAGAAATAAAAAAAAAGGAAGAAAGAAAGAGGAACGAAGAAGGCAAGAGCATCAGGAGAAGTAGGAGCAAGAGACGAGGAGGTGGATAAGTTCTCGCCTCAGAAGCGAGTGTAGACGAAAAAAAGGAGCAGGAAAAAGGCGAAAAATACAAGGGATTTCTAGATTCTCCTCTGACGTAGGCGGTGAAAGAACCTTGGGAGAAGAACATAACGTGAGTTTTCTCTATCGTCACCACCTAGCAAAAGCTTGAGCCAGGAAGAAAGGAAAGAACGGAACAATGCAAAAAAAAAAAATAGAAAAGTAAAAATAAATGGCTGTTTCGGGGGGGCTGCTCGTTGAACAAATAACCTCGATGCAAGAACAACTCCAAGATCGGCAGTTTTTTTTGTATCATCTTCCACACTCTTGGATCCTCCGATCTAACTCATTTCCCTACTTTTCCGGACTCTGACTTCGCTTATCTTTTGGCCCCTCACCTTTACTTTTTTCATTTGTTTTCTCATCACGCCTGGGAAAACCGAATTCGAACCCGTTCAATTCTCTATTCGGATATCTTTGTTTCTTTATCGTTGAATCTTTGTAACGCGAACTGTTTGTATGGCTAATTTGAAGTAGTAAATTATTTCAAGAAAATTTGACGATGCCATTGAGAAAATGAGGTATGAAAAAGAGGAGTCGAAAGATAATCGCTCCAATGAACCGGAAAGTAATTACCAATCAACTGCAATGACCTTTGGCTTATTGCTGCGATGTGGTACTTGGATCTTCTTTATTTTGGCTCATTCGTACCGTCGTAAAGACTTGCCATAAAAGCTTCAGCTTCCCCGCACTTCTTGAGCTCCGATATTTCTCTTCTTTTCCAAACTTCTTCACCATTGAACCATTCAAGTTTTCTAACAATGAGGAGAACTCGCTCTACCCTTAGTACAGTTAATTCAAGCCACTTGGTTATCAAATTAGTTCAATTCAATATTGATTGATCAATTGCTCTCGAAGTATAAATCACATAGGGTTCATTGCAAAGTTGACATTGATCTGGACGATCTTTAATTTATTTCAAGCAATGTGAATCTTATGGGATTTACTTTGATCAAAGATCTATCTCTTTGTCACTTTTTCACTCGCACTTTCAATCTTGAAAGAACGATTTCTCACGTTTCTCGAAGAATTCAAATCTAATATCGATTTGACTCAAGTCAGAATGTCAGTGGGAATAATTCTTCATCCATCAAAACACTTTCATGAATATGCCCGCTCGTCTGACATTAATATGGAGTGATCACTCTATGGGGAATCTTCGGAAAAAGAAGAAAAAAAAAAATTCGCATGTTTTTTTGTACCTTACTTCTGTGAGCTATCATCATCAATGATGGATCGATCATAAATTATCTCTAAGTTTCACCTGTACGGGTATTTTCATCCTCGTCTCATCGTTTACGGCGTTACACAGTTGTATTCATCAAATGTATTTTTGTTCCTAGTGCTGACAGAACTTCTTCGTGTACATCATTGGGCGGAAGGCAAGAAAAATGTGAGTGATCGCTTGACTTATCTGCGTTTGGTGGTCATTGAGTGTTGAGTACTTTTAGTCTAGGACAGTGTCCCTTCCTGTTGGTGTTGGATTTAAAGACCAACTAGTTTATCGAAACACGAAGTGGAACAGCATAAGTGAGGGAGAAAGAGAGAGGCAGAGAGGGAGAGCGAGAGAGAGAGAGAGGGATTACGAAAGATACCAGGCTCAGGCTGAGATGGTCAAGTCGCGTGATTGCCCCAGGCCTGGGCTGAGAAGACGAGACGAGGGGGCGTCGACAACTACGACGACAACGGGACACCCGAGGCCAGCGAGGATCGATCAAAGAGAACCGTTTATTCGTTAAGAGTGCCCAGGGACTCCGGGCCAATTATAAGGCCAAGAAAGAGGTCGCCCCGGGTAAAACGAAGCTCTTTCCAACGGACTTTTTTGCCAACAAAGAAATAAAAAAGCAACAAGAGTAAAACGGTACAAGCAGAGGGTAGAGAAGCAACGAGAAAACGAAGGGGACAACGAGATAAGGATACTCGAGATTGACCTCAACAACAAAGCGACAACGGCGCGGACAAGGGCAAAAGAAATGGCAGCCGGTAAGTAGTATGAATTCATTTGTTACAATCCTACAAATCATTGAAAAAAAATCAGTGAAAAAGTACTTTCTACCTACAGAACATTGAATCTTCCAAAATCCAGACTTCAATGTTTACCTTCCGATGAAACAGAATCAAATAGTTTCCTAACGAATAAAAAATATTGTAGAAACAACAAACGCTATTAAGAATTTGATAGAAAGTGATTCATGGCGTTCCAAAGTATCTAGAGAATCGAAATACTGTTCAAGAACAGTTTTGATGTTCATTAGGCTGCCCTGTGGGGGGTAACGTAAGTTATACGAGCACTTGGAGAGCCCTCGTCTACTGGGATAGTAATAACCAGAGGGATGTTGTTGTCGCCATGTTGTGCCAGGTTCGTGTACACGACACGTGTAATCCCAACATGTGTAGCCAATGGGATGAAGTAGGGTATTACATGATGGTATATAGATCGGAACTTGCGTACTTATACAAGATGTCCTGAAAGTTGATACAACATTTAAGAAGTAAATGGAGTGTTGAATTCTGTGTGGAAAAGATCGTATAAATATTTCGTTCCGAAACATCATTTTTCAGCTTCTGATTAACTGATCTTTGCAATCCAATGGATCGTAAAGTCAAAAATATTGAGTAAGACTCTTCAAGACCCTGATAGCCATCGCGAGAAGGTTACGGCACTGTATGCCCATCAAATCTATATTTTTCTCATTATCGGAAGCAACAATAGATGCAACACGATCTAACATTCCTCCAACCGTTGAAACTACACCTTTCGGGACATCCTTTATACATGCAGAAGGGTTTGTCGATGAGGTTTAGCAACAATACTATACGATGTAGAGGGCGTTGTGTGCATACGCAGACAGGAGAAGCTAGCATAGTGCGCAAGCATTCCTGCTAACGTATTAGCCTAACCACGAACTAGCTGCTCAATACTACACAACACCATTTCGCAAGAACAATGATAGCTACTGATTCGCATTCCTACAACCAACTTTACAAACGTATATATGTGGAGCATATGTATAGGTACATTTGGACCAGTAACGCATTATTCCTTTTTAGCTTCCATCGTGTTGCCCATTCTCCTGCACTTCTCAAGGGTACCATTAAAGATTCAAAGCCTTCCACCAGCATGGAAGCACAACGGATTTTACTCTTATCTCTGTCTCTCTCTCTCTCTCGTTCTCTCTTCCTCTGAGAACTCACTTGCCTTAAACTCATGTAGTAGAATCACGACATTTCTTTCTCCTGCCTCCGGTTCCAACTGAGGCGCCGAACCAATGGCCCAGATTGCCTGATTTACACTGTCGTATGAAAACATTATCATAATCGAAAAACCGGAGATGAGTCGAAGAATACAAATTACTGCGGCATCGAACCAGCCGTGGAAAAATGCTTCCACTAAGAAAGATTAAGGGGCAGCTAGCTACCCTGATGTATTAGTGGCCGTCCAATATTTCTTTTTATCCAATCCCTTTTTTTTTAATTTTTTTCGTAAATTAAGTGACTTCTAGTGAAGCTTTACGAACAGGGTGAATTCATGATTAAGCAATCTACACGTTTCTAATTTGCTATACATTTTTCTGCTATTCTGGGAAAGAAGAGGATCAATTTTACTTTAGAGTATCAACTTGAGAGTCTGCGTTATCTTGAGTGCTTGGTAACTCGTTCTACTTCGTAATATACTACGTTTTACAGCGTTGTACTATGTCTCGCTGGGGATTAAACGTGTGGAGAACGAATGAAAACAGAAGTGCATCATCGTTTCATTTTTTTCTTTCTTAGCGTAGTAAAAAAAAGTTTTGCACTTTGCCACGTCTCTTTTCACGGAGCGAAATACGCGCAAAAGCTGCTTTTTTAACCCGCTTAGTTCTTTTACGAAACGAAGTTATAACACTTTTTACTCTCGCTCTTTTGAACAGTCGAGATGAAAAATAGATATATGAAAGGGAGGGAAAAACCCGAGCATTTAGACACTTTCCAACTCAAAAAAGAAAGATCCGATAAAACGTCATCTAATAAGTGCATTTCCCACTTATTTCAGCACCAAAATCCTCGCTCGACTAACCAAAACATTCTACGCTGTTCGAAATTATTTTTTTATTCACCCCGTATTAACCGTTCCGCTCATTTGCGGAATTTACACGAAACATTAATTCCGGTGAAATATTAAACCAGTGAATTTCTTACGACTCTTAATCACGTATATCCACAATGTTTTTTTTTTTTTTTTTTCATTCTAATTGTTCGTACGTATATTGTAATAAAAAATGAGGAACAATTGAATAGAGCACTCCTGTTTACGCGCGTTTAATTAGTTCCAACTAGCGGGTTGTAATTGCAGCTATTATTGGAACTACCACGCCGCTACCAGAGTAATAACGATAATTTTCGCGTTTACGAAACATGCTGAGGGAGTTTCTGTTTCGCAAATTTATTCTCGTACGCAGTTTTTCAATTCTTTATCATTAGACCAGGCCTTCACGAGAATTTACTCTACTGAATTTTCATATTTTCTCAGTTTTCAAATACATTAATATGACTTTCTATACCGTCGAGAAAAATTAATAAATAAAAATTTGTTGCACTATCAATAATTCTCTAAGATTTCAGACTTTTACGTTTTCGATGAAAACAAAAATTACACGTTATTCTTCTTGCAACAAAGAATAAGGTGCAACTTCTTTTTGAAATGTCAATCGTATCCGAGAAAATCTCTCTCTCTTTCGCACACTGAGAAAAAAGATTGTTGATAAGGTCGAATATTTAGTTGAACCCGGACAACTAAATATTTCGCCATAATAACAAAGTATTTGTAATTAAAACATAATTTTTTTCTTAAATTCTCACTTAAGACACCCTGTATACGGATGAGTGAATGTGTAAATGGTTATGCGTGCCTGAAGTTTCGATATCGTCGCACCTGTGCCCGTTTCATAAATATATTGTATACGTAGGGTTGGTTCGCCAATTTGGAAATGAATATCGAACTAACGGTGCAGATTGTTTATGTATCTATATGTGTTTTCCGATATTTATGGATATGTTACATAAACCAGTACAGCAAAAGCTCATGTTTATGAAGTTCATTATATATAACTACAGTTACGAATATTTAGTAATTTTCCGGATATGATGCAATTTTACAGACGTGGATAACCCGTGCAAGCAACCGAAAGAAAGTTTTACCATTTTTTTAAGTGCAGAAAAAAAGTTCACCTTGTAAAAGAGAAAACGAAAAATAGTTCTCAATGTTTCTTCCGACCTTTCCCTCGTTCTCCATGTACGTGTATATCTATATATTTTATAGATCACGGATGAAAAATTCAAGAGAATATCCATCGGGTTAGCATTAAAAAAAAGATGAGTCGCGGTAACTTGCTGTGCACTGTTGATCTGAGCGAAAATAATGATGGAAACTTGTAAAAGATAAATAGATAGATAAAGAAAAAAAAAGGAGAGTGAAAGAAGATAAAAAAAAAAGAGATAACAACAAAAATGTATAGAGCAATGCTCGAGGGATAAAGTAAAGTAATAGAAAATGTAGAAAATCGTTTTTACTCACGTCAATGGATTTTCGAGAAGCTTTTGATAAGAAGCTCGAGAGGATAGAATTTATATTGAAAATTCATATGACTTTCTTTTATATTTTTATAATATGAACTACAGTCAGAAAATTATTTATATCGACAAGCCAATTTTACATTATATTTTATGTTGAACAAAATATAAAATAATTCTGTTATTTATTCAAGTGTCAAAAGTCGTAAAGTTTGTTCTTTAATTGTCTATAAATTTAGCTCGACTCGGTTGCTCGAGTTTGAACAATGCTGGATTCGTTACTTTAGTTTACAGCTCAAATGAACGTGATTTTTCTTCACTATTCTTATTAGACGAAACTACGACAAGTTTATCCGCTGTAATCTGACTTTTTTAGGGTTGGCAATTTCTACACTCTCGACAAAATTATTCAAATTTCTTTCCAAGATGTTTCTGAATAATTTCTCAATTTTGTCGTATATACAAAATGATTCCGACGCTCTGGAGAGACGAGATAAGGAGAAAGTAAATGAAGAGAGTGAATGAGTTATAAAAATCATTGGGGTCTAAATTTTCAAACAATAAAACGATCTATTTATCGAATTTCAATAAATCAAAAAATAAAAAAAATTAAAAAAAAAATGTATCCATTAGTTTTGATTTTTTTTTAAGAGTATATTCATATAAATAGTTTGTCATGTCAAGAGAGTCAAATTGATTTGGTATTGGTATAGTACAAAATGGTTTTGGCCTCGGTAATATCTCGTCTGTCGCATTATATGTCCGCTTGTTAACCGAGCCGTTCGCATTTGTCTGAATTGACAGAGCATCGATCATTTGTATATATATACTTTAGCAAGTCTCTTGATAGATGTATGGTGCGAGAGAGACGAGCACCCATAGGTGAAAGGTAATCGAGTATGGTGCTATATAGAACGTCGAAAGCTTCTGCATAGTTGTAATGTTGGAAAGGATTGGTTGGCCATGTAATAAAATGATAGGAAACAGTTATTGGCAGGGCTGAATCACTTTATATGGTACAGAGCTCGGGAAATAGACCGTCAATTGCTGAAGAGTTACCAATGACTGTAGTGGCTTCGGTTCGTAGATAACTACCTTCTGTATATGTGTTTATCTATATATTGTAATATATAGCTATAAAGTATAGAGGTGAATAGTGTACGGAGATGGGTACACTCGATCTGATGCACAGAGCACCACTTTACCTCTCCCTGCACGCTAGAGCACGTCTCGTCTGTCTCACCCCCTTCGGATCACACTCGTCAACCCTACACACTACACACACACTCCGCACCAAGCCAACACTCGACTCTCTCAGTCAGCAGTCCTCTGTTTCAATCCTCTTGGCTCTGTCTTCTCTTCTCGCCCACTTTCTCCCTTATTCTCTTCTGTCAAACACCCACACACATTTATCTCCTGGTGTCAGTTGCTCTTGATCTCTCTTTGACCAGGATACACTCGAATCGATCTGAGAAAAATTTAACCTTACAAAGATCGAAAATCGAACCAACCTCTTTTGCGTTCACCGAACCGTGTGAACCTTTCAGTTCCAACGTTTCATGTGCTTTCCCCTACGTGCATCCCTTGTCTCCGAGCACTCTTCAGAACTTGCGATTATTTTGTGGCAATAACTCGCAACGAAAGAGTTGATACAAATCTTTTTTTATTATTCGTGTCAACTGTGAGCTGCGGTTATTGTGAGAGTTTTAGTGTAAAGCAAATTGAAATCGTGAATTATGCTTTAATGCAGTTCAAGCAGACATCGAATCAAACATCAATAAATAATAATATAATTTAACAAGAAGTTATGACTTTTAATTAATCTCGAAAGTACTCCAAGTTTCGTTACAGAATTAAATCACCCTTCGTAAATAATTATGTTTTCAAATATTTTGTAAAAGTTATTAAGAATCTCTCCGAAGAGTGAGAAAATAAATGAAAACTTTATAATTGGACTGTAACGAAAATTTATTCAATGGATTCGGTCGGGAGAACGTTAACAAGAACGTGACATGAAAACTCCAATTTCCTTCAGAGATAAAGTACCAGTAGCCATCACTTCAACGATCATCGGATAATACAACTCAAAAAATTACTAAAAAAAAACTCTTTTCGTATTTTGTTTTTGATTATATTTTATATTTGCATTATCGTTCAGCGTGGCTATTTATTTACGTCATTAAGTTATTCATGACGTCAAGTGGGTCTTCATTATTTTTCTGTACACACGTTACATTTAAATAGTACACGAAAAAAAAAAAAAAACTACAATCATACACTTTATGAAGTGTTTAACAGTAATAGCAACAAATATGTGGCCCCTCATAAAATCTGACCAAGTCATATGGCATTCCATGATTTGTCACTTCTTGCACTAAGCCACAGATGTATGGATACTGCTAGAAGTTTTCATGAAAGTTTGAACCATGATGTATATGCATATGAAACGTATGTATGTACACAGCTCTTCGAAGAGTATATAGAGAACGGTGTCCGTGCTTACATTATCCCACTTGACCCACAACTCTCTCTCTCTCGCCTGCGAGACCCCAGATTTACCCTCGACGGTATAACAGTGTTCTACCACTGTTTCACCACTGACGCCAACTCCCACGAACAAAACTCCCTATCGAACAACATAGTTGAATGAAATGTAGACAAAGATTGCAAAACACGTGGAAGGCTTCATGTTTTTCAAGCGTACATTCAGCGATAATTGCGTCATTAAAAATGTTTAAAACGTATTTATAAAAATGATTTGACAGCGCTCCTAATCTCATTGGTTTCAATCGTTGACCCACCAGCTCGCTTGATCTTTCTTACTGCCTCTAAAGGTCTCAAGATGATATTAATGAACGACCTCATTATGCTGCAGAATTACGAAAAAAAATATAATCCAACGAAAAATCTAATTGGACGCACTAATCATCTTCTTTTTTTTTTTTTACGAATGACACACAATTTTGAACCCAAGGATTGGATAGATAATTATCAGAAACAAAATTTTTATCACAAAGAATATAAGGGTACTCAAATTCATGTGAGTGGAATCATTAAGAATTCCCATTACCTTCTCGTTACACGTCGAGTTCTGCTCGGGACAGCTCGTGTCGGGGGCTAAGCGATCTGACAGTGGAATGCTAACCGAAACAGCTCGGCGAACTTCATTTTACGAACAGAGACAACAGATAACTACTGACGATGAGAGTATCTTAGGTCACGATGCTATTAAATTTCCATACGAATTAGAATGTTAATTCGGAATAATTCTCGTGTAGAATATTATTCTCGGAAACCGTGGTTAGGAGAGCTTTGGAACTTTCACAAAGAATATATATAATTACAGCATTAGATCTCGAGTAAAGGATCATCAACGATAAAAACAATAATAACAATTCACCTACTGTCACTGGAACGATGGAATCCAATGATTTTTTTCTGGATTTATGTCGCAAACTAAAATCCAATCGAGCAAATAGCATAAAAACTTTAAAATAAAGTGTGTGTTCCGCACGAACGTTTTAATTCTCCACTAAACTATATTCCATGGTGCACGTTGAGGGAAAAGACATTCATGCATGGATATACAAAGTTTCATGTATTTAATATTAAAACTTGCCAGAGATCCGCGCAGTACATTCGGCTCAACTAACTTCTGGATCATGATTCGACTCCCTCAGGAGCTATTTTGATGGTTTGCACTTCGGCAGCTTGTCGAGAGGGATGAAAAAGAAGGAATAAGGAAAGGGATGGAATAGAGTGGGAGCGAGAGAGATGAGAATGCAAGAAACATACATTTAAGCTGGACTGTAACCGCACTCGGTTCATGCTCTATGAGGAAAATGAAGGAAAGTTTAGGGGGGTAGAAATGCGACGAGAAATCGAGTGATGGCACGAGATAGTCGTCCTTTCTGTATTACGAGCTGGTATAATGCTCCGTCGTACCATGTGGCTTTGTCGTTCTCTTGGGGAACGAAACCGGGCTCACTGGTACATGAAAACTTTCAAGGGTTGAGGACTTCGGGTAAAAGGGTAAAGGGAAACGCGAATGTCCTTAAGCCAAAATCCTAAGCCACCGAAGCTCCAACCCAAGGAAGCTGAGAAATACTTCGAAAGGGTGTTAGCAACAAGAACGTTATTGGAGGAAATTACGAGAATGTACGTACTTTGTAAATCAATAACCTCGAAATTGATTAAATAAATAATCCTTAGATTTAACCTTAAAAAAAAAAAAAAATCCATGCATCGAGTTTTTTTTCTCAATTAAAATCGTTTTTTCACCAAAATTTATCCAGCATTGTGCATTTTTTCGTAAACTATTGTTTGAATATTATTTACCAATGTTTATATTGCACTTTTTCACAATTAAAACTTTATCCCTTTTAATACACGGTACATTATGTTTTATTTAATCTGAAACCAATAATTGATTTTACGTTGAGATTCATTTTGAAAATTTATCAAACTTTCATTCCTTTTATTGCAAACAGCTGACGTGTTATTAATCATGAGAGCTTTCGAGAACGAAAGAACTCGAAAGTTCTGTTCTGACATAAAATTATTGAAGCATTTCATGAAGGTTCACACTCTGCTTCATTGATCTTAATAAACTTCGTAGCAAAAACTATTTGAGAACTATGAATGACGGAAAGAGGAAAAGGGAGAAAAAAATCTTCAGAGGTGCCCAAGCACTTGATTGAACTTTCGAGTACGGGAGGCCACAAAGAAAAAAAGAAAAAGTTCAACAACTTTTCATCTTCCTCACTCATTAAGCGATATTGGACAAACTTATTTTTTCACCCGAGTACTTAAAATTCGAAGTTTTCATCACGTCCTGAAAATGTCGAGACTGCATTTGCTAGGGAGATAAAATAATAATAAAAGTTCAGAAACAACAATATAATAAACTTCAACAATTGTGCATACACGACGAAACGATTTTACCTACAAAAATAGAAATAACAAAACACTTTTCATGATCTCTATGCGTTTTCGAGTTAAAAATTCTCGTACATCAGAGGGTGCACGTTTCATTTTCGCTGGCTTTTCATCCAAAAACCTTTTGCGTTCAAACAATCGAGCCTTTCGAGATTTTGAATAAATCCTCTCGACCCCCAGGCTCTGTGCACTAAACCTTCCATCCAAGCAGCAGTAGCAGCCAGCAGAGGCACCAGCAGCAGCACTTTCGAACGCCTCAAATGGTATTCGCGAATCCACCAAGTGCATCAGAGAATTGAAATAAATCGGAATAAATTTTCAAGCTAGGAGTAGAGGCAATGGAAGGGAGAAAGAGTGAAGTAGCAGCAAAATCGCAAGAGTAGAGAAAAATAGAGAAAAAAAAATAGTGAGAGAGAAAGCGGTAAAAAAAAAAAACAAAGTATGGGTCGCGAAAAACGTAACAAGAGACCGAGAATAATGAATTTTTATGAGGAGCCATTCAATGATGCCTCACAAATTTATTTCTCAGAAACATGCGTAACATATATTTCTCGATGAGCGCACAACGATAAAGCAATGAAAAGAAGAAAAAAACACAATTTATCCACCACTTTCGAAATAAGCTGACACATTTTTATGAGAATAAATGTGTGTGTTCTCATCGAAAAAAGTAAACGAGCCTTTTTATCTCGATGCCCAGACATTTATTACCTCCGAGAACAAATAGAAAAAATACTAATCAACTAAAAAGAATAAAATGAAAAAGTAGCTCAGCCAGCGAATTCCTATTTGTATGGTCCATGGGAGATTTAAATATACGTTCGTTTGGTTCGCTGCACACATTAAATTCGTGCATGATTGGCTCCACTTGTTCGAATCAAGAAACACGAAAAAACCCAAATAGAATTTTTTTCACATAGGAAACAATAAGTCTCAGCATGAATTTTTCATAGTCAATCGTGTTAAATTGCCTATTATTATTTTTTTTAACAGCAAGAACTTTGAACGTTGTAAAGAAATTATTTATAAATTTCGAAAAATATGACAAGGTTTGAAGGATGGTAACCGGAAATTCTACAATTTTTTTCGTCCCACAAGAGGCAAGGAAAAATCTTTGAGAATAACTTGCGAAACGTTGTTCAATGGAAAGAAATTACTGCAAATTGGGGTCGTCCGACGAGCATTCTGAGCGCGACTCGAGCTTATACACCCTTGAGCGTAACTACTTCCTTCAATGCCTCGCACTCTCTCCGGCGGACGTAATATTGACCGTATCTACTGTGGGTCAGGACTCTCCTCGAATTGCCTTATATAGAATATAAAGCAACTTTTTTTGACATTCGACCCACCCCTGTATACCAAAAACTCATAGAGTTTTTCTCATGAACCATAAGAAATCTTTGCATCGAAATAAAATAATTTTCGTACAAAAATTATTTTTATTATGTTAATAAACGTGTTGTACATTTTTTAAATGCACAATGTCAAATCATTGTTTTCTCTAAGAATACAAAATTTTGAAATAAAAACAAAAATACGTATGTATTTTTAACGAAAACATATAAGTAATTTAATATCCGGAATTGAACTAAAAACTCCAGTGTTTTCGTCATTTTCGGGGGAATATAAATGGGCATGGGACGGTGTTTTTGTAGTAGAAGGCCACAAAGCGAAGGGATGGTACCAGCGAACTATGATGCCATAGTAATTTTTGATATTATTTTTTCTCCGAAAAATTCATTGGAATCTTTTCAAGGATTCTCGAACGAAAAACAGATCAATTTTTTTTCCCCTACAGATTTATAAGCGATGAATATGGGGCATGAGGACCAAGGACAATTTCATCAAGTCTATCCTGATATTTCTATCAATAAAACTTTAAAAGCATCGATGCTCCGTGTACTGCGCTCCCCTCTGGCTCTCAATTTATAAGGTTTTTATAAAATGGATGGAAATGACGAAAGAAACGAAGACATTTTCTCTTTTCTTGTGCCCATTCGAAAGAATTGTCTCCTTATATTTTCGAGTTTGAGAAAACAACTTATAAAAAAAATAATAAAAAATAAAATAACCATGATTCAACTTCTACGTTCGAAATAGCGTTTCTTTTATCACTGTGACTGGCTAAACAACAACCAATTTGCTGAAAGTAAAGAAAAGTCTCGAAATGTAGTTTTCTCGCTTGTATCGAAGAAAAGTCGCGCCCAGGGGGTCGAAAATATCGTATCATAAATTCAGGTAGAATCGATATTTTCAGCGAGCTGAGAACCTTGAGCTTCGTATAGGTACGTTATAGAGAAAACGCTACAAAAATACGATGCAAAGTAGGAAAAAAGCACCTTCGAAACTCGTTGAAATTTAGATCTCCATTGGGGTTTACATATGCACGTTCATATGAAGCGGTCCTTGCAAAAAGTATAAATAAAATATTTATATTTCATCCTTATTTCAGGATGTTCTTCTGTCACGTAAAAATAAAATGCACCAGTTGCCTGTTTTTCTTCAACTCTGTACGATAAGACGGAATTTCTAATTTATCAGAAATTCTATAAAAAATTATGCAAACTCATGTTTCAAATACGTAGATCACCGAATGATTGAAGAAAGGAGAGTACAAAACAGTCGCTCAGATTGAAAGTATAGAATGAACGTTAATTAAATAAAATCTTAATTAAATTGATTCTTTATTAAATTATTTCATCAAGTTATTCCTCACAACAACTTTTTCTGTAGGAAAAGAAAAATAAAAGGAAACTGAAGAAGAATAAATCGTTTGAATTATTAATTTGTTTTGAAATACAGAATTCGTCTGCATTTCAAATTTGCTTCTTTCGAGAGCAAAACTAATTTATTTTTTCGGAGATGCGGCAAAAAATGTTGATACAAGGCTCAAGGCTGGGGCTCAAGGTTTGTTAATAATCCGAAATTCTAGCCAAATTAGTTTTAAAAGATTCAGACTATAGCTGCAATCGAAATTAACATTTCTTTGACCTTGTTCTTCCAGGTACTTTTAATGTCATATAACAAAACGTGAACAAGGTACCCGGAATTTTGTGTTTTGTTATACAAGTCACATTTCCATGTGGGTTTTAACATCCAAAGTGGTTAACGTGTTACTATCCGGTGTACGTCACTTTCTTTGATATGTAAATTATAGGTAAAGCCACAAGTGGCTGATCTAAAGTGAAAAGTACCGAATTCCTATGTGCATGCTCGTATCGCACGTTCCCCGAGTCGTCGCCCATCGCATTTAAATGAATTTCAAAGTTTCCATCGAGGTACCGAGAGCCACGAGAGTGAGTTCGAAGGAATTTTTACTCACTCTTCTTATATTCCGATGAAGCAGTTTAAAAAAATAGTCCAAGCGATAAAAAATCTATGACTTAAACATTTTTTCATCATCTCATAAAATATTTATACCTTTTTTACTGCCTACTACATTTTGGAAATAATAACTTTTCAAGTTCTAGCTGAAAGAGCTCGATAAAATATTTTTCAAAGAATTTCGATATACGTTTAATCATTGAAATGCGGAATCGAATTTCCGTATCCGATGAACTGAGTTTATCTTCGATTCAAAAAAATTTTTTTTTGCTTGTAAAAACATGGAACAAGAATATTCCTACAATTTGACGACTGTTCAAATAACTTGAATTTCATAAGATTTCAATTTGTATGCTTTAGACCAATTGTATTTAAAGTAAAATTCTTTGGTTTTCTTTGTTTCACTTATTTTTCAAAAGTTACCCAAAAACCAAGAAAAAAAGTTCGATTAACTTTTAATCGTTAATAAATTTGTATTGATGTTTAGATAAGTATAAATTTACACCAACATTCGCAAAATACCTTCACGAACGTTACGAAAACGAAGTATTTAATCTGTGTCGTTTACTAAAAAAGAAAAAAAATAATTATTATTGTATGCTTTCCTGAAATCCTGATTCTCTATAAAAAAAAATATTCATTCCATGTCCCTAAGAAGGATAAAATGAAATCTCCTTCACGTGTCGTTAATACATTTCGAAATATTGAAGTGAAAGGGTTTTCAACTTTCAATAGATCTTACGAAACGTTCACCGTATTTCGTGTGGTCCCTTAACGGTTATTGAGAAACAGTTTGCCAGGAAAAGAGCAAGCTTTTCAACGACCATTGACCCCGTAGTAATCTTTTTCTTATTTCTATGGACCGAAAGGTCGGAGAATCCCCACGGATCTCTGGTGGGAATAAGAAAGGCGAGCGATATGAAACTTTATGAGGTATCGTGTGGCCATTCTTGAACTTATAGATTCTCACCCAGGAATCTCGATTTAGCACTACCAGAAAATCGTGTTCCAGGGCAGCCGCAGCGGAGCTTTGGAGCATGGGCTCTCAGCGACGAAATCGCGAGTGAAAAAAAAAAAAAAGATGGGATGACTTTGAGTCACAAAAGAACGGAGACTCGACACGAGTCGAAAATCGACTTCCACAATTCTCACGTTCGTGAAACCGTTACCAAAAGTATTTAACAAAAAACACCGTTGAGTTTATTCTCAGATTTTTTTAACAGCAAATTTAACGGTAGTAACATGTATCGCAACTTCCGCTGAAAATGATGAAAATCCAGGCCACTGAACGATATTCATTATTATTTCAACAGAAATATATTTTTTCTTTTTTCCCTTTTTTGCAAGACATTCTCTTTATCCGAATTGACTGATTAAAAAATTGTGTACACTTTTCAATTCAATTTAGCGACTGTGTCCTTGTGTTGAATCAAAAGAATAAAAGACAAAAAAAAACAAAAAAGCTACAATGAGAAAGCAATTAAAATCCATTATTAGTTGGTTACTAAAATGATCCTCGAGTTCGCACGGAACTGAGTACCAAGCAAAAAGTGGTGCGAGTGCGAAATTTTTTTTTTTTTTTTTTTCAAGCAATACTTGTTATTTAGTCCAGGACTAAATTATTTTCTGGATTTCGCAATTTCAAAAGAAAAAACACAGCTTTGAAAGGAACGAATAAAACAGCTATCTTTTTCTTTGCAGCTCGTCAACTTTTGTGACCTTACGTACTTTCTTTTTCCAAAAAAAAAAAAAAAAAAAGAAAAAAAAGTACATTAATGTGATAATTGAAATAAAAACGGTTTTAACTCTTTGCTGGATTCATTATAGTAAGAATAGGACACTCCATAATTAAAATGTGAAGGATATGAATGGGCAAAAAAGAAATTTTCAAAACTTTAGTCTCTGTCAACTTTTATCAACTATAATTTATTTTTATTTTTTGCTTTACTTTGAACGAATGAGAGCAAAATTGTGAAGAAAAAAGAACGAACAAGTGTATGCGAAAAGAAGAGGGAGGTCGAGCAACCAGACCTTATTAACGGTATACATAAGGTCGTGCAATTAGAAAGCTTTGAAGTCCCGGTTGCCCTCGGCAAAGTCACGATGGAAGTTCTAAGCATATTTTTATATCTTTTATGACGAGAAAGTTGATGAAGCTTACCGAGCAGAAATATTCTTAGTGAGTTTCGTCGTACACGAAAGTACATTGGTAAAGTATACACATGTGTAATTCACGAGGTAATTTATTAAGCATCATTATCGACGTGTACCTTTGACATTAACGAGAGAGCAAGAGCACATAGACTTTTATAATTCTGGCAAGCTCCACTCGTTTTCTTGCTCAGCTTCTCTCTTCCAATATATATATATTTTTTTTCCTTTTTCTTCATTTTCTCTATTTCTCTCCCTGTCTCACGATTACCAGATTTTACCTCTATACAGTTTCTCGACTCGTGTTATACAACGAGCCTCATCAGCAAAATGTTAAGTGCATCAAATCAATAGAGCAAATTGCATGCCATTGTAACACGACATACTTTCTTCTTTTTTTTCGAACGTATACATACTCAGTAAATCTTGAATGCAAAGTAGTTCATTTTCGAAGCATTTCAATCGCGACGAACATTATTGAAGGGAAAAATTCTGCGTTGAATTTCTCGAGTACGTCTAAAACATCCTTCTCATCTATATTAATCAATATGTCGAAGCTGTCAGCAGGTTCAAAGAGACTCTAACGATCTGAACTCTTTCAAAAGAAAGGTTCATCAATTTTGACTTATTAATTTTTTTTTTTTTTTCACCACAGAAAATTAACATACATTGATTTTAAAATTAAGGGTAAAAACTTGGCTTAATTTCATAGAATCGGCTGAATTTTGTAACTTGTAACCCAAACCCAAACAAACTTGTTATTTTATTTGAAAGTTCCGAATAAAAAAAATGGCGTCTTACAAAAAGCAAAATTTTTATGGTAACGGTTTCGTTCGGTTATTTTTGTTGGAAAGAATTATGAAGAAGTTATTTAAAATTCCGAAATTTTAAGTTCTGATTTTTAATTAGCAAACTTGAAAACTCTCAGGGATGAAATTTGAAGCGCGTGAAAAACAATTAATGGCTCAAAGAGGTTCACAAATTAAATTGTAAGGAATTTTCATTGCAAAACTAATCAAAGACTTTTTATCACGAAGCAATAGTTAGGCGTAATATAAAGATCGGGATAGAAAGATCGTATAAATTCCGGGTCGAACGAATTAATCGGAGAATTTTTTTATCACCCGCGATAGCCATTAGGAGTTTTCTGAGTAAAATTAAGGCCGACTGACTTGGTCGAACACTCGTCCGTTCTACCTTGCGAATCCTTTGAAACGTATATACGTGCTTTCTCGCACTATGGCTGTATAATTGATTTCACACGGAAATGAGAGAAAGAGCGAAAAAGAAGTAGACGCGATCATTGCGAGGGTGGATCTCTGGTGCTTTTAATTCGATAGATATTGGGTTTCCGGTTCAGCGATTCAAACGATTTTTTTTTTCCTTTTTTTTATGAAAATCCTGTCTCATTCATCGACGAGCAGATCGAAACTTTCTCCTAGAGAATTTCATCTTCGTTCGAAAGGAAAAACAAGTGAGGTGAAAAAATGGATACAAAGAGAAAATGAGGACAGCGAAAAACGCGAGAAAATAAAAGATGGCGAACGAAAAATAAGGGGCGGGAGAGGGTGAGAAGGTGAAACAAGTGGGAGGAGAAGCTGCAACCTTCAGGGCTGCTTTCCGGAAATCGGTAGCACGTTTTAACGAGTTTATTTGCGCTGAGGCATAATTGGATCTTGGCAAGGACCGAATCACCGGGACACTCGGCATTTTCATCCCGCACCACGTTTCTTCTTCCCCTCCATGCAGTCCCTATCTCCGTTACTCCGCATCTCACTATTCTTGTTATCTCGATGTTTGCGCGTCGATGTTTGCACCTGGCGAATTTCCCACTGCGAGAAATTTCCGGCGTGGAAGCAATTGATGCCATCGACTAAAGTATTACTGGTCCATTAACTGTGGGCTTACATCTCGTTGCGAACTTCCCCGCCCCTCACGCTTCTTTCATCAAAAAATATATTCCACGTAGCTTTCGTTCGGCACGAAAATCAAAGATTTTAAGATAAATAACGCTTGGTTATACATTTTTATTTAATACTTTGGCTATTTTTTTCTTTATATTTTTTTAGTTTCATCAATAAGGCTCATTTTATTTTTAATTTTTATATAAAATATGATTTCTTATTGTAGGAGAACAGAGTTTGATGATCAGAGACGAATGAAAAGTTATGGAAATTGACAAACCTTCTTTTCAAATTCTATTGGACATTCTATTGGAAATTATTTGAAGATAAAAACCAAATTTTGTTCAAAAATTATTAAAACGACAAAAAATTGGTTAATGTCTGCAAATAATTTTCAACCAATATTGATCGTAAAAATATCACAATTGCAATGTTTAAGTATAGAGATACGTATTCCTTATAGAGGTGATTCGTATCGCGTGGATTACCTGGTTTAATCCATATAATTATAATTCTAAATACATCGGGAGCATTACGGTAACAGGATTGGAAGGACGAGAGTGAAGCTTGACGCACTGGTACGATGTAACACGTGAGGTTCCATTCGATTTTAGCCGAGCTAATCGAATCAACCGAGCATCCTGGGAAGATAATTATCTTTATCGAGCTAGTCGTAACACGAGCGTGATTTAATCTTGCTACACTTTCTTATCTTCGCGGCGAGACGTGGTGAAAAAATTAGAATAACAACATTTTGACTCATGGAGCAGCATTGACGAACAAAAATATCAAGACTCAGTCCTCTGTGGAGGTTTTCTTGTTCGGTGTAATAAAAAAAAAAAAATACGAATCAATATTCGACAAAATTCTTAAGTTTATGGTGTGTCAGTGTAAAAAAAAAAAATTGCAAGGCACAAAAAAATGATTATCAAAAGGTAACAAAGAAAAATAATTATCTGCAATGAAAAATTGAATAACTTTATAGATAATTACTGATGAGTGAATAAATATTTTGAATAAAAAAGAAAGAAACAGAAAAAATAAAGAAACTGGTCGTTAAAATGGTGACAACGAGAAAATGTCTCATACACAAATACGTTGAAAAATATATATACGTAGACTTTAGGGCCTTGGAGGTTATCTCGTTGTTGGCATTTCATTAGGAGCAATTTTTCCTTTTTTTTATTTATACAAACGTATATTTAAGGAAACGAGGCACGAGTGGCGAAGAAATTCGAGGCTTAAAGTCGTTGAGTATCTTTTAATGAGAACCGCAGTCTCGGATCTCTCGGGATCTCGTATTTGCGAGTGAGTTCATTTTCTCCACATTTTATATCTCGTTTAGATTCTTGCGGCAAGAACTAATTCGAAAAGTAAAACACACAAGTGCAGTGGCCGCGAAGGGTTGTTCGTATATATCTCGTGGCATGAGGAAGAAGAGAGAATAGAGATGATGAAAAAGGATGGATGCTACAGTAGGGATTGCACGAGCAAAGGGTGCTGGTACGAGATCCTCTGCATATTCATGCGATGCTGAGGGTATAATTCAATTTTGGGGCGGGACATCGGTAACGACTTCAATTATTCCGTATTCCCAACGTACACACACTCGAAATTTCATGTGTGTTTTATGCTACACACATTCCATACAGAGCGTTGCAATTGCGTAACCAATGAGGAACTGAAATAGTAGTTGGTTTCGTGCTTGATTGGCTGGGTTGGAAAATCCAAAGGATTGAAAATTATGCTGACATGACAACAGATATATGATTGCGAACAGAAATAAACCATTGTGTCAACGTTCCTTTGCGTGGCGAGGAATAAATTCAGCTGCACCAGAATAAAAAATAATCAAAAATCTTACATCTCAACAGTTTGTTTTGATTCCATTCCAAAAGGGAAGCCTGTCATTAAATTCAGCGAAAAATCAATAAAAAAAATAAAAACAGTTCGATCATATTTTGACGTCGGAATCGATGCTGCAGAGATTCGTTCGTGTTGGAAATTCTCTTATAAATAGGAAAAGTTTCAAAGCAGAAAAAAGCATGTCAAAAAAAATGGTAAATAACCACTTGCAAGTTACGAATTATTGCAACGAAGATGAAGAATAGGTTTTCATTTAATTCAGTGAATGAATGGTGGAGAAAAGTGCATTTTAAAAAATGTCCTATATTTTCAAAAGGGATGGAACGTCGAGTGGCAAATCACTGCAACGTCAAGAGTGAAATTCGCAATATCGTATATAGTTTAATATATATCTGTGCCTCTTTTGCCTGAACACTCGACGGATTTAACTCACTGTTTATATACAGCTCCGTTCAACGTTTATACATGTTCCTCATAGCAGCAATTCATTCCCAGCATGCGTAAGCACGATATAACTACGTCAGAATATACATGGGACACGTACGTATGAAGAATCATTCCACAAGCTAAAGGGCACAGACGCGATCTCTTTTGGATCAAATTAATCAAGTTACGCCCTTTTGTTTGTCAAAGATCGATGTACATAAACTTGAAACCATGCAAGCTCAGCGGGAAGCTTCAACAACCTGTCCCCTTCTCTCTATATCTCTTTCTAATTCTCTCCCTCTCTCTCTCTCTCTCTCTCTCTTTACGTGTGCACATATCATACGTGTTTGCCACGAATTGGCGACACTGAGTATTCCCTACGGCTCATGTTGAAAGCTCCTCCGGACATTTTCCCTATAAGCCTAGGAAAATGTTTATTCAACAGGACAGAAACCACTAAATTGTTCGTCCTTTTAGTTTCACGGAAGCTCCCACCAAGTATATTAGAATAGGATGTAATATTTGAATATTTGGAAAACTCTATCCACCGTAGAATATCTCTTTCCAAAACTTTATTGTAAAAAACAGTCGAATTCGTTACGTTAAATAAATACGATACAGCTAACAAACGGCTGCGTTGATACGGAAGGTTTCATTTTTTTCCGGGAAAGATTAATAAAGGGTGGATATTAAATTCATATGATTGAAAAAATAACTATATTTGGGAGAGTTGAAAAAATAAAGATTGATATAAAAATTGGAGGATTAAATGAAAATTGTAGGCAAGTTGAAATATTAAAAATTTTAATAATCCGCAGACATATTTGTACGGACCTGCAGCTTTATTATTATTTTTTTTCCTTTTTCCATACCCTGAACGTGTGGAAATTGTTTTTTTTTTCAAACTGAAGCGTTACGGTGACAGAAAAATAAATATTGTATATATTTATTTTTGATTTTAAATGTTTAGTTTATCGGGAATGTTTATTGAAAATAAAAATTAAATTGACTTGATCCTTCGCGAAGTATAATAGGCTTTAAGAAAAATTCAAATCCATCGATGTCTCGTCCAATTAACTTTTGGCCTAGTTTCTGCTAGATTATTCCAAACTATTCTACTTAATCAATATTTTGTGATTTGCTATGCGATAACAACAAACTATGACGCTTTTAGAACAAACACGAAAATTACGAGAATCGGATTTCCGCTCAAATGCCCTGACAGACACCATTTCAGTCAACTCCATTGTTTCCAAAGTTCCTGAGTTTCGTGGCTTAATACCTGATTCAAAGTCAACACCATTGACATTCCAATATGGAATTCGACTATAATTTCGCAATATTAACATGAACGATTTCTCGACATAAAATGTACTGTCGAAATGCTGTTAAAAGCAATTATTGGAAATCTGACTTTAATCAAAAATCGAAAATTTCCACTTTATTAGGTAAATTCAAAGATTTTCAAATATTTTTCCATCAGCTACGAATTCGACACTTTACTGGCAGAGGAGAGAACCGCGATCATTGTTTTTAGATGATAAAAACAGTAAAACGTGGCAGGAAAAACTCATAAAGTCCAGAGTGTGGGCAGATTTGAAACCGACAAAAAATGAAGCTTCGCGTTAAAAATGTTATAAAAACTGTCAACGAAAACGTAACCTTTTGAAAATTATCGAAGGGATCCAATGACATAATTTCTTCAATTTTTTGTTGTTTAAGGTTCGGCGGTTGCCATGATAGGTGCCAATTTGAGATTCGGCATCGGGGCTTCCGGTAACATCACATCGAATGCTACCAAAGTATTTCAATGTCATCCTGGTGGTGTGACCGAGGCAACGGTAATATTCAGCCTCGGGGCACTCGGTATGGGAGCTAATATTGTTCTTATGACATTGATCCTCGCAAAACGGCAGCTCAGAAGGTAACGTCAATAAATCGATTTAATCACAATTACTATCCCAGTAGATGATGGCAAGCAGCTTTGAAATTCCGGATATTAATTCATCGTCTAAGAATAATCTGGAGTATGAATATTTCGCGGATTACGAATCATGAAAAGCTCTTATTTGGCTGACGTCCTAAAAGACCATCTAAACCATTTTTTTTTTTTTTTTCGATTTTTTTTAATAAACGTTAAAAATCGTATAATCTGACATATCTCGTGCAGTGAATGTCACGTTTTTTCTACTTCCTGTTGTGTTAATCCTATCAGTCACTGCCAGTAACACTTTCTGTTAATCTTATGCACACCCCGAGGTGACGTTCAATATTTAAACGAAAAATGGTGCAAAAGCAGATACAAGGCAATACGTCAAGTCCAATAACTTGATGCAACCTGCTGATATATCCTAGACATTACCTCCCAATTATATATCACATCCTTCAAATGCTTGATTGCTATGCACATTAACTCTCATAGAGTCGCGACGGATCGTACGAGATATCAAATTTCCAATGTACGTTGTACGTATTCGCAGCAAGATTCATGAATATATTATTACTGTTGCTGCGAGAAGCACAAATTCTGGCCGACGTTAAATTGGATCTGGTAATTCGCACGAGAGCTTATCATCGGGAATTTGTGCGTAGACAGAATTCATAATTTGTATTGAATTTAATATTTTTAAAGAGTTATTTTAATTGAGTTTTCTCTCAACTCGTTCAACAACAAAAATCATTTTATTTTCATTCCTACCAGCGTTAAATTTCATGAAAATATAATTATAGGAAGTAAATTGAATTAAAATTGAATGAAAGTTTAAATTTCGTAATGTTCGAATAAAATGAATGGAATTTATATAAAAATTGTCATTTATATCAAGCAGAATATATATTTTTTTGTTACTTTGAAAGTTCATCACGGTATTGAACCTCATGCGGAAATAAATTGTTCAATCGCCTTGTAGGAATTTAATTTTGGTAAAAGCCTTGAAATAACATTCGATCGCGGGCCCCAAATAAGATTGAAATTCCCGTGTATATCTATGAAATAAAAAAATAGAGAATTTTTAATGCCATCTCTCAATGTCCTGCGACGCGATTTCTCTAATGCAAAAGCTTTTAACCCTTTCCTCAGTATTTTTATACCCGCCAGAGATCTTGCCCTCGGGAAGAGCTACTGCGATATTTACATTTAGCCAGTGAACGAAGAAAATGCCTCGAGAGTATTGGGAGGTCGAGAGATAGAACACGAAGAGGGAGTGATTTTCGTGTATAGCTGGAAATTTGTTTGGTTCGTGTTCTCGCTCTTTCTCTCTCTCTCTCCCTCTTTTACTTTCCCACTTTTTACTTTTATTCATCGAATTTTCACCTCAATGTTCATAAGAGATTTTACAACAAAATAGAATATATATTGATTTGTAAAATAATCATTTTTACAAAATCACTCAAATTTATGTGGCTTTGGAAATTCTTTTTTATCATCACTACGGTTTCAACGATTCACTCACTTGAATGAAATATCCACCGTGATGTATATAAATAAATAAATATAAATAAAAATAAAAATAAGGCACGGATCAATTCCATTTCCTTCACTCACGTATCTGTTATTTTATGAGAAAACTTATTTGTCTTGTAAGCAACGAATCAAGGGATTTATGCGGAACGTTTTGGTCCAATTTTCGTAGATGGTCTCAGGGTTTGCTTTTTCATCAAGCGATGGTCGACTGCGCTAGAGCAGCAATATTATTGCCTCTTGGATCCAGTATATTAAACTGTCAGCCAGTCAACAAATGTTCACTCGTCGAAACGGCTTTTCTACTATTGGTCACTGTCTCGACGGTCAACATGCTCACAACTGTTCTCAATGACAGTCCTGTGTTTCCTGAAAGCGACGAAGAAGCTGATCTGACTGCTCCGCTACTTATGGACTCGCCACAGGTATAAGAATAAAAACTAATTGAAAACGTGGTGCGTTTTATTTTTAAACTAACAAACACCGAGGCTCCCAGGTACGAAAATAGAAAAAAATTGTGTATTTTTTTTTTCTTTTTTTTTGACAAACTCAAAAACTTCCTAATAATCTAAATATTATTATTCATGTTTTATTTTTAATTGTATTCAATGTGAAATTTGTATGGAGAATTTCACGTGAATTTTAGGTTTTGTACGTGTAAAAAAAAGTACAAAAAGTAATTAAAAAAAAAAAATACGGGGGAAAAAAAAGGTTTGATTTTTCATTAAAAAAAGAAAGAAAAACTGTTGCCTCGAGCATTTGAAATTTGATGAATTTTTGGTATCAAATAATAAAATTGTTAAAACGAATAGACAGTAGAAATCCCCTTTAATGGCAAAACGTCATGTGCTGGATTCCTGATAGACATTTGCAATAGCCAAACGAACGAGTAATCTGTGGCAAGGGTGTCTGTTCCCTGGGTGATTGCGGTTAACCCTGTTGATCGAGACACGTGACCACGGATATGGGCTTTGGTGGTTAAAAAGCTCGAGAGAAGGGGGGATCGTAATAGAAGGCATGAATTATGTATTTCGATCCACAGATTGTCGACAATTCTTCCTCATTAATCATACTAAATATCAGCTTTTTTAGTTTACTCCATTTTGTGACAAAATTGACACAAATATTCATTTCTTTCTTTTGAATAAATAAAAAAACGTATGGAACTGAATGTTTTCACAAAAAATTCAATAATATATCGCTTATGTCATAAAACAATTAAATTACTACGAATTATTTTATTTTTTATTTCATTTTTCGAGTTCCTAGGCAAATACTGTCAATATTTTTTTTCAAATAACAGATTATTGATCGAAATGAAATTGTTAGAGTTATTTTATTGAAATTGAAAAAAAAAAAATCGTATTACGAATTAATTTCCCGGGCGAGTTTTCGATAAAAATGTTTTTCAATGGAAATCTGTGAGTTTGAGTTCATGATAATTTTTTTCTTGCAGTGCGTTCTTTTCGGCACTTTCATGATATGGTTTGCGAGCATAACAATAAATCTCGGACCGACATTTTTGAGTGGTGCACTCGCAGCTAATACTGAAACCGGTCACAACGCTCCAAGTTGTCCACTTGTTCACGGTCCCTTTCGTCACTATATCCTCAACGTTTTATGGATCGTCATAAACGTCATATGTGTTGCCCTGACTCTCTTCCATCTGAGGAAATTGCATCGTGATCTTACGAAAGCCAACGTCGAGGCGGTAAGTTTTATCGATTTTTTAAAACGACTTTTGTATAAATCACAAATGTTGCAACTATATTTACAAAAATAATGAAATAATTCATTTTTTCAATTAAATAAAAAAAAATATACGAACGTCCAAAGAGAAAAAGAAGAAACGTTATTGTTCCTTAGAGAAAAAACCTTCATAAATATTCCAATCCACATAAATGTGTACGTCGTCGAGATTTAACAACTCGCGACACGTTCATCAGTTCGTTTGTTTTTTTTTTTTATCCCATATGCTCGCTCACATGCAGGTACGAGTCGCTGGACTCGTAACAACTTTGGTGAACGTGACCGGTGGACATGGTGGAACAAACGGTACGTTGGAAGGTGGAAATGCTGATGCGAGAAACGGTACAACCCCCAAGGTGAGCCATCAACCTTCCACTGTGCGTTTCTCAAATCGCAAGTTCTTTTTTTGTTTTTTTTTTCGGGTGTTTTTTTTTTTTTTTTTTTTTTTGTAGTAGATAAAAATGCTATCAATTTACTGATGTTCTACGTTCTGGAAATATTCCCACATACGTTATAAAAGTGTGGGAGTAAGCAAAATTGTAACGAGCGATGAGAAAATAAAAATAACAAAGTATCGTTTCGTTTTCACGAAAAAAGAAGTAACAAACTGTTGTTCGTCACGCTCCAATTTTCCGGCTTAGTCAGAGAAGCCGGAAACGCAGCAACTCGACGAGAAAATTCGATCCCTGACCGCCTTTCTCATATTTATACTTTTGTACTTTACTTTTCTCGTATAACGAGTACGAAAACTCGTCGGCTGAAACCACAAGCTCTCTACTCATACTTATCGTAAGTCGCTTCCCTATTTCTTTCTTTTTCCTATACCAAACCCTTGCTAATTACACTACGAATGTATCACTCGGAAAACACGAAAGTTTTCTCCAACGAAAAAACAAAGTTTTGTTACTCTTTCAATGGTTCAACACAATTTTTGATCTCTCACAAATATTATCAGCCAAAACTCTGCAATTGGATATCTTCCTGCTAAAGTTTTTCATTATTTTTCTTCCAGAAGATATTATTGTTTTTTTTTATTTTTTTTTATTTTTCTTTGATAAATGAATGATCAATAATTTGGTAGAAAAAAATGTTAATTAAGTAACTGTTGTCATTTATATTTACGAAATTTTAATATTTTTTATAAACTGTCTCGTTATTTTTCAGCCAATTTTCATGTCTGTTTTTTTTTTTTTTTTTTTCCAATGTTACGTAATCGTTTATATCAAAATTTTATAAATCCTTATTTATAGACAAAAACATATTTTTAATTGAAATTCTTCGACCTTTTCGATGCTCTGTAAGTCGAGCAGACAAAACCCAACGTAAACAGGTAAATATAATGAATTTCTATTGCTTTACGAATTGGAAATTTGCTGGGGTTTGTTTCAGAGAACAGGTGCCCTCGAGGAACATCGTAAAATGAGAAATTATCTAAGAAGAATGGAACGCGAGGGTGTACAAAGAGTCAAGATGTTTCTCGTAATAACGGCTGCCTATGTAATATTCTGGGGACCCTTGTTCTTCGTGACTTTGGTACATCATCCCGTAATCGGAAACGCCACCGGCTACGAGGTATACACGTAATAGAGTTTCAAAACTGTTTTGAAACTTTTGGCTCTATCTTGATCGTGGCTCACGTTGGCTCTTAACCCAAAGGCTTTTTTTTTTATTTTTACCCTTAAATTGCAATCCCAAACGCTTCTATAATAAAATAATACGCAACAATGCAAACAAAACTTGAAATCATTTTTAATCCAGTGATACATTAATAATAATAGTGTCACGTTTATTTCTTAAAAGTTCGAAAAAGCGTCTAAACTCTAATTTTTTTGCATTTTCCGAGAATATATCGTTCTCAGAATAATGTATTAAATCTTATTAAGAAATTAGCAACTGAATTTTGTTGGGTTTTTATCGAAACGTGATTTTGAAAATCGGTTTTAACGATACCTGGAGAATTAATGGATAAATGTTTTTCAAATTTGGACACGATTTTTTTGCATTCCTGACGATGCAGAGACCCTGCATCGTATTCTAAAGTTTTCTCAATCATATATTTTATCAAGAGTAATAAAAACGTAAGAAAAATGCTGTTGTTAATATTTAATATTAATAATGAAGATATTGTCGATGTAAAGATTGAAAAATGCTTATTTTTTCGTTATAATATTTCAGGTGACTTTACACATTGCTTACGTCCACGCGTTCGTGAACCCTGCTCTTTTTTTGGCACTACATCGAGGCCTTAGACAAGGCATATCAGAATTTTGTTGCGGTTGCTGCGAGAGTATAGCACGATGGATATTGGGCTCGACGACTTCGAGCCCGTTACAATCTGCCCAACCACCGAGATACGAGGCACCTATGAATCTACCATCACCACCGGATCCACCTTTGATACCAGCAGCTGCTACCTCTTGTGATCTCAGTGACGTCGCCATGCTCAAACCACCTTTACCCCCTATCGCCAAACATTTTCTTCCGGTACTCAAACATTTATTTTCAATTTAGAAGTCTTTTTTTATATTTTTATCGCACTGAAATGGTAAAATAAATTGCAAAGAATTTTTTTCTAAATATTGACAACACATTTACGACACATTCGGGAATTTCTAAAATTTATCTATAGTTTATCTATTTTTTATACATTCCTATGAAATATAACAACCAAAATAATGACATTATTCCACAATTTTTCAAAAATAAACCAGAGAGTCACTTTTTTTTCAATTTATAGATATATTTTCTCAAGTTTTCATACTTTTTGTGTTTATTTTTTTCCATATTAAAATGATTAAATGAAAAATGAATGAAACTATATTTTTCTGAAATTTTTGTTAATTTTTATGTGTCATTGAACACAGGACGACCCGATTTCGGTGCCGGATCCTTGGAGTATTCTAACGCGACCAAAAAGCATTCCCAGCCTGTACGAAGAAAAATTATCAAGAAGACCCAGTCTCCTACTTCCACCGCCACCTGATTTGAGCGATTTGCATACGACTATCAGCCCAACGAGCAGCGATTTGCCTAGCGAATAATTCACGAATTTATTCGGCATATATTTATATGTTATTATTATTATTATCATCATAAGAATGTCTATTAACAAAAGCAATGAAAATGCGGAGACACGAAATGAGAAAGAAAAAAAAACGAAGAAAAAGAACAGTCCAAGGCAAAAGTACGATAGGAAATTTGACTCATACCGAAACAACAGAATTTCACGCAGGATATTTTTTTACGAGATTCACTTTCGAATGGTAGCTGGACGAGTGATTTGTAGATCGATCGACAACGATCCATCTCCATTTTAAAATCCTCACCAACGATCGATGTAACACAAAAACTAATTAACTGTATTTTCAACGTCTCTCATGTAAAATTAATTGCGGAATTTTTTAGTAATGGCTTTCCGAAGAAAAAAAACGAGAAAGTAAAAAATTAACTTATCGGAGCGAATCATAAAAGATTTCGTTACAATTCGTCATGAAGTGGATTAGACGTAATAAAGTTGATTAAAATATTTCCTTCTACTCCTAAAAAAGAGGCAGTCACTTTCGTTACTTTGAAAATTCACTCAGCAGAATTATTCAATAATTTAATTAGTACACATTTTATTATAAATTTACTGTTTGGCTGGATTTATCAGTATAATATACCTCTGAGTTATAATTTCATTTTTTTTAATGCTCCAAACTTTTGAAACTTGTAATTCGGCATTAAAAATTCGTATGAAAAATTTATTCTCTTAAATTCGAAGCTGAAAAGTTAACGATAGTTAAGTAATTGGTTGATCGTAACATTGAATAATTAAGCAACAAAAAGTATCGAAGTATCGAAAGTTCCTCATCCACGTCCCAATAATTATCGATTTATTTCAGAAAACTATAAGTTCGCAGCGTGGCACGACTCGTAAAAAAAGTCGTTAACGTCCAGCGGACAATTAATTAGCTAAATTAAACGAGCGATTAAGCGCGAGATGAAAATTTATATCGAATCGTCGAAGTCCCAACGGTAAGAAACCATTTTCTTTTAATTAGTATATTTGCGGATTAAAAAATGCTCAGTGAATTAATTACATCGTTTAATTGAATGAATTAACGTAACGAATCCTTACAGACTGAACCGTTAATATCTATCTATATATTCAAACAAATCAATCGATGTATCTGCGATATCTTATGGTGTTTTATCAAAAAATAATTCATCTATAGCATTGCACATTATCATTGGAATCGCCTAATGGTTATTTGTATAAATGTAGCTTTTTTTTGTTTCTTTCTATTAAAATGTTCAATGTGTGGCCAGAATGTCATTGATTGTCTGATGTGTATCTCAAAATACGTATAAATAATTCGTTGCCAACTTAAAAGACATTTTTCGAAGTGATTTTCGTTTTCTCGTTAGTGAAATTAAAAAAAAAAAATCATTTTTTTTCGAAGTGACAGCCAGAACACAATGAAAAATGTGATTAATAAGTTGGTGGATTTATTATTGCTTTTATATATTGTTCGATCGATTCAGTACCGAAATATTTTTCAAGAAAAATGTCTCTCTTTGGATGTTATTTTTTAAATTAATTTTATTTTGAAAATGGAATTGATGTTTAATTACCTAGGAAGTTGATTGGTGAAAGATTTCTTCTTCGATCGTGAAATATTTTGATAAATATACAAATAAAGTTGGCATTGAATGTTCTATACATTGTATATATTCGTTATTGACACGAATTTTTGTTCTAGAATAGTGAAAAAGCTCGTCTAATTAGCGAAATAGTAAGCGATTTGTTGAAATAGTTCCTCACAGCCAAGGCCAACGCTAAAATTTCCAATGTACGAAAATCAATTTAAAAATCTTACGATACATAGTCGGTGTGAGCTTTTTATTGGAAATATTTTCCAAACATAGAAAGTAGAAGAAAAAAGTTCACACGAGCATCGATAAAGCACAAAAATCTAAAAAATAAAATGACTCGCTGTCGAATTGAAAAAAGTTCGAGACCGCTGTAGTTAAAGGGGACCGTCGAAAAAGCGTTGGTATCGAATCTAAGCCGAGGCCATATCAATGCATAATTCTGTCGTGCAAAAAAATAACTTTGTAACATCAATTTTTTAATCATAATTTAAACCAGGAGTCTCGTCAAAGGCATTTCCATCGGACTGATTTTTTTAACAAACCAACAAATAAAAATCTCGCGTACTTGACAAGATTTTTTTCACAGGATTAAGTAAACAGGACAAATATTTAATTCCACTATTCGTATAAACGAAGTGAAACGAAGAATAAGAGAAACAAGACGAAAAAGTAGATCCAATTTTGACGGAGCTTCAACGAACTCAAATCTCCCGTAAAAGATCGAAATAATTGCTCATCAAAGTAATAAAAATAAAAATAAAAATAAAAATAAAAACACAAAATGTATTCCGCCCACCGGAGTCCATAAGCCAAACAAACAAAAATAAACACCCAATCTGTCAATTAGAGAATAGATCGTTGTAAATGAAATGTCTTTAAAAAATATATATATAAATAATCAGAGGCCAATATCCGTTTGGATTTTATCAATGTAAAAAAGAAAAAAAACCAAAAGCGACAAAAGTTTATTGGATAAAATATGACTTTGCTAAGATTGAAGGAATTTCAAGATAAAACATATTTCCGTTCGATAAACCCGATAGTTTTACACCACAGCTATACGTCTAGAAGTGCACTTTAATATTTATCTTCCGGGTCCATACGATATTCAGTAATTTTTTCGGTGTCATTGTATAGTAAAAAAAAAAAAATGATCGCATAGAATCAATAATATAATCGTAAAATGGTTACTTTCACATTAATTTTTCCTATCCACGTATATTTAATTTGAATTTGAAAAAAAAAAATATTAATCATCGCGTGAAAATTGACGAAAAAATACGATTACAGGAAAAGTTTTGTATGCGTGTGTAGATAAAAGCTGATTATTCGATGATGTTCGAATCGCGTTATTGTATAAATTTATTATATAAACGATTTTGAATCAATGTATAAACGAAACGTGCCTAAAAGAGACTCAAACCTAAAAGTAAAGAGAAAACGAGAAAAAAAAGAAAAAGAAGCCAAATGAATTAAATCAGACAATTAAAAAAAGCTTAAAGGAACAAAAAGTATGGAGTGCATGAGAACAGAATGTGATCTGTTGGAGATTACGATCGTGTGAATTGTATACATATATTTCGTTTGTATACATAAATAGACGAGTTGTTTTTTTTTTCTTTTCTTATCGAACGTTAACAAAAGACAAATATCAAATTTAATTGAACGTCCAAACTGTCTATAAATACAACCAATTAACGTTCAAGTGATCACACGTGTGTAAAATGATGTGGAATATGTATATGAAACGTTTAACCGGTGTATTATAATAAAAAAAACAGAAATATGCATATAAATTGCACGTTTAACCAAAACTCTTATTTTAATTCGAATCCTCCAGGCTCAATCTCAAGATAATTATAAAAATAAGGCTTTCGAGTAGCACGAAATGTTTCATGTTAAAAAATACGAATTTTTATCTAACATTTTGGCAGCATCTTGACTCCCAAGTATGAAAAAAACAGCTAGAAAAAATATAAACCAAGGCCAAGTGACATTTCAGTTCTCATTTTGTTTTTCCTATTGCTTGTTTGGATCAAAGAAACTTTGAACGCTGATAAATGAGAGAATACTCAAGTACAATGCTTCTCAAACATAGCTGAAATTTCAGAGATCCGAAACACAGGATTTTCACGCCCCATCTCGCAGCTGTGTCTATTTCAGAGGCGGGAAAGCGTGCACCCGGAAAACAATAGAGATGCGAATACAAAGGGGGAATTTCGTTGAATGAGTAATTGCTCGTTTGAACTCGTGGACAGTGATAACTCGCTCGTCCTATTCTCACACGAATACAACAAGAGGAATTGCTCTAAATAAATGTTGGACAAATCTTGTGTGTCTTGCATGAAAAAATGTTAATATTTTATCTTTCAGTCGAAAAAGTTCAATTTTTTCGTCCAAATAAGACGATTAAGATTTCGGTAACGGACTTATCGAATAAAATGTCAATTTTTTCCTATATTTCAATCACAAAGCCAAAAACAGCAGAAAAAAATCTTCTACCATCTGAGTTCATGTTTTTCTATAGTTCCGACAGCAAACGGTCACCGATTTCACGACGAGAAATGAAACTCAAAAATTTGTCGGTGTAAAAAAAATGATCCTGAATGTCGGACAATTTTTTACTGTGCGGAAATGTCAATTTTTATGAAAATAAAATGGACGTTAGTCGTACCGTTTTTAAGAAATTACCTATTACGTCAAATTCCCGGGCTTTTTACAGTTAAAAATTTAGGCTCATAGATCAACGAAAGTTGCTAAAAAGGTTTAGTTGTAAAATATTATTATAATTATGACTTACTTGTTCGAAACCGCCGAGAATCTCCGTCGTGTCCATCGCTGAATTGACCACGATCGATTTTAACCGTTGTCCTGTTAGTTGAGCCAAAACACGAACGATACTGCTTTTTCCACATCCCGAACCACCGACCTGTAAAATATAAATATTGTTAACAATGGGAATAATTTTCTTGACACATTTATCCAGATATTTTATCGAAATAAATGATTTTTTAGTCATTTTTACCAAAGAAAAATGAAATTTTTATCAAGCATTACGTTTTTCGAGAAATTTTCAACAAAATTAACTTCCGTCTCCCTGTCCCTCAAAAATAAAAGTCCTAAAAGTGTTGAATTTTAATTCCGAATATTATGGAACATTCTTAGTGTGTGATTTAAAAAATTTTCACTCTTTTTCAAACTCGTGACATATTTTTAAATAATATGAAAAAATTTTTGAGAATCTTACCAAAATTGGCATCCAGTTCATCTCTACGCATCGAGCGAGACTCTTCAAAGCACCGATTTGATCACGAAGCAGCAGCAAATGATGATCGTAGCCATTGAAATATTCTTCCCGAGTTAAACTGACGTCACCGAGATAAATTTTATTTTCAGTGATATGAGCGATCGGTTGTTGTGCGTTCATAGGGAATTGCTCGATGGAGAAAATTTCTTCGTAAACTCGTCGAACTTTTTTTCGATCTTCTTCAGTCCTCATTCGATCGACGTATATTAATTCAACGCCATTTCCAGGGTTGTAAAAGATTTCGTTATCGGCAGATTTACTTCGAGCCCCGATGACGATCACCTCGCACCATCGAGTTATGTCGCGAAGATTCATTTCCCAAGGTGATCCACTGTGACCCCAACAAGTGCCAGCTTCTTTGGCCAGTCTCGAATTAAAATCGACCATTTTTTCGAGAATACTCGATGGAATTTGCGGGAATTGATTACTCGCTATGAGCTTTAAATCGTCGTCCGTCAACGCATCCACGTACACTTGCGTGAATCGATTCAAAAAAGATTTTGGTAAACCTCTCCTCGCGCCACCTTGTCTCAGGGGATTTTGACAACCGAAAAGTTTCGTCGCTGGCTTTACTGTAAACGTACGACCAAGCTCGGGAATATATATTTCACCTCGATGATCCAAGCAAGCATTCAATCCCTCGAGAACTGATTGCGAAGCGAGATTTAACTCGTCCAATAAAATCCAATCACCGGCACGTAAAGCACGCAAAAATGGCCCATCTTTCCACCCAAATTGACCACCTTTTCCACCTTCCAGAGGAAGATCCGCTCCAAATAAATCCGATACGTCCTAACGGTAATAAAACATAAAAATTTATTTAAAGTTATTTATTTAAAGATGAATTACGCTCCGGGTCAAATTGACCCAGATTTAATATTGTTATATGATAAATATATTTACCGTTTGGTCACTCAAATTAATTCGAAGCAAATTGTGTCCCGAAGATGCCGCTAAAGCTGCGACTAAACTGGTTTTTCCAACTCCTGGACTTCCCTCCAATAACAAAGGTTTTTTTAATTGAAGAGCTCTTAATAACTTCAACGTGTTGGATTTAGTTGTAGGGGCTCCAAATGTGAAACGCTGCTCATCAATATCGTCGGTAGATTTTTTCGGAATGAAAAACGGTGCTATTCCGAACACGTTTCTTGAACTTTCGTCCACTGTTTCATCAACGTGATCCGAAGTTTCAGCATCGCTCGGTTCAGACATTGCGTCAACCACTTGAGACTTCAAAATTGTCAGGGCATTGTTACGGAATATCTCCAACTTTTCAACGCTGTGAACATAAAGTACATGCCAATTATAGATTTTTTATTGTTTTCCAAGTTACAACAAGATGAAAACTTTCTTTTCTCTGTTTACCTTTCCATGCCTGTGAGTCCAGATCCAAGACTGTCGATATAAGTGAGACAAGCACCGTGTAAATAAGCATCACCCAAGCTCAATTTCGAGACTTGATTTCGTCCGGTACAAGAATTAATGAAATTGACCCAAGTCAAAATATCACGAATGCTGACTGTGAACCGTTTACCAACTTCGGAATTTTTCAGCCAATCGACAAAGTTCAACATCGAAGTTGAAATTATTTCACGTTTTTCTCGTACGTTTGGGTTCAAGTTGTGCTCGACAATTGCTTGTAAATCAGACTTTTCGGCACAACCTTCGCACCAAATTTCCGTAAAACGATTCCTGAGCGCCGGAGATAATTCTTTCTTGCCATAATCACCCCCAGGATTCATCGTTCCTGTACATAGAACAAAATTCAATTTATTTCACAAAAAACTTTACGAGGAATTCAAGTTTCGTTATTTAGTGATTTTTATATATATTTATTCCTTACCGATAAACTGGAATTTCTCGTTTGCTGTTATTATGCAATCAGATTCTCCAGAATCCGAAGAGTCGCAACTTTTTTCAGCCAAGAGAAGACTTCGTTCAGGTTCTTGAAATAATATTTTTCGTAACATTAGAAATAACATTGAATTTTTTCTTAATGGTAAACGAGAATAGGGAAGAATTCAAAAAAATTACGTTTTATAAATGAATGAAAAATTTGTAGCAATGTTAAATGAATAATAATGTCGAAAAATGGACGTACCTAGGAGTGAATTTAATCGTTCCAAAACGCTATCATCAGCCAGTGAAATTTCATCTGCGAGGAACAAATCTCCTTTGCGCATAGCCTCAATAAGAGGACCATCGACCCATTCGAATAATTTATGGCTCTCAGCATCGGAGTGATCTCTGACGGGCCTGAGATTGCCAAGAAAATCTGAAGATTCTGTGTGCATGTGACAATTGACGGCAAAAAGATTTTGATTGGCCATGGAGGCGATTAATTGGCAGATAGTAGTTTTTCCACCTCCAGTCTCACCGACCAGCAGGACAGGTTCTTTGAATTGGCAAGATTTTTTGACGAGAACAGCCATTCGTCTCATGTGATAAGTCCAAACTACGTGTCCGAAAGACGAATTTTTTTGGCTCTGCAAAATTTCTTCGAGAATGGATTTGGTGACGCTAGAAGTTTTATCATGAAGACTAAACAAAGTAGAAGGATCGACGTCTCTCTTCAAATGTTTTTTAATGACTTGTCTTATTTCTTGAGCTTCTTCAGATTTTCGTACTTTGGCGGCAAGCACGAGGTATCCCTCGTCAGCCAAATGTTGACTCCAATCGTATAAACCTTCTCCAACATCGCGAGCCAGACGATATCTCTCTCCCCATCGGAACAAATCACGGAGCGTTATAAAACCATGTTTGCCCTGAAAGGTGGCGGTACTTTTTCGTCGCGTTTGTAGTTCGATCATAACATTTATTATTTGTTTACAATATGAAACGGGCATATGGCATCTTTCGTGCAAAATAATTTGCAGTTCATCGGCTGGTATTTCATCAAAATGAAGCTCGACAAAACGATTTCTAAAAGCACGTGAGAGAACCTTGCGTCCACCATAAAGACCAGGAGGATTTTGTGTAGCGAAGAGCATAAAGTTTGGATGAGCCTTGACGACTTGTTGGGTTTCCGGAATGAACAATTCGCGATTGTCATCGAGAACTCGATTGAGAGCTTCGAGAACGTCGCTCGGTGCCAAATTCAATTCATCCAAAATGATCCAATGTCCTTTTCTCATAGCCTCGACGAGGATTCCTTCTTTGAAAACTAATCTACCAGCTTCATCGGCCACGTAACTTCCAACGTATTCCTGGAGGTCGGTGTGCTCGTGATTGTTTATTCGTAAACAAGTGTGACCCGAAGATTTAGCGAGATAAGTAATTAAACTCGTTTTTCCCACTGACGTGTCACCTTGCAGGAGCACAGGAATTTTTCCAATCGAAACTACTCGAACAAGGTCTCGCAAGTTTCTTCTAACGGAATTCGTGAGTATATAATTCTTTGGTACTTGAGTCTCAAGATTTCCCTTGACGATCCAGTAACCCTCGAAATTAATGAAATCTTCGTTCTCGTTACAATATGGTTTTGGTATTGGAGTGCCAAGAATGGCTTTTGCCATTTTTACGTCGAGTATCGCTCGGCCTATGAGCTTTTGGACGATCGGATAAGAGCGGTAATCCAATTGCGTAAGAAAACTGAGACAGAAAGCTTCGTAAAGCGAACGTTGAATGCTCGCGCATGGATTGGAGGACGCAACGCTCAGAGCTCGACAAAGTGTTCTCAAGCTGTAATGTGGTTTGTGGCCAGTTCCATCGTTCAATGACATTGATGCTTCTTTACGTACGTTGAGATAAAGTTTTACGATAGATTCTTGTTTTTCTGTCGTCAAATCAGCATCGCTGAGATACGAGTTAACCAGCAGCTGAAGATCACTTTTTTCGGTTAGTTCATCGACGTAAAACTCGGTAAAACGATTTCTCAAGCCAATTGGTAATTCTTTTTTACCGACGTCCGTAGCAGGATTCATACAAGCGAAAATCGTGAAATCGGGGTGTCTCTCGATCGTTTCGCTGTCACCACGCTCCAGCAACGACAGCGATCCGGTCGCACCTTCCAAGAGACCCGACAAACACTCGAGAGTTTCGGACGAAGCGAGATTTATCTCGTCCAATAATACCCAATGACCTTCGTGAAGCGCCTTTATCAAACTTCCTTCGAGGAATGCAAAAGCCAGAGAGAAATGTGTCTTTACTTGATTCTTCAATTTTTCTAATTTCACTACAAGTTTTTCCCACTTTATCAACATTTCAATCTTGCTCCGAGATTTTTTTTCTAGCTCTTCATAACTTCTCTTTAGTTTCGCGATATTTTCTCTCGTTAACTTAGTTTCTTCTTCCTCGACTTTCGATCTCAATCTTTTAACCGCAGCTGCGGCACTGTGAAACATTAAACCCACGAGGGTTTTCCACTTTTGCTGTTTGTAGCACGCCGCGACATGCTCGAGAAACTTTTTGTTCGGCTCAAGAGCAAAGTACGAACGAAAAAGTATCTCGAATTCTTCTCTCGTCGGTGTTATTAAATATTTGAAATCTACCGGTTTGTAACCACCGAGTAAATCGGCACTCTCGCTCTGTTGATTCATATTTATTACGATGAGCTTGTGGCCCGTGCTTTTTGCGAGATACTGTATCGAACTCGTTTTTCCGGTTCCTGTTTCACCCACTAAAAGCACAGGTTCCCTTTGAGCAACGCAGCTTGTGACCCGTTCGAGCAAAGTCGCTGATGGTCTTGTGAAAGAAAATTTTACTCTCGTTTTTTCGATCTGAGCGTGGGACGATTTTTTTCTCCGAACTTTGGCTCGTCCGGCTTGGAAATAATCTCCGAAAAAACTGATGGTAGGTTTATGAGTGTTGCAAAAATATTCAGCTTTAGTTTTCACTATGCCGAGGGTGTGTCCAATCGATGTAGCGAGTTCCAATCGAAGATCCTGATCGTTGACGGAACAGCAGAAAATATCAATGGCGTCTTGGAATATTTTTAGAGCTGAATCCGGCGAAGAAACTTGGAAATTAACGATGGCACGTGTGCACCATTTTATAAGATCTCTCGTCGACGTTAATCTGCCGGTTCGCGTAAAATTTTCCGTGTTCCCATGATTCCCCACGGAAAAGAGTAGAAAAACATCGACCATTCTTGTCGCTATGGTTGTAAGAGGTGGAAAAAGGCTTTTTACGACGATTACAAGCTCTTCAGGCGTGAGTGATTCAACGTGTACGCAGAACCAATGCTTTTCCAAAAGGTTCGAAGCCCCGGTCGACTGTCGATGAAATCCCGAGGCCGTCGGTATTAATCTTTGCGTTAGAAACAGTTGAAATCCACTTTTCGCGTAAATAAGGTCACGGTAACCAGGAACCGAGAGAGTTCCGGTTTCGATAAGATTGCTCAGACAACTAGCGACGTCGAGAGCCGCACTGTCGATATCCTCGAGCAAAAGCCATTTTCCGTCCATTACCGCTTGCGTAAGTACACCCGGTTGCCAAACAAATTCGCCGGGTATATCGGTGCACCTGTAAGTACCGAGCAACATTTTTGAGTCCGTTTGGTCGCCCAATTGAACTTTTACGAAGTTTGAATTGCCATGACCGGTTATTTCCGCGAGATATTCGACGAGAGCAGTTTTTCCACATCCAACAGGGCCTTGAAGACAAATACAACGTCTCGATGCCACTGCCAACGCGAGACTTCGTAAATTTGATTCCATCGATGGTACTGGTATCAATGTTGATTTTTTCGGACGTTCCTTCGAATAAAAAACCGGTAAAAGCACACCTGCGATCGCTACGAGAGAATCCGAGTCCTTCGAAGCCTCGCTCATTTCTTTCACATGATTTATCGAGCACATCGAAACTGCGAGTGAATTCTCGCTCCGTTGCTCGAGAAGAAAACGCTCAGGATCTTTCATCAACGACTTTGCGCATGAAAATCGAGTCGGCTCTGACATTCGCAATACTATCCCAATGCATTTCAGTGCAATCCTGGACAAAAAAAATTTTCATTTTTATTTATCTCGTTGAATCGTCAAAAACATGCAATTAATTTTCATCGAAAATATTTACCATTTTACAGTGTCATCTTCATCAACCAAAAAATCATAAAACTCGGACCAGTTCCATTTGTGCTTGAAATGTTCGGGCGCCGCTTCCAAAATGTTGTAACTTGCTGTTACAATTTCTAGGGTTGATACTTCTCTCGCTACAAAGGGAACATCATTTTCCCTCCTTCTCTTTGGTATCACAGCCAAATTATCAACCAGGGAAGTAAAGGGCGCTGGATTTGACTCGAAATAATGCAGGGCAAATCTAATTAAAACGACGGTATACAGAATTAATTGACATTTTCTTATCCTCATGTTGGTTGGGAAATTGATTACTGAACGAAACTAAAATTAAACAAATGCAAAAGTCCAGTTTAATTTACACTATTCTCTTGGTTTTTAGCATGTATAGTAAAGGTGTATTTGGCAGACAGTTGTCTCTGATGAAAACTCAAAATTTTACCAGTTTTGCATTTTTCTAAATTTCTTGTAAGACACTGTTTTAAGATTTCTCTCCAATGACAAATAATTTGGAAATATTTGGATTTAATTTAGAGAAAAAAAATTATGGGAATTATAATTTTCATGTTAATTTACGGAATTTTTGCATTATATAAATAAATTATATAAAATGGTGCGTTAAAAATATTAAGGCCTGACGATATATTTTTCTCTACTCTTGGAAACATTGTCTGAAGTTAAAAATCCAGGAAAATTATCAATCGGTAAAAAAACACAGTAGCGCCGTATAGAGGATTTTTTTTTTTTTTTTTTTTTCAATGAATTTTGACCAAATAGCGACAATATCAAAAATAAATATCAAATTATGGCTATTTTCTAACAGATTTTTGTTCAGGAATATTTGAAAAATGAAATAAAAAAAAAATAAGCGGTCAAAAGTTTTAGACTTACCCCAAAACATCAGGATTAATAGGCACCAAAGAGCCTAAGACGACGCAATTTAATCTGTGCATTTGGTTCGTTCCACTGGGAATGTGCGATTTGGAAAAGTCTGTCCGTATGACTCGAGACACGAGTAACAGAAGATACTGAGGAAAACATTCCGCAACATCCCTTGTGCAGGATGGTTCCATCAAATAACGGCATAACAATTGAAGAACGTCATTGCGTTCATTTTCACTGGAATCCTATCGAGAAAACAATTAATTTTGCTCACAATGTAAAATAATTAAAAACCGAGGGCCGTTACTTTGCTATTTCAAATTTTTGGAAAACAGGACGAGACATCGAAAGTAAACAAATACAGATAACAGTCGTAATAACTCCGTGAAGAAAAATTAAAAAATGTTGAATCAATAAACATAATTGACGATGTTACAATTAGATGAATATAAAAATCGAGGGAAAAGAAATTGACGACGTACCTTAGATTCAAGATAGCGCGCAAATTCTTGTTTATACTTGTCACTCCGATCGCAAAATATTTCAAGATTGTCGTGCAACATTGTGCAATATTTCACCGAGCACTAACTACCGAGAATACTTATTGACAGAGAAAAATAAATTCACCGGGTTGTCACGAAATTTGGCAATCGCCAGACACCTCAAAATGATAGCTAAAAGGTTAAAAAATTATCGCTTGACGAGCACGTGTTCCGTGCGCCGCATGTCGCACCGAGAACTAAACATGTGCTCAGAAAGCTGCTCCCCCACTCAAAACGACGTGCTTTCCCCCGGTAGCAGCCACGTTTACCGCCTTTACCTGAGGGGAAAAATCCCGCGTTCCGAACTCAGGCATTTTTGAGAAACACAATTTCGGAAATTTCTAGTAACTTCAACGGTCTTAAGTGACCACCGCAAGCAGCACCCCAGTGTGACTCGACATCTGTCTAAAATCAAACGTTCCTTGCAAGGTGGCCGGAAACTCGTTTCTGTATTTTGGAAACAAAATAGAAGCGTTTACGGAAGAAACATGCACTGTAAACAACCGTTGGGTTGAATGAGTTGGATGAAAAATAAAATGCTCGTGCGTCATTATAAAAGGTAGTCGTTCTCGAACGCCTCAAAACAGACTGCGCAGACGGCATTCTTGAGCCCTCGGATTTGGCGCGAAATTTGAAATCCGAATGTTCACTTTCGTTACTATTCAACGGAAATGATAATAAGTTCAGACACGGTTTTCTCGATGCTTAAAATGGTTTATTATACAAAATTAGAATACAAGTAATTGTTTTTGCGTATTCAATTCGTCCTGAATAGCTTTTTCGATAGCAGGTAGAGTGAGGTTGTTGACAGCAACGTTGAAGCTGACAAAGACGGGTTTGCCGCATTTTTTGGCAAGTCTTTTGGCCAAACTCGTGGAACTCGAATCTTCGGTCATTCCCATGATTTTCGTAGCTACAGGCAATTTCTCGTATTTCGAAGGCATTGCAACGGCCAAGTCATTCATTTTGGAATCCTCGAAATCTCCTACCCAGATATAAACGCTATCTTCCATCTTAATGATTCGACAGCTTATTCTAACCTCGCCAACGCGAGCCGAGAAATCGTGAAATTTGAAGCTACTCGGAAGTAATTCCATCGCGTCGTTTTCAATGAGCTGGTTATCCATTTTTTATCACCGAGGAGAATTCACAAGTTACTTGAACTCGATTGTCAAGAACGTCAAAAGCCGTTCTCGGAATTCGTAAGAACTTTTGTAGTTTTGTTCTCTATGAAAACACATGTATCACTGGGACCTGACGCGGCGGCGCGGCGTTCGCAAACTCATCGAAATCGGATTCGAACGCGCGCTGCCCGGTAATTTTACGATAAACAATTATAATGCAATAGCCATAAGAATGTTTTAAAATGTTACAAATGGATGAAAAAAACTATTAACAGAATCATCGTACAAAGTTCATCTAGTGTTCAAAAACTTGCCGTCAAGAGCTTCGGTCGTTTCGGTGTTCATGGACAAAAAAGCATAGACATAAAAATGAATGCAATCCGAATATTCAATTGCGACAATTGAAGATGAATATACTTAGCGTAAGATAAGCAATTGCAACGAATTATCTGCTTAGAGTTTTCGAAATGTGTAGAAAAAAAGAGTAAAGTAAGAATAAAAAATGGACATAACGCCCTGGAGGTAGCACGTTGGCCGAAAAGGAGTGAAATTCATTCTCCGTCCGTGTTATCACACCGGAGGACCCCGTTTCAGTTGACCGTGTGTGCGCAAGCGCGAGACACGATCTTCTGGTAAGAGTATCCATTTTGATCACATGTGAGTATACCCCGAGACTGTCCTCGATATTTCCGTGAAAACTAATGGTGCTAATAGCTTGAAAAAAAAGAAAAGATAATCGGTAGCAGGAACATTGAGATTACGAGAGTGAAAATAATAGTCTGGTTTGTAAAAAATTTTCATACGAGAAATAGTGTAATAACGTTAAGACAAGAAAGAGACTTGGCAACGAGGGTTAAATTAACATCGTGATCCAGCGGCACACACGATTGACAACGAATAGGCGCACACGATATTGGGGGAAGCAATGCATGTGGCTTTGGTCGGATCTTTCGCGCCATCTTCGACCATTATATTAATGAATTACGCGTTTTTCTTTATTTCCTTACGGTACTCCTCAATTAAAGTAAACGAATTTTTCGACCGGTACGTACATTTCGAAAGTTCGCAAAACCTCCGATAAACTTTCTCGCGCGAGAGTCGGAATGATTGGGGACTCGGAAGAAAAAAGAACTACAGTATTTGGTTAGCCGCTGGGTTATACGGTCATTGCGTTTTCTGTTCGCTATTCGTGTGCGCTGATTACAAGGCACGCGTTTTTCTGTTCCTTCGATTCTTCACCCATTTTTATTTTTCATTCCTCAACCGCCCTTTTTTCATTCTTCTACCGCATTATTCTCATACTTTTTGCATGAATCGACGCTATTTTCGTGACTGCAACGCTTTATCAACTCCACGAAATATCTCTCGCCGTCAATGTGCCACATGGCCACTGCCCAGGGGGGTCACACGCATTTTTCAACAGTTGCTCGATTTTCACGATACTATTTGCAAAATCAAAATCATTTTTGAATTCCCCTTCGCCCGAATTCTCACTGATTGTCAAAATCACCCGTTTTTTTTTTTTTTTTTTCATTATCTCACTAAATACTGCACTGACGTGTAGGCGCCATAAACTCGAAGATTTTTCACCTCTTTTTTCAAAGTAATCTCGACGAAACTCGATTAAAATCTCTGTGGTCCGGTTTTTCATACAAAAAAGAAGTGTTTTCTCAATATTTTCATTCCATACTTCAAATTTCCTTATTTGTAACAGGCGACTGTCTTATATTTTTGAAACTTACCAATTATAGCCATTTTCCTTTATTTATACTGTGAATTTCTCTTGTTAGGTTCAAAAAGGATTAATAATATTGAAAACAAAATAATATGCAAATCTTTCATACAAACGGTGCTTAGCAGAAGCCATTATGCCTCGACATATGTTAGAGTGCATTGAGCACCTTTGTTCATTGTAGAGTCACGTTCGTGGGAAAAAACGTTGCCGCAAACCTGTGAACCTTTATATCGAGGGTTAAAAATAAATTTTAATAATGAAAATGACTCAATTCCTGAAAGATTTTCTGTCAGGAGCGGAATGAGGAGTGAAATAAGAAAACAGAGGAAAAAAAAGGAATTGGTTTTTAACGTTCAAGTTTGTTCTTGTTTTCATAATGTTCTAGCTGCTTGATTGACAGAATTTATGCTTCTTATTGTTAGAAAAAAAAAACTTGCTGCAAATTCAAATCCTTTCTTTGAAAAGAAAAAAGCAACATCCTTGACAACAGTAAATAAATGACACACGGTACATTGCAAGAAAGAAATTTGAACTTTGTAGAAACTATCGAGTTGAAGCTACAGAACTGTGTTTTCAATTGCAATGTTTTTTGCCATTCTGGTTACATTCAAGCGGCACCATCTGAATAGAAATAAAAATAAAGAACAAACATTGTCTCATGAATAAAGAAACTGCGGGAATGAAAAGAAAAAGAAATATATTCTTGTAATTATTTCTGTATTTCATGAATAAATATTTTTATCCACAGACACAGCCTCAAATAGAAAGATGGCAGATATCGAGGACACTCATTTCGAGACCGGTGACTCAGGCGCCTCAGTAACCTATCCCATGCAATGTTCGGCATTGCGTAAAAATGGTTTCGTCATGCTGAAGGCCAGACCTTGCAAGATCGTCGAGATGTCCACTTCTAAGACGGGCAAGCACGGTCACGCCAAGGTTCACCTTGTTGGCATCGACATATTCTCATCCAAGAAGTATGAGGATATTTGCCCATCCACGCACAACATGGATGTGCCCTTTGTCAAGCGAGAGGACTATCAGGTGAATTTCCCATTTATTTATTTTGTCAAGTTTTACATTATTCCTAATGCCATTGGATTTCACATACTTTAGATACAACATTAACTTTTTTCATTGTCCTATTTTCTAATTTCCAAAGCTATGTTTCTATTTTTTATGTGCAAATTCAATTCGCACAATTCATTCAATGAAAGAGCCTCATATTTACTTGCATTCCAAGATTACAAACCTTAATGCCACCTTGAGAGATTTTTCTTTGGAGGACACGAATATATTAACCGAATATTGTTTAAGTCCGTTCAATATTAATATTGCATTTCAAATAATAAAAAAAAATAACGGAGAAGGTTTAATGATTTTTTTTTGCCATGTTTACTAAATCGTTTTGAGTGCAATATCATTTGAGCTATCAAATCATCGATAATTACACACAAAAATTTTTAAGTACAATTAGAACAAATAACAATGACCTGAAATACCGAATTGCATCATTTATTGAATATTTTATATTTTTTATACTTAGAATAGTTCTGAAGACAATATTATATCGACTCAAACCGTGAGCAACTTTAACTCCTCCTACCTGGACAATTTCAAAGAGAAAACCAAAAATTCGTACGCTTCGAAATTGTTTTTTTTTTTTTTTTGTTTTTTTTTTCAATCATCCATGACTTTGCCATAACTCTGTTTCATGATAGTCATTTAAAGTGTACATTAGTAGCAAAATTTGGATTTCGATATCGACTAGAAATCTACCAACGTCTTTCCTAAAATTGTAATTATCATTATCAATAGTATTATTATTATTTGTTAAAAAGAGAATGAGCAAAACAATAAATTTCGAATCACGCAAATTATTTAGCATATTTTTGAGATTAACGATACTTTATACAAATTCTTGACAATTCTACAAGAAAAAGAGAAAAAATTGCTAATACTATCTTGCAAACAAAAAAAATCGAATGAAGCATTTTTCATTTATAAAGATCATGAGACATTTCTGTGAATATTGAAAATTACTTTCAAAATTATTTGATAGTTCAACATTACTTGCCTCAAAAAAATTGAATACTCAATTTCTTGACATGTAATGGGAAACAATTCTTAATTCCGATCATAAGCTCGACTCGTTTGTGACAAAAAAATTCGCATTTAATTGTTTAATCAGTGACTTTTTTTTACAAATAATAAATAAATACATCAGTAATTCAAGGTCGTTTCCAAATTCTCCGCACTCTCTATAAAATCTTAATTTTTTTGTACAATTTAGCTGACGGACATATCTGACGACGGATATTTGTGCCTGATGGCTGATAACGGAGACCTTCGTGAGGATCTGAAGATTCCTGACGGCGAGTTGGGTACCCAGTTGCGTTCCGACTATGACGCTGGAAAAGAACTGCTGGTGAGTCACTCAATTTCCACTGAATAACAGAAACCCCAAGAAAACAAAATAAACAATAAACATTTTTTTTTTAAATGCCACTAATAACAATTCTTCGATAATTAAAGCCGTAATTAATGAAGAAATTGATAAACATGTGACGAAATAAAATAAAAACACATGTAATTTTCGTTTTGCAGTGCACCGTACTGAAAGCCTGTGGCGAAGAAGTGGTAATTGCCATCAAAACCAACACTGCCCTCGACAAATAATTGTGTTCAGTTGCAACCGTACACAACCTCACAACCCGCTTAATAGCCAATCGACACCTTATCATTGGTCAAAGAAATAAAGAGGGGTAGGGAGGGAGAGAGAGAGAGAGAGAACGAGAGAGCAGAGTTTCAGAAAAACAACAAGAACGTAAAACAAAAGAAGCCAACAGTTCCAAAAAAAAAAAAAAAAAAGAAAACCAACAGCAACGCAGCAGCGGAGAATGATAATATTAATAATAAAACAAAACATTAAAACGAAAAAAAAAAAACAACAATAACTTTTTATCGAAGTAACAACTTACTATTATCTGAAACAGCGAGAAATAAAAACAAAAACCGCGGCAACGACAACAACAAATTACACGCGCTATAAACTTTCTAAGCAATGTAAGTAAAGAAAAGAAAAAAACGAATCAAAGAAACAAAAACGAAAGAAAAGAAAACGTTGAGCTGGCCCGACGTAGCGCAGCTTGCGTCCCGGTTTTTTAACACAACTCTCTCAAAAAAAACAACAATAACACACACATACACACATAAACAAAAAACACATACACATGTTGTTTGTTATATAAGAAATACGGCGGAAACTTTTCATCAAAAATGGTTGATTGAAAGAAGAAAAAGAAGAAGGACAAAAAAGAATAAAAATTGAAAAAGCCTTTACACTTCCTCAATTTTTTTTTTTCGATTTTTTTTTCTTGCTGACATTTTTTCTATTCGTGGAATTAAAAAAAAAATATGAGTAGCGCTGCCTTTGCGCTACGAGCTGACAAAAATGCGGGATAAATAAAATATACTCGAGAGAGAATGTGAGAATGAATATTTCTTTGACTCACGCTTTTTCAAAACTCGTACTTTCAACGAGTTCATTTAAATAATAATAAATAAATGAAGCAATTTTTTAAACTCATAATTTGGCCATCGAGACCAAAATTCACGTGTCAGCGGACTGCTGAGGAACGATTTTTCATCCACACTGTAAAACGTAAAATTCCTGACAAGACGCAAAGTAACGCAAATTTTGTGCGCGTGCGTTCTCTTCAATAACGAAATGAATTTGGTTTTTTTTTGTTCTTTACTCTTGCCGTTCATTTTTCCGTACTTGATGTTTTCGCAAAAAGTCTGAGCAAGTATGTAGCAGATAAAAGTTTTTTTTTTTTTGTTTTTTATAATAATAATGGTGCGCGCAGCGAATTCATATTGTGACTGATAGTAGTTTATTTTTTTCATTTTTTTTTTTTTCTTTTCGAACGATTTATCGTACAATCGATTATTGAGGCCGAAAAAGCGATAATAAACGAGAGAACAAGGATTAATAAAACATCAATGGGCGCGTTCGTTAATTCAACCAATTACGTGATTTGCTAATGAAAGCGTTCTGTCATCAATACTTTGTTCATTTTTTTAATACTTTTTTTTTCATTTAATTCCTGATTCATGATTTTTGTCATTTTCGAATACATCTGAACTACGTTATTTAAAAAAAAAAATTTAAGATTGAATTAACGAACGGAAGAATTTTCTTAGCAAATCGAAGATGTATCTCGAATTAATCATTTGAAGGAAAAAAAAAAACATAATAAATGACGAAGCGAATGAATTAACGAAGTCTCCCGTTCGCAAAATATTATATGATAATATATTATTACCCGCTTTTACCGGGTCCGATGATCAGTCCCTTGGCCTATATAAAATTACACATTGAACAAACATGACAAATGAGAATGAGAAAGGAAAAGAAAAGAAAAAAAAAAACAAATATACTTTCAAGTCTTCATTTCCGACGCGATGTCGAAACGTATAACATCGCGTCTCTCGAATGAATATTTTTACATGTAACTTCAATCGTAACCTATGTGGAATGTATGGTTGCTCGGAAAACGGGGTCCCCAGGGACGCTTTGAAAAATATTAAAAACACAAAGATAAAGAAAATGAGTGTGTTGATGCGAATGAATTCTAATCTGTCGAAGTAGTTTTCCAATTATTCCGAAGAAAGTCGTACTTATTCTTATTATGTGAGCTTTCTTTCAAAAGTGACAAAATTGTCACGCGAGATCATATTGGGAAGAAAGAAAAACAATAGAAAAATCAGGGGTTCGAGGTAGAAAGTTTGGAGCGAGATTGCAACATCGAATTTAACGTCCCAAGTATACAAAAGATGAAAAATAAGCAGGGAGCTAAGTGCTTAAAAGTCCAGGCGAGAGCGAGTAATCACAATTTTCAAACCGTCTAATTTTATTTTTAATTAATGAAGAAATTATTTAATTGACGTCTAATCCAGTACTTCATTCAATGAATTCCTTCGTTTCTCCATTGATTCCAATCTATCTCTCCGTCCCGTAAATTCTTACCCTCTTAATTACATTTCCTGTCAAATATTACATTTCTCTCGAACAAAAAAGAAAAAAATGTTCCAGACGATATAGCCTAAAATATTTGGAGTCAAGTGTAACAGATAAGAAAGCGGATTGAAGAAAAAACAAATCAATTACATATAAATAGGTGTGTATCCGGAGGAGCTTTTTTATAAGAAGGTAATGAATTTTATTTAAAGTGAGACAAAAGATTTTTTCTAAACTTTTTCTTTGCTTTCGTTTGCAACCCAAATCCCCAGAATCTGAATTGCTGGAGTGTTAATGTTTTCAAATAAAAATAGCTAGAGTAATTCCAGCACATCGAGATGAAAAAAAAAAAAAAAAAAAAAAAAAACAACACTCGGTCAATCGAAAAAAGGAAGAAATGTGCCCCACCGTACGTTTCTCCGAAACTTTGGTATGCGATTATAGGTAACGATCTAAACTTAACTATTGTAATCTAAGTAAACACAATACCTAACTATAAAAAATGAAAGAAAACAAGAAACTAAAAAAAACGAAAAAAAAAGTAAATCAGCGTCTGTACTACTACACGTGTGCTATGTTGGACCAGGTACATATAATTTAAATGTGCTTCGTTATGGACTTCTAAGACGATAATTGAGAAGGAGAAGTAAATAAATACAAGAAAGAAGGAGAATAAGAGGAAAAAATTGCACATCAGGTTGTGCAACACAACGCGTATGAAAGACAGTGCGTAAGTGCTTTAATAACTGAGAGATAAAAAAAAGAAGAAACAAATGACAGAATTGAGTTTAGAGACATTAAATAAAAACGAACAAAAAACTGTAAAGCGCAAAACAAACCATTTTTTTTTCACCGGCGCTTGGAGTAATTTCGAAAGAGCGCATTTTTTTTTTTTTACTTTAAACAAACAACGTTTCTTTTTCTTTTTTTCGACGTACCTTTCGTCCCGAGAGTCTCTTCGAAATAATAAAAAGCATAAATAACATGTCGTCGCCTCGAAATAAATAAAAAAAACTCTAATAAAACAAAAATTAAGTAACACTGTTATTCAGGGTGTATCCGATTTGAAATGATCGGTATCTTAGTTAACTAATATTTTCTCAGGATCGTAAACGATGAAAACTTACTTGCGACAAATATATTACTGTGAAGTTATGAATTTTTGTAAACATAGAGAGAGAATACAGGACGGGACAAAAGGCGACATCACGGGGAAAAAATGATACGATTAATACAGCAATTATCATAGTTTCGCATTTCAATGTTCGAGTAATATTGAATAAATAATACTACCAATTTACTCTTAAATTTTCTCGTTCTAAATACCGAGAATGAAATAATCACGAGTGTGAGGATAAAAGTTACATTCTGTACCAAACAAAAAATATTCAGACATCTGGTGACCAAATTGGAAATTCGAAATCAATTGCCTGTTTAAAAAACTAAATTCGCAACCGTGTTGTCCTCGTTTTTTGAGCATGTCTACGATCGAAAATTGGAATTTCCCCAAGTACATCGAACATTACGTCGTTACGTGAAAGTTTCAATTTCCGGTAAAAACGGAAATGACAATGTCAACCAACGTATTTGTCATGGTCTTGCACAACAAACTGATGCGGTTAACGAACCTAACCTCAGCACTTTTCTATGACTCTCGTGTAGTTGAGAAACTCATTATTTGCTTGTTTTAATAGTATAAACAAATTGTTTACTACGATTGTAAGACCTCCTTTGAAAATTTGTTAAATTATTCTCGAAGATATTTTCCAAAAGATTTTTACCGTTTGGGACGTGGAGATAAGGTCGAAAAAACGCGACCGTCCAGAAATAATTCTGAATGTTCCGTATAAACGCGGTTGTATGAGTATAGAAAAAATTTGGAGATTGGTTAACATCAATAAAAACAGAGGGCTTAACAAAAATATTTACAATAAAACTCGGAAAAACGTGACTAGCATAATAATTTCCCTGAACCGTGATTTTCAAAAAATGATGTTTTCTTCGACAGTTTGGATAACATTTTAAACGCAAAGTTTTATTCTTCCCCGTTACAAATTGGCCCACATTTCTACCAAAGGTACTCCTCTGTTCTTTGAGTATTTTCTTCACTCAGGTTTCACTGTGTTTATTATAGAGAAACAAAATGATTGCAGTTTCTGTTTTCAACCATTTTTGACAGGGCAGTTATCGCCTTTGTGGCTGACCAAAAAATATTTAAAAATTTTCAAATTCACCAAAATAAGCGAGATTTTCGATTTTTGTTCACTGTATAAATTAATCGGTTTAAACATATATTCTCAACTATGATTTTCAATAGGTTATGTTTTCTTTGTTTATTTCGATAACTTTTTTTACGCAAGGCTTATTTTTTTTTCGTCGAGTATCTAGAAACGATTGCAGTTTCTTCTTTCAATAGTTTTTGACAGTACAGTCGTAGACTTCGTGAGTAATTTTTTCAACCCACGAATTTAAGTCCGAATTTTCGATTTTTTTTTTTATCGAGGCGACCGATAATTGGTTTTGACATTTTTCTCAAGATTCTGTCCAAATCATGAATGACTCGAAAAATACGACCCTCCGTAAAAATAATACCACAACCCATAACGCTCACAAGACCCAATTTCGGCATTTGGAGTTTGCATTGTCGCTATGTGATGAATTCGATGAAAAGAACCTCGGGAACCACTGTTCCCTATGTTTTTAAGTGTGCTCTTTCAATAGTGATGGTTAAGTTTTTTTCTGAAAGAAAAGCCATGGAAAAATCCCCAAACAAAAATTCCGTTCCGACCGCCATTTTGATGTACCAAATTTTTTGAAATATAAAATCCCCCCGTATGTTTTCAGTTCCGACATAGAGGTCACAATTTTCAATGTTTTCAGTCATGAAAAAAAATCGAAAGCTAAGGAGAAATCATTTCAAAAAATGTCAAACAAAATCACGTTTTTTTTTTTTGCGTACTTTTGATGTTTCCATCATCATTGGAAACACTCAAACATAGGGAGCAGTGATTTCCAATTATTTTTTCGAAAATTCATCACATGACGACAAATCAAACGCAGATACCGAAATTGCGTCCTGTGAGCGTTAATGGGTCAATGACGAAGAGCAAAAATTCTCTTATCAATACTGACCAATTTGTGTTTATCTACGGATTAAAAATTTTGTTTATCTTCCGCACCCTTGTTCGTAGCCCCCTTGAAAACTAATTGCGAATTATTAGTTCGATTTGAGTAAAAAGAAATGAACACTTTAATATTCACAAGCAACGATCCGTAGTATATATCTCAACTCCGAATCGATAGTATACATCTTTATAATCTTTCAACAAAATAAACCATTTAGAAGGTCATGGATAACGACGACAATAATAATAATTTCGCTAATTCCATAGCATGTAAAAATGTTGAAGTTTAAAGTGAAAAATAAGCATCGGTAGTTGCGATGTAAATATTAATAAAAATGAAGAAATCGGAAGATTTGTACCGCGTCAAAACGACCGATATTGATCAACGAACCAAGGCACCCAAGGTTTTTTAGGGAGCTTCTCAAGAGGATACACGAAACAGAAGTAATTTCAAAATAATATATTTAAAGTATGCAACAACAATGAAAAAAAAAAAAAAAAAAAAAAACTAAGTAAAAATAAAGAGAAAACCATGAACGTTAATCCACGAATAATTAAGTACAGACATTTGCGTCGAAAACGGATAACGTGGATGTCGTCTTCGTAACAAAATGAAATTTATTTATAGAAATACATTTTCTATTCACTTCGTAACGTAACATGTTGAATGCCAGCGAGTGTCTGAGCAGCAGTGATTGCAAGTTCCGAAGAAACAATAACATAATAATAAAGGAGTGTGTAAGAGAAAGAGATAAAGAAAAAAAAAAAAATTGAAGAGTGTCCTCTTCAGTAGCCCCATAATAAATTCCCTGCAATTTTTTTTTCTTCATTTTCGTTTAAATCTAGACAGTAACAAAGTGTATAGCAACTTAATGGGTTAGATGTTTTCGAGTCTTCGTGTTTCTTCCGGTGTTATATTTTTCCTTCTCTCGTTATTCCATCGTTTTGTCACCGCCTCCCACCTCCCTTCCGTCCCAATGCCTAATCACAATCGTAATCGAAGTATTCTCCCGTTACGTTCGATCAATTGTTCGCATTTCGCCTCTGAAGTGCCGCCGCCAAATCCTGCCTCAATGCAGCTTGCTGTCTCTGATCCGCCAACGATTGCAGTGATCTGAGGCCATTTACGATATCTTTCGTTTTACCGAAATATATTTCGTTTAAGGTGTTTCGAATTTTGTTTTCCATGTCCTCCACCATACGCCCAATGTTCACGATGTGCGGCGACGTTTCACTTATCGTCGCATCCTGCTCGACCTGCATTTATTAACGGAATTCAATAATTATAAAAACATCCGTCATTGAAGACCATTTAGGCAACAAAATTCCATAATTAATCTTTCTGGGTCGAATTATTCTTCTTCCCTTTACCATGAATTGTCTCTGTAAATGGCAATTTATAAGAAAAAAAAAAACTGTAGAAATATTACGGCACTTTTGCAATACGGGGTCAAAATTTTTTAACACTCTGTTGTAAAACGCTTTGGGAAGACTACTATTTTATGTAGAGTGAAAATAAATTTTAGTGAATAAATGTGTGGTCACCTGTCTGGTCAAACTTCCACCCAAATTCATGGTCCCAGAGCCATGTTTATTTGTTTGTAGCCACAGCATAGCAGTGGAAGTAAGTTTATAATGAGCCATGCGTCCGGTCGTTCTCTCGTGCACCTCGACAACGTGTATCGAGTCCCAGCAACCTTTGATTTTTTTCGAGCCATCACCGGCCTTCTTGATTAGAATGACACCCGCGAAACCATGATCCAAGTCCCACAGATAGACGGAAGAAACTCCACCCTCGAAATATAACTCGCGATATTGATCAAACGCATGATTTGCATCGATCTCCAATTTTCTCAATCTCTCCGAAGGCATCGAGCCATCTTCCAGCGGAGGATCGTAGGTATTGCTCCATGGAGATCTGCAAAAAAACAAGTAATTCTATTTTCCGTGCTCTCACAATGATACCATTATTTATTTATTGCATATTTCACAATGTAGACCAATAGACCGTTTTTCGAATTTATAAACATTTCTCATGGTTGCATTTTGGACTAACCTGTAAGAGTCTCCATCTCGATTATAGTCGCACAAGAGATAATCCTTTCCAGACTCTTTGTCCTTGGCTATTTTAAGAGGTTGATCGACAGAGGAGAGCAAGTCTTCGCAGAGCGAAGGTACCAAATCGATGAGATCGCTAAGGTTTTTTTCGATCTGTTGAGGAGGAAGTCTCCTCATGAGATCAAGAGCGCAGTCCATTTGTTGTTCCGTCTGTAAAATGATAAAGCAAAAAGAACGAAAAAAAAAAAAATTGGACACAATAACAAAAACGCAACGTTAATACGGACGTGACAAACAGAGATAACAATTTTCTTTTTTAAATACAAGAAGAAGATTAAGAAAACGCAGATGTACGAAAAAGTTGAGCCGATAAACCGTCATTTACAAGGGATTTGTCGTAATTCTCTTCATCCCGTTCACCATTTTGACATTTGCGATCTTCTCGGTTAGGTGACGAGATTTCCTGCGTTAAAAAGAATTTCAAGTGCGATTTTTCGTGATCGCTCGTACTACAGAGGTTCGCAACAATTTATTTCTATTCCACATTTTCATCGTAATCAGCAAGAAGATGAAGTTGCAATCTTTCATACGAGATTATAAAAGTAGCAAATATGAATGGATAAAAAAAGAAAATGATCGAAAACGGGTCAGAGTAAATGACTCACCATGGTTATTTCGCGTGCGGTACGGTTAACGTGTCGATGATGCGCGTATAAAGGTGGTTAAAAAAAACAACAACAAAAAAAACAAACTATGTATATAATATAGGTTAACAAATTGTAAAAAAAATGTGAATGTTTTTTTCGCTCCTCGACGACGAGTGAGTGATCTCGATTGTTGACTGTGTCCCTTGCATTCGAAAACGAAAAAAAAAAAATCCGAACACTTTAAGGGTGTGTCAGAGTGAGCAGTGATTGGTGAACATGTATGAGCGTTCCTAAACACACACTGCCATATTTATATTCATCGTATATCCAAATATTTTAGAAAGAAACGAAAGACTCAAGTTTTTTCACGAACTCATACGTTCACCGATAATTCGAAGATCAATCATTATTTGATCGACGTACATACACACGCACCATTCTCAATTCATTATTATTTTATGCTTAAATGTAGACCACGGTTTATTTCTTAGACTTCATTTGTATGTTGCTCTCTCTCTCTCTCTCTCCCTTCTTCTCTTCCAGTCGTTCTGCACACCCGTTGGCCCACAAGTGCACTGACACTTGCACGTGACGCAATGTCGTGCAGTTAAGGTGTACGCCACCAGAGAACGTCTGGGTCTAGAGAAGACTTCTTCAACCAAGAAACTCCTTGAGTTTTACCTATTTCGGAAATTGATCCAACTATTTCGTTTGGAATGTTCATTCATGGAGCAACAAAGTACAACAAAAACCGTAACACGTAAATCGTTTATTTACCGACTGAGTGATTCTCTATACGTATCTTCTAATATATATTATTTGCAATGTTGCCTGCGTCGTATTCGATCTCGATTCTGTTCCTCAAAGTTTTATTTCAATGTTTGAATTCGAAGCGTTTTCGCTTGCAGATTTCTGTCACGTTTTATGTGGTTATGCATAAACCAATTGTCTGCTGAACAAAACTAGCAAAAGCACCGTATGTGGATCCGCTTTAATAGAGGTACGCGACACTGAAAAACACCAACCAATCAGCGAGCAGTCCGGCCACTGGTGAGGCGTAGCGGATTGATGGGTCGAAAAAAGAAAGAGAGTTACTCGAACCACGAAGAAGAACAGACATGTCTACGTATTAAAATATCCATTATAATTCTTAAAAGTTTATTGTTAAATAAAGTTTGGTTTTGTTAAGTTTTCTAAAAGAAGAGTTCTCTCCCGTTCAATTCCCCACACGTATCAAAATTTTGGCGCCACATACCGACGCTAGCGCTACGGCAGCACTCTATAGAATTCATCCAGATGTGCCCCAAAGCCCCCAAAGCTGTTATTTTGTGTCAGCTGCTCGTAAAATTACGCCGGAAATCATCGCAGGAAGGCGCCACTAAGCGGGCGAAATAGGGCCGGCCACATCTCAACAATAATGTCTAATAATTTTTAAATTAATGAACCACTTTGAAAAATAATAATAAACAAATGGTAAAAAAATTAGAAAATTTAATGAAAATGAAAATAAAATAACAAAACGATTCAGCCATTTTCTCTCATTTATTGTTTTCAATTTATATATACAAAAAAAGATTATTTCAAAGCAATTCACACGTTTTTGTAGAAGGCGAGGAATTTCTGAAATACTTGTGGATTGTATTTTTCAAGAATCGGTCGTCCACTGACGTATCCAGCAGTCTCGTACAATTCCAATCGAGGTGCGCACCACCAAATATTACGAGTGCCCCGATCGCTACTAATGTCGAGAGTATTCAATTGGAAAACAGAAAATTCGAACCATCGGCCGTTCGATTGAATGCACTGAACAGTTATTGGTTCCGGCAAATCGATTACACCGTCACCGAATTTTTGTTTCGCGCAACAAGCCGCAGTTGCGAAACTTTTCAACATTGACCGCGCCTTTATTTGATCTTCTGTTACCGGCAATTCCGTAATATTTTTCACCAACTCCGAATCAAAAGTTAATGCTATTGTATGAGGATTTAACCACTGGGATTCGCTCGAGATCGCTAGAAAAACAGAATTACAAATTATTTTCATCGACTTTTCCATTTGTCTCCAACTCTTTTGTTTTTTCCATTTCTTTGTTGCAATTGTCAATATCCACAGTTTCGTATCAAACTCGCAACGTTTTCGAACTTTGAAGAATATTTTATCCAATTTTTACATCGAAAAATGTTTTTTTTTTTTCGTTGCCGTTTTTATTGAATAATTTATACTTACGATAATGATCTTCGATGGTATAAATATTCTGCGGTTTTAAACTGATGACTGGATCGAGGGGAGCAATATTCGGTAAGGGCTCATCAAAATTGTCATTTTTAAGACTCATGGGCGTTAAAAGTTTGTTTGATGTCATCAACGTGCCTAGCGCCGTCTCAAAGTATAAAAGGTCAGTTCCTCGTTCTAAAAAAAAAACAAAACCATTTATAATTTGATTTCATAATTAATATTTGACTAAGAATTCGAAACGGCAAATTTTTAAAAAATTACCAATATATGTTCGGATTTGTGGATTCTCCAGAATTTTGCGTTGTTTGCTGATCATTGGATCGCAAATTAAATCGCACAGGTGAAGAAGTTTTTGAACAAAATTGTGTCTAAAAAGATATTCCCAAATAAATTATATGTTTATTAATGAATAATTTAATCGGCCAATTGTTATTTATTCACTGGAATTTCATTAATTCCATTGCAAAATACGCAAAAAAGTATTTTTCTCAATTACTTACGCTTTTCGAACGTCCGGTATTCCATACAACCGGGCAAAGTTGAACGCGGGACGAAGAGGATCCTTCTTTTTCGGCAATATTGATTGATGAGCATCGAAAATATGGGACGCATAAATGTAACTGTAAAAAAAAAATAAAAATAAAAAGAGTTATTGCTACACGAAAATATAAAAAATGAAATCAATAAACAAATGAACCCAGGAAATTTTTATACCGCGTGATTAATTGCTCGACCTCTGGACTCGTTTCCTCGTTGAAAGTTTCCAATTTTTCTGGAAGCGATGAAAACCGTTGAGTTTTTGTTAAAACTTGGGCCTGTTGAACTCCATCAAGAATAACATCATTTTCCAAATATTCCAGACGAGGTCTCTCGTTCCAGTCCGGATGAGTGTGGTCTCTTTGTGGTGGGGGTGGCATGAAGTATTCGATTTTGATACTACGATCAAACACAACCATTCGTCAAACAAAAATGATCATTTAATTGAATTGATTTTTAACCCTTCAAATCTACTTGGGGTCTGGATCACCCCAGGTCTCAATGAATTCTGTGCATCAGTCCTGAGAAATATATATTTAGAGGCTGTATGTAATCTGCATACATGCAAATGTTCAAAAAACTTGTAGGTGCATCTAAAAACAGTTTTCCCATTTAGCAACGTATAAATTTATTGAAAATTAGGATTATTATAGACGGCTTGATGTAACGTTTTGAAATTTTTTTCAACAGCCTCACAAGAATTGAACAAATAATTGAATAAAAATTTCATTGACTTGGAAGCATTATATTGTAATTTGTCTTACGGTGGCCTTTCCACCTTCGGCGGCTGAATCAAGTCTTTTGCGTCGACGATTTCGAATCCTTGGCTCACTAAAACTTTTTCGGTGCTAGTAGGTTCAACAATTTTTCTACTCGCCAGCCACCAATGCCTCTTGGTCATTCTACCGATATGCTGACGCCATAATACTTGCGTGATCCTCATTTTTTCAACCCTGCAAAAATTGTCCTTTTATTTTTATAATAAATTTTCCTTTTTTTTATTTCTTTTGATTACGAACTACGAAGTTTTCATGTTTCGTTACTAATTTCTTCATTGTTTGTTTATTATGTTGTGCAATTTAAATTGACTTGGAATTTTTTTGAGGTTAGTTTTTATACCGCAGAATTGTTCGCCTTTTTTAATAATAAATTACATGTCAGACGTATCAAGTCAAATTAATTCAAACGAGACTGTGTAAAAACCTACTTGGTGCCTGTGTGTTACTTGGGAAATACGAAAAAGACACTATTTATGTAAAAAAAAAAACAAATTTTAGTTAACCTCACTTCAAGCCTCAGTGTCTTCGATTCGTAGAGGTTGACACGCAAAAACACATGTACATATATGAGCTCTATACATACACGGATTATGTGCCAATAGTTCGTATCAAATTAGTGACTAATAAAGTGAATTTTTGAAATTTCAAAGATTAAATCTGCATTCGAAATAGAGAAAGTTGCATTTTGAGAGTTTTTATACCAAAAAATCAGAAAAATACATCGAAACGTTTGTAAAAATATTGAAAAATCCAATTTTTTTTCGGTACTTCTGTCACTTTTTAACAACTTCATACAGATTTATTCGATTAATCGATGGTTCAACTTATACAATGATGTACTGCATTATTGTATTATTATAATATATATATGAATAAATGCGATCGGAAGCTAGCTGCATATTAGAGGACCAATTATTTATTTCGCTCGAATGTCAACATAGATATACGTATATTCTATTTTGTTCCAGCACCAGTATCCAGTATGGAGTTGAGCATCGTTCCTTCGACGTCGTATTCAGTCGCTCGAAAATAAATGTTAAAAAAAAAAATACAAAGAATTCCAAACGAAGCCGAAAATACAATATTTCATGCCCAGTAAATTCTCAATGTAAAGTTTTGTATAAAAATACGAAAAAACACCGGGGTTGTACCATGTGGATAGTGCAATAACCTGACGATATGAGTCGAGCGTGAGATCCTTCCGTGCTACCTTAACCTGAAAATGTAAGTAAAAGTCAGTTGCATCTTATTTTACGTCTCGATCCGTCAATTTTGACCGAATAATTTTATTTCTCCAACTCCCAATGTTATTTCGACTGTGCGACTTGTTGGGAATGTTAAAAAACGATACCATAATTTTTTTTAATTCATACGTTACAGTTCGAGGACGAAATTGTGTTGGGTGCTATTAATTCGAAATATCGAACGTATGCGGACCCGAATTTAAATATAAGTCATTTTAGAAGTTAAAAAATTCGTCAACCAAGTGTTCATTGTTTATTTTTCAATTGTTAAAAAAATTATATTACCACTATAATAATAATACAGAACCGGAACATTGGATCCACAAATAGCAGTATTTCAAATGTCAAGATATTCAATTGTAGATCCAAATTTATTAAGAATACAGAACACATCACATCATCACATAAAAATGGACACAACTGAATAAAATTCTTACTGAATAAAATATTGTTTAATCCGCGAATCTTGGAGTGAAATGTGATGTGATTCATATTCACAATTAGAGACCAATGATTTGTGAGAGTAACATAAACTCTATTATAACTTTTCTCCTCTTTTTAGGAAATAAATATAACCGATTAAAGTAACTGCAAAAAAATGCGTCGTGCACGTATAAAAGCAGTGGCCACAGTGCCTGCACGGCGAAAGACAACGAATAACAATCCTAAAGATGAAAAACCTGAATCATCTAACGAAACGGTCACCGAAACAAGTGAGAATAATAAGAGAACGACCGAAACTACCTCACAATGTGTCGAAGCGGCAAAAGAAGCAGCAAACAAATCAGTAGAAGCGCTGGAACAGAAAAATAAACCCGAAGTAACGAAAAAACCTGAAGTGGAATTAGAAAAATGTGAGAAAATTCCAGAGACAATTAAAATCGTTGAATCGGAGGATAATCAAAAGGTTTGTAAGCCTGTGGAAGTGGTGAAGGATTTAAATGAAGATGAAAAGGTGGTGGAGGTCAAAGAAAATGTGTCAGGAAACTCGGAAAGCCCAGAAATTGATGGACAAATTCTCAGTCCGAATAAAGTGGCTGAAATTGAAATCTCTTCTGAATCTGGGGAAGCAAAAAATGTCCCAGAACAGGAAAGCAGTAAGTTTCATATATTTTGGATCGTTTGTAGTTGTTTCATTGATTTTGAGCTGCTGGTAAATAGCTTGTTGTGCAACATTAAGAATCTTTGCATTTCCTGTTTCTCATTAATTCAAAATTTCATTTCGCCTTACCGTTAAAATCGCTGACGAATTTTCTGGGCATGCTACAAAAAACAATTGAATCGAATTTCTACGAGTAACAAAATTAATTTGAACGAATATTCACAGCTCCAGTTGCCAAGGTCGTCCACCAGACTCGAACGAGTTTTATGCGTCCGACTCCGCGGTTGGACGGAGGCGGCAGAATTCGTCGTAACAGTGTACAGGGCAGTGGAGCAAGTGCCAGTGAATCTGAAGACGATTGTCGAAGATCAACGAGCGTCCTGACCAATCGTGTGAGAAACGATTCCGTGACTTCGCTCCAAAGCGGGAAGGGACCTCATCGTGAGAATTCTGGGATGACAAACGTAACGACGAACGTAGGAAATTCCGGAGACGGATCTGGAACATCACCTGTTAAAAATGTGAACGTGGCTGCGCGACAAAAGAGAAAAATGAACGTGTCTGAATCAGCGAGAAAATTGGCTGAAGCGAGGCGAGAATTTCACTTGAAATACGAACACAAACAACCCGACCGAACAAAACTTACCATGTACGACCTTATTTATTACAACCCGGTCACAAATCCGATCAAAAAAGTGGAACGAGTTCCAAGTGCACCGAAAAACGTCACTCCCCCGTAAGTAAATACTTTTTACGTAATAAAAAACCGCTTTTTGCTGCAACGAAACGTTTTTCAAGAGTTTTTCAAAACACTATAATTAAGTACTAATTTGAAAATTCATTTATTTTGATCAAATAGATCTCCAACGCCGATGGAAGTAGAAGAGGAGGACGAGGAAGATTGCGACACTCCTGAAGCGCTACCAGTGCCACAAGTCAAAGTTGGACCGGATGGCCATCTCATCCTCGACGAACAAAGTCTTGTAATTGAACATACCGGCGCTAAAAGAAATCGGCAAGCCCTAGCCCGGACGGAGGCTCTCGTTGATGACGATTGCAACGGTAGCGGATTTTACAAGAAACGTGCGAAAACTCGCGATTGGCCGAGATGGGAGACCCTCAAGTTCTACAAAGCTCTTAACCACGTCGGCACAGATTTTCTCTTGATGCAAAGTCTCTTCAAACACAGGACGAGGCAGGAGATCAAAATGAAGTTCAAAAAGGAGGAGAAAACTAATCGACGATGTATTGAGAAAGCTTTGACCTTCCATCAAGAGTTTGACATGGAATCGCTGAAAGAGGACCTTGGTAAGATTAATTGATCAAATAATTCATATCCCAGGTTCTATGCCAAATTTGCTAATCAATCCTTCCTGGCGACGTCAGGTTTAAATAATGCAGATATAACAACTTTTTTTTTAGAGATGAAAAGAGTCCAAAGTAAATATAAACAATTAGACGAAATCCTAAATGCTGCTCATTTTTCTCCGATGCTTTTTACTTCTCAAAAAAAAAAAAAAGTTGAAAATTGAGTTTCTTTCATCGAAAACTAAAGCATCACTTTTATTTTTGCCTCAAGACAATTTTTTCGTATTTTAATTAATGTTTACTGTTTAATTTTCGGGTCCCAGTGTATCGATAGTCTTGGTGCAGCAGCCATGATTTGGAAAAAAGCCTGTATTAATTATTCAAAAATGGAATAAACGATGAAATTTTTGTTTACAGCCTCATTCGAAGTAGCAAAGAGCAAAGAGTCCGATCCGCCAAAGCCGGAAAAACCGGTACGCCAATCAAAAAGTAAAAAAAGCCCAGTCGAAAAACCGCCTCAAATACGTAAGTCATTTTAATCCAAATTACAAAAATTCTAAAGTATTTTTATCTAAAAACAAACTTTGACTATTAATGAAAAACAAATTCAGAAGCTTCAGCCTCCAGTTCAGAGGAGTCGGAGGCCGGAGGAGAAAGCGATCCAGAAGTTTATCGAGTAAAACCGACGCGTTCAGGTCGATTGCCGAAAGTCCGAAAGCTCCAGGCCCCCAAAATAAACACCCTGGACAATTTATTCTCGGATCCCGAAGCCGAAAACGATCAACCATTGAGTCCAGGTTCATCCGTGCCTGAGAATGAAGGAACCATTGATCATGCTGTAGAAGAGGAAATTCCAAAAAAACCAACTTCTAACGTGACGCCACACACCATCCTCGAAAAAGTGTCTCGAGAAAATTGTATTGCTGACATCTCCCAAGTCGAGCCTGGATCTTTGGTTATAGTGTCCCGAGAATCAGAAGAAGAACCTGGCGAAACGGTCCTTCAAGTTTACATGGTTAGTCCTGACATGGACGACGGCACTGGCCAAAATATGATGCCGGTCAAACTGACCCCGGAACTTCTGAACACCGTTTCCGCCGGAATGACAAACGTCAATCCGATCAACTTCAACTCGAATTAAGTTAAGACTATTGCGTAATTAGTTTCTATTATTTATAACATTGTTGATTTTCTTTTTTTAATAAAAGAATAAAGTTTTTCACTAAATTTCTTCTACATTACTTAGTTTTATTAAGCGAAATCGATTCTTCTTTTTTTCAACAATACATAAAAAGCTTTGTGGAGAAATCTGTGATTTGCAACCTCCAGAACTTGAGCGGCTCGATATTTTGAAAGCTGGTAAAGCTTTAAAATGCAAAAAAACTTATTGACTACTAAAAAACGTTGTTTAATTTTTTGAAACTAAAGATTCTTCATTTATTGCTATTCAGTGTGTGCCTGTACAGTCACCGAACAATTTTTCAGTAATAAATTAAGGCGCAAAATTACAAGATAACAAATTGCTTTTATGCTTTTTTAGTTGGTGGTTCGCTACCAATGGACCACAGGTTTTTCACTGTTTTTCCTATGCCAGGCCCATTGTAGATAAGAGCAAGTAGACCGACGAATGTAACCGCTGAGATGAGGTAAAGGGTGGCAAAAGCAACTTTCGGTAAAATGTTACCAATGACGCTGGGACGCGCGTAATCCAGTACTACAGCCTCGAGACCCCTTTAAACAAAGAAAACAAATTGATTTACTAAAAAATATTACAAACAATATTCCAACAGATTATATTATGGAAATGCCTGATTTGAGAACACTCTGTAACTACGTTCTTAGTATCAGGACCTTTTTCAATTCAGAGTTTCTTTGTATTTAAAATATTCCAGAATTCAAAAGTTCCTGAGATTCAGAATATCCCAGAATGCAGTGATATGCCAGGGTTCGTGGGGAAATTGTTCATCTACCATGCCTATCCAGGCAGTTCCAGAATTCAAAAAATACATTTTTCCTTGCATGTCCTTACCAGTGAGCGTGCATGACAACGAGAGTTGCAAACAGGGCATCAACTGCTGGATTTTCCAACAAGATGCATGCAGGCAGTAAGACAATAAATGCTACTGACACGATTCGCTCAACTTGCCACAGACGCACATGATCTCCGTGTGTGCTTGATGCACGGCATTGTAATAAAGGTGTTGCTGGTAGCTCGGAAAGCGCCTGAATGCAAAAAACATACATTCCAGTCTTGAATGATCAATTGTAAATAAATTGTAAATTGTTTTTTTGTCAATTTTTGGATAGAAATTAATAAAAATTGAAGAACTGTATTTTCTCGATGATTTTTCTCATAAATAAAAAAAAAATTATATAGAAGAAAAACAATATGGCTGACCTTTCGGGAGTACTGGGACAATGTCCCAGAAGACACTCTCAGTGGGTGCTGCAAACACGTCGAAAAAGGGGAGGCAGACTCGATTTGTCTCAAAAACCCATGGGCCTTCGTCGACACCAAAATATTATTTCTTGGAACTAATCCTATAACGATAAAAATGTCAAAACTAACCTACCAAAAGTCAGAATTCCGTGTAAATCCAGAATTTGTCAAATTTTGAAAATAAAATTTACCCTTTAAGGTTTTCGGGTTTTTTTCATTATTTTCATGAATGCAACCAACGGACGATTAACCATTGAAATATTAATACTTTTGTTTTTTTAGCGATTGAAAATAAATTAGATAACAACCCATTCGTGAACTTACGTGAAAGAGCCGAGGCACTTCGAACTATACGACATAAAGCTAAATTGGCCATTTTTTCGAATTCGTAGATTATTGAAATTTTCCCTAAAACTGATAAATCACAATATGTTTTTTTAAAAGGTTATTAAACGACGTTTCAAATAATTTAAGGCGTTTTTTATCGTGCTAGACTTATCGAGGTTATGTGACGACCAAGCAGACGACACGGAACGCGCTTGCGCACAATATATGTCCAATCACCAAATTGTTAGTGTATTTACCCAATCGTAGAATTTGTGGGAATGGGCTCTGTTTTTAGAATCAATTTAAAGATTTTCATATTCTACAAGTTTTTCCAGTAAATCTTAACTAAAATTAGTATAGAAAACGAGTTTTATCGTCAATTTATGAGCCCAACCTAAAAACATTGAATCATTAACAATACAATGGAATCATGATAATAACAATGGATTCCCAACCTAAAATGAGACAGCGAAGTGGGCAAGGTCAAGAAAAAAACATATGCACAATGGCGGTGTAAGGTAAGTTTGTGTAAGTATATTTTCATCTTGTTGAGTGCTGTCACATCAATGTGAAATAAACCACATCCAATAATACTCGTGGGAAATTAAATAATTACTTGTAATACGTGGTGTATCATTGGGAACGACTGAAATTAGTGAGAAAAAAAATGTCGAGTAATTCCTCGAAAGAAGTAATTTTGTGCAGAGGACTAATCGATAACAAGGAGACGCAAAATGAATACATAAAAACGTTCGAAACAGCTGGTTTTACATGTAAACATTTGAATGTCATGAGATTCGAGTTTTTAAATCTTGATGGGCTTAGAGAACGCTTACTGTCGCCAAATTCGTACCATGGTAAGATGACTTAACCTTAAAATTCTCGAATGCATAGAAAATAAAGAATTGGCGAATACTAGCTCATAAATTAAAAAAAAAGTACGTTTCAATTCGAAGAAAAAATTGATGATTTTTTGAAAAAGGCAGTACACCAAACAAATTGATTATTTAAAAAATTTTATGAATCCAAAATGGCTGACGATGAGACAAATGGAAAAATCACTTTGAAAAATTCCCTAGGTCTCGTTGTAACTAGTCGAAGGACAATCGAGGCGATTAGTTCAGCGCTCAATGGTCATCGAATTCCTGAAGAGTGGGAAAAGTTGCCTGCGTTTTGCGTGGGTCCAGCGACATCGTCGTTCGCCCACAAAAGTCTAAATTTGAAAAATTGTTTGGGTTCAAATTGTGGTAATTCGAGAGATTTGGCGAATTACATAGGCGATGAAATACCACAAAATTCGAAACCTCTGTTGTATCCTTGCAGCTCTATAGCACGAGACACGATCGAGCACACATTGAACGAAAAACAAATAAATTTGGAGAAATGTACCGTTTACGATACATTGCCGGCAGAAAATTTAGAAACTGATTTTAATCGAATTATTCATGGAACCAATCAAATATTCGTTTTTTTTAGCCCATCCGCCGTCGAATTCACTCTCGCGGTGGCAAAAAAGACCAATTTTCAAATTCAAGCTGTTGCCATTGGTCCTGCAACAGCTGATGCTTTGACCAAAGCAAAAATTCCTGTACTTGCGGTTTCTAGTAAACCCGAGCCAAAATCTTTGCTCGAAGCGATACTAAATGCTCAATTATAAAATTTATCAAAATTCCCTAGATCCCTAGATTATTTATATGTACGATTTCGCAATGTATATAATTATTTACAAATTGACATGTGTGAATTCAATTTTTATGGACTAATAGGAAATAAACGTTGTTATTCGTTAATTGATTTATTATTTTTCGAGACTAAGGAACGCGAAAAATGGACATTAAGTGCTTACACACACTTACAAATGTCAAAAATCGGATGAATTTCGTTAATACTGTTTTCGAGATAGAATGGTTATCGTTTCCAATAACACCATTTTCATATTGAAGTATCTATCGATTTGAGAGGCATTTTGTACGCACTTAATCGACATGTAATTATCAAATATATATTTTTACACAAAAAATCGTATACATCAATTGCAAACGTAAACTTATTTTAACTGGATCATATTTACAAATGTTAAAGAAAATCATTGAGAACTTATGAACTAAGTGATAAGTCGAATTTCATGAGATTTGAAAAAATCCTACGTACGGTACGTAACGGGGCATCGATTCCCCAATTTTTATACACAAATAATAACAAATTTATAACTTTTTCCAACGTATTTCGCAAATTATTGATCGTTTCAAAAAATATATCAGATAAAAGTTGTTCCGTATCGTTGGGCTTTAAGCCAAATACATTCTGTAACGCAGGACGAGAACCCAAGACACATGGAATGGTCCGTTTCATATTGACTTCGATAGCTGCAGTCCGATGACGATCAAATCGATTTTGTCCAACAGGAACCTCTCGTCCTAATAGGAAATTCATGTAGCTGAGATTGCGAGCGTTTCAAAACATTCCAATTAACGCTTTCTCATCAAGTACTTCGCCAGCTACGCAGTAAAGCTAACTGTAAACCTTTATATCTCGAAAATTTCTCACTCAAAAAGCTCTTGATCGCAGCTACACGATGATGTGACGAGGAAAATATGTTCCCTTTGAAAGAACTCGGTTTGACCTTCGTATAACCTTGACTTTTGCTTTCAAGGTCAAAAGATCATTTCCCCGTTTTTGACACTCGGAACCCAATAACTTTCGTTCGAGACATTTTTTCATACAACGCGAACTAAACAAAACAGAAGCACGTTTGCCTGGGACGCTCTGCGTATATTTTGATTTTCTGATCAGTCGGTTCAGTGAATCGTGACATTTAGATTCTTCTATTTTTTCAATATCTGTTGCGATTCACCACGTTACCCATGAGGCAAGAAATATCGGCGATGGTCGATTGGTTAGCGTAATAAGGTTGCGGAACGTTTGCACCGTTGTTATATTTCATTTGAATCGCCGTTTCGTAATCCGGCGCCGGTCTGTACGAGGGAAGAAGAGCTCGTAAATTATTAACATCTGTCGAGGATACCGATGCCACAGGCGGATACGGCGAGGTCGAAAGATCGTTGTAACTCGTCCATCGCATGTGATCTTCTGCCACCCGATTGTCCAAACTCACAGATGCTGTTTGTTCACCAGAATCTGTCGTATCGCCGTCCTGGAAAAAGATTAAATCGCTTTTAAAAAAATAAATAATTTCAGTGTGCTGTTGTTTTCGAAAAAAATGCTTTTAGCAGCGTTATACGCCAAAAGATTTCAAAAAGTCTTCAGATTGGTAGGAGAAGGCAAATTCATTTTTTCGGAATATTTTAATAAATACACTGAGAAATGTCGAGTTTTCGTCTCAACATTTTTTTCGCTAATATTCGCTAAGAGTGAATATTTCTCATTTCCGAAAGAAACTTACAAAATAACCGGTCAAAGGTTCGGATGGTCGTGCTTCCTGGTGTTGCATATAAAAAGTGTGTTGAGCGATACACAAACGCCACATATATTTAGCGCTCCTGGAATCGCTAAACACGAACTGTTTAGCGTCTTCGAGATCTGATTGACACTCAATCTTGAAAGTCTTTTTATGATTTATTACGTTGCTTATGTCTTTCCACCTTTAAAAACAATAACCAAATTATAAAACTAGCGAAAAAATCAAGAAATTTTTTGTTAAAATCTTAAAGTCAATATTTTTATTAATGAAATCATTAATACCGATAAAATTGTGACGTTTGCGTCGTCGTGTGATCGACTAGAATTCCATTAATAGAAACTCCCAGCACGACTTCGTTGCTACTATTATCCTGCAGCAAAGAAATGTTTAGTGTTACATAAAAAAATCAAATTTTATTTTTATTTCTCGATTTGTTTTTCATTTGACTTCGTAATCATTTGATTTATGGTTTTTTTCCCATTATGTTTTTTTTTTCATGAATTCAATAAAGAAGATTCGTGAAATTTTTTACCTTCGCTGTTAATGTTTCGTGTCCGTAGCCATCTAATTGTACAGCAATTGAGATGTACAATTCTTCAGCCATTGCCTGAGTCACGCCGGTCAAGCTCTTGTATTGGCACAACGTGGAATTCAAAAGTGCCGCGCCGCCACCTGGTTCAGCTTGGACGACGCTCTATCAGTTAATGAAATGAAGTTGATCAAATAATCAAAGAATTCTCATAATTATTAGGGAGTTATAAAATAATTCTTTCAAGAACTTGAGTTATTAATTAAAAAAATTAATTAATATCTAAGTGACACAGTAAATAATTTGAACAATAAGATAATATACTTTTGGAAAAAAAGTGTATTGCTGAAGACACTCTGGAGCATGCCTCTCTACGTCATAATTGCCAAACTCAGCCTGCATCCAATAACTAGCCAGGAGTATTGCCTGGCGAGCATCGCACTGTAATCTTCCCTCCAGCACATCACTTTTCAACTGAAGATAGTAATGATACCTGATAAATAATTAACTCATAAATCGAAAACAAAATGTACCGGCCCCTCTGAATGAATGTCAGAATTTTTATTCAATTCAACAAATGGAATAATGAGAATTGATATTTAAGAAAAAAGAACAGTAAGTAGCGAGAGATTTTAGTATTTACTTTGATGAGAAATGCAAATGTTTATTAGTATTGCAATGGATTTGATTTCGTTATTGCCATTCATAAAAAAGCTCGATAGTTATCAAATTCTTATTTAATGACATTAAATTTTGAATTTGTCCCCAGCATGCTCGAAAAAGCTTCAAGGCCCAATTGAAACCTGTTAATTTATATAATATTTCCGAAACTGTCCCTATGAAGCCTTGAGAAGCTCCAGATTGATCAGAAGGTAAGCAATTGATATAGAGGCAGATAATTTTGTTTGTCGCAAGCATGAAGAAGCGCCCAAGTCATCAATACATAACCATAAAAGTTCTTTAATTGTTGCAACAATTGATTATGTCCCTAAAATAACCAAATGACTTCCAAGTGCATACAAAATGTATAGACGAGTGTTAAAGCTTTTTGGAATGCTCAAGAAAACTTCTAATTCTATTGGAAGTTCATCAAATGCCATGGACTGAATTTCCATCGGCAAAATAAGCTGTCAACCCCATAAAATCATAGCATCAATGACAAAGTTGTATTTTGCCTCTACTTTAACGTGCTAAAAAAGCTTTGATATCACTCTAAGTTTATGAAACATTACAGATAGATTGGCAACAAACCCAGAAAGCTCAAAAAAAACTCCCGACCACACAGAAATATAAAAACTATGTAAAAACTGTTTTTTCTCATACCTGGTCATATCGTCATGTATGAGTTGGACGTCAGTGACATAAAACATGACTCTTAAGTAGAGATTAAAATTTTTTGCGTCTTTTTCCAATTGTCTTTTCAAGGGTTTGTCCATATCGACCCAGCGCAATTGAGGTTCCCCATAACGACAAATGTATCTCAGACCGAAATATTCCGGTTGGCCAAGCCCAAGACGTTGCGTCACGTTTGTCAAACATTCTTGACCAAAACTATCAATTTCCAACGTACACTCTATGGAACTTTGATCCAACAGTTCAACGCATATGACATACTGATTTTTCGATACTACGTTGTACTGACGACTTTTTTTCAAATGAAATTTGAACGGCATTTTGGATCTTTCGTTTTTCTCTAAAAAAAGTGCCAATCTTAAATTTTCTTCACCATTTTTTTCCATTATTGAATTTTTCGGAAAATCTTTATGACGTATTTTAATTTTCAATTCTATAGGTTACGCTTTTCTTTTGTTTTTAATTTGTCGTGAATTTTCACTTTTTTTTCCATTTTTCAAATATACTTTCAATTTTTTGAATGTTTTAGAGATTTGCAAGATTTTTTTTCTAATTTTGTATTCGTATTGTTGAATTTCTTTTTAGCTTTTCAATATCTTTCATTTTTTTTTTGTGATTTTTACCATATTTTTTTCATTATTATGAAAGATTTTGTTTTTAAAATGAGATATTTAGGATTATGTAAATGTCTTTACGAGGTGATATAATTATTGATACGAATAAAAAACTATAACTTTCTTTCATATTTATGTGAGCTACTTAACAAATGTTTCGTGCATTTGGATGATGCTTGCGAATAATGGCATGTTAAGTCAATAATTACGATTTAGCAAACGATTGGAATTTACTCCGACTTACCAGGGATATACGGCGAGATAACTTTTAAGTAAACTAATGAAATTTCCACATTTCTTAATACGATTTGAAAAGTTGTTCAAGTGCCAGAAACAACGAAAATACGACGAAATGTTCAGGAGGATTTGGTTAAATTCAACGATCCGTCACGAACGCAGCTCAAATATTTTTATACGCTCACTCACACTAGTGCACGGAGTGTAAGGATGACTACGAGGCGAGCACACAACAATATTTCTGTGTGTGAACGGCTTCGTCCAGTTTCTGTGGTTGAAAACACGGTTGAGAACACCAAATATGCACGACCGAATATTCGTTCGTAATATTGTCAATAGATGGCGAAGTCCTGTAGCGCCATCTGTTCGAAATGTTCAATAATTTTTTGTCACCAAATCCGCGGGACTCGATGATGATAAGTAAACAAAAGTCAACAATTTATTTGCTTGGGGGCCAAATTTTGAAACTCATTTTTTCTTAAAATGGTTCACCACTGAACTGTCTCATGCGTCACCACGAACCATTGTATGACCCACAAGGGAGCTAACTGAGAGGAGTCGGGGAAAAATGGCACTTTCCAAAATTTGAGAAGGGTGGAGACTGCATGAAAAAAAAAGGTGCGATTTCTGCCTTTAGATGAAAAACCAACGTAAAATGACGATCCAGTTGAGAGAAATGCACATTATTACGAAAACTATTTATTTTCAAATATGAATAATCATTCTTTATCTAAATATATTGTAAAAAAGTACAAAACCACTTAAATTTGTATTTCTTGCTTATTTAAAATGTACTGAGATGTGTGTCTTAGGACTTACTAGCTAAAAAATATAATAGTTTTTTGTTCAATCGTTTCACAACGCTGATTATAATTTACCTCAACTTTCAGGCAATAACATCGTCAGAATTGACGAAAAAAAAACTATCGTCAAAGGTACGATTACCTTGGTTGCTTATATTCTTAAAATATTGTTTGTTTTTTGTCTTTTTTGTTCCTTTCCCAACCGGTCGTACGACGGGTTAAGAGATAATTAAGAGTCGATTAGTTAAAATAATACATTTCCATTAAAATCTCACATCGTTTCGTCGTAATATATTTAAAGTTTTAATCGTTCATGAGCATTAAAAATTTTTTCTCATAAATAAATCGCGAAATTGATACCGCGTGTAAAACTTAACGAGAAAATATATCTTAATTTTCTCATTCTTATAATATTACTATTACTTTTTAGTTATTTTTTTTGTATTTACTCCGTAAGAGATCATTGAGTATTGATAATTTACTAAAAAACGCGTTTTATTATGGCCGATTTAACGCGCAAGCAGTATTGTTCCCAAGCTGAACCATAACGATTTCTGCAACGCGCGTCGTCCCTTATCGCTCGATACATCAACGCCGCTGTACACAGAACCGCAGGATAGTACGGCAAAAAATCCTTCGTCAAAGCCCCACAAGCTAACGACCATCGAATTATTATATCCCCGAGATAATTCGGATGTCTCACATGGCCCCACAGTCCCGAACTTATTATTCTTTTTCCTCTTGATGTTGAAATCGTTTCCAAATCTGAAAAAAAATCGAATTTCTATATAAATTTATCAATAAATAAGAATTTTTTTTCCCATGTGTTTGAAAAAAATTGAGGAAAAATATATTTCTTAATAAATGGAATGAGAAACAAAATCGTTGCAGGTAAAACTTACGAGAGAGAGCTGGTGAAAATGGATTTGTTCTAAATTCATTTTTTTGCGAATTGCTCATTCTGTAAATTGAATATCCGATGAAGAAACACACGACGAGAGGCACCAAAATGTGAAGCGGTTGATTGATCCTGGAAAAAAAAAAATGATATTTTCATTAAATTTCCGTCACAAAAATTGCACAAAATCCGACACAAATTTTGATACAAATTTTGGGCGATGTTTGGATATTGCTTTTTTCACTTACTTTTGAAACAGCAAATATCTCGTTCCTAACGTCACCAGGAATGGATACAACAAATTTCCAACGCAAACCATGTATCCCGTGCCTTCGTAAAGAATCTTGAAAGAGGTCAATATCGCAGATTCGAAGACGAGATAATCGAGACAGTAAAGAATGTGCAACGAAGCAACGGTCAGGATTGTGTAGTTCAGGTCCTTAAAGGCCAGAGAATCTGCGTCGGTTATCGACTTCGCGACAACAGCCGAATTCAAAATAAGCTGAAAAACATGATTGAAAAAACATTAGTTTACAAAATATATATTTGTTTTGGCCCACGACTCTTTTTTAAAAAAATAAATAAAAATGACGTCGAATTATTTGATTATTTGTTACGTGGATTTTTGTAAAATTTTACAATTGAAAATTAAAGGTGAAAAAATCTTGTTGCATTTGAACGATTTTAGGTTCGAAATCATTGTATTTTGGCTGTTTTTTAAATTGAGAGATTCAAAAAGTTGTCTCGATTAATAGTGAATATTAAAAATCCGCGAATTGTTACAAATTAAAAAATCGTAAATATTTTCTTACCGTTCCGATAACGTTGGCTCGTAAGAGCAAAAGTTTGAGATCAATTGAAGCGATTCTGGGATTGACTTCTCTGCCTTGCCAGAAATCGTAAACGATGTTATTCGTCGAGCCATACAAATTGAGTGCGGCGACAGAAGTTTTGCCAGCTTTGATGTAAAGACCAATGGCGATGATAATTCCAAGGATCCAGCCAGCGATGGATAATTGTAGACAGGAATTGAGAATAAAATCACCGATTCCATAAGATTTGTATTCAAGAGTAGCGAGTATTACTATCGTGAAAAATGCACTGTATATTCCATTCATTCGATACTGCAGCCTTCCAGTTTTGTTCTGTTGTCCATCGATCAAAGTCCCGATCGGTATGAGAGAAAAAACACCAAGGACCATCAAAAATCCCAGATAAATAGCAAAGGCGTTTAAATTGAGGTAAGTTTGCCATTTAGTTGATACACGAAATTGAGCGCTGGTACATTGACCATTGAAACAAGCGACTTGAGGCAAAATTATCGCAATCGGTAGAACGAATATAAGGCACAAAGCTCCGATCCAACCGCCCCATTCTTGGGGCTTGCTTATAAGCTCTATTTCCTTTTTACATTTTTCGGTCATCGTCGATGAATCCGGGAGTGCTTCTTCCTCGTAATGCAAGATTTTCGACAAATCCTACAAAATTAAATATGTCATTAATTTTTATAACTATCCAATAAAATCTCGCACTTAATTTCAAATTTCAAGTGACGAGTATTTGAAACATTTTTAGAGCGTGAAACAAAGTTTTTTTTGAATTATTATTTGTCAATTTTTTCTTAGAATCAACTGTTGAAAAAAAGAAATCTATTAAAAATTGACAGTAACTGTGTTGCAATTATTTTCTTCAGTTGTGAAATTAGGCACCATCTTATCGAGGCTCAATTTGAGCCCATTTATAAACAAAGTTATTTTATCAGTAAGCTATAATGATAACTCACCCTGTCCCTTTGCATCGATAATCCTCTTTCTCTCTGTTCAACTACGAAATCGTACATATGAGCTCGTCTATCAATAGGCAACGAAACAGCTCGATCGACGCTCCTGGTTAAGGAAATTAATCTTTGTTCGCGTTCGTTTTTCATCAAATTCGAGAGAATTCTCGTCGATCTTCTGGTAACTTGTGAGGTTTCGCGCAAACGTGACTGCAACGGCAAAAGTTCAGAAACGTCGTCAGTTTCTTTCGAGACGTCAATAGCATGTTTGATGATCTCGTCGGTTCCTTCGCTTTTGGGAATGTCAGCTCGAGCTATTGACACTTGAGCTATCCTCACGTTACGCGTTGTCAATTTCCTCGATCGAGAAGATGGCGATCGACCTGGGGACCGCCTTGCCGGAGATCTTCTCGAAGGAGATCTTCTTGCTGGCGAACGTCTGCTCGGTGATTGTTTTCGATTTGGCGATGGACGCGAGGCGCCCGTTTTAGGACGTCCTCGCGTCCTCGTCACGGATCTTGATGTCCTTTCTGGCTTCTGTTGTTAATACATGTTTTCTTATTTAACGATAAGTTAATTTCATTGATTCATATTTATCTTTTCCCAATGAACTTTTTAAATATTAAATTGTGTCATTTTTACTATTACTACTTTTTTTAAAGTACCATTTACACACCTGCGCATTCTCGACGTTGGTAGACTCCATAACATTGACGCAAAGTACTTTCTCTTGTTCCAATTGTACTTTTTTCAAAGCTGCGTTTATTTTCTAGCTGATTTACTGTTTTTAGAAACAAAAAAAATGGGGAAAAACTGAAATTAGCATTAATGAAAACAAAAAGTTGCATAAGATTTCAAAAATGAACTATATTACAAAAATCTTATTTGCGCACACACAAGAATACGGACAGAGCCAAAATTTCAATATTTCCTACATTTTGCTCTGTGATTTCTGTCTCAATTTTTTTTATCTGTGCTGTTGAACGCCTGCCAATTAATGTTTGCACTGCTAAAGAAACACGTACTTCACACAGTTTTGATAACAATTGTCATGATTTACAATATAACGGAACATTACATGAGATTTATTTAATGAAATTAAATGAGGAAAAAAAAACTAAGAATGATTCAAGGAGATTCCATCTTATCTTTAGAAATGTAAAAACGTGTTATGTAACTAATTTCTATTCAAGTTTGTATCTGCTAATAAAATTGGAAAGTAAAGAAACATTTGAACATGGTGGAAAAAAAAAATTATTCAGTACAGAATATTAGAAAATGGACACAAAAAAACTGACAAATTATATAAATAAGCAAAATAGAAATAAATAAATGAATAAGCCCTTTTTTTCCATTGTTTTGAGCAACATCAAAAGTAGATCATTTGAACTACTTTTAATGAAATTTATTTCAGCTTAAATATTGTTTGTGCTGCATAAATAAAGTCTCGAGAGAAAATTGTATTTTTATAATATTTGAATTGAAAGTTGAAATAAAACAGAAGGTGCAGGAGTGTAAAATAGACAGTGATAAGCCATTGAGTCTGTAACGGGAGTTAAAAGATATTTCAGATGGAATTAAGATAAGTATGTTATAATTAGTGCCACAAGCGAGTGACACAAAAATCCAAACATTCCTCTCGAGTGAACTGGAGATTGAATTCTATGGTTATGTTGTTAAATTCGGGGTCGAAAATGACGAAAAAATTTTTTCGATCGAAAACAAATAATCGTATGATTGAAAAAATGGGGAGTAATGAGGAAAAACGTGATGAGCAAGCTTGGCGTCACTTTTCGTTTAAAAACATCGATCTATTCAATAAATCTCGCTGTGTTAAAATAGCGGGCAAAAATTCCCGCGTAAAAAAAAAGCATTCAAAGTACTTGTTATTTCGTAACACAAATAAACAAAGCTTAATCACGATACACAATTATTTAGCATAGATCTAGAGATTTGTACGGTATAAAGTGCATAAAACCCGGAAAATAGGCGGGGGTTGAACCACATCCCGGAAGTATTGATAAACTAATGTACACCGCTACGTAATTGAGTAATTTTTTTTCAAATATTTTTCAGGCTCTAATGAACGAGCAAAATGTTTGTAAAGGAAAAGCTTTTTTCTTACCCAAGGGACAGACGAATTCTTCTTGTTCAACTAACGATTCAACACTAAGGCACAACACTCAAGCGGCACGTGAGGTTATAATTAACTATTTTTTTGCATTATATACATACGTTGCATCGTATAGACGCCGCGAATAGCTTGTGTTCCTAGACTCGTCGATTTCGAGCCACGCGCATTGGCGTAGAATCCTCAAATTCCTGAGTTTTTATGAATTTTGTAACTACGCCATTGACATGTTTTTAAGAACACCGAGATTTGGTTTTGGGTATTCGCGAAACGATTTCTCGATCGTACCACAAAATAAAACTTTGAATCCATTGTATATTTACATTATTCATCATAATTGAGTGCCTGGACTGAGCAATATTGACGGAAATCATCGCAAAACAATGGACAACGTTCATAATCAGAAGATCCAATCAGAAAACTCATTTTCCAGCAGTCGCAGGGTGCTGCTTTTTCATAGGCTCGCGTGCGCGCGCATCGCATTTCAATTCATGTAACCAAACCCGAAGGTAACGGTTTTTGACGCGATCTCTGCGAGTGGCGGCCCTTGACATTTAATTTTCAACTCGTTGTGTGGTGGATGACAATACGTTGATAGAGAAAATGAGTGTTGAATTAGTGTTGTCAAATTTGTGGAGGTTATGAAATGGAGAATAACGAAGATTCTAGCGAAGCTGTGCTCAATGGGAACGACTCCGATTTCGTATGTTTTTAGTGCGTGGTTTTTATGAAAAATTCAAAACGATGACACGTTTGCATGTACTTGCAGAAAGACTCGCGAATAATTATCAGCAATTCGGAGTCAGAAATTTCGAAATCTGCAGAGAATAATTTAAACAAACCGAATGATGAACAAAATGAAATTCCTGTTACACTGAAAAATACTTCTAACATAATGATTTCGGAATTAAATCCAGAGATACCATCAAAAATGGGTAGGCGAGCAAAATTACGACTTCAAAATTCTCAATCTTTAGAAATCAATTTCCAATGACCAAAACATTGTCAAGTCGTCCCATTTTTTAGAAAAAGCCGAAAGTATTTCTGAGCTGGAAAGTAAGTATTACGAATTGCAAGCGAAGTTAGAGTTCGCGGAAGATCAGCGTGTGAGGGACCAAGCAGAAATCGACCGTTTGAACAATCTTGTAAAATATTATTTTTCTTATTTTACTTATTTAAGAAAAAATTCTGTGATTTGGCAAATTTTGTCAGGACAATGCAACAACTGCTGGTCGAAATAAACTTATTTTCATTATCCTCGATATCCCTATTTCGGGGTTCCCTAATTTCAGATAAAAAAATATCTCCGACTTTTTTCCGTGTATTCCCAAAATACATTTCTCCAGTTTATCAGTGTTTACTCTAAATAGGAATCTAGGGGAATTCTGGGAAATTCACTGAGAATAAGAAATATAGTGATAAAAAAAACATTAACATTATTTTTCACTCAATTGATTCACGAAAGTGTGACACACCTTATTTCAATATTTGCCAACGTACATTTTGTGACATCTGATAGTTTTGATTCAACTGATAAGATATAAATTAAAAAATGGGAAGTAATTTGACCTTCGAACGACCGTTACATTCGCCAGATAATCTTCCGGAAATCTGTTTGACATAATAATTTTTAAGTGTACGTTCAAATTGTATATATTTAATAAATTTATTGTCATGCATTATTCGTTTCGTGTAGATAGAAAGTCAGACTGCTTTTACGTTAAAAGTTGGCGCGGTTATGGGAAATTTGGTTTGGAGAGCCTCCTGTGAGCCTGAAGTAATAAGTCAATGGTTTACAAAAGAATCGGTGAGCGTTTGGAGCTTGATTAAATTTTAAATGATAATAAAATAATTCATTGAAGGTTTTTTTTTTTAACGACTATAATAATACGCGTTTTTTCTTTGATACTCAGTATAAAAAAACAGTGGAAGAGTTTATTTCGATCGCTGATAGAATAATCGAGACTTTTTTGAAAATGTACGAAGAGGGGCTTCCACCGTACAGCACCGACGAATATCAATTTGTAAGGGGACTTTTGGGCACGGTTGTAAACATGGCTACGATTTGTGAAGGGAGAGAATTTTTAATCGTCAATAAGGACGGCAAGAGTCTTTTAAGAAACGTTGTTTTTTTTTTACCCAGAATCCCTATGCCATTGGGGGTTTATTTAAAAAGGTGAGTGAAAATAAAATCCCAAGGCAAAACGATGGAGCGTTGAAAAATAGATTTTATTCTGGAAATCTCAATAAATTATGGAATCAATCTTGCAACTCATCAAATTTTCTACGAAAAACTCCCCAGTGATACTTTTTTTTATCTTCAATGGTTAATTCCAAATAATTTTAAGTGATTTTTCAATCGACTCTAAGGACTTAACTATCGAAGATATAAAAGTGTCGCCGGGGACTTTTTTGTAGGAAATTGAACGCTCTAAAAAATTGGTTTTATGCACTTTTGCTCTATTACCAACCGTTCTGGCGATATGCGCGGTAAAAGAGATCCTGTCGTCCAACTTTTAATTAAAAACTCGTCAGAGTGGAACTTGATAAAAAAAAATGTAACTAGATTTTTTGTTTCGGTGTTTAGTTTTGAACTTGGGTTGCGGAATGTGAATAAAACTTGGTTTAATTTCTGAACTCCAAAGACCTTCGTTTTGCAGGTTATTAATGGTGATTCTATGGAACATGTCCGTCAATAAGCTCGTACTGAGTTACTTCTTCGACTTGCAAATCGGGAAAGTCGTTGCTCATTGTATCGATGATTCGAATCCTGAAATATTGAAGCTTTTGGGTTTCGAACTTTTAGTATCGATAACGTACAATCTAACAGACTCAAGGCTTTTCTACGACATATTGAAGTACGTTTCGATCGAAAATATCCGTAGAATAGCTGGCACGAGACAAGACAAAATGGGAACTTTGGCACAAAGGTTTTTGGATCATTTACCGAGCAACGAAAGTGTCACATTAAACCCAAATAATCGAGCATAATTTATTCTTTGTCCTTTACTTATTAATTTCAGATTCTTTGTACAATTGCAATGATGTTACGAACAATAAAATAAAAATTTACTGAATGATACTTTTGTATATATTTTGCTTTAGATCTTCGCGTCCAAAGGAGACTCTCGCTTACCGGATCGATAATGGAGAGTCTCTTGAAAGTGAGCCTTTTACGATCATAACTATATATGTACTGTGAATAAATAAATATCCAAATAGATTGATGCAAACGGTATTTTTCGAGAAACAGAAACTTTACAGCAGGCAAGTGAATTGAACTTGCAATAAAATAATATAAATATTTATATTTTCGATATATGTGGTGCGGAATCCACGTAAAAATGTAGGTCCAGGTGGTAATATGGAATTGTGGAAAAAGTGTGGGAAAGAAGAGAGGTGTAAGAGGAAAAGTATGAGTAAGAGAGTACCACCCATGTAAAAACCCGATAAGGGTATGCATGTAAAATTCCATATCTATCTATCTATCTATCTATCTATCTATTTTCGATATAAAATTGCGTATATACCGAGAAAACAAAACTTCAATAAAAACGGAAGTTAGACTATAGCAAAATCTAGGTCTTGACTTCATTTCAACAGTGCACAAAATTTCATTGGTTAATACTTCGCGAAGGAGGTTATACGGATCAAGAAACGATATTGCGGTCACTTTTTATTGGTAAAAATCTATAAATAAGAATAACCTATAGAACTTCTATAGTTCAAACTCCTCGATTCATTGTTATTTTATTATTTTTCCATTATTTTGTATAAATTGACTTAATCTACTCTGGAAATCCAAATTACGTGACTGCGAAGAGCCACGTAATTCAAAGTTCGTCGGAATAAAGCTTGTCGAGTGTTTCGAGGCATGTTAATCGAGCAACATTGTGTGTTAAATGTTGTTTCAAACGTCAAGTTGTAGTTTCCAGGCACTGAACGACCAGATGTGGTTTAAATGGGTGCTAAGTACAGTCAAAACTTTTCGTTTTCCTTTACAAGTTACATGTATCGACATGATGTGCATTTTAGGACGAAAACCGAAAGGATATAACTCATGGAAACTTTCGAGATTTAGTGGGTTTTAGAAAACTTCGGAAAATGGATTGCTCGGCTAATTCTAATGTTTGGTTTGAACCGTTGTACAAAATATGTTGAGGGTGCTGAATAAGCATCTGTGAAAATTCGATGAAATAAATAAGCATTTACGGTGTGTAAAAAAAAAGTCTAAGCGACCTCTACAGTGATGACAATTGCCTCGTTATTTCCTGGATTCATATAAATTCACGAGAAATAGTCGTGGACATGGCAGGCGCATAGACCGCGCCGCAGCGAGCGAGTGACGAGTGTGCCAGGGAGGAAAGGAGGGATATCGCGCCTGGGCGATAGCTACTACGGTAGAGGGGCGGTTGCGAGTTCGGCGGCTCTCCGTGCAACAACGGGAAAGCTCGCCAGGAAGGCAGAGGAAGGAATAGAAGGAGTCGGCCGGCGTCGGTTTATTGATCCCGGGGCGCTGCGGCGCTACCCACCCGCGGGATCAGCTGCGAATTTGCCGATTTATCCGAAATAAAATAAGTGAAAAAAAAAGGTTCATTTATTGGAGGAACAAGAATATAAAATCTGTTCAGTTTGAATGCTTGTCTCGTGGGTGATAAATCAAAAGTAAAATATTGTTCTATGCGAGCTAAAGCGCCGATTGGCAAAGACGAAGAGCTGACGTATAACAATTGACGCAGAGGTCAGTTGTGTCCGTTCATCGAAAAATATATACTCTCTGCTGGCACTCAAACGTATTAACGCACTAAAGTCCTATTGTGCAAGAGTTATTAAATCTTTAAACGACCGATTAACTTGAATGTGGACCAGCAGAGATCGAAATAATAATATTTCGAAGACATCGAGTTCTTCGATGCAATTTGCTGGATCGATTTTAGGCCAACGTGGTTATTCTGTGGACAGGATTTTCAAGCGATTTTATAACACAGCCAGCTAATCGTGACAGTGTAATAAATAAAGAATAAAGAATAAAAGAAGAAACAGTGTCGAAGAAAATAACGTGTGTGGCAGGGCGAAACATATAGTGAACAAAATGTAACGAATCGTGATTTCTGATGTTCCCCAGATTCCTATTCTGCTGTAATTATTATTCCCGTCTTGTAATAATCACAGTCAATAAATATTTCGATAAAGAAAGCACAAGGACAAGTTCTGATAGAAGTGGTGATTGAAAAATCGGCGCTTGGACTCTGATAAAGAGAACGAATAGTCTCCTGGCAAAAGTTCCCGCGGATTTAGTGGCTTTACGGGAGTCTCCTCTTTAGAAAAGTCTCGAGCGGGGTAGTGCGCAAGAGAGAGAGAGAGAGAGAAGTAAATCGTCGCTAGACTGGCACATGAAACAGCTGAGCCTCCCAAGTTCGCAGGGTGGTTAGTTAACTATTAGCTCGAGGCTGTGGGAGATCTTTTAAGGAAAATTGAGGGAAAAAAGCCGCCAAGTTTCACACACAAAATACGAACCGTCGTGTAATTATAAGTTTCGGTTGGAAAATCATCGGGAATTCGGTGAAACATTTGTGCTTAAGAGATCAGTGATTATCTGTCATTAAAAAACGACTTGTGACAGTTGTACAGTTTTCAATGAAACACGATGATTATTCAAGTGAATTCCGGAGGCCTGTTGGTTGAACGTTAACGATTAACGAAGCTAGGAAAGAAGGAGAAGGGAGAACGAAAAATATCAAGTGTCATCTTGCCATACGAAGATCACTCGCAAGAACGTGACGTTAATTGAAGACGAAATTCGTGAGCGCCCTGTGGCGCTGAAATGGGCCCCACCAGCAGTCGTGAAGGCCAATTCGAAGAACCGATTGGCGAAGATGACGGCCTACATATTAATCCTCATCCTATCGCATCACCTAATGTTGTAAGTTTAACATCAAATACACTAAACGTTACTCAACAATTGTTTGGATTCTAAGTTATCAGCTTACTGGAATTTTAATATTGTCAATCCAACGTTGCAAGTGTGACAACAAGTGTGACAATAAATTCGATAAATTTAATGTCACAGACATCAAAGAAATCAAAAAGCACACCTCTTGATGTATAATTAAACAATAAATTAATATCGAAAGAAGATTTATTAGTTTAATCAATAATTTATTATGTATTTAATGGTTTTTTCAATTTTTCGACGTTTTTTCTTATTATAGGAAAGTATAATATTAATAATATTAGAATAATCTTTTATCACGGTAGCAACAGCGTTAATGATCCATGAGCCACGTGAGCTTTGATAGGATGCTCACCGTTCTAATCCATTATGATCAAGATCGCTTGCATGTCAATATAAAATTGTTACTTCCCCATTAGCTTCAACTCGAGGGAATTTTCGTAGAATTTAAGAGACTGTTGCAAGAGTAGTTACGTAAATTGTCATTACCAAACGCTTTAGGTGCAATCGATAAATTGTAGAAAGCCAATGTAGACAGCATTTCGTAATTTCTATATGAATCACGCCTCTGTATATCGAAGGCAAAAGTTATCACTGAGGAATCTCTCTTGTGTCCCGGAGGCAAAACGTCATCATTTGATTTTAAGCTGCAAACCCACACCTAATCGATCATTGCATACTTCTGTTTTCATTTTTATCAATATTTGAAAGTAAAAATTTAGGAAACGATAACGAACACGAAACGCGTTGAAGGAAAAATGAATTGATTATTTATAGCCATTCCTTCACAACTGTTCATACATTTTTTACCAAAAAATATATAACAGAGTAGATCGGAGAATTCTGAAGAAAAAAGTCTTTTGCAATTTTCTTCTCCGAAGCATCGTTCACGAGATATAAAATAATTAACAGCAGCCAATCCGATGCGTTGAAACGACGAAGGACGCGAAGTGGGGGCAGCGCGCTCCTGCCTTTCAACCACAGCTGATAGGTTTGAACGTTATCGCTGCACGTCTGCCACTCCCACTTTTATCAGCGCGCACCGGATTGGCAGAAAGCAATGAGTTTCTATGGAATCAACGGTTCATTGGAGAGGAAAATGAATGATAACGTTTTTCTTAAAAATTTAGCGATCTTGCTAGGTTATCGAATTTAGAAACGTTGTATGAAAGTCCAAATATTCCAATTTGCACCATTTATTTAGTTTCATTTTTGTCGATCTAATGGCATACTTTTTAAAAATCATTCCAAATATTCTCGACCTCGCTCTCCAAGATCTTTTTTTTCGAAATATGTCCTACTTTTTGACAAATCGTTTGACAAATCGTTCCTCGCGTCAACAATGACGCTTGGATTACTGAAAAGTTCGAAGTGGAATTAATTTTTCCGGGTCTTTTGTTCGACTTATCCTTGAAACTTCTAAAACGTCTCGAAACTCAATTTTCCTACAACTTGCAAGACTTTTGTTCTCGACCACTTGCCCGCTGTAATCCTCGAATCCTTTGCATCGTTAAATATTGTACACAAGAGACACAAATTCAACGAATCTTTCTTGTTCACATGGAAATTCCGGAAAGATATTTTATCTCAAGGCTGCTGCTGTAGTTTTAAAGGGAAAAGTCAGCACATACTTGAATATCGCCTTTTAGTGACGTCACAATTTTTTCAAATCGCTCCCGCGCAGGAAGTAAAAAAATCTGAGTACAGGGGACGATTTTCGGACTATTATTATTATTTTTACATCTTTTAGGGGATTTGTGATCTTTGGACACAAAGGGGCACACCATTTTGTCATTACAATCCATCCCTTTGTCCATCTTTTTACTTTTCGATGACAGTGGTCGGTGGATGAACTTATGGTCACAGAAAAAAAACGACGATGTAACAAATACTTCGTTTCTTGTGAGCGTGTATTCACGAAACGTTTGGAAAACCTTTTTTTTTTTTTACGTTTGTACACATAAGCACGAAAAGGCGTAATGCGGGGAATCCCCGACGTTTTTATGGATTTATCGAACAGAGAAACGAGTGCGTTCATGCAAACATTCACGTGTATATATTTATATATAACATAACGGTGTATGTGTAACTACGTAATATGTACGATAATAGAAATGAATGCGGAGCACTTTTACCCACGACGTTGAGCGCGTGCTGTGCCATAATTTTCGTCCTTCTTTTTCTCTATAGTTATAAGCCACGAGTCCGTACTGAATGCTTCTCCTCATCGACATTTCACAAAAAGAATATAACCGGGAAAATGTGCACGTAACCCTCGACTTTTTAAGATTTCTTTTTTTTTTTCACTTTTTTCCCCCTCATTGGTCGTTGCACGAATTTCCCTTCGACGTTATCGAACGTACGGACGGACGGTTCACACTGCACGATATCCTTTTTGCAGTCTACATACCACTTTACTCGTTTTTTTCTAATGCAACTTGCAATACTCGTTGTTTTCTGTTTGCATGAAAATTTTTCCAGTAAATCTCAATCAATAGAGACCGGGAGAAATATATTTCGAAAAATTCTTCATGTATTGGCTTCTTTGTTCTTTATTTGTACTCGTTTTTATAAATTTATGGAAATTTCATAATTTTTTTATTTATTTATACATGGAAAAGTACAAATTTATCGAGACAAACGGATTTGAAAGCATCTGAATATTAGGGTTCGTTCGAACAGAGAATGCAAAGATAATGAGACACTCAATTGTCTCGTGAAATAACGTTCATAATCGTTCTTTTATTCGATTTTTTTTTCTCCATAGAATGGAATTTTTTCAAACGTTTCCAATAATAGTTCACACAATTATCACCAATCGACTACACACCTCGAGCTTTTATCTTAACCGATCACTCTGAAAGTTTTCCGAGACAGAGAGGATTAAGTGTTTGTGCAAAAATCATTAATTTAATGTCTGTTTTTCTAACGGTTCATTGCCCGCAATCCACGTGTCACTAAAGTCATTGTTTAGCCTTATTTCATTGTTTATATCCTGTGACGAACTTATAACCTTTATTGACATTCAACCTTAAGTTATGAAACAATTATGGTGCATGGATATTTTTATTTTTACTGGATCAATAAAAATTAATATTTTATTCACTTGCACGAGAAAATTTATATTTTTGTCGTTAATAATTAAACGAATGCTTTCGAATCAATTATTTCAGCCATTCTAATAAAACCTTTGACGAAAAAAAAAAGTTTCTAATTGAAAAACATCGAGATATTATCAAGAAACATCAATTATTAATGAACAGCCCGCAAGTACTCGGTAGAAAAATCTCCCGACCTTGAAATCTTTGTCCACCTTCAATGACCTTCTGTATCGCAGTTTTCTTTATTGATCTCAAGCTTTTTCGACAAAATTAATACAGTCGGGTATGATGGGGGGATGAGGACGACACTGGCGTTGCCAGGTTTTTATGTTTTCGATCCAAATAAGAAAAAAGTGAGTTTACACTTCTTATCGAGATTGGAATAATGCTATGTCAATGACAATAGGATGGAGAGTGAATGAGTAAACAAAGATGAAATGATTTTTTGTTTATCGTTAATCGAATGAGCTGAAAAATTACCGCAGAATTATAGCCTGAAAAATTTGTTTCTGAGAGTCCTTCGAAGGTCAATCAACGTGCGTATGATTTTTCGTGAGTTAATGAGGTTTTTAAAGTCGATTTAAATGCTAGAAGAAAAGAGACACTGTAGAGATGTAATCTCGTCCTACTTTGGGCGAGGTTCGTGCCCTATTCATGTTTCATTTCGATTTGATAAATTCTGCATTTCGAGTGTATTGACGAGAGCAAAATTAGCACAACAAAATCAGGTCTTATCTGTATACTTCAAAATAATCAATTTAAAGCGTAACTCCGCATTCATACAAATTACAACCTGAATCAAAAGTTATCTTAACACCTAGTCACATGACATTTCAATTACGAAACGTTTGGAACGTCGATTTTTTTTTATTTCGAAATAAAATAATCAGATAAAGTATTACCTCATGAAGATCGTGTAGTTAGAAAAATGTAGACTTTGTTTTTTAATATATTTTGACAGATATCGATCGATCGAAACGTTACCCTAAAACTATTAAATCGATGCTTTGGTTTCTAGTATCAATACGACCATTTATGAAGCTGCTATGTTGCTACAAAATGAATAAAAAAATGACACTCAATACCATAAAGTATGAAATTCTTATTGAAAATATTCCCTGAATTGACACTTTTCACAAGCGCGAAGAGACGTTGGGAACATGTATTAAAAATGGTACGACGTTAACCAAATTTTTACAGATTATTTGTCCCGAGATTGTCCCGAGGCTGATAAAAAAGAAAAAAAAAGTTACACTGAAATTCCATGAAAAAAAAACCAATTTTTTAGAAATTTTCATATTTATAGTTCAGATGCAAAGAAATCAATTCACTATAAAGTATTAGCCACTCGATCATTTTAAAGAGTGAATAAATAAAGTTTGATTAATGTAATGTAAGTATTCGAGTTGGTGACTAAATTTTTTTCGAATATTTATGAAAATAAAAATGTTGGTATAGACAGCTGAATTCTCAGAAGTTACAACGAGACCATAAAATCATCGAACGTGTATTTACCGAAACGTTGGAACGTCAGTAGAAATCCTGTTTTTCCATTGTGGACATGAATAGTCCGAGTGTGTGATTTGCAGTAGAGTCAGAGGGTTTTCTGTGATATGAAGCTTGTTTGATCCATAAATCTACACTGGAGGATATCGAAGAGTTTAATATCATAATCTAGTATCACGAACTGACGAAGAAATACCGGGGGTGAACGAGACTAGAACTTTGCACCGTTGTTTGCTTTGTTAAGTTGAAACGAGTGAAAGAAGAAAGAGAGAGAGAGAGAGAAAGACAGAGAAAGTGGAGACATTTATACAAGCACGAGGCTTGTAGTCCTAACGCCAGCGAGGCATGAGTAATGTGTTGGAGTCCGTGCGCGTCCCGGTGTGAGCCCCGCGAGAGCGCGCTTTTTATTAGTAATGCGATCGTGATGGGACAGAGGGCCAGTAAAACACAGAAATACGATGGCAATACACAAAGTATAACGTTTGTACACAAATGTGTATATACACGTTAATATGCACACATATCGGTAAACATATATAAATATAGAGAGACGACAACAAAGAAAGAAGAAGGAGGGATGGGAGTTTGAAACAGTAGGGGAATATCGCGGATGCTCGTAGGCTTTGCGATCATCAACATCATCATCATACCGATCTGAAGAGAATACGAGAGTGGGGCAGTTGTCAGATGGGAATAGTATCTCGGTTGTGTGTTGTGTGTTGCTTTTGTATTACACTGCACGTCCGTTTGTCCGTGATAAGTGACTCGAGAGCTTGGTCGCATTTTAATAACGCGCTCGTTACACGGAATAACTCTTGAGCGACTTTTCGAGTCTCTCTCCTTCTCGGTTTCTCTTTCTTTTTGTCTCACTTTCATATCTCTCCTCTATCACGCTCGTTGTATCTATAATCTCATAATCCATATCTATCGATCTATATAGCTTTGGTAGCGCCGGTCCTCGGGTGGTGCTACGTTTAAGTTCGTCTTACACTCTCTCTCTGCCCTCTTTACTTCGCGGAGGGTGTACGGTTTTGTGCGCCAACTTTTTTTTCTCCTCATCGTTGTCGTCGTCTTCGCCAATCGATCGATCGATCGATCTCTCGATCGTTCCTTGTTAAGCTTTAACCGGCTATTCCCCTGCTCCTAATAACATCGGTAACCCACCATGTCACCTAAGAGCAAGGTACGTAACAGACAAGTTCGTGTTTTATCGTTTTTCGGATTCTTTTTTTTTTTTTTTTTTCGTTTATGTGCCATTTAATCGCACTCGGACTGCTGACTAATTAAATGCTCACGGAAACCGCGACGCCCACTACTTGATCACAGCTGATTTCTCGTTTCATATCCCTTCACTCGTGATGCATCCAAATGCAATACGTAAAATCGAAATTTTAACGAAATACTTCAGTTTTTTTCGTCCTCTCGCTATAAGTTCGATACAGTGCAGCATTTTTATTTATTTTTCTGTTGAGGATTTTTGGGATGTGTATTTTAAATGCTACGAAGTTTATGACATTTTTAACGATTAAATGTACAATTGTCACGAGGCTGGAACAAATAATCTTGTAAGCAATTAGGAAAAAAATTTACAAGGGCATTTAAATAGGTAAAAGTAATTAATAAAAATGGTAGCAATTTTTTGGAAATTTGTGTATCTGTAGATGAGATATAAAGACATCGATTCACTATAAAATATTAGATCCTTACTTCATTATTATCGAGTAAATAAATAAAAGTCGATAAAAATGATTTTAGAATTTGACGTAGTGACTGATTTTTTTAAAAATGGTTATGAAGACGAAATATGTTGGTATTCACAGTTGAATTCATTTGGATATGGGCAGCTGAATTTTTCGTGACAATAACAAAATATTTTATAAATAAAATAATACAAACTTTGTGGATATCGTAAAATATTTAGTTGCTCGTATTCAACTAAATAATCGACTTTTTTAACGACATTTATGCCCAATGTGAACGTTTTCGTTTTACGATGAATGACATTCAAAAAATCGATGTAATACTGCTTCGAATTTGACGTTCCCGAAATCATGTGAATTGTAGTGGACAAAAATTCAAATTTACACGAAGAGTGGAGATTAATTGTTTCATTGATTGATCCTACGTGTTGCTCGTGTGCATAAAAACTTCGGAATCGTTTCACAAAAAATGGTGTGATAATTGAATAATTATTCGAAACATCCCTTTTCGAGTTGTTTCCACAAATAATTTTGTTCACCGATAAAAACAAGGTTTAGAAATCCGTGAATTATTGAATACTCGTCAAATTATTGAAAACTAAACAACGCGATACATAAACTTTAAAATATTCAGCCATTTGTACGTGCCATTACCATCCGTGTCGTCAAAAAAAAATGAGGAACCGAAGAGTTACAATTCGCACCTTTTCTGGTATTCTTGACTCGTGTTTAACCTTCGAAAGTGTAAAATTTTGTAGTTATCTTACTTTCGGAGATACGGGGTGTCGTCATAACGTGAATTTATCATTTATGGATAATATTCCACTGGACACATAAATTATATATCAGGTTAGGTCTTTGTGAACGAATTTTTACGAAACAGTCACATAAATTTGAGAACAATAAAAATTAGGTCTTTTTTTCAATACTCTCCATCTTCGATGTGATTTCAAACCAGTCGAAAATAGCTGTGAAGTCGAGCAAGTCAAAATTTGTCTATGGGTGGGGATAAAAGTTCGTCCTGCCGCGGATCGAAACATCGAGGTTTTTTTTGAGGTTAAAAAAAACGAAAGTTCCTTCTTCGCCAAGCGAAAACGAGGGAAATATTCAAAACAATTTAATTTATTTACAAACTACACGAATACTAACCTTTGAAGTTATATTTTTATTTATAATCAAAAGTTTTCAACGTATTTAACAATGAAAAGTATACGAAATACTTGATATAATTATTATCGTAAAATTTGAAACAAATTTGTCATTTATTTGTCGCATGACTGTTTGAGAATCTCTGTGTATTTTTTATTTCGTCCGAAAATACAAGGCGGACTATTTTCTTTCACACGAAGTACAACGACTGTTAAACGATCTCGTTAATTAAGAGAGCCTGAGACTGGCAGCATGCGCGGTAGCATCGACGTTCATCTTGTCCACATGTTTTTCATTCTGCTGGACACATCGTTATTCATTATACATAGAGACACAAATATTTTTCATCATCATCATCAAACATTCGAGGGTGTGGAAGGTGGCGAGTGTTTTCGACATTTTCATTATTGATATTTTTACAAAATTAATAATAACGATGATATTAAATAAAAAATAAGAAAATTTAGGTATTAAAGTTTAATGAGAAATTAAATTGATTTAAAAACGAAAAAAATTTGTGGAACGGAGATTTTTTCTTCCATCTTTTTCGACTTAAATTTTAAGCTGCGATTACTATCTCGATTCTTCGACAATCTGAGGTCTAATTATTTCGAGAAAAACGACGTTTCGAGCCACGATTTCTCATCTATAGTCTTGCTGAGATTTTTTTTTTATTCTTTTCGTTATTTTTCTTTTTTCCTTAATATTAACCAAAGAAGATCAAGATTTGTTTCTCGTGCTTCGGAACTTTGAGCAGCAAGCTTATCTTCTTGAGTGTTTGTCGTGCCGTTATCACTCGTTATATCGCTGTCGAATGTGCTTTAGCTCCGTACAATAAAATAGGTGTACAACCATATCTTCGATAATTCAAAAAATACAGGCAATTCCTCATTATAAAGATTTTTCGTTACACCGAGTTGGGAAAACAAAAAAATTATAAAAAAATCGCCAATGAAATCGTCCCCTCGATTTCTTATCATTTTTATCCGTTTCGGAATTTTTCGTCGTCACTTTTTTACAATTGTCACTTTCTGATATGACGTTCACTAAATGTGATCGAATGAAACATTCGATTGATCTACAAAAAATACGTCAAGTTTGGAAATTCCGTCAACCCGTTTTTTCGTCATTTTTTTCAGAGATTTTTTTTCAATTTTGTTTTCTCAATTGCACATGACTACGAAGTTATTGAAAACGTAAATTTTTTCGATCGAAATTTGATTGAAAAACGTCACAAGTCGTTTCGATGTTTTCGAATCAGAATAATCTGTCAAATAAAATACCAAAAGACATAAAAGTATCGAATTTTTGTGGCTCCACACAAAAATGGCTGCAGTATTTTTTATGGTCCACCATTTTTTTCAGTTTTAAGAAAACTTTGATTCACAAAAACAACTGTTTCTCTCAAACTCGTGGAGGTTCGCAGTCAATACTTCATTTGTCTCACTTGGCGCTTCGTTCCGGTCATTTGATTCTCATTTAAGTACAATCATCAAGAATATACATACAATTGGTACAGTCACTATCTCTGTTTATTGTTTCGCTAATAAGACAGTTTCGTATCTCATCTCTCACGTCATAATATTTTTGTTCGCATGAGACTTTTTGAGACATAATTTTTTTTTCTTTTTTTTTTAATGTAAATGTGAGTCATTGAAATACTGCAATAGTGTAAATCTTGAAGTTCGTAACAACTTAGTAATTCAATGGACAGAAATGTAGGATAAAAATTGTTCAAACGAATTTTTTGTATTTCTTTTGACTTCAAAAATCAAAAAGGGTTACGATCCAAATAAATAAACAGAAAGTTAAATTCAACGTTTTATAATAACTTGAATAATTGTTTGATTAATTTTTTTTTTTTAATTACAAATTTATGACTTTTGAAAATTTGTGAAAAATTAAAAAAATAAAATAATTGATTATTTTTATCACACCGAATCCACTTAATTGAAGAAAAAAAAAACGTCATTTTCGTTTGATCTTCCACCGATCTTCGTAATCGTTGAGTAGTTCGCAGCTCGTTTCTGTCACAACGATAATGACGAGACGACGCGATCATTTGTGCTTACGCCATTCTCTTCAATAAAACGTTGCTCCACGAATTTTTGCACTCGAGATGAGAAGCAGATGGTGTTTTGATGCATTGTCCTCGCCGATCTTATGGATCTAATTGTCGGGTGCTCGTTATCTAATTAATTCGTGTAAGCCTATCGTCTCGTAGTTATTGGTGTGTGTATATATATATATATATTCGTAACATCCACGAGAGAGATTTCAGGTCAACTGGTTGGATTCGTGACCCTTGTAATTATTTTCAACTTTTTTTCTCATTCTCCAACATAGATTCTAGGGCAATTGGCAAAATAGAAAAAAAAATAAACAATTTATCGATTAACATATTTCGATAAAGTTTTCTTTATGAATTCCTAACGTTGGTGAAAGCGAAATATTTTTATCGTCAATTTTTACACGTGGATGGATCGAAAAAAATTGACAAATCCTTTAAATGTTTTATTTGAAAATTCATAACGACGAAATTTTAACATTCATGCAATGATTTCACTTTAAAAAAGAAATTTATTATAATATTATGTAAATTCATTGTCAGATAAAAATAAACTTGTAAAATAAAAAATAACCTTAAAACAGACTATCCGGAAATATGTTTCGCACGGTATTTAAATTAGTGAAAAAAAAAAGTTATAACTACGCGATCATGGAAACTATTATTAGCATATTTCCGTAGAATTGCACACGCACTAACTCGTCGATCGTCATAGAGCTTTCGCTACGGCGTAATTAAGTAAATTAGTGTGTGGTGTAGCGTACAGTTGCTCGAGAAACGTCTCTCGTATCATCAAAACAAGCAGTAGCCGGAGGCGAACGAGCTTTGAAAATTTTCATATTTACCTCCGAATCTTTTTGTGGCGCGTAAACAAACATTTTTATTTTTCCTAGTAAATTCTCGTTAGTAAGGAAAGGAGAAAAAGCGACTGTTTTTTTTTCCGGGTTAAACGTAATTAATGGATCAATGATAGTCGGTGGTTTTTTCGAAAACATTAAAAATATAAAAATATACCTAAACAAACAATTGATAAAAAAAAAATACACGAGACCCGGCCTTAATTCGCAGAGGATTTAAAACCTTCCGAGAAATCGCCGATAATTCATTGTTCAATGTTCGTGTGTTTCGTAGAAGAGAAAGAAAGAGATGTAAAGAGGATGGTTCGATTTTCTATCTCGTAAAATCCGCACTCGATTGCGTATTGTATTATGACGAGCTATCTTAACTGGGTCAGGACTAATCGTCGAAAAAAGTAGACGATATGTTTGTACGGCGAAACAAGAGGGTATAGAAATGTCTGATAGAGAAAGCAAGCGTGAGTAATTCTCTCGATTTGATAATCAAAGTTGAAAATACCGTGAATAATGAGCATAGAAACAAACAACTACATACGACGATAATATGTACATTAAATATAATATACAGGACGCCTCAAAACAAGTTTGTGAAAATGTAGAGTTAAGTTTTTTAGGTTAGGACTGCCCTTAGGCTTTGCGGCATACATTATTTTTTAGATTACGATTTTTTATATTATTCGACGATTCCGCGTACACTGAACTCTGTTTTGAGATCGATTGAACGATTTCGCAAATAAATAAAAATCTTTCCAAGTGGACGAAGCCTGCGGGAACTTATATAAAAACGTAGTTGGGAAAGAGGAACGAGGGGCGTGACGCGAAGATTCTAAACTTGAACGCATTGGGAGGAGCCATGGGCACGGGACCTGTGAGCAATTCCGCTGTAAAGTCTCATGCAGATCATAAATCGACGTATGACCTACGCGAATTATTACCATTAACTGATTAAACGTGCCCTTTCGTTCCGAGCAATTAATTTTAATTCTACTCGATTTAACAAACAAATAATCCGTGCGTGATCTTATCGAGTTCTAGTGTCGCGCCGAAAAGCATATCAACGCGACAAAAAAAAACCCGCTTCAAATCAAAATCCCTCCAAATGAAGTGTCGGCTGGTAAAATGATGTGTTCAATTTCGTGAACAAGCTTGTGTTTGAGAAAATATAAGATTTACGTAATAATTGTTGTTTCTTACGCCGTATAATTTTGGAAGATACGGAATAACACACTATTTTATTTTGTAATCATTAAACGTATGAATAAATACCGTAGTGACCTCTTGAACAAGTTACCGTCAGTCGGTAAGAAAATCTTACGGAATTTTGCTTGCTTGATAATTAATCGACAACTAGACAAGTTTTTTTTTTTTTAAGGTGTTTCAAAGAGTAAACAATCAGCTAAGGTTGTGACCAGAAGCGTATTTTTTTATAGAATCCAAATATCATAGCGATGAATATATGTTTGACGTATGAACGGCTGTGCTATTATTTCGATAAATCGCCGCGAGGAGCGTTGGCCTTACACAGAGAGTTGCGCGCACGCGACGCCTAAAGAAAAACGCTAACAATAAAACAGACGCCGAGAGGCCGCCAAGACAATTCGGCCAATCATTCAAATTGGGGAGAATTAATCCTCGCGTTACCCACAAAGAAGTTATTTATATGCTCCCCGCGTTTTCTTTATTGTTGTTTTCAATTCCAGCTGGTAATTAGTTGTATCAAAAGAGTTCAGAGAATTTCCAAGTCGCATTTCGTTATTTTAGACCCTTCGAAAAACCCTTCGAACCAAATGTAAACAAGTTGTTTTTTAGTATCTCTCGCTTAACTCTGAATGCTCGTAATAATTCATATCTCTGTCTGACGCATGAAAACTTGTCAATTCAGAATCTTTGTTCTCTTCTCGGCGAATGTCTCGGTCTTTCTACCGCTTTATGGCATACGAACGGAGGAAAAAAATTTCGAGGTTAATGCCGCGGGCTCTGGTCATGGGAAAACAAAGATAACGGATGACTAATGCAAGATGTTCGCCGGGAGAAATCGAACGTGATAAAATTACGGCCGTAACGATTTTTAATTTATATAACTTACTATTGATTTTCGATTTTTTTTTACCTCTCGAAAGTCATTTATCCGAGGAAAATTCGCGTTAGATAACTAAAAATTCATTTTTTTTTCACTAAAATTCCTGGTAGGATTTAAATGTAACTAACTCTCGATGCCAAAAGTACTAGAATTGAACTATTAATTATCACAGTCCCTAGATTTCAACGAAGTAAGGTTAGGTTTTGGTGACGAATAATAAACTTTTTCAAACTCATTTTTGATGATCGCCGAAAAATAATGAAACGTTTTATTTGATTAAATAAATGGAAAGGTGCGAATAAAAAATCAATTAAAACTAAAAAAAGTCAAATAGTGCAAAGAAAAAATCGTTTGACTGGTAAGTGCAACAGTCTCATAACATACAATATTTCCAATCGGTGATAATTGGCGATAAGATAAATAGGTCGCTTGCGAAAAGTAGAAAGATGTAAATTCAAACCTAACAATGAGTTGGAAATTAAAGTATCTTAAAAATTGGTGAGTTCTACGAGTTTTTTTTTTTTACGACCGGGTGTTAAAAAGAGAAAACTTTCTAAAAATGGAGTATTTTTTCACAATAAATCGTAGGTCATAAAAAAGTCAATTTTGAGTATTTTCATGAAAGTTATGACCTGTTAATGGTTTAGGTTATGTCAATAAATTTCAGAGCGCGTTCGTACTTGTTAGTTTCTTAAAGCAATACAAGAGCGCACTTGAATCAATATATCTGTCAAATGTCCGTTGCGGGGCAAGGAATAGCACAAATTTCTAGAATCAAGTTATTAGTTGAAGAAAACGTTTGGTAGATTCATTAAAAAGTAAATTAATCGAGAACGTTGCGATGTATCGGTGAGAATAGTGGATAAGAGTGTAAGAAAATTACGTGGAGATGGTTGAGATCGGCACGCAAGTCAAGTAACCGAAGAAAGAAAGAGAGGGAAAAACGTGCGCGCGCTTAGCGATGTTTATTGCCACCCGCGTAACTGTAGTGAGTACAAGAGCGGAGCGAAACGCGTGCGTATGCTTTTCACCGTTGACGCCGTTGACTCTCTCGGCAGGGAGGCTTGCCTTGATATCATGGGAGCGGTGGATACAAAAAAAAAAAAGAAAGAAAAAAACATGAGCAGCTCCGCAGAGTGATGAATCATCGGAGCTCGATGTTTCCAGTCTGTTGATATTGGCTCGAGTTAGATTTCTTTCCATTTCTCTCACGCTCTCTCATTTCAGTCACTACGTGTATTTTTCCTTTGAGCCTCACTTTGTAGATGAAATATATTTCGCCCGATCGAATAGCGATATTTCTTAGTTCACGGGTACATCATCGTAACGCAGCTCGTTGTAGGAAAACGCATCGCAGAACGGGAGTAAAGTATAAATAAACCCGTCCGTGGCCAGCTTAACACACACACACATACACGCACGAGTTTCCCTCTCTCTTTTCTCATACGGGCGATGTATACCAATGACAGGTCGAGAGCGGTGAAAAACTCACAAACTTTTCATTTACCTCTTATGCTCTCTTCTCCCGCACGTTGAAAGGCGCGGGCTATTCCCGAGTGTTTGCGCGAACACAACATTTTTCTTCCCGCTCGCGCGCGCCCTCGTCCATATTCAGGATCATTGAGGAAGGCAAAGAGAAAGAGAGAATATAGAAAGAAAAAAAAGACGAAAAAAAAACAACAACGCGTAGAAAATATGTATATAGTAGCGAGTGTCCGTGTGCGCAGATTACAACGAGTATAAGCTCAACGGTGCGGTGCGAGAGCGCGCGGCCGAGCGGGCCGAGTCGGGCGACCAGTCAGTCAGCAAGCAGAGCCAGAACTCACGCGCACGAAGAAGGCGCGCGTATCTCCAAGGTTTTCTGAGATTCGCGTAAACACGATATATAAGAATAAATATTAAACACAAAGCGGAGAAACGACAAAGAAAGAAAGAACAAAAAAGAAACATTAAAGAAAACAACGCAAACAAAAGAAAATATAAAGCGAGGACACTCGTGCTTCGTTTACGGGGATACAAGTCACGGCGTGTCAAAATATACGATAAACACTGTATACTATAAGGCCCCGCGCTGCATTCGCGAAGCGTGTTTTTTTTAACTTGTTTATTTCAACGTTATAACAGGAGTTTTCTCCCACCAGCGGCGCTCGCGCGCGTCTGTCATCCCCACTTCGTACCCTCCCCACCCTTACTAGCCATTTTGTCTCCCCCTTCTGGGGTCGTGCACCCTCGGTTCTCTGTCGTATGACAAAAGGAACGTAAAGGGAAAAAAAGACCAGAAATCTCAGCCCAAAAGGGAAGGGGCCTTTTGCTCTCTCCGAGGTTATAGAGTTCCGTTTTCAAAGTTTCGTTTCGTTATTGTGACATGGCAGCCGACTATGACGAGCAGTGTTATGTTTTGTAGTTGAACTTTTTGAAAGTGCGTGAATCACGTTGCGCTACGAAGATCGTTTATTAGTTCTGTTTTCTTTTTTTTTTTCGTCCTCGTCGTCGCTGGTGGTGGTGTCGCCGTCGTCGTCGTCATTGTCGTCGTCGATGCTGATGCTGCTCGATGTCGTCGGTTTTAATAACGGACGAGCCAGCTATCACGAGGCAGTTTTCATGTAGCTCTCTATGATATACGCAAAGTATTTTAAACACACACACAACACACCCATTTTCTATATATATTTATATATATAGACAAAGGAGAAGAGAAAAATAAAGTATTGCACACTATAAATATAGATTTTCGTTTTTACGAGAGGGAAAACGAGCCCACGCGCGCGGGGGTGCTCGCGCGAGTGTCGCGCTCTTTCTCATCGTTTTTTTCTCACTCTCTCTCATTCTCTCTCTCTCTCTATCTCCCATTCTCACCCTTTCGTTTCATTGTGATCTCTCGTGACGCGAATTTTTCTATACAATATTACTTCTCTTTTTGTTTTGTTTTTAATTGAAATAATGTCGCGTGTGTCGTTAAACAAGTCGCAGTACAGCCAGTACGGCTCGCGACGAGTCAGGAAAATTAGCACGGTGCGTTTTGATTATTTGTTTTTGTTTTCCTCGTTCTTTTTTTTTTATTTTATTTTTTTATTGTGTATATCATATTATAATACGATTTTATTAAGTGTTTACGTTGTTTTTTTTTGTACGATGTGTTGCGTATTGTGTGCTTGTGTCAGCTTTACCTGTGTCCGAGCGGATTTACACTCATCAAAATGCTGCTAATTCGTAATTTATCGTAACAATCTCACGATATTCTGCTTTTCGTGAATATTCGTCGCAGGATGTAAAAGTGTTAAATAATGTTTAGGTCGTCGTAAAGTTTATACTTTTTACTGGTTTTTCTTCTTTTAAAACAATTTTTTTTTTCAATACAACACATTATTATTTTCTTCGGTAATAAAACGTGAGGTGTGGAATATGATGCGGAGACCACGTGATCAACCTTGACAATCGCGATTATTCGAACGCGTATACACTTCAGCGTATCCGCCGCGAAATCGCTCGTTTCTTTTACTTCAAAGAATTGTTATTTGTTAAGTTTTCTGATTTATGTCATGAATTTTTATGATTTCTGATAAAAGTCTCATCGTAAATAGCAGACTTTTATAAGAATTTTTTGAGAATCTTACTTCTGCTTGTAAATTTCGAATAAGTGACCATTGTGTTCAGTGGCAGATTTTTCTTTTCGGGCATCGTCGTGTATTTCATCGCTTATTACTGTGAAAAAAATCGTCGATATTTTTTTCAGTTTCGAATATTTTTTAATGGTTATCGTGAATTTTATTTCTGTCTGGATATTAAATAAGTGAGAATTTTATTTATTCGAGTTTTTCGTCATGTATCCTCGTGTTTTTAGAGCGTGTCTGCACGTGGATCGGTTAAGTTTCCACGAAAAAAATATAGGCGGGAATGCTCGTAAAATAAAAATATATTCTCGAGATAAAATTATTCCGAACGTTCCAATGGTGCAAGGTCGCTAAACAAAAGAAGTGAAAACTCGTAACGCGGGAATAAAACGCGGTTGGTGCAACGCGTCCCGGATTGCCATGTCTCGTAAAGGAACGCGATGCCTCATATTATTTGCTCGCGGCCATTATGGCCGCCAGAGGGCGATCAGCTGATCGCCGTCAACCTTCGCCCCTGTGGGGCAAGCCTTGGCACATGTACACTTATCCAACTACAACTACGTTTGAAAATTTGTTTCGCCCACCTCACTAAAGGGTGCGTAATGTTTAGGTCGTGTACAGTCACGAACTAAAATTCTCGGAGAAGACGAAGCGCAGCGGTAATGTCTTCGCATTCTAATGATACCCTTGACATTGACAAATGCTTATTATTTTATGCACAAACGAAATAAATCGTTTTATCGATAAGTTGGCTCATTATGTGCTCGAGAAAACATACTAAATTGCTTGCTAAGTGCATTACGAATATTGAAAAAGCACTTCGGCTTTAGGGCAAATAGAAAACACTTTTCTCATTACCATTGAAGAAAATGAACTTTCTTCTTGGATTTTTTCGATGATTCATTTTAAAATCATCACTTTCTTGCTAATTGCTTCGGGAAATTTGTAATGGTTTTCGAAAGCAAAAAAGATTTCCTTTTTTGGTATCGATGAACAATTGAAATACTTATTAAGTTTCTGGACACAGTCGCTTCGATTAAAAAAACAAGAAAAACAAAACGCATTACTTTCAAAATTATGATAAATTCGACCTTTCGAATGAATAATCATGTTACGGTAAAATTCAGTTCCTCGGAAATTGAGAGATTTTCTTTTTGCAGACTGTACACAGTCAAAATAATTCTCTTTCCCCTTCTTTTTTTATCAATTCGCACGTCGAAGTTATTTTGTTTGGGAATTTAGTGCATATTTTTAAAAAATACGTGAAAACATTGCATTTTTGGAACTCTCGATTTTTCTCGTTATTGAATTAAAGTGACTGTGCAACTTAAGCTCCTTCGTAAGGGATTATATATGCGCGCTGTCTATATCTATATATATTCAACGTTTTATTCACACGAGTATTCGTCGCATCATGTAGGTCAATGATCGACGCTTATCGCGCACAATATCGCACCTCCGTTTTCTTTCTTTCTCTCTCGCTCTCTTTCTTTCTTTGTTTTATCCATGCAGGCGCATTGCAAGGTAGTACATGTGCCCAAAAAAATTTGCAAATTTTCTCTCCTCGTGAGATATTATAACCTAAAAAATAAATGTTTCTTTTTTCGTTCCAATTTTTTTTCTTTTACCCTACGAAATACAAATCTAGAAATTTTGCTCTCCGGTTATCGAATGTGAGAGAAAAATAATAATTATTTTATCCACTACGATTCATCGAAATCAACTAAAAATTCGTTTTTTCATTACGTACTAAAAATCATTAATTTTTTTTACAAATAAACCTGTAATTGTTGAACATGTGTTTTAGTATTCTTTGAATTTTCGTTCAGTCAGCCATAATTGACTGACAATTTTTTCATATAATGGGTTTTCGATCAAACATCGCATGGGAAAATTGTTTCAAATGTTATTGGATCGTCTTTCAAGTTTCAAAAATAATAATAATACAAATAAGAATTTAGATTTTTATGTGAAAGTGAAGCAAAAATTTTTAACTTGCAATACAATGGGATTCGCGAGAATACATATTTTTTTTTTTTTTGGAAAATTCAATTTGCTGATGAAAATAGAAAAAACAGTATTTCATCGAGTCAAAAAATGTCAGGGTCATGCTCTAAATATCCAAAATAAATATACAAGTTTCTGGAAATCCCAAGGATGTATAAATACGCTGTTCACGTGTTTTCTATTTTCAACAAAAAAAAAAAAAAAGAAAAAAGAATTTATCTAGAGAAAGGAAATTATATGTTGAAAAAAAAAAAGCGCATCGATTATTTTGTATGTAAATGGACATTCTCTAACCAACAGTTAGACAAGTCGATAGCTCGTAAATGTAAATAGTGAAAAAAGAATATTAATTACACGTCCAGAAAATGCGGGCTCGCTTTCGTAACTAAATTTATTTTACATAATTCTCGTTTGCCTCAGTGGTTGGTTAAACTTACAACGATGTAGATTGCATTATGCAAAGCTCTTAGATGAATCATAGAACCGACCAAGAATTATTGCAACACCTCGTTACGAAAAATCTTGCAATACTCATTCAAATTCCCGCCAAAAATATTCAACCAATGCTATTATAAATGAGGAGAAAATAAACGTTGCTTATTTGTATTCCATTGAAAGTTTACATGATTGAAAAAAAATGTTTATTTCATCGAATTCACGATCGATTATTATTCGAGAAGAAGTTAATAATAAAAATGTGTTTTTTTTTTTTTTTAATTGGAATATATTTTTATATAAACTGCAAAACATATCTGTTGAATTTTTTCACGATTGCTGAATAATATCTTAACGATTATTATTATGATTTTTTCTTCGTTTCTCCAATAAGCTTGGAATGCGACATGCAAGTATTCGAAAAAAGTAACGAGATGGAGGAATGTTTTTTTATCGATAACATGAAAATTCATTCACATCGATTGTTTAACTTGATAAACGCATTTCGCTCCAGATAGTTGACACAATACGATTAAACTAGGTTGAAAAGTAATAAGAGCATTTAAGGTCTACCAGCAGCTAGTAAAAAACAAGATTTTTTTTATCACGAACTTGCTGTCAAGGTGATCAGCTCGGTATAGATCTTTCGAGGTTCGCTATATATTGAAGTTTATAAAACGTCGTAGAAGTACGACGCACCGGCCGCGATTTTTTATTCCACGTTCAGGATGAAAATTCACTGTTTATATCGATTTTACCGGCCAAACTAGATTTGAAGGTAAATTTTTTCACCTCAAGTCGAACTAGTCAATTTTTTGGCAACTAAACCAGTTTGGCCTGAAAAATTTCTAGGAAAAACTAGTTTGTCCTGAAAAATTTCCAGGCAAAACTAGTTTATCCTGAAAATTTTGTAGGTAAAACTAGTTTGTCCTAAAAAATTTGTAGGAAAAACTAGTTTGTTAATATTCGGACAGTCTTTTGTAAGATCGAGAAGCAAAAACTAGTTCGTCCTAAAATCGGGTTTGGCCGATGACACATAAAATATCTATATCCGTATGCGTAAGTAATACAAAATAAAGTGCGATAGTTGTATAAATTGATGAGTTTCGAGCGAGCGAATACAGCATCGTTGTGTCATTGGATATGTCAGTTATGTTGCGAATAGAATATCCTAATCGCGGAGTAACTGGCTCTGTGAATACTCGTAACTTTTTGCTGCTCGGTTGCTACATATAAATGTATTTATGTATGGGGTATTTCGTCAAGAATAATTAGCTACTAATTTGTATTAATTTAACTCATTATTTGTAACGTACAATTACAATTACTTGATTTAAGAAATCATTGTTGATTCGAGAAACTACGACATTAAATTTTCTTATTTAAAAACTATTCGAAGCTTTTTTCATAATTAATTTTATTTTAATTGCAATATTTATTTACATGTTTATACGAATTAACGAAACGCCATTTTGCTAAATAACTTTGAGCAAAATTTCGTTACCTTCCAACTATGAAAAGTCAAATATTGTTGTTGACGAAGCAGTCTCTTTAATTATTCTCTTATTTATTAAGTTGTTTGATTAATTTAACTGAAAACACCCCATGCATGTTAAGATTGAATGTGTGTCAAGGATTGGTGTGTACCTTCGTTTATACGCTTTTGATTATTACGTCGATAATGTTTCTCGCTGATACGTGCGCACATTCCTGAATAATAAAATGCGATTTTCATCGAGATCTTTTCAATGAAATAACTCGAAGATGAGTCAACCTCTTGAGTCTTAATCTCTATTTTTTAATTGTCAATTTATAGACGGAGAGTGAATACTCGGTCGAGGAACAAGCGAGATTAACAGGAGCAGATGGAGGGGTCGATGAAACTTCACCCGAGGATGAGGGTGGATCCTTGTGCGAATACCACGACATTCCTCCACCCCCTGATGGAGGTTACGGATGGGTCGTCGTATTCGCATCTTTCATGTGTAACATGATCGTGGACGGTATTGCTTACACTTTTGGAGTTTTTCTCGGCGAATTTGTTATTTACTTTGACGAGGGACCAGGCAAAGTTGCTTGGGTCGGTTCTCTTCTCTCGGGAATGTATCTCAGCGCTGGTAAGATTTTTCATGAATTTTTAATTAATATCCAAAATTCATTATAATTAATGAAATTTTAATTCTCTTATTTTTACGTCTCGTTGACTATTGAAAATTATTTTAACTTCATCAATGAAATTCGTTATTTAAAAAACCATTTGCAACGAGAAACAAAAGTTGAAATGAAACTTTTTTTCAATTATTATTCATTGACATTTCAGTAGATTGAGCTAAGATTTTTACTTCATTTTTCAGGACCTGTAGTGAGTGCTCTAACGAACAAATATGGCTGCAGAGCGGTCTGTATGGCTGGAAGTTTTATAGGGGCAGGCGCGTTTGTACTTTCAACATTTTCGACATCCGTCAATATGCTCATGATTACTTACGGTGTAATAGGAGGTAAGTTGTAAAAAAAAAAAAAATCGATCATCGGATTTGTTATTTTTACTGAAAAAATAATTTTTATTTTCAATTTCCATCAATTGGATCGAAAAAACCTTTTATTTGTACAATGGACATGATTTTAATTCAATATTTCTATAAAATCGATTATTTTCACTCAGCTTATTCAGTTTTTTGTTTTCAAAGCCCGTTTTTTTAAAAAACGGTTCATGCTCATTGGTTTATTGTACGAAAACAATTTCGTTTTTCAATATCTTTCTACCTAATTGTTCGAATTGCATTTAATTAATTTAATTTAGTTAACCTATTTTTTTTTTTTCTAACTATTATTTCTTTTTTCAGGTATTGGATTCGGTCTCATATATTTACCAGCGGTCGTGTGTGTTGGTTATTATTTTGAGACGAAGAGATCGTTGGCAACTGGAATAGCAGTGTGTGGCTCCGGTTTTGGTACGTTCGCGTTCGCACCGTTGGCCACCATGCTCCTCGAAGCTTACAGTTGGAAAGGAGCTAATTTAATATTGGCTGGTCTTATTCTCAATTGCGCGGTATTTGGCGCCATGATGAGACCACTCGAATATCCAAAGCAATCTTCGGTTAAACCTCTTTTGCAAAGGATGGCAGAGGAAAAGAGATTCCAAATGGAACGCGGAAGCATCGGAGGCTCATATTTTATGGTACAATTGCCTGATGGCTCCATGGAAAAAAGAATGAAAATGCCGATAAATGTCGACCCTGGCGTTCATTCTAGCTTCAATCTAGATCAATTAGTACCTGGTAAGCCCTCGTGTCATCGCCAACAATTATTTCATTGTTTTTTCTTCGTTCTAAGAATTTTTCTCCACATAAAAATGTTTGATTATCGATTATATGAAAAATTGACACGATTTTTGTTGAATTCCAACGATTCTCTGCTTTTCGTTGTTTTGTTATAAAAATTGCACAAATTTTATTCAATCACACTTTGCGCTTATTACATTTTAAGAATAATGAGACTTGAAAGTTATCATGAGTTCGTTCAAACGACTGATAGTTTCCGGAACAAAGAACCGTATCGTTGAATTAATCACGATTTTGTAATAATTATATCGAATTCGATCAAAAAAATCGATGAAAAGTTTCTCTTTAGTTCGCCTTAGTACAAAATTCTTTTTTTATTCAAACTCGTATTATTGGTCGTGTTCCTCAACATTAGGAGGATGATTTTTTCCTTCGTCTGTAATGTTTTCAATGATAATGGATTAAAAGAAAAAAACAAATGATTTTGTCATATTTTCGATAGTCGAATATTGCACAGGAATTGTCTTGATGGAATGCACGGCCTTAGGAATTTGTTATAATTAATAAGAGTAGGGTAGTTACGATTGAACGTATAACTCTAAAGGAACGCCTTTAACACCAGTACCGACCGTGCCAACATTGCCAACCATCTCGGAGGTCAAAGTCCAGGAGCATTCGTCCAGCGGAGCAACAAGTAACAGCGGAAGTCTGGATCAGCTTAAAACTTCCGTTAAATCGAGAAGTCGACGGGGAATAGACGATACCAAAGACACTAAGGACGGAAGTGACAAACTCGAGAGTGAATTCAACAAATCTGTTATGCCGAGGAACGCATCGCAACCAGCGTTCACAACTCATGTTCAGGGTTTACCCAAAAATGGCTCTGTACCTTTCTTCGATCGTATTCGTAAAACTAGCACCGGTGAACGCTACAAACCCAGTCTGAGCGCCATCAAAAATTCAAGAAGTACTCTCAATTCCAATGGTGACATTAGAAAAAGTTTGCATCTCAGATTATCCACTAGCAGTATGCTTGGCTCACGAAACAACAACACAGAAGTTGATGTAAGTATCAACTTCAACATCTTTTTTCACTCAAAACCACTAAACCGATTTTGATGAATCTTTAAAAAACAAATGGAGCTCGTGAACCAGAAAATAATGTAAAAAAAATCAAATTATTCGTCAAACATGTCAAACTTTCAAAATTCATCAGCAATCAAATAATGTTTGCAATTTTGTGAAAAATATTTTCAACATTTTTCAATTAATGTCGTCACGTGGGTTGTTCACTTTATTTTTTACGGTATTTGGAAAGCAAGTTTTATGGACGTAGATTCATTTTATTTCTTTATTTTTATTCAATTTCGATAAAAAATCTATAATAACTCCGGGACGCCGGAGATTCCCGTTAGCAACGCAATGAAATGGCTACTTTAATTTTGGCACACAACGCAGGCAATGAATTTTCTTTGTTCAGAACTTCTGTCACGAAAATCGTTGAACCCCGCGAAAACTTACGAGTATTTTCAATTTCGTTTTTTTTCGTTCCTGTAAATACTCAGAGTCTGACAGATTTCCAGGTATTTGTAATCAGGAATTTGGGTCAAAATCGTGTATAACGTTCAATCGCTCCGAGACAATGTTTTTTGAGATGCAAGTCGTAAAAATTTTATATCCTTTTCATTTTTCAAGATAAAAAAAAGAAAAAAAAACCATAAATAATTGTGGAACTTGAAACGAAGGAATCATTTGTTTTGAAATTAATCATAAAAAGATTTTATTAGATAAAAAAGTTATTCATAAAATAAATTTCATTTCTACTTGATCTTTAAATCTTTTTCATTTTTTAAAAAACTTCTTGAATGATGCCAAAACAAAAATAGTTTTGTTCCGAAAACAAAAGTTATGCAATTATTGCAGACTTAATTTATTTGTCATTTAGTTTTCGAAAAAATAGAAAATCCGATGAAATTATATTTTTGGAAAATAAAAACTGTAAATCATTTTTATATACTGCTTCATATTCATCTTTCAATAGTTATTTTTTCAGTAAATATTCTAACCAACAGTTTTTTCTCACATCATGAGAAATTCCGGGAAATACGTGCCAAAACTCTCGAAATATTCAAAGCATTCGTATTTAAAAATAATTCCGAGTGGTTACACACACTTTTGAAACGACGTAGCGAAAAACAAAACGTACAATTTGAGAATGACTTCAATGTTCGAACCGCTACTTGGCTCGTGAACAAAGATTTCTGTTCTTTTACAACGAAAAAGCCAAAGTTTGTGTCCTTTTCAGTCCAAAAAAGCATGCGCAAATTTCGGTCTCCACTTTTGGGAGAAGAACAACGTGGAAACGTGAAAAAAAAAAAAACAGTATTTGTCATGTAAAAACTCTTATTTTTTGATTATTATCTTAAAAATAATGGAAACGAATATGTTAAAAAATTCTCCATTCTTCGTCTCTTCAATTATTCATTTTAATGTCCCAAGGGAAATTTTTTTGATGGAGTAGCAATGAAAAAATATTAATAAATCAAAACGCATCTTTAAAATTCATTTTCGACTTTCAGGATGGCGAGAGCATCACTTTTACAACTAGCAAGTCGAGCATTCCTAAAGAGAAGGCCTTGATCGTTCGTCCACTATCGAGAAAGGATATTTTTTACAGCGGTAGCGTGGTCAATCTTCCCGAATATCAGAGTCAAAAATCGTTGGCGAATTATCGTCAGAGTGTTATATCGTTGCCGAAATCGGTTCGGGGCGATACGAGAGACGGTGACGTCGAAAAAGCTCCGAAACGTAAGTTTGGCAAATAATAAATTATTTTTTTGTCCATCAGTTAATTCTACTTCCCCCCCCCCGTCCTTATGTTCCTGTTCCTATTTCCATTCGTTGGTGTTCGAACGAAGTCGACAGCGTCCCTTATTATCAATTCATTGTTTTTAATAATGAATGATGAATTATCGAATTTTATTAGATGAACGAATAATTAATTATAAAAAAATGTGGATCGAGTTGAAATTTTTATAATGAATTTTACAGGGACCGTTGTTTATTGATTTTTATAATTATTCTTTGTTGTAAATGTATTTTTTCAGAACCGTTGTGCCCTTGTTTGGTACTACCCGAGTCATTTAAAGAGGCCTTAGCAACTATGATGGATATGTCGTTACTGAAAGATCCCGTATTTCTGTTAATCGGTATCAGCAACGTGTTTGGAATGGCAGGATTATATGTACCTTTTGTATATTTGGTGGATGTTGCGGTCAAAGACGTGAGTATAGTCAGCGTTTCGTCCTTTTGCCACATCCTTTCAAATATTTTTCTTTTGAGTTTTATGAAAAATAAACCAATGGGATTCAACAATTCGAATAAATGTATGCGAATTTCTGAAGATTTTTTCGCCCGAAATCAAATAAATATCGATGAAAATTCTTCAACACGAAATATTCTGGCGAAATATTACTTTTTAAATCTCTCTCGATTTTCTAGACGAAAATCAACAAACGCAATCATTTCTCCGAACGATTCTGTCCGATATGAATCTTTCAAATTACAAGAATGTTTTCAATCAATTCAATGTCGAGAAAAAAAAAAAAGTTTCTGATAATTATCACGTTTTTTTTTCATGAAACTGAATCGATTTGAAAAACTCGTCCATTATTGAAATAATTCTTCGCTTGGGGAGTTTTTGAAATTCTAGAAAAATTTTAAAATCGATGGTTATGCCAAATATTTCTTTAGTCAAGAAATTTTACTTACAAATCATTTTTTTGTCTTCAATGAAAATATTGTGTTAATTATTTCATTTAATAAAATTCTTTTTTCCGGTTTTCAGGGTATTGAGAGAAGTTCGGCTTCTTATCTCTTGTCTATTATTGGTATAACGAACACGGTTGGGCGTGTAGCGTGTGGATACGTTGCTGATTTTCCTCAGGTTGATTCTCTTTTGCTGAATAATATTTGTTTGGTTATTTCAACGATCGCCGTCGCTGCAACGCCGCTTTGCCATACTTATCCAGCTTACATAGTGATGAGTATTTTCTTCGGCATTGCCATATGTAAGTCTCCTTTTTTTCATAAAAAATAACTACATTTTTTCAATTATTTAAAAATCGAATCAAGTTTTTCAGCCTAGATGTCATAAATTTTTAAAAAATGACAATTGAATCGGAAATATTCGAATCATTGATTCACTTCATCGGCTTGAAGAAACAACAACAAAAAATAATGAATTATTGAGTTTTTTTCCTTTTTGCGAAATAATAATAATTTCTGTTTTTTTTTTTTTTTTTTTTTTTCAGCTGGATACATTTCATTGACCTCGATTATTCTGGTCGATCTTCTCGGTTTGGATAAACTGACCAACGCGTTTGGTCTCTTGATTTTATTCAGAGGTGCAGCCGCTATTATTGGATCGCCTCTTGCCGGAACTGTTTACGACGCAACCGGAAGTTACAGTATTCCATTCTTTATGGCCGGTTTCTTCTTTTTCTTGAGCGCTGTTACGAGCTTCATGGCGCCTGCGATGAAACGCTGCACTACGCCACAGGTACGAAATAAAATTCGAAACACCTCCAATGAAATGGTGGAATGAAAAACATTTCACAACCTAAAACTTTGTAGACTGTTTATCCAAAAAAATTATCTCTTTCTCGTAAAAAACCAAACGAAAGGAAAGACTGAAATATCAGTTTTTCGAACTGACAATTTGATTGATTTTCTACAACTTTGACATTCTATTATTTTTGAAAAATTATTTTCATTAATTCTCTACAATTTTGTCGTCTCCGTCGAAAGTCTTGAAGAAAATAAAATTCATATTTGTCAAGTTTTATCTACAGCGGGGCGATAGAATCATAAATTTCGGATACTTCGCAATGAATCAGCAGATTTTTACACCAAAGAATCTCAATGTCGGTTTAGGGAAGAGTTTCTTAAAAGTTTTAGTTTTTTTCCAATCGTGCGAATTTTATTCGTTTAATACTTTTGGAAGAAATCATTAAATTTTCATTGCTGTAGAATATTTTTCGACTGTGAACTTTTTTTTTTCAAACATAATCAGAAATTCTGGTGTTTTTTAGACTCAACCTGTGATACTAGACACCTTAACGCCGATAGACGAGGACATTGAGGAGGAGAACGAGGACGATATTCCAGAAATAATAGAAACAGCACCATCGCCGTCGGATCCACCGGAGAAAGAAATAAAGCAGATCGAGTCGGTGTTATAATGGAATAATAATGAAAGAGAGAGAAAAAAAACGAAAAAAAAAACAGGAGATTTGTGCCCATTCGACGTTTAACTCCGAGCCAAACTCGTAAGCAAGTCCAGGAACCAAAACGTCTGTTGAATCGGACGAAAGTTCCAAGGCGCTTAAGGTACACGAATAATTCGTAATTTCGTAATAATTCGTTCAATAATTACAAGTAACAAAAGAAAAACCAAACAAACAAAAACAAATAAGCACAAGGTGTGATGATGGGTCGTGAGGTATTAAAAAAAAAAAAAAAAAAAAAAACGAACAGAAGACGCCGCAATTAAAACGCAGAATTATTTTAAGATCGAATTCGCGTGCGAAAGATTTCTCAAGAAAACAAAAAAAAAACATATAAAAATAAATAGAAAAGATCGTTGGGGCCCGATGTTTATTTTCCGAGTGTCAAAAATGTGTCGTTCGTTGTTAATTGGGCGCAATTACATTGGTCAGTAAAATGAGGCAAAGATATTTTTTTCGGTGGATATTAAAGTTCAAGAAGTCATGAGAAAAAATTGCGAACAAATATCGAGCAACGATGAATTTTTGGTCACTCGTCGAATCGATTTGTTGAATAAAAGCTACAATTTATTTCGAGGCTAAATTAGTCAACTAACGTTTGTTCAATCGATGCGAAAACTCGCTTCGCTCGAGTAAGGAAAAAACAAATAATAATAATTGAATTATTTTATCGTCAATATTCTCCCGCCGAGCACACGCTTGCATCGCGTTTGTGAAGAAAAATATATTATACATTGAATATTTGTTGCTTGCTACAAGAATTGAATTCCTTAATTCGTTGCTTCGTACGATAATGAACAATTCGCTTCTTGTATCAATCTCCAAATATGAATTTCTTCAATTGTATGCTACAAATGTACATAATCGAAAAGAAGAGAGATAACGAGACGGAAAAAGCCGTTTCGGAAGTAAAATGAGGCACGTTGTGTGAATTAATCGAAAAAAGGGGGGAATAAGTAATATAAGTGTGTAGTTCGCGCAGCAAGCAGGGTGTACTTTTTTTTTTCTTTCCTTTTTGTAAATAACATTAAGCAATTTGTAATATAGCTCATAACAAAGCCGACGCTAAGATTAGTTAGATAATTGCTAAATTCGATATGATTTATACACACAGGAACATAACGGATTCCAATGTTCCAATACTTTATTTATATACTTGTACGTTTAAGAGCTTTCGACAATTTTTCTTTGTTTATTACTTAACTTTTTTTTTTTTTTCATTTATTAAATTTATATCGAGTGGATCCGGCGCAGTCAATATCGTGAAATTTGGACCAGGCCCGAATTCTGAGTCCAAAAGCTTTTTCTACACAATATTTTACACGAATTTCGTTAAGAAATTGAACGAAAATCTGAAAAAATTCAACCATAAACATTACGACTAAAATCATTTGTCAGGCAAGTTCGATATTAAGTCTGTGAAGTATTTTTTGCTTTCTACTTGCACCCAATGGGTCTGGGAGACCCGATCGACTTGTCATTGTTTTGGACTCGACAAATACTGAATCGATCAAAATTTTGGAAAGCCACACTCACAACTGTACAGGCAACATTCAATATTCTCAACAACAACAAAAACAAATGTTTGAGTGAATAAAAATTGTTCGTTGAACAGAAAATCGGGAGTTTTACACTTTTTTCCGGTCTCTCGGACCCGATACTATATTTTTTACAGTTACTTGTCAATAAATTGTTGGGAAAGCCTTCAACAGAAAAATGTCATGAAACTTTTCGACTCGAAATTCGATCCTAAACTTGAAGTTTACGGTATTGATCGTTTGCGATCGAACACTTCGAATACAGAGAGTCGAAATTTAAATCAACTTGTGTTACACAAAACTTCGATGAAGATTTTCGTACTCATACTTAATTATGATTAAAAACTTAAAACAAAAGATATTTGTTGATGGAAACGTATCATTTGTATTTTTTCAACTGGGATGATTTTGTTTATTTGTGAAGGAAAAAGCCACCGTATGATTGATAAGTCAAATAAAGTAAGTTTAAACTAGAGATAAAAGAAAAATGAAGCACACATCTGAGAACGTAAAGTTATTTTTAAACAAATTGATACTTATATATAAAAAAAGGGGGAAAAAAAAAACGATGAAAAATCATTTGAAAAATTATGACCGAAGAATGGTGAAGGTGGGGAATGAAAAAGAATGACGTTATTTTCAAACGATTGAGAAAAAATGTTGAGCCATTTTGCTTCTATAATTTGTAGTCATAATTTTTCATGAAAATTTGATTTTTTATTTTATCGCTACGGCATCTTGGATGATTTTTATTCTTCATTTACACGGTGGCCGTCGACCAACTCAATACTTATTTTAACGTATGAATTTATTATTTTTTGAGATTTGAGTATTTTAACTCGTATCGGAACGAGACTCAGGACGATCGCCGATACGATATTTCGGACGTTTTTAAATTGTCGTTCGGAATTGACAAATAAATAAAATAAAGCATGAATAAATAATAACAGAAAATCGTGAAAAAGCCGCTTAAGTTTTTCGACCATTCAATCGGGGATCTTCGAACGCAGAAACGTGGAAAAGATTTTTTAATTTCACGATTGAATTCACATATGAAATAATAACTATATGTATATATCGTAGAAAAATTATGTACGCTCGCCTACGAATTCACATATACAAAAAAAAAAAAAACAAATTAAGCAAAGCAAAAAACGAAGATATCGAGAGACGGAAGATAAAGAAAAAAAGTTAAAATCATGAGAAAAAAAAACGTAGTTGGAAACTTGTTGTAAATCTTGTTGAAGCCCCGAATTGCACACATTGTACATAAATATTAGTATTATTACAACGATCAAAGGATTACGCGCTCTCGCGAGAAGAAAACCTAAAGAAAAAAAAAAAAAAAAAAAAAACGATTTCGAGACATTTTTTACGCGTAAAATTGTGAATTTATGGAATTTATATTTCCATAAAGTTGATCACCCGAAGTTCGAGTGAAAAAATAGTTTATTCAAATTTTCGTCAGAACCAAAGAAATGTAAGGAGGAAAAAAAAATCATTTGGATTTTTATTTCTTTCAAACGCACCGGATCATCGGAATTTTTTTTTGACGTCGCTTTAAATGAAACATTGATTCCACCAAACTTTCGTGCAGAATTAAGGACAGTTCGATAAGGGAAAAAAAAAAGATTTTCAAATATAATATCGTAGTGAGCGAAACACGAGTGCGCGTAATCTCTCGACGAAGAATTTTCAAAAGCGCGATCATTTCATAAACGTCATAATTATGAAAATGCGCCATTTGTCGAGAGCGGTTGGTAACAAAAGAAAAAAAAACCAAACATAACAGCAACAAAGGAAGAGAAGAGAACGAACGAAAGACGCATTGCTAATATTGCCTCTTAATTACCATTGGAAATTATAGCAAAAACTATACAAAGAAAAAAAAAGAAGAAAAACAAAAAAAACAAAAACAAAAACTTACGATAATAATTTCGTATTTGTATCTCGTTTTATGCTGCGATGATATGAATAAAGCTAATATAAATATATAATTAATATTCAAATAATTATAAAGTTTGCGACAATTGAGCAAACATGTAATAAGATAATAAGAATAATTATTATCGGGGCTAATGAGCACGCCTATTTGAAGATATAAAGAAAAAAAACGAAAAAAAACGGAAAAGTAAACAATGGTGGAAAAAAACACAAGAAAAAAAAAACAAAAAGGAGAAAAAAATATGTCGCGCATACTCGCCCACGCCCACACGCGGTACTGAACCTGTTGAATTATATTAGAGATTTCAGAATTATAATTAAAATATACGAATAATAGCGTGGTGCGTGCGTGTGTGTATGTGTGGATAGATTTGCGCATGGATGAGAGAAAGATATTCGAGCAAGATATTGTATGTCTGAAATATTGTGTAATTCTGTATAGATATATGCGTTAAAAGTGCGCCTGTGAGTGTGTCTGTGTGCGCGTGTTCAATGGCTTGTTTTTTTTTTTTGAATGTACGTTATTAAAACAAAAAAACAAAAGATAAAAAAGAGAAAAAGTTATATTCGCGTGTGCACGCGCTCTTTAAGCAGAATAAATGAACGAAAAAATATTTCCTACGCGCATTATTCCACGCCCCTTCCTTTTTTTTTTTACATCTTTTTATTATTGTTTTGTTTATTTGTTGATATGCGTTGGATTTTTATGCATACAGTGGGATTGACATATGTGTGTTTTTACTCGAGTTTCTGTGTCTAAATGCTCTTTTGTGTTTATTATTTTCCATACACATTTCAGTGCTCGATGACTTTGAAAATGGGGATAATAAAAAAAACAAAGAAAATGGGGAAATCTTCATACGTCCCTTTGAGGCGTTAAGTACATTGATAAACAGTTTTAAAATTATCGAAACATTTAAAAAAGTAATCGATCACTTTATTCCTTCATTCTTAAAATTGTCAAGATGGCCGAATATTTTCAGGTTTTTTATGTCCAACGACACAATTTTGAGATTCTGATCTAATCAAATTTTTCGTTAAGTAAAACATTTTTTTAGATATCTCAGTTTCTCGGTCCCCCCTGTATATGTATTTTGTATATATTGGATCATATGGTCGAGATTACGATGCGCATCCGTGCGAGGTTTATATATTGAAGGAATTATGAATTGTTATTATTTCAAAGTTTCTCGTATGTTTTTATAATTTATTTTGAATGATTCTCACAAGCAGCGGGATCGGCGTTTTAAGAAGAACTCGTCATATACGTCTTGTTGATTTTTATTCATTTTCTGTCTTATTTTTCTCGCGTTTTTTCTTGCTTTCTCTTTCATCGAATTGTTGATTGGTTAATAATGATATTGGTAATTTAATATAACGATATAAAGCACCACGTTGACCCCGGAGTGAAAGGACAGAGCAACTTTTTCGCTGTACAAACTGTACACGACCGTATAAGAGTACGATTCTTCATGCACGAACCGATTTGTTTTTATTCTTTTTTTTATTGCCACCCTGATGGCAATGTCATATTTTTTGCTCCACGCCAGCAAGGTCTTCATAAATGTGAGGTTAAGGGTACACGGATCAGTCATTCACGTTCCTCGAATGTTCTTTAAAGTTTAACACATTTACAACACTGTTTGACGGATTGGAATATAGTTTTAGCTCACGCAAAAAAATTGCAATATTGAGATCAGATATTCTTTTTCATTCCGATCGGACGAGCGCGTGGAAAAATTTCACTTTCAAAATTAACAGCTATCTCTCTCGCACTAGGTGGCGACTTGGTCAGTATGCCACTTGGCCTCACGGTCATGGATCGTCTTTCGAAATATCTGAATTTCTTCGGAACGGCTCGTTTAATTGATTGGGATCAGAAAATGTTTATCGAATTTTGCCATTTTTCGGCGTTCATATTGAAAATGTTTAATACGTCACCACGAAACTGGGCTTGGAAATCGGTTTTTCCGAAATTACATATTTCAACCACGTTCACAGCAAATCTATACCGACCCGACCGTTTTGTAAAAAAAAAAAAAAACGCTTTTCGATATAGGTATATGTGGCTATTTTTTATCGATCTAAACGTTTTATATTCATTGACTTTTTACCAACTTTTTTTTTTGTATACGAAAATTGAATAAGAACTTCACGTCGATCATTTCGATCGATTGGCACGTTTTGGAGAAATTATATTTTTGAAATGCTGTTGACAATTGAATCAAAATATAAGGGAGGTGGAGTTCTTCATGTTTATGGAAAAACATCTTCGTCCACAGTTTAAAGGACTCGAATTCTACGTCGTGATTTTTTTAAACTACCAAATTTTTCTTGGCAATGGAATAATTTGTGAAAATTTTGTATCACACAACGTTTTCTTATGTTTCGAAAAACCACCGTAAAGCTGCAGCACCGGCATACAAATTGATCTAATCTCAAAGCAATGTGGATTACCGACTGATGGTAAGCACAAACTGTTTCATTAGATTATATTTTCGCACATGTGGTATTTTTCCGAAAAGAAAAACATACACAAATTTCTATAAAATTTGGACATTACTTTTTCGATTTTTATTCTTTTTCGTCAATTCCTACAAACGTGTTGGTTTCGTGTAAGATGAGATTTCACGAAACTAAATAATCAGAAGAATCAGAGCGATTGCATTCTTCAATTTTCATAAATTCTTAGCACTCAAAACACCACGACTTTTTAAGAAAAAAACAAAATAGTCAATGAATCGTTGAATCGTTTCTTTTAAAGCACGAAAAATCTAGATTTAATGAAACTTTATTTATCGTAAAAATATCATAGAAACCGTCGGACAAAGTTCAATGATAAAAATTTGAAAAGTAACGATCAAGATCTTCGACGATATTCCTTCAGGAAAAAAAGGTCCGATAAATAATGACTCAGCGAATGATTAAATTCAAATCCGGCTCACGACCGTGTCCTCACCTGTTTTTTTATTCTCCCTCGTTTTCCCGCGTGCAAATTCCAATGCCAAAGATTTCAGAATGTCGCAGACCGGATTTCGAAAAATGCGCTGCACTTTCCCGACGTGCCTTCGTAAGACTGCGTATATGACATTGACGAGCAGGCAACAAGAATCGAGAGTTTACAGAACCGTGAAAGAGAACCAGACGTAATTCCGCCTTCCCGCACACCCCTTAATTGCGTAGTTTCCATACCTCTCGCCAATCCACATTAGCGAGTTTGTTTCACGGTTAATTGCGCTTGTGATTACATCACGGTGGTGCACCCACCAGTGCGAGCCTTTTTAACAGGGAGGCTCGATTTCAAACGTATTCCCGACGATTTTTCATTTATTCTACATTTATACTCACAATATACGTCATTTTATTATTTACATAAATTCACATGTTTATTTATTATACTTGACAGGATCAAAGTGTCGCTTTATCTTCACCATAATATGCCTTTTATATCGTTGCTTATTCATGTAGGCAAACCACCCCATAAATATAGGACGAAATAACATCACAAAAAAAAAAAAAATTGAAAAATAACTCATTAGAAAAATATAAGATGATTATTTTTATGAAAAAAATGAAAAAAAACTAAAAATCGTGATAAAATTGATAAAAATTAGTGAAATTTGAGAATACGTTGAATTTTTTTGCTCAAATTACTATTCAATCGATTTTATTTAATTAAATGGACTGGTTTATTCGATTAAAGGATTTTTTATTGATCCTATAATGTTAAAATGCAAACGTTTGATTGTTGTTATCTTTTGAACAAATCATGTTCGTTTTTGTTTTGTTTAACAGCAAATGACTCTATAAATTGTTCCATGCTCGTTAACGCTTTGATGAAAAATTCCTTCGAGCTGATAAATTATGAGAAATTTTGTTCTCGTACGATTCCATGCGCCGATGTTCAATAAACAATTTCATTTAAATATAATGATTGTTGATACGTGATTCTTGGTATGAGTTATTGGGGCATGAGACACGATCAATCTTAGTTCAATGAGTTTAAGTTTGTTTGACGATACGAAGACTTACTTACGAAACAGTGTGTGGCGTAACTTTTATCAGGAAAGCTTTTTTTTTTTTTTATTGGGCCTAGACGCGAATAATGTTTAATTTATCGATATGTAAGAGTTTCTTATTTCGTTTATTTTCGTGGAATTGGCCAGGACCATTTTATGTCATTTTTTTCCTTATTTTAAGCAAAATTTCAAACACTGAATAATATTGTAGTATTTTTTGTTTTCACTTCTTGTCAAATCGATCAATTTTTCGAAGGAATTTATCAAACGATTTATAAATATAAATCTAAATAAAAATTAAATCAAAATATTAAAAAAAATCGAAAATAAAAATTATTTCCATTTTATTGCCACGTATGATTATATTTTTCGATTTTTTTCTTACCCACAGTATCAAAAAACCAATAACGAATAAGGCACACAAAGATGACCCAATTTATAGCAAATATCTGCAAGACATTTTTTATCGTGCGATTCGAAAAAAAAAAAAAAAAAAAAAAAAAAAAAAAACACTTCGCTACGAACGACGCACATTGTGAACAAATACTTTTTATGTTTCTTCGATAATCCTTCTTTAATTCACCACATTATTTTATGTTTTTCATCGATTAGAAAAAAAAAACAATAGTCCTTACAATTTTCTGTTTTGTTACGATGCGGATTTTTTAATATTTATTCATTAAGGAAGGAACATTTTCAATGTAAAATTTTGAAAATATACACTCCCATTAAACACCTGTTGAATTTTGGTCCCGAATTCCGAAATCCTTGGAACGCCACAGCCTTTCTTACAAAAAAGTATTCGATTAGCTGCGGAGAGAATCCTTCTTCCTCCTCAGAGGGTTGTGAAAGCTTTTTTTTTGTAATTTCAAAATTTCATCTTTATTTTGAACAAAAAGCTGTTTAAAAAGAGGCGAGATTTGACATTTGATTTCAAAACGGCTGCCATTTTGTTAATTGTCATCAAAAAAGAAAAATCATTCACATCTTTTGGGATTTCTTATCTCAGACATTTTTCAGAGGAGTACGAGCCTCTACTGTCAGGCACCATTCTTGTTAGATACCACTTCGAAATAACAAAAAATGACATAAAAAAAAGTTATTTAAATTGTATTTTTTAAGCCCGATAAACCGAGAAGGTGCCTCGACGGCCAAATTTGATTTAAATCAGCATTTGAAGATGGTAATCAAAGAAATAAATTTGGAAAAAAAAAAAAAAATACATCGAAAGAAATCCAACACGATTTTCGAGTGTCGAAACATTTCTTTATTATTTTCATCTAAAACATAAATAAACACAATTATACAATAAGCGAATCAATTCCACATGAAATAATCAAATGAAACGAAAAATATATCCCGAAACCAATTAACATTGGAATAACCGACTAATGAAACTAAATGATCAACGTGTACCCCAGATATCTGCCATTTCGTAGGTATGGGCATGGTTCCAGGGGTACAGTAAAAAAAAAAAAAAAAAAAAAAAAAGAGCGTAATTAATTCTTAAATGAGTTGCGAGTCGTCCCTCGGCCCTTACGGTTAATAAAATTTCTCTGGCAGCGTGCCGCAAATTCCGAATAGAGAAATGTGTCCAATTGACGGTACGTGGATACTCTCTCGCCATCGATTTTTCTTTTTTTCGTTATAATCTCAACTTTACTCCGGTTTGCCGTAATAAAATTAAGTCGAGAAAATAATGAATCGTGCGAGGGTGTCAAGCATAACGTGTCTATATTTATACACATTTATATATTTATATATATATATATATATATACAGACCCAACTTTGCTCCAACAAGAATCCACGAGTCCAGGTTATTTGGTATCAACATTAGACGTTAGTAGCTACTTCAGTATCAGTATCTCGGTGGTAAGTGACTAACAAGAGCAGGAAGAAATCTGGAACTGATCCAATCCTGGGATCGTCGTACGTTTCGTATACGCATACTCCGCATCTCAAGAGACTTTAACACAGACAGAGAAAGATATAACTCGAATATATATAACGTACTCCAAAGCAACTGAATCGACTCCATATGCAAATAAAATCCTTTCAATTTTTCCTCCACCAATTATATATTTAATCAAATGAAAAAAAAAAAATCGATAATTATCAACGACTTTGGGATCGTTGTATAAAAAAAGCATGTTATGTTTTGGTTTATTTTAACGACACACAGGCCGATGGCGAATCCTTTATTTCCGACGTCTTCCAATTAGAAAAAAAAAAAAAATTCGATAAATTGATCGATAAATTTAGTGATTTTTAATTTTTTAATTAAAACTCAATAATCAGAATATTTAGATTCCAATTTTCGGGATTAATTGCTACTGGCTTTTAACAAAAACTATTAACTATGAGAAGATCGTTTATTCTTGTTTTTCAAAACAGTTAGTTTGTTATTTATTTTTTTCGAATCGTGTTTGAAATGAGAAGTTGTGGGTCTGGGCGAAATAATAGAACGAATTAAAGTGGATTTGCCCATGTAACGAGTACAGAGGGAGTCTGAGATCGAGAAGGACGCAAGTGACACTTGACCGGAAAGATTCGTAAATCTTTCGAGTCGTGAGCAAGCCTCGTGTATATATAGAAAGAGAGAGAAAGAGAGAGAAAGAGAGAGAAAGAGAGAGAACGATTACAAGGTAAAGAGCAGGCTAGACATCGAAGAAATGTTTGATGCACTTACGCACGTTAAATAGTGTTTAGTTGAGATCGCAAGCTCTCCGTGAAAGTTGGCGGGCCGTGTGGTATCGCGCGAGGCATTAAAATCCGATAGTCTTTTGGTTCGGAGTCCTATAATATCGCTTGGGCGGCGTTCTCTGTTTCTGGCGATGTCTGGTGGCTACTGGGCTCTGTCGTTTTGCCGCCCGGTTTGTTGCTTCGGCTTTTATAAAACGCACGCACCAGACAGTGTATTAAACTCTGCCACTGGTTGGATATAACGTTGGTTATCGGGGAGACCGTTTCGCGGAGTCCGCACAACCCGCCACCGCAACGCTGTACGTGCCTCCACAACCGCTTGTACAAAGTGTAAAACGCGAGAACCCGGTTTGTAAGTTTTCGTCGTTCGCGGTGAGCACAACTCGTAACTCGCGCCGCGGTCCTCATTCGTTTAGCGACGGTTTTTTCTGTTTTTTTTTTCTTTCTCCTTATAAATAAGAAAGACAAAATATTCAAAAACGCGCCACTTTTTTTACACTTTTTTTTTTTTTTAAACCTTATCTTAAGAGAAGTTGAAAGGGGTAGGAGATCATTTAAATTCGCAAATACCGATTGATGGTTAAGCATATAAGTGGATTTATATGCGTACTTGTGGATAAAGAGACGCGTATGTGAGACTGTACGTGTTATTATTAATTTTACATGTGTTTTTCGTTCTGTGGCAAGTTCTCATTGGTTGATCGACGGCGGGAATACAAAAAAACGCATCCCCGAATACTGGGATTGGTTGACAGACGTTTTGGCGCCCTTTCGTTTATCCCTTTATTCATCAAATGTACGTAACCAAATGTGTTTATAAAAAATATGGTTTTTAAGTTAGTTTTAATTCGCGCCTTTCCCCAGTGACTTATTTCGGTATTTATTTATTTTTTCTCTTGATTTTTATTTATTTATTTACTATTTTGGGTGAAAAGTTTCGTCTGTGGATAAAGATGAAGATTGTGACACATGGAAAAAGTATGTTAATTTCTTGGTCCAGTCATGGTCACCAGTCGTGAGAGACTCTGCAGAAAAAAAAATTATCTTCTCCGTCGCACGCGTGGCTCGAAAACTCGTACAGTTTGTATATTCACCCCTCCCCCTAGTCTTTTTATACATATTTATATCTTTTCTTTGCTCCCAACTTTTTACGCCTGTCGATTATTTTGGACTTGGACAAAAATCCCCCCCCCCCTCTCTTCGCACTCGTCTTTCTGACGGAATTGCTTAATTTCCCGTATGCTTCTTTTTCATTTCTCTTCTCTCCGGTCTGTGCCGCATGGTGCGCAACTCGAGATGCGCAAACCCAACACTCCAAAGATCTCGGAACCACGCGAGAAATCGTAAACTTTTCGATCATGAACTCGCTACCACGTGGCCGAACCCGGAGACACGTGTTCCACGATATTCCCTCTCGTTAACTTTCCGCACACACGATCCCCCCTCGTTTACCGTTACTTTCAATCAATACCATCAATCAAGCTTTTTTCACCTCTACTTGCATTTTTCAGGATCTACGATCATTTTTTTTGTACTATTTTTTCATGATTTACCATTTGGTTCGATTTTTTTTTGGCTGGACAAATGAATTTTGAAAAAAAAAAAAAAAAACATTTCATTCCAATTTTTAGATTATTAAACTTTTTTTAAATTATTGTTTACTACTACTGTGCATTTTTCTTAATTTTAAAATAGAATGGAACAAAAAAAAAACAGTTTTAAGTGAACGTAATTAAGTTGATTATTTTGTTGGCTCTTTGCCCTTTTTGTTCGGTGATTTTTAAATTCGATGTATTTTAAGTGAGGGACAATGAACGTTGATTAAAATAAATTATTTGATACAATAAGTGGACTCTAATGTTTGTTTACTTTGGACACGTATTCGTTTCTCATGTTCGCAATTTTCGTTGCACTTTTTAATGCTATTTTTTTGTTATTTTATCTTTCCATTGATTTTTGGGTTAATTGACGAAAAAAACGAATTTGGAAGTAAGGAAAAAAATGTGCAAGAAATTTAGTTGCACTCCAGTCGTATAAATTTTTTAATGTTATTGTAATTAATGTTGTTTTAAATTAAATGAATATATCTTTGGATACTCGGGAACGTTGATATTGTGGAAAATTACTCGAGTAAAGATTACACACCTGCCGATAACGTATATAAGTTTGGGGTCCTTGAGTCAATTTGACGTCAGATCTCATGTGACTCTGTGACATCACGTGCGGGCCCAAAAAGCTGATTTATCTCGAACACTTTTTTTTAAGAAACGTCCATAGACCAGAACATTCGAAAATTACTTCCGAACTTTGGGAACGGATGTGTTGTGCGAATAAACTTTTTTTGACAATCTGTAAATGACCCTGGAATTGTTTCGATCAGCTATGAAGGTTTAAATTTTTTTTTTTTTCGATGACACGTGCTCTTCGCTTCTCTTCCTTTTCTCTTTCGTTTCCCCTTCCTTTTCTCGTCTCGAAAAAATTCCATTGACATCGATTCGGACCTAGTATATCAAACGAGCATAAATCGCAATGAAATCGAATCGCATTTTTATTTACCGGAAATTAACAAAACTTTTTTTGTCTGTCCAATCCGTCCGAACAGAATTTTTGAGAATCCTTAACACATCAACATAAATGATTCACGAAAGAGTGTGGTAAGAAAGTATTGCGGAACGGTTCTGGCCGTAAATATATACTGGGTGTCCTGTTATCTCCAATCATTGCTGCCAATTCAAGCTTAACACTGAATTCCGTATTAAAAAATCGAATACCGTTATTCCATCTGACCTTCGATGATATTAATTTTCTAAGCAAACGAAGTCACTGACTTCTATCAAGTTTATGTTCCGAACGGTTAGAGATAGAGCAAAAATACAAGGGACCAATTTTGTAGAGCATGAAATTTTCTACAAAAAAGTCATTGGGTGTAATTTTGTATCATTAATATTGTGAGTCTGAGAGCCACTGAAAGAGCGAGGCGTTTTTGCAAGAATCAAAGTGAAGGAATTTTACTCTTTTTTTCAAACTGCTTCTGGGAGCAAAGTATTGAAATGAGAAAAACGACCTTACAACCTTTTTTGCAGGAAATTTTATCCTCTACGATAAAGGTCCCATACATTTTTCTTGTACCTCTAACCGCTTTGACAGTATGCGCGAAAAAAGTGCGCAGTTCCGTCAAATGTAATAAGAAATGTGACAAGAGCGTGGCGGATAGAAAAACGAGTCTTCGACACCTTGTATATCGAAATAATTTAGGAATTCGAACAAGATATGGCTTACTTTCGCGTTTATCTGCTTCTCTTTCCCAAGGACGTCCAAGACGTTGTAACGTCATATTAAAATACGTGGCGACGACCGGTTCGAGGGACCCAACATTGAGACACAAAATTCCCCATTGTCAGGACCCACCGAACGTCTTTTTCCTATCTCGGAGACACATTTCAATTCAGAGTCTTTCTCAGATCCTTTTGATAAGACGCGAAGCTTTAAGGAAGCGAAAAAAGCGAAGGAACGAAGCAAGAGAGAGAGAGAGAGAGAGAGATTCATTTTTCGATACTTTTGAAAAAAATATAAATTTCTAATGGACTTAAATTCTGCACCATTTTTTACATCAACAAATCATAAAAAATTGCGGATTGAAGTGTGCAGACAACAAACAGTTTGAAGCAACGAAAATAAACGAACTTTCCGGCGAAAGTAAATGTTTGAGAAATCTCTGACGAGCTTTTATTATTTTTATCAAAATAATGCAGTGTCCAGCGAATACGTACTATTTTTATTTTATTTTCAAACGTGATAAAAGTTGAAAACATTTGATTTTTTTATTGAAACGACCACAATAAATTCTTTGATTCCATTCCAATATTTGCAGAACTCATCTCCACGAACTTATCTGCACTTTATTTTTAACCACAATATAATATACATTTTTTTGTGAAACTTCTCGAGTTTCCTGCCACGAAAAACTTGATTATTTACGTTGATTCACGGAAACAACACTTGTCGAGATACTGATAATTCAGAAAATGCTACCCGAAAGATGTATTGAGAGAAAGGAACGAAAGAAGGAGAAGTGGATGAATTGAAATGTTACGTGATATCGGTGAATGCTTGTTCGATATGACGACAATTTATCTCTACAGCTCGACGATCATTCATTCACGCAAATGTCGATCGTACTGGCCGGAAAGTCAACAACGAATATCTACGGGCGTAAATTACATGGAAATCGAAGTGTTGCGTGTAGCCTGAAGTATATTAACGAATAGCTGCTGCATACATATGCATGATACCGATCATTTATAGAGGTATATACATGCGAATATGAAAATACCCTCGATTCATAAACAAGAGTCACACAAAATGACCTTTATTGGCGACTTAAAGGATTCGTTCTTCCAAAAATTTCTTTAATTTCTTCTCGATTTCCGAATACATAAATCTCTACTGCAAAAATGTATTTGATCGCTTTTATGCAAGAAAAAAGCTGCTGAATGAGAATAAGATTATGACATTTAAAAAAATTACTGTAGACAGAAATGCAAAAGAAAGTCAATTAGAGAAATTGAAAATTTGAAAAGAAATTAAAGTTAAAATGATTTTCGTAAATTGATGGAATTATTGAAAATTTTGACAGTTCTCTAACATTTTCCTCATCATATTGTTTTTGAAGCGTTGAAGGGTGGAGCTGAAGATTATGTTCAAAATAGTGGAGGAAAGGGAAAACACTACAACACGAATCTTGTTAGCTTTCGAATGGGACTTGTTGCATTAAAATTTTTTGATTGGTTGACTTTTTGTTGAAGATTCGAACAAAATGAAAAAAATGAATAATAAAAACTTATTTTGGACGTAACTGTATACGCCATAGCATGGCATGTCATATCTATGTATTTTCTTGACGCGTACATAGATTGCTTCCCCACCATTGGATTGCTAGGGGAAGTGTACACAAAGCCTGCGAAAATAGGGAATAAATGACGGAACATACGATGTCGATGTTGACATTACAGTCTCGTTATCACAATAAACACCGAGAGAACCTTGAACGGCAATAATTACTCTAAAAATAAGTAAATTTGTCATATATAAACAAATAAATGAGGATTTTTATCCTGCTTCTTAAAAATGAGTTGAAAACACGTTGTTTTTGAAAACGTGCAAGTTTAATCTACGATTTATTCGATTCCTCATGAAAATTATTGAATAAAGCTCATTTGTAGTTTTTTCATAATATTTTTTCTCTAATTTTCATCTTTGCATCAACAGCATACTTTTTAAAAAAAATCTATTTCGTTTTGCTGATAACTCTCCATGTATGAGGAGGAGAACTTTTTGAAAAAATATGTTATGGGATTCCGGAGGGATCGATCGTCTTACAACCAGTGAGAATATTTAATTGTGGGTCGTCTATAAAACGGAAATTTTTTTAACTGATAAGACATAGCTCATTACAAAAATATATTTTTCTTTAATGCGACACAAGGAATCGTTGTTTTTACAGATGGGTCAAAGTAATTCATGAAAAATTTTCCTTCGGTTTTATTTCTTCTTTACTATCCACATTACGATGATAATTATTCATATGCCGACCAAGCAATTTTTTTTTCACAATTTTATCTCTTGTTTATTGACTGAGATGTTGGTTCATTGTTGAGTAAACATTGAACTAGAGTGGAACTTGTGATGTCCCATCTTTTTTTTTTTTTTTTTAGTTTTTGGATAATTGAATAATAAATACCAAGAAAATACTTCAACAATAAATACCGAACTACCGGCGATGCAATATCTACTTCAATGAAGAAATATTAATTGTATGGATTTCTATGTTTATTTCGGGACTAATTTTGAATTTGATTAAAAAAGTATCGTTTCCCGTCGCGACTGTGACAATTGGCAAAATCTAGTCGCGACGATCGAGGCGCCGGGCGATGTAGGAAAAAAAAGGAGCCACATGTGGCAATTGGATTTTGACTGACGGCACTGATAGTTCGCGAGCGTCGAGAATTATTTGCGTATCAAAGAATGATGTTAATATTGTAAAAATTATACGTGCGGACATCGGGAGTAATCAGTGATACGAATGGGAAACAGGGCATTAAATTTAAAAATAGAAATAAAATCGTGTCACATTTGGCGTAATGCAAAAAAAATTAAAAATTGAAAAAAAAATTTTTTAAATGAACTTATCTAATCTGCACCAGTTTGAGATTAGTTTCTCTCGTGGTCACGTACCTCTGAATATTTTCCATGTGTATCCATAATGATCATGGGTAGTGAACTCGTCAAATTTCGAGTTGCCAAATTGAATATTTTTCATTAATATCTGAACAAGTATTCGATAAGTGCCAGATTAGGAAATTTACATTGGGTCAGATTGAACCATCGGTCAAAATTTTCCCCTGGGTCAAAATGACCAATTTAGACGAAACGCCACACTGGGTCAAATTGACCCGTGGGTCAAAAACCCATCAAAATGGATTAAAACGACCCATTCCGTCAAAATTACGTAATTTATTGTAATTTTTTAAATTTCGATGAAAATATGATATCGTAAAGTTTGTCTTTCATTAGTAAATTGTTCGACAAATCTGTCAAATTTTTCAAAGATAATAAGACGTGCTACAATACGAATATGATGCTTAACTGTTCAAATCTTCGGTTAAAAAGCTTACTAAATATTCGAATAATAAAATATAGTGGAAGAGATAACGAGAGACGTAAAACAGACATCGAAAGAACAGTGTGGCGACATTTCTTAATCAAGCTTGCAACAAAGATGAATGTACAGTAGCCAAAAAAAAGTACTGCCCATCGTCCAGTTCCAGACATTTTGAGACATTGTCCTTAACGACAATTTGATCCTGACGCTATTTTTCTAGTTTCTGTATCTTAAGATTATTGCTATTTTTATATCAGGAACTTATCTCGTAATAGCCAAAGTTAGACTCTATAGACAAATACAGTTTATATGTTTATATATATGCTTAATTTATCTACATAAATGTAGGTAGGCGGATGAACGATAAGAGCGGAAGAAAGCGCATCGCGAACGGACTTTGTCCGAGCACGTGCTGCCGTTTCCACTGTGTGTTGTACAGCAGTGATGAAATCACTGCAGTTCGTTTATTTTATCCCCAATTATATTCGCCATTTTTACCAAACGAGACTCACATTTAAACACAATTTTTATTTATAAGTACTCAAACATATTTCTCCTCCTTCTCCCCTTCTTTATTCTTGACTTATCTCTCGATTATCGAGTGTCAGCAACAGATGACGGTCCGAGAATACAAATGTACTGGGCATACATCGTTCCAGCTGATATCGGTCACGCGGTGTACCACGTAAACACTGAATCATTATTTAGCTCCCAGCAACACCCTGTTTTAATTGAATTACTCATTTATACAGATTTCGTGCAAACAAAATTCATTTTTTTTTCATCAAAGAAAGATTCTTCCATACCAATGATTTTTACGACTCTTCAAGGGAGTTGTATAAGGAAAGTGTGAAGCATTTATTGCGTACCTTTTTTTCATTGGACTCATTCCTGATTAACGTTTTTGTTGTCAAAGTTTGAGAATATCTCTTATCACAAATTGTGCTAAAACGGTTAGAGATCGCGTAAAAATACAAGATATCAATCTTGTAGAGCATTAAATTTCCTACAAAAAAGTCCCCACAACCATTTTGCTATCTTCCATAGTTCGATCTCAAAAGCAAAGCCAAAAAGACCCTGCTCTTCAGGTTTGCTTCTTGAGCATTTTTCAGATGTTTTTATTAATTCGATGAAATATATGTTTCTTTTTGAATTTTAACATTGTATATAATAAATTTCGTCATATTTTACACCGACGACAGGACCTTTATTTATTGAATAAATTCTCGGCTAGAAGGTTGTGAAACTTGTACGACTCGATTTGTTTCACTTCACAGAGGAAGCTCGAAACCGTACTTCACTTTAATCGTTCCGGTTGTCCGTCATGTGTCACGTTTAATTTCATTTTTAGCGCGTTATCGATGCAAACAACACCTTAGCAAGTCTACTTTGGTAATTTCGCCAGAATATTCCGTCAGTTTTGCAAATTACGTTCGTTTTTCTTTATTTCAACAGACATATTATTTGCTAAGAAGTGGATCCTTAGCCCGAATATCCATTTAATTTCCTGTCATGTTGCAAATTGTGTTTTTCCATATAAATTAAATTCACGTAACTTCGAGACATATAGTTTTTTTTCTATAAGAATTGAAATGTTGGATGCAATGTAATGACCTAAGAAATTCTCTAATATTTGATGAATCACTTTTTTAAATAAATTTTACAGTTCGACACAAATTCATTTTTAAAATAAATCGAAAGAAGATAATTCACTACCCTTTTATGAGGTTAAATTGTTCTATTTCATTCATTCGTAAAGACTATTTTATAAACAGATTTAATCAAAATTTTAATCGAATTACGATAACGTAGTCGCAGAAATATTATCGTCCGAGAAACAAGTCCGAGGGAGGCAAATCTTGATCAAGAGATTTTCTTTCGCACATAAATGATTAATTAAAAATCTCAAAATCCATATGTGCATTCGTGTGTTGTGTTAGCAATTTTTTCGTCTGTATATCGTAACATTTTTCTTCTCATCTTTTGCAAGACACTCGAGCGATAAGGAAAATTGTTTCTCACGAAGAGTTTTATAATCTGGATCGAGGAATTTCAATCTCATCGAGGCCTCCAATTGATTAAATAAGATCGCATTCGCACGATTATTTATGAAGAGCTAAATTTTCGATCGTTACCTGCTCCCTATAAATACCAGATATTTTTTCATACCAGAGTCTTTTTCTCGTCGACGTCACAGGTTAGGACACAAAAAAAATACCTATAATTTATTATCTTTTACATTTTGCTCAACAAAATATAATTGAATGATAACGAAATTTTTGTCATTTCAACATATTTTGTTAACGTTTGAAACGTTCTGTTAAAATGATAAAAATTTCGTTATTGTCGAAGAATTGATTGTTAATTGCATCAAATAAAATAATTGACCTTTTTCAACGAAATTAGTTTTGAGTGTATATGAAAAAGTAATTGAGAAACTGGAAGGGCAAATGTTCTAATCGGGGCGTTTTCTTTCTCTGACGAGTTAATCTCATCTAAGTGTCAAATAGCAATGTGAGTGAAAAATAAATGAGGAATTCTGTACTGAAGGCTCGAAGTTTCATTGAGAGCTGTCAGGCTGATTGCCTCTTGCCGCAAGGCACACACTCGGAGTATATATTAATCGAGGAGATCGAGAGGAACCCGTGCGCGCTCCCGATAAAGTGTTGAAACAGTCTGGCACGAGAAGCCAAACTCGGCGCGAATAAACTCCGCGAACAGGCTGCCGGTGTCTGAGACATCAACCGGCAACGAAACACCTGATTCGTCGTTTCGTGTCTTTCGCAGCCTCCCTCTCGTCATCTCCCATTGCTGAGTGAGATTTCTTATATACGTTTGTAAACATTTTCTATTTTTTTTCGATAAGCGAGTGTGAGTGATTATGATAATTAGGTTCATTGTAATTTCATTTATTTCATAACAATGTGGATATAATTTGTAGGTTTGTGAAAACAGATGAAAACATTCGAGACTAATGACTGAGTAATTGAAATATTTCGAATAGCTTTAAAATGTCTTTATCGCATTCTTTGCATTTTCCTACGATTGTCAAATCCTTTTAAACTTATTTACCATTTGTTTTCGTAACAATTTATATTCATAAATAATTCAATATGAATGAGAGTAATTATAACAAAAAGCGATATTGTTTAATCGATATTGTGTGTGACAAATTGCTGTTATTTCAGAGTTAACGAGTAAAAAAAATACTGTTGTGAATTTGTTGGGAATCTCGTGGGGATCAAAGTCGCTCAAGAATCAGGGATTGAGATTCTAAAAATATTGATAAAAACATGATATCCGGGAATTTTGCATTAATTACTGTTGGATTCTCCTGCAAATCTATCGTTTTTGGAATTTTTTAAAATAAAATAATATTTTTTACTGTTTTTTTTACCTTAACTCATTTCTCAATAGGTCATATTTTTATTTGTTTGCGAGTCTGGTTTACATTGATAAGTAATTGGGGCATTTACCTCGTGGATGATCGCCATTGGCCCCTGAACTTGTGTCCCTCGTTAACCTCTCGACACTGCTCTTCTTCTATTCTTCTACGTCTTCCGCTGTTCGTTCCATGGACCTCATAGACCTCCATATCCTCCTCGAACTCTTTATTTATTTATTTCTCCCTCTCTCTCTCCTCTTTCTCGTGCTCTCAGGAAGATCCACGTAATTTTTTTCTCGGAAGGAGAGAGCCATTGGTTGTCGGCACTCTTTAGTTACACTGTATAACTTGAACGATTCAATTCGCGATCTACATACTCATTTAATTGCTTTCTTCTCTCGAGGGCCCGTCTCTTCGAAACCGTTAAGCCGGATGTACGATCGAAAAGTTCCGGAGTTCGAGTTCTCTTCATTTTTTTTTCTTCTCCACATCTTCGCGATTTATTGAGTCATATAAAAAAGTGACGTTTGAACGATTGAGACTCTCGCTAAATTTCATTGATTTTTTAAAATATCGCTGTTAATAGATCGAGAGAAATATTAAAAGTGTCAAAGTGAATGTTTACTTCGAATAAAGAGACAAATGGATGAATTAATTCGATAGCGTGGACTGAAACATTTTTTTTTGTTCATTTAACTTGGTTTTACTTTCGTTAAAATCAATGAAACGATTGCAACAAAATACAATTCTCAGGTTTGATCTGATCACTCTATCAGGTGACAGTGAATTTCATTTATAACAGGAAAATGGTCGTTGTTATAATTGAATGATTGATATTATTCAAACGATGAAAAAAAAACGCAATATATATACAAGGATTTTTTTTATTCTCACAATTCATTCATATTTTCATTCATTTTTTTTTATCCACTTCGTGATTGACAATGATCATCGAAAGAAAAAGTGGGAGGAAAAAAGAGGCAGAGAGTATTTGATAAAAAAAAACGTGACACAGTCTTCGATATATTAGGACTGATTTAGACACGAAGGTCAGTGAGGTCGTGTATAGTGTCAGACAAGAGAGTCAAGGTCTTTAAAATCTTTTATCGAAATGACAAGAGCAAAATTTAATGAGAGGATTATTTTCCTGCAACGAGTTCTCCTCGTTGAGAAAAAGGAAGGGGGAGAAGAAAATGATAATTGCTTTGATCCTCGATCTAATATAATCGCATTTAAGTATTTTTTATTTCCATGATTATGATTTTCGGGTCAGAGGAATTACAAATTATTGTTTCAATCATCGACGAATTTGATGAAGTGGGTTTTATAAATTTATCAATTTATTTTTTATATCGATTATTATTGTGATTTTTAATTTTTTTAAATATTTTTTCTAATTGGTTCTCTTTTTTTCGTGTTCTATTTAATTTTTTAGCTTATTACACACCATTCATATTTATTGCTACTGAGAAAATTCTATTATTTGTTTGTCTTCCGTATTCGAGTGAAAATTTATACGTCAGGATTTTTTATCGCTAAGAATAAGATATGAGAATTGTTGAGAGGCAATTTGGGGTGTGATTCGTAGATGAGAATATGCGTGGAATAAGTCAAATATGTACTTTGTTTAATGATTTACAAGATTTCAGATAATATTACAATCGTTAAGTTGAAAAATTCTTTACCAAAGTAATTTATTGCTAAATAAGTTGAACGACTCGATATATGCTTTTAATTCTTCGCACCACTTTAAGTTCTTTTATAAAACAATTTGAACGTTATTTTATCTCCAAATCTGTCTTTTTATAAAGCTATTATTCTCATAAATTTATATGATCCATTTCGGTTTTAAAAATGGCGACAAAAGAAATTTAAAAACCTTGCCTAATAGATGTGATTTTTTTTCTTCGTAATTGTGTTCACATATCATTTTTACGATTATAATCTTCATAATGACGTTATCAATAAGATATTATTATCAGAGTCCATTTTTTCATAGTCGTAAAAATCAACGAAATTTTGACACGTCACAAAAATGATGTTTCCGGCGCCTAAAAGTACGAGGTTGTATTTTATTTCGAAACTACGTAGTACAGATTTAAATCCATACATTTTTTGATCCGTCTTTTAAAAAATCTGTTTGAAACTTAATTGATTTTTGAAAAACTCGTGTTTTTGTTTGTTCGACGTCGAATGTCCCGTGTATTTATTTTTGGAATAACCCACGAAAGTTCGATGACTCGAGACTCAAGCAAAATATTTATTGTTAAGTTTAATGCAACAAAGAGCAAAAGAGCTAAGTGTGGCCTCGAGATCATTAGGATTCGTGGTAACGACTTTATACGTGTATTTTTAGCTATTTGCGTTTCTGTATCTATTTCTCGGGCAAATTCGTACAAAGGAATATTTCATGTATGTGTTGGAGTAATTTTTTTGAAAATAGACTCGTGAACCTCGTAGTGACCGATATCTATACACAAAACTTTGATACAAGTTAGTCACACGTTACTGTTGGGTTTAAAAAAAGAACTTTATACCGACAAATTCGTCCGAGATAAGCTGAAGAATCTTGAGAAGTTTTCGAAATGTTCCTTTGCGTTGAAGTTTCCAAATAACGAAGACAAATTGTAATTACAAAATGTCGATATTTGGAATTTCTCTAAAAACGATCTAATCTTAATTACTTTTTTTTTCTTTTCACTATAGGACATTAATTAAGGCTTCAGATTTTTGTAATTTGTTCGTCAAGAGTTGACATTTTGTTCGAGCCTTTAGTGGATACAAATAAATTGGAAAATTAATTACAATTATTAGAATTCGATCGAAATATCAATTGAGTTTCAAATAACTGACTTGTTTTTTATATTTTTATTAAAAAAAAAAGAATATATGTGTCGAATTCGTAAACAATGAGAATCGCGACTGTGCTCATTAAAAATTCATTTAATGAAAATATTATTCCAACTTTTTGTATTTGTTTGGAATCCATCAAAAGTGAAGATTCGTTTGAACGATATTTCTTGTTCTCGATCTTTTTTTTATTTTCTACAGTGTACACAAAAGTGATTGCTGCTGTAATATTTCTTTTTAATATTTACTCGATACACCACGTGGATATTTTTTCATGCACTCTCAACAATAAATTGTCTGATAAGGGCGTCTTATTTGTAAAGATGCTTAACGATTGCTCTCGGGTCAATCAATCAGTCGTGTCAAGGAATGTTTGCTTTTACAATTAATTGTTTGCACTAATTTTCTCAAGGCAAAGCTATTTTGAATGTGCACTAAAATAAGTGTATCATAAATGATGAAAAACATACTTTGAATAAGATTTCTTTTAAACAAAATTATAACTAACCCAAGAATAATTTTCATTTTTTTATTTTTTTTAATTCAAAATATTAACAACCAGTTTGCCAATTAAATCAATTAAAATTAATTTTTCTTGCACAAAAGGAAACGAACGTCAAAGCGAAGGAAATTAATTTCAATTGATTTCAGAAGGTTCAACTTTTTTATGAGTCGCAGTATTTTAGATGTTCTTTTTTTTTTGTATTTAAGCGAATCTGTTGATTAATCGAATCCCAAAAAGACTGTATTTTATTATTTTGTCAAAAAACACGTGGGGCTTATTTTTCTGTCATTAACGACCACCACAGACCTCGTTTTTTTTTTATAAATCGTTGAAGTTTGTATTTTTTCTTGGGATCGAACTTGAAAGAGTTTCGTTTTAAAAAATGGCGGAAAAAGTCAGGGATGCACAGTTTCGAGACGCGTGTAAAGCATTCTCCTAAATTTTGGACAATATTTGACTGATTTTCGACTCTTAGTAAATCGTGCAAAAGGTTGGTCGAAGCGCCACCATTTTGCCTCGATGCTGCGATGATGAAACTCGCTTATTTTTGTCGGTTTGTTGGAGGAGTTCGATAAAAAACAAATGCCTGAACGATCGTTCGCGTATGTGCATCCAGTCTTGTGCTTGGTACTCTCTGAGATCGAGGGTCGTCGACGTGCTGCGACGTCGTTTTAATCTCCGTTTGTCTTTCGAGCCCAACGACTACTTTTCATTCTTCTCTCATTCATATTTTTACAACGGTGCATTCTACACATATTTATAATTTTTTTTTTTTTCGTTCTGTGCGCAACTGAGGAAGGAAAAAAGGAGGAAAAGATTCAATTTGTACCTCTTGTTATTTTTTCGTACGTGATCAACTGATTGATCGACTTTAAAACTATTTTCTATTATTTTATTATTAAATTTTTTGTTCTTCAGTAAAAACGACGCCTGAGGAAAATCGTTTTTGATGTAACGGTCTCCGCAGCCCCCGTTACATTCAATTCTTTTTTCACATTATGGCACCCTCCACCGAGAACAAAAACGATTGCCACGATTCACCCTCACAACGAAATGGACATCTTACACCAAAAACTGAAGAAATACCGCTCCAAAACCAAAATGACAACAACAATGAGGTAAGACAGTGTTTTGATTCTTCAATTTCAAAATATTTTACCTGTTCGATGAAAAAACTCATTATTTTCCAATTAAACGGGATTTTGAACTTGTTTATATAGGAAAAGTTCTCTACTTTGTTGTTTTGGTCACTTTTTTTATTATCGAAGACATTCTGATGGTATAATCTTTCAAAATAATGGTGTAAAAACAAAAAAACATGTGATACGATAGATTTGAACAAATTTCAAATTTTCACTCATCGAGTATTGATTAGATTTAGAAAAAAATGCAAATTCTGTATTTGGTTTCATTATTCTTCGTCAATTTTGTTAATATTTTTCATATTTGACGAAAAAACAATGAATTGTATGTACTCGACATCGTCGTTAAGTACATTTTTTATTAGGAAACCCGATTTACGCGATATCTTAAAAGACTCTAGTTTCCCCTCATGTACGATATGGAAAAACATCATAAATGAGAAAAAAAAACCAGTTTCATAGGATGTATCTTGAGACGTACTTCGAACAATCTAATACTTCGTTAATAGACGAACAACCGGTTGTCGAATACAATTTCTTGGTGCTCGCCTTTATGATAATGCCTCCATTGTCGAAGATAAAAAAAAAAAAAAAATGTAAAAAGCGTTGAGAAACTAGATATTTCTGGTTTTAGAATGAAATCCAAGTTTCCGAAATTCCAAAGCAAATGTTTTCCAGCAAAATTATCGAATACACAAAACACAATGATGAAAAAAAAGATAAAAAAAAATTCTTTCAGATTAAATTCATTCAATTTCAACAAATTCGATTTTTATTATGAATAAGTTTGACTGATTGAAATTTCCTTATTGTCATATTGATCATTCACTCGAATTGACTGAAATACATTCGATTTAAAAGTATCTTCGAAAGTGAACGAGTTTTAACGTATTTTCAAGGTTATTTGATAAAAATTTCTTTACAATTAATCTGTTTGCGAAACGACGAATATACCTATATATTTTTGAGAATGCCATTGATGACGAATGGAAAATTTCGAAAAATCGTTTGACTCTCGAGTATTTAAATTGTTTTGAAATAAAAGAAAATTACTTTACATTACATAGATAAGCCCCGACTGTAGCGAAGGTTACATGCCATCAAAATTGTTTTCCAGTTGTCGAATTCTGTGAAAATTTCTACAACATGTTTCTTTCATAATTCAAGAATTTCCGAACGTTTATTAATTCTTAAAAATTTTCAAACAATTTTCCAAAACATTAAAATCCATAATTTGCACAATTTGCATCCGCTGACAGAAGAAAAACAACGTGTATTCATAATAATGGAATATTCAAAGATACGAATAGGAATAAAAAGAAGAAAAAAAAAATTGTGTTCAAATAAAAGACGTTGTTTATCACTTTGTTTATTCGTAGAAATATGTTTTCAATTTCATAACGATATTCATTTAATGTTCAATAAAATAATTCTGTCATTTATCAATTTTGTAATCCGATCTCAGAGGAAAAAAATAAAAATATTACGACATCGAAATGAAGATACTAAACGGTAGAGATAAAGAACGGAATGTATATGAAAAATTCATTTTTCTCAAAGAAATGATCGATTGCGATACTATTTTCAAGATCAGAACGTCAACACGAGAATTAAGAAACAGTTCTTTTTTTTTCTCCTCCATGATTTATTCCCCCTTTTTTTCGTTTCGTCTTTATCGATCTGCGGATCACACATTTGGAAAAAAAAATATTCAAGCCTCTAAAAGACCCAGAGGAAAAGGGGGAGAGAGAGAGAGAAAAAAGAGGAAAAGAGAAAAAAAAGGAAAAGAAAAAAAAAAAAAAAGAAGCTGTCTTTGCAACATGTACAATCAAAGATCGCTATTGTAGGTCACAATGTTATCGCATGTGTGAAATATTATGATGTGTCCACGTTCATGTATCTTATGTCTTTGTATGAGTTTGTCGGTATTTTGTGACGTTTTTAAATCTTTTAGGGAATCGAGGTGGAGATGATTGTACCACCGGATGGAGGATGGGGATGGGTCATAGTTGCAGCTTCCTTTATGTGCAATCTTATCGTCGATGGAATCATATTCAGCTTCGGTGTTTTTCTCGAAGAAATAACAGTGGCATTTGGCGTTTCAAGATCTCGTGTCGCTCTCGTTGGGTCCCTTCAAACAGGATTTTATCTTATGGCTGGTACGTCTTCAATCCCATAGTAAAACAGATCCTTTTTTTACCCTCGATTTTTATTTTATTTCGCGTTACCCTCGAATAAAAGAATTCGTACCCGTTTAGTATTCAAATATTTATGGAATCAAAAATTTCATTGTAGGTCAAAGAAAATCGATAGAAAAATATAAAAAATCGCAAAAAAAATATCATCACTCGAACATTTTGGCCTGAATCCAAAGTTCTATTCAAGATCCAATGTTTTTGTTCATTAGTTAACTTTTTTCCGACATAAAACTAAAGAAATTTGTGTTTTTCTAGCAAATATTTAAATAACAAATATTCTGATCGACACAGTTGTATTATTATAAAATCGTTTTTTGTGGTACTTTGATCGGAAAAAGCTGAGTATATTGGAAAGAGGAGGCGGCAATGAGTGAGGTAATAAATATCGAGGTTGCGATAGCGATAAAACATTGTTGCGCTACGCTCAATCGTAAATTAGTACAAACGTACGTACCATGGCGATTTTTTTTATATTGGGCGTGACAAAATGATTTACACGAGATTTCTTGGCCTTCGGAAAATGTCAGAACGGATTCTGGGCCCAATTAAATTCAACGGTGTGTACTTAATTAATCGTCCATCTGTATTTGCGTTCAAAGAACTCGTGGCGAGTGTGAATTGAGTTCACAGACAAACCCATTTTTTTCAAACTTCATCGTTATCAATACTTAACAAATAAATAAATGTGAATTAATCTGTGGAAAAGTTCATTTAACATAATTATAGTCTTGCCACATAATCGAATAATTTTATAAACTTTCGAAAAAATGTTCAATACGAAGTTTTAAATTTGAGAAAATACTGCATTTTTCCCATAACTAATGGACAGAGCTTATAATACTTTAATTCATTTTATTTTCAAAACTAAACGGTCAAAATTCTTGATTTTGGTTGGGATGACAAAGATTTGGTTGATTTGCGAAAATAATATATTGTTGGACGTATATTCAAAAAAATGTTTGCAATTGCAACAAAATCGAGTTTCCAGTTCTCGATTTCTCTTCCTCGTTAAAATCTTAGGTTATCGCGTGTATATTTAACAAATAGAAACAAGTTCGCATTGACAAGAGTCTGGTAAGCAATTGACTTATCTTTCGTTTATTCATCGATCATTCTGGATATGTTGCAACAATATAACGTCATATAATCTACATATTGCTTGGAAGCTAGAAACATTTATCTTCAAATTATGATGTTCGTTATTTTTAGTCTGCGCGAGGGCTCGCTTGTATTTTTAATTACGAATCAATGGAATAATGGCAGTTTTATTACTTGTGAGGCTTCAGAAGGAGAAAATCTATATTTAGAATCGCAAAAGCTGTACTCAGCGTGTACAATTACATCAAGTTATTGCAAACCTATTTTTTCGCAGCAAAAAAAAAAAGAGAAAATGATTTTTCGATACTATCGAATTAATTCATAATGAGTATCATTCGATGATGGACACAATAAGTTTTTTTTTTATTGTACACTTTTATCAATTTATTTTCACAGGAATTTGAGAGAGTGTAAAACAATGAAAAATTGATGAAAAAGACGATTTTTTAAATCTCACGATTCCTTGAGCTGCAAATTTTTTTTTTTTTTTAGGTCCCTTCGTTTCAGCACTGGCGAATCGTTACGGATTCAGACTCGTAGCAATTTTAGGCAGTGTTATAAGCTGTCTAGCATTTGTATTGTCATTCGCCAGTTGGTCGATCGAGTATTTGTACATCACGTACGGTGTCTTGGGTAAGTTTATTATGATTATTATTCTTATTATTATTTTATTATTATTATTCCATTGAAATAATCGTTCCCTCGGAGTATCAACCAATCGCAGTGTCTCGATAAAAAGAGAATTTTGTCATATATTTTGATACTGTTGTCACGTGTTTTTTTTTTTTTTTTTTTTTTTTCGTTGCATAATTTTGTTGCGATATGGTGAAGGAGCATGTATTTTACGGTAACTGAATCGTACGGAGTTTATATACATCGCGAATGACTTTTCGGCACACTTATTTCTATCTTTTTCCCACAACCACCAAAACACGCACCTCTTTCTCCGTCTCATGCTCCAAAAATGCGATAAGATTGCGAGAGAACACTCGAGTTTACAGAGGACTGTGATACGAACCAGTATTTTTACGTGTTTTACAAATTGCCAATACATTGGAAAATAAATATTTTGCGACATGCAAATTTATCTCAATGTCTCAGAATCCTTTTCTCTTGCCACAAGGATTTAAAATTCACGTTTATTAATATGAGGAGCTAGAAAATGAATGGAAAGAGGAAAATAATATTAATATATTTATATTTTTTGTTATAACATTTTTTAAAGTATTTTCTAGTGGAAATTTTTAAATTTATGAAATTTGATGAATTTTCGATTTTACGAGTGTCAGATAAAGATATTTAATCATTCAGTTGTTGTGTTTGATGATTTATTTCGAAAAAATCGAAAATTATAGGTCACTAATTAAGCGATTCAATAGTAATTCATATAAGGAAGAAATTATAAACTTGGTAAGAAGGAAGAGAATAAAGATATGGAGAGAAAGAGAGAAAGACAACTTGCATGAGAGTTTAGAACGAGATGCAGAAATGAAAGGCCTTGAACCGATGTGCGAAGTGGGAGCGTGTTTTTAATTAATATAACGTGTCTTCTGATTTTTACATAAATTCTCTAGGAGGAATCGGAGTGGGGCTAATTTATGTCCCAGCAGTGATAACGACGGGTTTCTATTTCGAAAGATGGCGGGCACTCGCAACGGGAATTGCGGTTTGTGGTTCGGGAATCGGTGCTTTCGTCCTTGCACCAGTCTCAGATTTACTGATCCAACACTTTGGCTGGAGGGGAGCACTTCTCTTTCAAGCAGGTTAGTTTCTTTTCCCTTATTTTATTTGTTTTCATTTTTATCCAACTTTTAGAATTTTATTTGAAAAATATTTATTTGTATTGTTGTTTATCGTGATTTGTATAATTTTACGAACATAATAAGTGCAAAACTTTTTATGTTTTTTTTTTTCCTTCATATTCTCGTACACGTGTTTATTATTTGTTCAACAAAAAAAATACTAATTTGTAAAATTTTTTCTTGTTCATATTATAAGCAATTCTACAAAAGTCAAAAAGCAAAACGATGGAGATTTTTACCAAATTTATTCTTTTATTTTTAATATAAAAAAAAAGACATTATTTCAAGTTCTACCGAATTTCGTATTTTTTTACGAAATCGTGCGACTGAATTTGAACATTGATGACAATAATCAGCATTGCATGTGCGGACTCTTATCCTCAGGTATGCTGCTGAACTGTGCAATTTTTGGCGCAATGTTTCGACCTCTCAAACCCACTCGAATCAAAGTGGACCAAACTCAAGAACAAGTTGGAACCGAAGTCAAGAGTCCATTGATGGGCAAGGGCGCTTCCACTACTTCTTTGCACGCCAATCACCCAATTCGCAACCGTTTCTTTGGTACCAACAACAATACCGAATATCCTACCGCTGCTCAACTTCTCAGCAGTCATCCGGATATTGCAAAGTAATATCGAAAAAGCAACGATTTTAATCAATAATTCAACTCTTTTTGCCATTGCGAACATTTTATACGGAATGTGAACATTTTGCAGTACTTTTCGTTTTTATTTTCAGTACATCAATGCACTCGTTACATCATGTTGAATCGCGACTAGAAAAGCAGCTTAGTACCTCCGAGAAACGACTTTCTGCTCCGATATATCCAGATTCGGTGGTTATCACTGGAGAAGAGATGAAATCCGTCGAGGAGGAAAATAATCTACTTAGCGGTGACCTGGAACGTCTCAACGGACGGATACCTACGGTATGTGCTTTTTCTTTGACGAATATATTTTTCTGAATGAAAAAATGTGCTTTACTTTTTAAGTTCAGAAATATAAAAAAAAAATTAGATGTAACTAAATTTGAACTTCTGGAATTAGAAATAATTCCAAAAGTATCAAAAACAATTGCGATGGCAGGAAACTTTTTCAAAAATCAAAATATTAGAATAAACGGTACGACTTATTTTTGATTTTACAAAGAATTCTTCAATAATTTCCACTTTGCAACTGAAAAAGTTGAAAAAATTCTTCAAACAGTGGTTTTCCGAGGTTTTCTAATGAAAGTTCGATCAAATAACGAACAAGTGATGAAATACTAATTGATGATTTTTATTCAATAGATAAGAAGACATACGATCAGTGGCCGGCGTCTTGGACTCGAAGAGGGAAGCATTAAGTCGTTAAAATCGATTCATAAACGAAATTCCAGTAGCAGAGATCCCCAAAGACCTTTTTATAGGGATGACATTTTTTATGGTGGTTCGCTTCATAGGCTGCCTCATTACAAGTCCCAAGTGAGTATTTCATTTGACATTATCCTCATTGAGTGCATGAAAAAATATTTTTCAATTATTCCATTCACATAATAATTCTTGATGTCAAGAAAAATCAATAAACCAAATAAATTCGTTCAATATTCGATCAAATAATAAAATTAATCGAGCCAAAGTTTTTTTTACTGCTCCCCATGAAAACGCGTGATTTTCTGAAACAAAAAAAAAACAAAAAAACATAATTAACCGTTCAAGAAATTATTCTCTTTACAGGATTTTGGAATTTTATTTGATTTTTGTCGTTTTTTTAACAGTTGTCATCTGTCGGTTATCACATGTCAGTGACACGATTGCCAACGACGAACGATGTGGAGGAGGAGGAAAGCGGAAGTTGTTACATATGTCCAGAGAGTGTACGACGAATTCTGACGACGATGCTCGACCTGAGCCTCTTGAAGAGTCCATCATTTCTCATTCTCGCGATAAGCGGTGGTCTCACGATGATGGGATTCTACACGCCATTTATGTATCTACCAGGTAAATAGCCCGATAGCAAGGACATTAGCTTCGCCAAATCTCGCAACGACCAAACTAACGATAAAAGGCCATTATACGAAAAACTACCCTAACGATTTATTTTACAGACCTCGTACAGTCTCGAGCGAAGATTTTTTAATAGAAAAATATGAAAAAACAATTTGATTTTCTTCAATCATTGTTTATTTATTAAAAACTTATACATTTTCAACAATAATTTCATCGAAAAGTCACCAACAAAGCGTTTGCACAAAGTATTTCGACAAGAGGCTGATAAATTTTTCAACATTTCTTTACATAACACGTGTTAAATCATTTTTTTTATCATTCGAAATGAATGTGTTGAATTTTCGAATTATTTCAAATATTGAATTGAAAAAAAGATATTAATTTCGAGACCTCAAGAAAAAATCATTAAATTACAAATTTTTTCGTAAATTACAAAAAAATGTTCATTCGGAGATTTTTAGTTCGAACAATTAGTTGCAAATTTTGAGAATTTTTCCTGTTGGGAATGAATGTGCAAGAGATTTTAAAATTGTTAAAATTGTTCAAAATTTTAGTTAAATTACTAAATATTTTCCGTTGACAATGTAAATATTGAGCATTTTTAAAGTTCATTTAAATAGGCTTTTAAAAAGTGTTGTAATATATTTTTGTACAGATCGTGCTAAGTTGAGTGGAATTGACCCCTCGACTGCGATGTTTTTGGTGTCCGTAATCGGTATCGGCAACACAATCGGTCGTGTCGCTTGTGGAATCGTTAGTAGTTTTCCCGGAGTGGATGCTCTTCTCATCAACAATATATTTATAAGCATTGGAGGAGTTGCCACAATGTGCTCAGGACTCTCACCGACCAAGGGCTACCAGTTCTTTTATGCCGCAAGTTTTGGTCTCAGTATATGTGAGTAAAAACTTTCAAACCCATAAAAAAGAAAATTCAATAAAAAAACTAAACCAAAGAAAAAAACTTGAATTTTTTTGCAAGATTTTTTTTCAACGATGATTTAAAAACGTTTTTCACGTTTGTTGAATCATTTCTTTTCCATTCCATTCATAACGAATCCGATTTATTAATTAAAAACAAAAAAAAATGATAAAAAATTTTTACCAATAAAGTGTAAGAATTGAACAATTTTATAAAAACGACAACGAATAATACGAAAAATTGTTGCAACACTTTTTCGTAAAAAAAAAATAGAAAAAATTAAGTCTTTGAAGGAGTTAATTTGAAAAGTTATTCGATTATAATTTTCGTGGTTTAAAAATAATAAATAAAGTTTTTCAATATCTGGAAACTCGATGGGTTTTTTCCCCGACGAAACTTTGTGTAGTTTTATTAATTTAAATATATTTTTTTCATTTCAGCGGTATTTGCTTCGCTCAGGTCAATAATAGTGGTGGATCTTATGGGTTTGGAGAAGTTAACAAACGCGTTTGGTTTACTTCTACTTTTCCAAGGTTTGGCTGCGGCGGTAGGAGCTCCGCTGGCAGGTGATTAAATAAATATTCTTTTGGTACGATTCGGAGCTGTTTTCGAGGCGACTCACGTACATGGGGGTATATCGTTTGATATTTTCACTTTAAATATTCATTTGATTTTCGTTTTGGCAGGTATGTTTATGGACGCGACCGGAAGTTACGACGTTTCGTTCTACATATCGGGGGCGTTGATTTTGCTGTCCGCAGTAATTTGTTATCCTCTTAAGCGAGTGAACGACTGGGAGAAGCGAAAGATCGAAGCACAACTCAGGAATTCGTCGTAGTCATGATCTCCACGAGAATATAAAGCGATGATTCGCCCTCGTTTCGGTCATAATGAAACGCAGAAAAAACAAAACACATGAGACGTCACTCCAAGAACGTAAGACTGGAAAAACCATACGAGACTATTTGTTTAAGAAAAAAACAAAAAAAAAAAAAAAAAAACAACAAAAAAACACATAAAAAATAGCTTTGCTCACTTCCGTACGTGCCTTGGAGTGAAGATAACATTGAAATATGCATTTATAGTGAAAATCAAAAGTTCCCAAAAGCCCAAAAGAGAATTGGGCTAAAATGAAGTATCGCGAGATCGACGAACTGTGAATGTTTAACAGAACATTTATCACCACATTTTGAGAACTTCAAAACGTTAAAAACAACAAGATACAAACTTTCGTGTAGATAGCAACAGTGGACGGTTACTTTCTAGTTGACTTGGTCGTTGATTACACGTATTTGGAATCAACTTCTCTCAAGTTCGAGGTCAAGCTCGAGTACGATTTTACTCAAGCATAACTTTGAACTAAAGAAGAACTTATTGAATTACTTGGAAAAAACGTCGAGAGGGACTTGAGCTCAAACGTTTATTCTTAATTTAAGTTAATACTCGAATTTCAAGATTTATTCAACTTCATTTATTTGCCTCAGTCACGCATATCCATACGAGCAAGTCAAGTGCAAGTTGGACCTTAAGTTTAGGCTCGAATCAAACCCATCGTTGACTTCACTTTTGGGCTCGTCCAGCAGATCGTTATCTCGCAACGAACCTTACCAGAAAATTGAAACTTCAATTACTGAATTAATTGATACAAAATGTTCATACAACGTATCAGCTGTTTCCACATTTTATTCCAATGTTTGGATCGACACAAAAAAGCTCAGATTTGGATGAAAGTTGATCAAAGTTGAAGGTCGTGTTCTAGAGAATTTTTCATTTTCATTTCAATATTTAAAACAATAATCGGCAGTTACTTTTAATTAAGAAAACATCAGAAAAGTCAATTCGTTCGAAAAGTTTATCCAATCTAATGGAAGTGTAATTTTTTTTTTTTAACTAAAACATCCAAATCTGTGTTGATCGACTTTAGTTAAACTCATTGCTAGCAAACATCGATTTTAAGGGCTGGATATTAATGGGTGAGTTAAAAAAAACGTGAAGAAACGACAAATGGGTTGAGGAAATTAATAAGAATTTGATTTTTGAACGACAGTATTGGACGAGAATGAGAGTGTCTCTTGGGATTAAAATAAATAATGGTTCGATGAACGATGTGATATTGCGTTCGTCCATGATTAACTTTTATCGGTAGCCAGTCACGCACCAATCGACTGTTTAGGAAACTTTTTTTTCCTGCTATTAACGGTTCATACGTATTAGGAATACGTACAAACACGAGGTTTAAATAAGATTACGAAAATTTGATGTACAGGGTGTTCTGTGGATGCTCGATAAGGTGAAGCTGAGTCGAGGATCGAATTTTCTATCTGGGTTTCTACTCGGGGTCAATTTCACCCAATACAAACGCGTTTCCGCGAAAATTGAATTACACTTCTTTTTAAAAACGTCAATCACTGTGAAACTCATCATTTTCAGATATTGAGCTTTGTACTATTCGATTAGTCGGGAATCGTACGATTATTTACAAAAAAAATATCTCGAAAAATATCGATTCTACTGAGAGTTATGAGGTCTCGAAGTAGTCGCGGGTCAATTTTCCTCCGTGTGACGTGGGATCAAAGTTCACTATGGTTTTTATAAATAGTTTTTTCTTATCAGACTATTCACTATTTTTACTGAATTTTTATATTTAATTTACATCAGTTCTTCACTATGAAATCGTCCCAAGCAGCAATAAAAACAGTCATTTTCCGTATCAAGTTCTCATCGTGCAAAAAGGGAGGGAATTTGATTAAAAAGTGACATTAGTCTCTTTCACTTGAAATTCGATCGTAAATCCTCGGTTCCACAGTTATTTAATATCCACATCGAGACACTCTGTACACAACGTGGATCGAATAAGTATTTCGTTATCACCGTTTACTGTGTATATTTTGACTGTACTTTACATCGCAGTAATGTACATTCTTGAGCCATTTCCTTCTCACTCTCTTCGTCTCTTTCTCCTACTCTATCTTGCAACCAGTTTCTCACTCGTTACAGTTCAGTGTTCCTATACATAAATTCCGATAATTGGATTTGTAGCTTCTTGCTGACAGTCCCCTAAACTGGATAAACCCTTTGAACACATGTGAGAATGGCTCAACGTGTGGATTTTACTGTGTTGTTATGATCCAGTACAATTACAAAAAAGTAAAGTTCAAATATCGTTTTATACGCGATAACTTCCGGTTTATAAGTTATAAATAACGAAAAGTGTCAAATTGAAAAAAAAAAAAAATTTCTTTCTCTTTTAAATACTGTTCTGATAAATCTTTTTAACATTTTCTCCAATTATCCATCCAATCTTTCAAAATATAAGACAAAAAAATATAATTAAAAAATCAACAAAGTAAAAATTTCTTTTTTCTGTTTTGATAAAATGCAAAATATTGATATTTTATTTTTATTTAGTCGAATATACGTACAAAAATATTTTATTTCATCGATGATCCGATATTTAATCATTAAGAAGGGGTCAAATAGACATGATTTATTTTGTAATAAAAAATAAAAAAATCGTGTCAGATATATGCACCAAAGGAGAGATTGTTTAAAATGCTGCTGTGATTCTAAAATACAATATTCAGATACGATTCTGTGTATGAAAAATTGTAAGAGTCACATATTTAGATTTAACAAAAAGAAAAAAGTAAAACAAAACAAGTTGAACAAATATTTTCCTGTAAATAGCACTTGCCCTTAAAATCCTTTTGTACAGATTAAGAATTTAAAGAGTTTTTGCATACTTCTATAACAAATAAACATGCAGCTATTTTTAAGAAAAAAATCTTCATTACACGATTCATTGCTTATCAAAATTTTAAATACTAACACAACATTAAAAATCATGAGACAGAATTATCGTTTGTTTCATCGAACATGTTAACGGAAATGATTTTATTTCCGAAACCCACCCAAATAGTTTTAAAAATATGAGAGCATTTCGAACGATCACTCATTTGGGATTTTTCAGACATTTTTTCAGCATAGAAAAAATGTAGGGGAGGATAAAAATATCGTAAATAACATTTTTATTTAAAATAATGTATCTCCTCGCAACGATTGTTTCATTTAGTCGTGAATTGAATTTTTATTCACATTGCAATGATGAACGAGTGTACCTGGCATTCTGTCATAAGAAACTGTTAAAATTATCGCAATATGAACAATATCATTCAAAACTCTCAGTGCAATAATATTTATCTTTAAAATACAACAAATTCTATTTAATAATTAAACACATAAATACATGTTAATATGTTTTTATTTTTATTTTAATAATTCGAATAGAATAACCAAGTGCCAATGTGTGTATATTGACGAGTCAAGTACATATCTTTTTGCTATATATTTAATATAAATAAATATTTATATTTATCTATTTGTAATTATTGAAGAAAAAAAAGAGAGTTTTAAAAAAATGTTCTTTTTATCACAGTTTTTAGAAAATAACGTAAGTGTTTATTTGATTATAAAAATGAACGCGTGATCGAAAAGTGTCAGACACAAGTATCAAGCGTTCCCGATTTACATCGAAAAATTTTTGTAGAGCAAAGGTGTTGCCAATTAAAAGAAAAGATCTAGTTGATAAAAAAAAAAACGTTTTTTAGAAACTTTGATATAATTTTGTAAACTGCTTTCGTAAAAGAATTCATAGAAGAAATCGTTACCCAAGATTTGAGAAAAATAAACTCAACACCTTTCACAGAAATATACGTAATTTATAAGAAATCGTAAGTGAATTTGAAGATTCAAAAAATCGAATCTAATGCAAGCTGCGATAGATTTCCTCCTATAACACAGATGTACATATATTTTTATCAATACCGTATATACTCGTTCGAGGCCGATATTCAAATGGAATATGGAACAATTTGCTCAAAAATATTTTGTTACATAATATTGAAGTTTTGTATCCAAGTGCCTGGTAATTTTTTTTTCAAGCTGCACCCGAAGCAGCATACCTTGAATACGTAATTATAATAAGGATGTAAATTTTGTATATTTAAGTCGTCGCGTGTGTGAATAAATAAAAATAAGTGAACTGCGAATTTGTTCGTGCAATTTATTTCATTCTATTCTTTTTTTTCTTCCTTCAAATCCCAATATTGTGAATTTTTTATAATTATTTCTGCACAAAAATCATCAGATTATTAAATCTTTCGGAAAAATGACATCGCGGAAGGTCAATTATAGGCAAAAATATGAAAAAAGGTCCAAAAATCTAGAGTTTTACTGTTTTTTTTTTTCGTGAAGGAAATCTCGAACGAGATCGTTATTTGTCTAAGAAAAAATGTCCCAATGTGAGCCAAAACGTCTTTCCGCATTGGAAGGGCAATTGAATCGAGTGCTGTCTAAACTACGTCAATTGACATGACCTTCAAGCAGAGATATTTCAACGAAAGGAAAAGAAAGGTTTGCGTACATACGAGAAGATCGAGTTTCCGGTACACGAGTTACACACGCCGGGGGTTGAAACAAAGATAGAGAAGGTGCCTGGTGGACGCCGACGACCTTGGCTCCCCAGTGAGTGTCTGATAGTCTCGAGAACTTGCGAATCGAGCTTGCATATATGTTCGAAACTCTCGTTCTTTGCCAACTCCATATTTCGATGTCGGAGTCAAAAGAGTTGCGGACAAGTGTTCACACAAGTTAATATTTTCTCGTCTCGTTGACAATTGTGAATTATGTCGTTACGGATTAATATGGCAATGGCAAATTCATAGCTTCCCGTCTAAAATCGCCCCAACCCACGAGCACGACCTCTACGCTGAGTACAATGAACTTTTTCGAGGATTTAGACCATCTGTTGGCAGCTCTTTTCCTCCGATTTTCTTTTTATTCAACTTTCACCGTTAAATAGTTATAAAAAACTAATAAAATTGCAATAACTCATAAAATACCATTTCATATAACTATAAATTTAATATTTTATCACCATTTAATCAACCGAATGATTTAATGGTTGAAAAATAAACGGAGAACTGTTTAAGGTCAAAAGATTTGAGAAATCCAATAAAAATAAGTGAAATCAAACTGTGTGCTACGATCGTGGGAATATCTATAAGAACTTTAAGGTGCTGTACAGTGTTCGAGATAAAGAAGCTTATCGTTTGATGGCTCACTTGACTTCGAGTATAGAAACGAAGACTTTCAACGTGCTTTTGAGAGATCGCGATTATCTTTTGTCCCGTCGATAGCTCGTGTATAAATACATACAAAACTCAGCAACAACTGGAGAGATTTTTAGAAACAATAAAAATACGATATTAATCGTCATTTTAACGATTTCTTTTTTGTTTCTTTAATGACGATCGGTTAGACATACATTTCGGTAAATAGAAAAATATTTCGAAAATCCCGCACGAAAAACTTCCAGACATTTTCATTATAGAAATAGGAGAATCGTTTTAGTATTATTGCTTTTAACTGAAATATTGGACTAATGACTCTTATTTCGGGGAAAAGTGGATTTTTGATGATAATTTGTTAAAAATCGGGGTAAAGAAAAAAATGTAGAGTTCTTTTGAACATCGTCATAGTGTTTGGTAAGTTCGATGAACTGGAAGACTACCATTGCGAATTATAATGGAGCCGAGTATCCTGAAGCCGTATTTTTCGAAACCAATCGTTTCAGTGCAAAGAAGTAAAAAAAAAAAAAAATATATAAGAACCCAATTATTTATTGCGAAAGCTATGGATTGGATGTAGATTGAAAGACTGGAAGCATCGATAAGCAAAAACTTCCAACAAGTTAAAGCACGAATAAGAAAAATATTTGGCTTGATTCAACGTCCCACTTAGTACGAGGGCCAAAGAATACACCCGCGAGTGTAGAAAAAGTCTGGGTGCATGGATATGTGTGCCTTTTAGAAAGAAAGAGAAGAAGAAGAAAAAAACACACAACATATGAAAAAAAGTTGTATCGGATGCGAGCCAGCAAGAAGTAACTCCCGAAAATTCGTTACACGCGTCCTTTTGGGTTAGGGGCTTGAATGGCTGTTCTCTCTTTTCTTCGGCACAAGCGAGTCTACCGTACAGAGAGGGGTTTACTTTCGACTGCAGATACATTGCGACATAGAATCGTGAGGCGGGAGGGAGAGAGGGCGAAAGAGACAGAGGGTTGGCCGTAAAGGTTATATAGCGTTAAGGTATAGGCCGAAGAGGAGAGAAAGAGAAAGAGAGAGAGAGAGAGAGAGAGAGAGAGAGGAAGAGGAAAAGAGTCCGTTGGGAGGGTTATGGCGGCCGGTGAGACGGTGAAGAGCGGGGAAAACGGCGCGTTGCATCCAGTACCCGGAAGAGGGATGAAATGTTCACCGCTAGGCGCTGCGGTGCTACAAAACTACTGAGAAAGACAGAGAGAGAGAGGAAGAGAGCGAGAGGGAAAGCTTTTCCTCCGCATCCGCAGCATCCTCTCCCTCTGTCCCTCTCCGCACGGTTCTCTTGCGCTATCGCTTCACTATTCTCACGGTTGCACCCCTCTCCCCTTTCTCTTGTACCCTCACGCCCTTGTCCACCTCCAGCAGCCGGAGCAGAGCTAGCAGTAGAGCCGCACGCCGGGTACTGGATAGTTCACTCTTCACGATCGCTCACACCATCGTCTCTCATTAATAATTATTTATATTCACACATGGCCCAACGAGACTTCATTCCAATCGTAAAATCGTTCAAACATTTAATACTCATAGTGTCGGAGTGAAAAAACAAAACCATTTTGAATGTTAATCACGTCTTCATGTAGCAACATTGATTTCCCGCTCCGCAGTCTCTCACCAAACGTTACTTCTTATACCGAGAAGAAAAGCTCTTAGATCTAATTTGCGTCCGTTTGGGCCTAACGATCAAAATCTTTATCTTCATCGGATATTGTTAAAAGCTCGAAAGTTCCTCAAGAGGGAGAAAGTGTGGATGTAACTCTTTCATTTTAACAGAAATCGTCTTTACTCTCCGACGCTACGACGAATCTTAAGGAAACGAACACGCGAAGAATTAAAAAGAAGTAAATTTCGCTATCAAAGTCATTGTGATTTATTGGAACGCGGGGACACGTGTACTCGTTTTATTTACGAATCTTTTTAAATGCTTCCTTGTAAATGTTACAGTGGAATGGGTCATTTTTATAGATTTAAAAAAATGACATTTACGAGAATTTTCAATCTGCAGCAAAATCAAATTTAACGATCGGTAAAAACTTTTATGACGTTTTTAAATTGTCATCGAAAATATGACATTTTCATGTTTTTAAATTTGGCTGAAACTTTCAATTGTCAAGTCTATCGTTTAATTTTATTTTAACGAAACAATTATTTCACTTTTTTATACATAAATATTCAATATTCAGCTCAAGATCTAAAAAAAAAGTTATCACATCAGTCAAGACATTTAATTTAGTGTTTAAAATAAAAATGTACATCATTTCGTTTCGTCCCTTCGTTCCTACAATTTTCATAGTAATAAAAAAAATATATTGGTTTCTTTGGCGTACAATTGCAGCTGGAAATTTTACAGCACGACTCACATATCGCAGACGAATTGGTAGCCATACCAGGTGAAAAGAACGAACAACTAGCTTCGTCTTTACTTGATAGTTGCAGTTATTTTTGTTCTAATTAAGCGCGCCACCGTTCCAAGTTTCCGCAAGTCTAATTGGCAGCGAGGAGTTCGTCTCGTACAGTCAAACGCGGACACGACGAATACTCGTAGAAATTTTATTGTGAGAGCCGACTTAATTAGTTGTAATTTGTGACGTCAATGACCAAGACGAAACTTGAAAACAAATGGGACGATGAGCTGGATTCTTCAAGTTGTTTCATTGTTTGCCGATGAGTTTCACTGCCACTCCAAGCCCAACAGCAGCCCCATTTCTATCACGATTTTACGTCAGTCTTCACTAATGAATTCGACCTCATACGCTACACCATCGAATCCATAAAAAAAAAAAACAAAGAAAACCTCTTTTTTGCGACTTGTAAAAAAATCAAAAGGCTTGAGTAGCCACGTTGGACGATAATAATATCATTGACAAAGATAAAAAACGGGTGACCGTTGCCTCGACGATAATTCGAACAACCTTATTGTTCTTCTATGACGAGATTTATCGGTACGTGACAAAATTCGCAACCATGACCAGCGGTTCGCAGAAGGGAAAAAATGCCGTTAATTCGGATCAACGGTACAGTTACATGGCCTGCCCGTTGTACGATGCTAGTAAGTTACATTTTTTATCTCTTTTTTCTTTAATCAAAAAAATTCATTTATTTCCTAGTTGTAGACTATTTTATTCAATTTATAAATTATTTTTGCGCACCATAATGTCAGAGATCTTGGAATTTTTTATCCTTAAAAAAATTGATGCTGAACAAAAATTGAACGACTTGTGCTTCATTTTTTCATATAGAATTCTCCACACTTTTCCACTTACAACTGTGCCTTCCGATCATCCTTAAGGTAGTAGTCTCGCCAAAACATTTTTTTCTACAGAATTCACATTGAGAATACTATTTAAAAAAACTATATACGTGCAAAATTTCGTGCGAAAAATGAAGAATTTGGACCATTAAATTTTGGAAATACAGAGATCTAAAGTGTAAGCTCTGTGCATTGGTTATGGGAAAAGTAGAAATTTCTTTAATCCTAAACGTCATATTAGACACTTTTCCCGAAAGTTGATATCTTTTCACATTTATATTATATATGACGATTAACATTATTCAATTATTCTCCAAGCTATATCCAATTTAAAAAAAAATTGATCGGAAATTTAACTTTTGAACGTGACTGGTAGCGAGTGCACTACGTAGAGTTTACGATTTTCGAAAAACGAGTATGTTTGTTCTCGTAAAATTGGATAAATTTAATGATATAGAACCCAGACAACATGGTACCGTAATAATTTATCCAAAAAGTTTTATTTTGTACAGTAAAGAGCACAATTCTCTTAGTTTTAATTATTAATAAATAGCTATTGGTTTATTAATTAAAGTATAAAAGTTATGGTGATTCATTTGGTCAAATGTTCATTTGTCGACTGTTTTTTTCGGCGATGATGTTATACATCGGTTTTGGAACGAGCTGTTCTGCATATGGGGGAATAGATTTATGGCGACCCGTTGCCTGCCCTTTGGTAATGAAACCTGACCGTCACCCTCGTCATATATATCTCGCGAGGAAATCGAGCTCGTCGTTAATCAAGTAGAAGATGGGGTAAATTTAACTTTATGTTTCATTTATGGGCAACGTTAATAGGCTCGTATGAAAATGTCATAATAACAGGAAAATGTGATCGACAAAGGTTGACGGAGTGAGAAATACATCGATAATTTAAAAAATTTATAATAAAAGTCATATTTCATGGATCAGAGATTATCGAAATGACATTTTTTTATTTCAGAGGCTACAGGAAACCACGTGCGTTACAAAAACAAACAAACAAAAAGTTACAAAAATCGTTTACGATTTACGAAAATCTTAAGCTTATTAATTAAACAAACAAAAAGTTTTATATTCCGTATAAATTTCGTGAGAAATCGAAGCAAAGTTAACAAAAAAGGCAGATTTTCAAAAATTGTTCAAGCTTTTTCTTCAATTTACATGTTATTACGATAAGTGTCAAAAACCTATTAACAGAAAGCTTTTGGATGTGAAGTTTAAAATCCGAATAAAATGAGAAACAATCAAGCGAAGTAAAAATATGATGAAAAAATGTTAATTCGAGAGTATACAGACTGGCGAGTATGAGATAAGTTCCAAGGTGACGGGATGTAGAGGAAGAATAAAGTAATGCATTTGAGTAAAAAGTGTTGGAAGTTTTGGGGCCAAAGTTTTGCGACACAGAGGCTAAAGCTTCGGTAACTTTTTCCATTCTTTTCCCTTCCAGATTCTCTTCGAATCGCGGGGTGGGTTGAATGAAAGGAGAGAGTAGAAACGATGTGTTAGATAAAAAAAAAAAAAACAATAAAAAACAAAAAATCGGGAGAGAAAAAGAGAAAGGACAGGGAGAAGCTTTGAGTGGCTTTTCGGCGTTGTGATGAAAAAGGTTTTCTCCGACAGCTCGTCCAACTCCGAGGGAACCGTTCCGATGTGACCGAACGAACCGTTTTTTTTTTCTTTTTTCATTTTTTTTTTTTTTATTCAGCCTGACAATTCTTCTCGTTTTTTTTGTCGTCTCATTCAACTCAAGCTTGAAGGCTCGTATGCGCTTTCACAAATCCGAATTAGCAGCAAGAGGATAAAAAGGAGAGAATGAAACACAAGAATTGAGCTTGATGTTACGCCGGTTAGCCGCACTGCCTCACCGCGCTTTCGCGCCTGTGCAGATAGAAGCTTTCCGGTAGTGTACCAACCGCGCGGTGTATTGTCTGTCAGGACCATAGAAATTTCCGAGCGTTGCCCACGTGTGCAGGCAAATACAGAGATTCACACATGGAAAAGTCTACAGTGGAAAAGTAGTCGATAGTCGATAGAGAACGTTCATTTCTATGTCGTATCTTCTTGGGGGTTAGAGCTTAGAAGAAGAGGAAGGAGGTAAAAGCGATGGAAAGAGCGGAAATGAACAGAGGTATAAATAAAATGAGAGAGAGAGAGAGAGAGAGAGAAAAGACATTGAGAGGATAAGAGAGAAATAAAAAGAACCTGACTTCTGATGAGAGAAAAAAAAACATCACGAGAGCAAGAGAAATAGGTTGAAAGAGAGCGAGATCAATGATAAAAAGAGAAACAAAGAAAAAGAAGAAAATTAAAAATCATGTGACAGATACGTGTCATTTGAAATGACAGATCAAACGATTGCTCTTTTAAATTAAAAAAACCAACCAAGACATGTCCTGGAAGCATGGAAATTACTAAAATCGATCATAAAGTTAATAATCTCACAAAAGAATTGTTACGTTTAAAAAAGAAAAAAAATTGATAAATTAATGAGTTTTTTAATGATTTTAATCTGTCACACAAGTCATCTGGTATTTCTTGTGTTTTGTGGCAAATTAGTTCGACAATTATCGCTCACAGTTTATTTTTATTTTGTTTTGTTTACGAGCTTCTTGGATCCGAGCTTTTTGAAGAAACTTTCTATCAGGAAACTGTCCGAAAATATTTGAATAGGACAAGCTTTTAACAGAGACGTTTATTCAAACAGACTGGACTGTTTCAGGGCAAATGAAAGGACTGGAGCTCCAAAGCTAGTTTGCTGCGATGCCAAGAAGACAATAATCACCCTCCAAATACTTGATGTTCTCGTGTTTAGGGGTGAGCTTTCGGAGCAACCACAATGAGCACTTTCTCACCATCCTTCTCTCTCTCGCGTAACGATAACTAACATTCGTGGGTAGTAAACAGCTGTTATGGCCACCCAAACAAATAAGGTGTTGACCTCTGGCTATTAATTATCTAGATTGCATTACTCTTGGCTCATTATTTCTATGGATCTCGATATCTCTATTCATGGTCCATAACTAGGATCATCAAGTTCTCTCAATAATGCTCCTCTGATTGGTACCTTTAACACAGGGGGCTTTATCGGTTTTCGTTTGAACTTGACGATAACAACAATGAGGGTGATACGCTGGTGTTGTGACTTTATCCTCCTTTTTAATTACTTCGACATGCATGGTTCGTTTTTATTCATTTTTCGTTATTTTCTCCATTTTTTCGTTTTATTCTATGGTTTCATTTTTATTTGTTTCGTCCCGTGCTTGTACCCATTTAGTTTTTTATTTTTTTTTATCTTTTACTTTTACTTTCACTTTTATTTGCATTTATTCTTACTCTTTGGTTTATCTTTCATTTTATTCTTTTCATTCGAATTGTTTTTTTTTTCTTTTTATTTTATTAGTAATGGTTTTTACTTGTATTTCTATTGTTATATCTCACTTTAATTTTTATTGTTACTTTTATTGTTGTTCTTATATTCATCTATTCTTAGTTTTGTTTTCATGTTTTTGGTTTTGCTTTATATTGTTTTTTTTTGCTGTACTTAACATTTTTCCCTATGACCCGATTCAATTAATCAATCAAGAGAGTCCCTCAATTTGCCGTTCGATCGGATCGTCATAAATTTTCGACATCATTAGCCACAGCAATGAGATTTCATGTTGGACCCAAAGTTTTACAACAAAATTCTGACACGAATAAAATTAAAAGTCAATTAGCGATACGAAAAAGCTCAGGAAGAAAGAAACCATTTTAATGGTTCGTTTCAAACGACATTTTAACCAGTTCGGGTCATCCTTTTTCTTATCCATGATGATAGATTGGAATAAACGCAATCTCAGTATTTTTCTTCCAACTTGAACAACGCTGCAGCATCCGTAGAGTTTTTTTTTGTTTGCTTGTTTACCTCGTCACACCGTCTAAGTTGTGGAGACGAAAACACAAGGCTAGATCTATCGCGAAATTTCATTCGACATAGAAAGCCTTGCCACAAAAACAGACATTGAGTAGAAAAAAAGGATATGAAAGTTCATAGTCAAAGTGAGACGATATTTTCGAAGAAAAAAAAAATACTTTTGTCGAATAGAAATCGCAATCTTATTTTTCATCCGCGAAGTCCAGAACAAAAATCATTCACTCGCAGTTTTGTCAACAATTTCGCTCGATTAAAATGTTATTCGCAAATGCTATTCAGAAATCGGTCTCAATTAACCTTCGGAATGAGTGACTAAACGAATTACCCACCCGATCACTTCGATGATCATGAATAATGAAAAATTTCGAGAAATTTGAGTAAAACTAGGATTTTATGGTGGTTTGATTCAAGAAACATTTTCACGCGTTCTTATTTGCTGAAATATCGTGTCGTTATCTTCGAATTCACTTTCGTGAAAACTGGAGAGAGAAATTTAAGATAACTGCATGTGGGATGTAATGGGAACGATAAAGAAACGCCTTGTGGAACAATATATTCGAAGACACGGGACATGGAGCTTCCTGGCTTTCGTTATACGAGCACGATTCACTTCCTGTGTATGGGTGCATTTATGGCAACACAACGAAAGAACCTCCAACACCAATGCACATTCATGAAATCTTCTCGTCTTCCACTTTTCCGCGCAATAATTTCGCTCCTCCTTCCTCATGTAGCTCCATCGAGGCACTTATATATATATGTATGTCTGTGTGTTTGTGTATATTTATAAGCATATAGCTGGTATGTGTGCCTCTGGGAAAAACGAAGCCACAAGTTGTGTTCCCGGGACAGGATGAGGGAGAGCAAGCGAGACGATTACCCCTGTTTGCACTCGGACAATCCATTTTAGAAAATATTCTACTCGTATAATTTGCGTCGTGGCTTTGCAGACTCCAAACGTGTAAGTGTTGACCCATGAAAAAGAATTAGCATAGCGATGCATTTTTTTTTTTTTTTTTACTAATTTTAAAAGTATTTTAAATACCGTATTAAAATCGAAAAGATTTATTCTATTTTCACACACTCTGGACTTCAAATTTCAAGGACTTTCTCAGCGTAACGAGCAGAAAAATGGACGTCATCGTTTTTTTTTCCCTATAAATAAAATCCGACAGCAATTCTTATCCATTAATCGTTTGTTTATTCAAAGAAATCGTGTAGTCCATGAAGAATTTTTTGAAAGATGTTTCACTTTTATTCTTGGTCACGCCGAAATGGTGTCTAAAAAAATAGCGGCTGACGGTAGACGTTCCTCCTTCTTTAAAAATTTCGCAGAAATAAAAAATCCTAAAAAGTCATAAATCTGTGTCAAAAACTCTAAGAGTCTGTCTGTTAAAATATAATGAGAGAAATTTGGAGTCAATTTTAATCAGTTTATCGAAACAGACACAAATAATAAAAATAAATAAAAAAAAGTACAATTCAAATATTAATATGGACAATTCTCTTCAGTGGCCAAAGTCCAGGTCCGTCAACGTTGATAAAAATCGAGATGTATACCATTTCGATTTTTTATTCCAGTATTTAGTCTAATTCCAAATATTTGCTATTTGTGAATAAAGAATAAAATTATGTACATCCAACAGAAAAATAATAAATGCTGTGATCACGAGCAGGTTCATTTGAAGAAGAAAAACTGAGCGTTCATTGACACTGCGATGAGTTCTCGTGTGGAGCCAATTCAGCTGTTCCTTCTGTTGTAACATTGTCAATGAAAGATGCCAGCAGTGTTTACTACACGTCGTAGTATACTGACGAACGTTCCTCATAATGACGGACGTTTAACAAAGTATAAAAATAATAATAACAACAGCTTTAGTAAAAAACCGAAATTGCTGATCTGCTTTTTCAAATCACCTTGAAGTTTATATTTACAACTTTTGCATATACTGACGCGAATAACCTCCAAAGCTATTTTTACTTATCACATTAGTATCTTTAGATTCGCCAGCGTATACGCGGACTTCTATTGCCAAGATGAAAATTTGCGTAAATGCATGCAGACTAGTGGGGAATTTTCTAAACCGGATATGCATCATCCACATAGCATTTTTCTCCTGCATATTTTCGCAGATTCATCGCCACTTAATTTTCTTAGGGTTTTTGGAATTTCATTATGTCCAACAATAGTTTTGAATGGTCAGTAAATCGTGAAGAGTGAAGTTAGGATCGCTTTCGTTCCAAATACTCACTCGTGCGTTCTTCGTCTATTTTTGTCCACTCGGTTCTTTTAAAATTGCGACAATCTGAAGAACACTCTGTGTGTAATCAAACGATAAAATGTATCGTTTTAAAAGAACGATCGAAAGATTTTAACTCTATAAGGAAATCAATCGCTGCACCGATGGCTTATAGAGGCTACCTGGGCAAAGCGATGTGCGCAGCTGCGACGTGAACACGTGTTCAAACACTTCCAAAACCCGCGCCACCCTTTAAATAATTGTAACTCAACTGTAGAACGGAGTTTTGTGACGACAAGAAAACAAACGATGCGTTGACACATGCGAAACAAATGAACATGGCCTCAAAATCTGAAGCAACAAATATAATCGTCGAGAAGTGAATTGACGAGAAGGTTGAAACTCACAACTCGTGTCAAAACCACATGAAAATGTGTTAATAAATCTTTTCGTTAAAATGACGCATGTCCTAAACGACGATGCGCTATTCACACAGTTCTTCCCCCCTCCCACTTTTCCTCCAGCCGTCACGGAAATAGTTTTTTTTTCGATTCGACTTTAGCTCAGTTGGCTTTCGAACGAGCTCGTAACTCTCGTGAAATACTGAATCGTCGTGTTTTTCAAATCTGTTTTTAGTTTGACGTTTAACGGTGCAGTAGACTATAAGCAAACTTTTATTGTTCCCTCATGGTAAATCAGTGAAAACACACATATTTCTCGGTTACAATCATTACCTCATTATATCATCATTTATATCGTAAATTCTTATGCAAGATTTTTTCCAGCTGATTTTAAACGTTTTTAAATTCCAATAATTTTATTTACTCATTGCTTTCGAAGAGTTTTGACAGTTTAAACCTTTTTTTTGGTCGAAATTTTTCAATAAATTTATAATTTGCAGACTTTTTGAAGCGAAACAATAGTTTTTGGAAAATTGAACAATTTGTGCTTACAGCAAATTCAAATATCGTTTAACAAATTATAATAAATTTCTATAACGTCTTGATAGACAGGAGAATGAAAAAATGATGCATTTGTGCAACAGTTTGATATCTGTGACGTTTAAAATTGCGTAGAAACTCTTGTCCATTATAGTGAATCTCACTAAATGACGAGAAAATTAATCCGCAGTGCGCAGGAATGTGTCTCTCAACACGATTGGCCTTGAACCTCACCAAATAGCTAGGGACACGTGGTTTCGGTTGAGAAACCGTCAATCGACTTACCTTGACCTGACGGCACCTTCTCGCATAACCCAACTCACCGTGCGACGCTCTGAACTTATTTTTGGGTTGAATTTCATGAAACGTATGAAAGTGAAATGAAAAAATCAAATGCTCTTGAATCTCTCAGGAGTTTTATCTTGAAAGAACTTTGAAGAGATTATTCATTAATTTGAATATCTGGAGCGAATCGTACGATGCAATTCATCTTGATAAAGAATTCATTGTTTCTTTAAAATAAACAAACTTTTTTTTCTAGTGAGGAGCAATTTTTTGATTTGCTTGACAATTCGTTAGCTTTTTTTTTACTTGTGTTACTTGATTTGTTATTTAAACAAAATGTGAGTGATTCAAGCTCGAGGAATGTTGAAAAATAATAGCAAATTATCACGTGAATGAGTGTGAATCGAAATCTCGATGCGGACACGTTTGGATGCTGCTCGAAGCCAAAAATCTTAGAGTTTTTCTATAGAAAGATTTACTACGATTTCCCAAAGACCACCAACTTCATTCACTCACTTTATGCTCCATTTGTTAAACATTTTTTACTTCGAAAAATGATTTTTATTGCACTGAATCGAAACTAGGACATCAAAGATGCCATAAACCTAAAACACTGGGGAAATCACTATTTTATTCCCTTCTGAGCGTCGAGTCTAGACTCTTCATGAGTCTTTGTGAAATATATTTCTCTGGTATGAGAAAATAAGAGACAGGCAACAAGTGACGGAGTTCATTTTTATTGCTAAGAAGAATGTTGCACGAGATTGAGACGAGAATTCTCGAAGGTGAAAAGTGTAATGAGGTTTTTTCAACATCTCACGTATTTTTGCTTCGTGCAGTTGATGGAAAAGTGAGCAATGTGGGTTTGGTCTTCATGGTGTGGTGAAGTATTGTATTTTTTTTTTTTCGTTTGTCTGTTATTTACTGAGGATAATATATTTTTCAAAATCTTAATAAAATTTAAATTAAACATTTGCTCTTATGGTAGTTTTTCGTATTAGAGCTTTTTAATGTCAAGTTGTTCCAGGCTATCTGATGGGCTCATAACTCTCAGTAAAATGAGTATTTTGAGAGACTTTTTTTTTCAAAATAGTCGTACAACTTCCAACTAAACAAATGGTACAAGGTTCAATGTCGAAAAACTATTCCTTTCATTGTGGCTGCAATTTTAAGACGAAGCGATTTCATTTTCGTGCCAAATCGATTCTGGCTTGGGTCAAATAGACCCCGAGTAGAAACCTACGGTTGAAACCCTGAATACTTTGTATCTAATTTATTGATCATTCATTTTATGAATAGCTGTATAGATTCTCAAATAAAATGCACGCACTAGCCAAGATTTACAAGCCACGAAAATTATTGACTTTTTTTTTTTTTTCAAAATATACATCAATACGTCAGATATTTTGTTGGAAGGCATCCAGACGACATTGACATAAATTAAAAATAAAAAAACTCACGATTATCGACTATTTAGTAATTTAATAAAAAAAAAATTTTATGCTGATCACGATTATGTTTTGATTTTTTTTTCTTCGTAGTACACGCAATAAAATAATTTAATAAAAAAAATTTTAGCAATGTAAAAAAAAGGTGAATAATTACTTGTAAAGAAAACTTTTGTACTCTTTATCGTGACCTAATAATAAAAGATTGAGATCGAATCGTATTTTCGACTAGTAAGTGGACAAGCATCGTAAGTATAGAAAGCACGAGGTGGTAGTTTTTGTTAGCGGTGCTTCGTTTTTCGTCGAGAGGTGTTTCCAATAAAAACAAATGAATATATGTATGTTTACGAAGGTATAAACGCATGAAATTGGACTGAAACGCACACAAACAAAGCCCCACCCAACCCCGAGGTCTTTCTGGTCAGAGGAGGAGAGACTTAGCAGCGTGTTCGTTTCTTCGACGACGAGACCCCAGGCAGTGCGGGGGTGTCGCTCGTGCGAGCAGCCACATATCGCGTTTTTGCTGCTCTCGAAAGATAATTCTTGTCAGATTTTTTTCGGCTTTAGTTTCACTTTTATTCGTTATTATTGCTACATTTATTGAAAGTTGAAAATCTCGGATTTATTCGTTGCTGAGCATATTGTTTCGAATGCGACAACCATCGCGGTGGAATTTATTGTGAATTATTTCATCCTCTTACTAGCGATACAACACATTTATCCAGGATCTTAAATCTCCTCGTTATTACGTAACGGGAGGACGAGACCGGGAAAAAAAAATCATTACACACGAATCCATGGGGTAAAAGTTAGAAAGAAAGAAAAAAACTGATTTTAAATCGAAGCTATTTTTCGACCACGATAAGCACTTTTACATCGACGATTCGATTGTACATTTATAATTGTTGCCAATTGTAGCAGTAATGGATGTGACAAGTATAGATTGGAGGGGCGGGAACGACAAACGGAAGTAACCTTCAGGGACTTAGCCTCGAGAAAGCGTGAATGTTTCAACAGCTATCGATCCTGTTCGCGCGGTTTCTTTTTATCGTCGTCACGTGTGTGCGTGCGCGACCAACGATGACACTTCCTGTCATATCAACTTTTTTCACTAGCATCCCTTGTTTTTTTCTTCATTATTTTTTTTTTTTATATACAATCGTAAAGTCTCTGATGAGTCATCGAACCGAAAGAAATTTATTTTCTATTTTTTTGACACTTTCCTGAGCGTCCGATCATTATATAGGAACAAAGAACAAAAAAATTTTATAGTTCTTTTGTTATAAAAAAACATTCGGCTTTTTTTTTTTTAAACACAAGACATTGTTAATGAGGAAATTTTGAATGAGAAGTAATTCGAAAAATTATGATAAAATAATCGCTCGGTCTGACCAAACGCAACTCGAACTACTAGAACCTCGTGTCTGTTGCATTAATAATGCCTGTTCCACTTGAGCCCAGACATTCCTTGTATATTTCGCGTTATGTTTATTCGCAGATTATTATTAACCGACGAGGGTTAAACGAGGCGCAGTAATCGAAAAACACGTGGCTGATAAAATAGAACGAAGAAAATTCGTGACATGCGCAATTGATAGAAAGAGAGGTGAAGAGGAGGGTAAAAAAGAGAGAAAACAAAATACGAATTCTTGGAGGTACAATTAAATGTTTTCTATATACTTTGTCAATTACTCGACCATACTTTTATTTATTTATTTCGTTGCACTCGAGACACACAAATTCTGATGTAAAGAACGAGCTTTTGTGGGTACGAATGAGAGATCGAATCAAACTGTCGAACGCTTTTATGTGTTTGTTGTAATAATAATAACAATTAATAGTTCATAATAATAACAACAATAACTAGAATAATGTAAATATACATGTTACGTGTTCATCGTTCGAGTTTGTTGCTTGGTCCTTCGTGCCTTGCTTACGTTTTAACTTTTTTTAAATAAACAAAATGTGCTTTTTTTTTTGTATACGTCATTTTGCTGACACTTACGAAAGAAATGTTAAGTAAAAAAATCACCAATTTTCCATTTTTTTTTATCCGTTCATATTTCTCAAGCATTTTGATTACTTTTTTTTTTTTTGTACATGGGGGAGCTTCGTCCCTATTTTCGAGGGACCCACATCCGTGAAAAACGATCGATAAATTGATAAACGATTTCACATTGAATGTGCTACTTTTCATAATAATTTTTGTTCCTTTATATCGAACTTTTCATCTCTGGGGGATAATATTTCCCAAATATAGAGGGTGTCGCTTTGGTTAGTCCCGTTGGAAACATAAAAATTCAAAAAATAAAAAAATAAAATACTCAAAAAAATCATTTTTCAACGATGTAACTTCTTTAATTTCTGTTTTTCAGAACTTCGAAAAGTGTAGATCACGTTTTTGAAAAATATTTATATATCACGGAAGAAATTGATGAAAAAATAACTTTTTTTTTTTTTTTCATTCGAAACTTGAAACATGGAAGAGAAATTCACAGTATGAAAAATACCCGAAAAATTATCTCTTTTTCAAACCCATTCAACGCATTTTATTGATAATTACGTTTTTATCGACACACCCTGTATGTAAACACATCACATTTATATCCGGAGCGAGTACAAATAGATTTAAACCGAGACAATAAAATCTACAACTGTTATATTTCATGTCAGACATCGGGTGGGCACAACGTTCGAAAATATTGTTTGGTTTTCATGAGACCGGTGTGTAGCTCGCTCTCTCACGGCAGATCAATCGAGAGCTCTTTGCTATTAATGTCTTACGTTGCGAGGTGGGAGGCAAGACTATGATGACGAAAGTTTTCTTATAGCTTTTCGTCGGAGTACAGTAAATAGATAGGAAAAACGAGGTGGTAGTGTCGCGCACGTCAGAAAGAGAAAAGGAGAGAAAGAGAGAGAGAGAGAGGGGGGGATAAAAAAAACGGGGGATAAAACCGTTCTTGGCCATGTCGATCCAGTATCGCGAGTCGCGTTAACGAAGACGTCCTGAGGGTTTCGGTATCCAAGAAAAAAAAAATTTTATTTACATAACCGAAAATTTTTATGAAAATTTTCAAAATCATTTTTCGAATATGCTAACGATACCTGACGTTCTTATGTTTCACGAAAAATAAAAAAAGTCTTCATCTATTAACGATCTTTGGACAATTATCGCGTCGATTTTTTTTTTTTACCACTAATTTATTAACGATTATTTCATCAATAAAAATGTTTGAAACAGTTTACGTGTATTGGCAAAAAATAAAAAAAGATTTTTTTACATTTTGACTGAAAATTTAATTTTATTCATGATTATATTATTTTAGTTTCACGTTAGGCGATTTAATTGTCAAAATAATTAACTGTGCGAGTTACTTAGAAACAAAAATTGTCAGTTACATTGTGAAAATTAGAAAAAACATGTAATTGAATTATAACAACAACAAAAAGTGTAACCAAGGGTAATAGAAAATTGAAAATAAAGGAAAAAAAAAAAAAAAAAAAAACGATGGTATAGAAGCCAAGAATCGTTTTATTAAGCAGACTCAGATAGATGACCACCACGATGAGAGGCTTAGTGAGGAAGCGTCGTGTGGTATATTTTTAAACACACGACCTTTGAGAACCCACGAAATTCCTTCTGTCTCGCTTGCTCTTTCGTTGTAGGCCTTGTCCAAGCGGTCGTTTATCATGCGCGAAGGTCTAGTCCATCATGTTTGTCGTTTCATAGATGAATATTCGTTGGTGGTTGGACTCGGAGGGAGTACGTAACAATAACAGCTGATAAAAAGTGTATGAAAAAAAAAAGTAAAAGTAAAAAAAAGCAAAAAACTTGGTAGAGAAATCATTTTCCAACGGAATCAGTGTGTAGTTCTCCAAAAATGTGTTTGACCGTGTTAGTGTCGCAATGAGTGGCTGTGAGTGTCTCTATGTTTTCCCCGTGTGCCGCCAAGCCATCAATCATCGAAAATTTCGCGAAAAAATAATAATAAATTGAAAAAAAAAACGAGAAGAACGAGAAAGCACTTTTTTAACACGGTCTTTAAAGGCATTTTCTTCATCTACCTTATCATTTCTTCCAACTTCTTCATCATCATCATCGTTTTGTCATTTATCTCGTTTCGTAAGATCAGAATGCAAGCTGGACAGTTACGAGACGTGTGTAACGAGTTGATGACGATGATGATGATGATGATGATGAAGATGATGACGACGCCGACGACGAATACGAAGACGACGACGTCGAGTTCCGTCGCTTTCGATGTCGCGGTAGTGCTGCCGACGTACCCGCCGACTCACCAGCTGTTGATGGTCCGTTCGGCTCTAAACCATCTACGAAACGAAATAATATCGTCGTCGATAAAAAGTCTGGTGACAATAATCCAAGAGTTTGCACGAGTTTCGTCATATAAACGATATCCGTGCATCGGCTAATTATATTATCTCATTTTATTTGATTATTTATTCCGTGTATTATAATCCTTGAAAATGTGTGATGAATATTAGACTCCGAAGGTATTCGTTATAGCATAAATACCGAAAGAATAAAATCCATCCAGGTCTCCGATTGGTTCGAAGTGTTGTTGCTGGTCGACCGAGAACCATCGGTGAACACGACGAAAAAAAAAAAAAAAACAAAACACCCTCGTGAAAATATAACGTGGTTTGCTCATGTGTGTATTTCCGATAAGTGTGAGTGCTAACGTTTGAGTGTGTATGCGAGTGAAAGATAAAAAGAAAGAAAAATCTATATGGACGTTTGTCCGATCGTGGAAAAACACGCAATCCTGTCGCACACGAGTCTCGTTATTCATCCTCAATCCATCAGTGTTGTCGCAGCATATCACACCCTCGTACGAAATAATATACAAGCGAAATCAACCCACAAGCATCTCTTCCTTCTCCAAAACCCACACATACATATCAAAAATACGCTTGAAACAACATCAACCAAGAAGAACTTTGACATAAGATAATCCAAAAAAGAAACACACGGTCCAATCATGAATCTTATGTTTCGCAAGAACTTCGCCGAGAAAAGCTCGAGCGGTGGTGACGGTGGTGGTTCGGGACGTACAGGAATCGGTTCTTACGGGATCGTGGCCGGCTCGGTCGGTACCACAGGTGGAGTCGGTGGCTCCTCCATCGGTCCGGGTGGTCCGCGTCTCGGTATAAGACCGAGTATTGGGACCGTAGGCGGCCGCGGACCAATAAGACGTAGTCGTGAATTCGGCTATTATCCGATGGAGGAACATCCGAGCCACGCTTATCGCACTCATCTGTTCCTGTCGCCACCCACAGGTGCCCCTGATGATAACGAAACACGTGGACTTGGACCCGGTCCACGTCGTAATTCCGGGCCTCACGTCATCAAATGGGGCGGCGGCGGGGGTGCTGCTCTTAACAATAATAATAATCAACCACAGCAGCAACAGAGCGTCCCCTCCAACGCCAATGCCAATCTCACCTCTCCTGGGACCACTAATGCCAACAAGAGGAAACAACAGAATGGCAACCTCGGCAAGGAGACATCGGAACCACCTACACCTACTGCCTCCAGACAGGTATTTCACTCTTTTTATTAAACTCCCTTTAAACCATTTCCTTTTCTTCCAATCCTAAACTTTTTAACAATTATATTTAGCCTCGATAATTATTTACTAACTGTTAGTTTTATTTTTATTCATTCGTTAATAACTCCTGACACTTTTATAGGAACATTATAATGTAGAAATGGATTAATAATTAGTTGAATAAGACATTAGGTTACGATGTTGATCCCATTAGAGGCCATCGAGCTTCGAAAACTTCTTAGATCGATTCATTGTTTTTAAGTGCATATTTAAATTGTTGCCTTTTTTTTTGTACCCATGTTTCTCGTTCGTACTACTCGATAAAGGACTATCTTTGGGATTACGAGGACAAAAAGTTGACGTAACATGCAACCGAGCTATCGATTCTATCGCGATTAATATCTCTTGTCAACCGATAGTCGCTTCCTGAAAGACACAGCTGGCCAGCTGCGTTAGACACTTGTGTGTATTAAATATATATTCTAGTTGTATTTCCTGCAAGATACAATCTTTTTCTTGGTGTACCCATACACGTGTTGTATGTCAACTACGGTATGTACACGCTATGCACCATTAGACCGACTGCAAGGTCGAAATGGACTCGTAATATATCGTCATCAATAAATGCATTTGGATTTTTTCATTTTATTCTTTAATTCAGCATTTATCCTTCATGATTTATTACAAACACGATTTTTATCGTCAAATGGAATAACAATTTCGTTTTCTCTGAAGTATTTTTTCGCACAACGATTATTGGCACATAAAATTAGCGGAATTTTGTAAATGGTCTACAGGCGGTTGCAAAATTTGTCGTTGCAATGCTAAGGACAGTTTGATCGATTAATTCCGAAGAAAAAAGTCTCAATACATTTTTTTCTCCGATGCTCCGTTCGTGAGATATTCATTGTCTAGTGTTGACCAATACGACGCCCTAATTCAAGCTCCTCCCACTCCAGCCTCTTACTCCGGCGCACGACATTATTGGCTGTCACTTATTCATTCGTAACTCCTCAGAACCGCAGCGGAGCACAAAATGAATAAGGACTTTTCTCTTCGGAATTTCACGATCTATTCACTCCGTGATGAAACTTGCTTTATACTTTTGAAACGTTCTGTAATGCGCTCTACGAAGAAGAACCTTGAACTCCATAAATTTGAAATGAGCGTGCAACAACGCTGGCAATTGTTTTACCATTCTGAAATTGATATATTCACGACAGTATCGTGCTGCTTGCAATCGGGACAAAAAATACGGACTCTGAAGTGATTCGGACCATGAAATGGGCAAATGAGGGTCATTCAAGGTCCTTACTGTATTAAATTCAACTTTCTTCTTTCACTAAAAAAAAAAAAACGAAAAAAAAAATGATACAGGACAGTAGCACAGGTCGATAAAATCTTGATGGAGAACTATGATCGTAAATACAATTTATTTATAAAAGGAACTAAATGAAATATAATTAACAATTATCTTTCTATCATTTTTTCAAATACATTTTTACTTCCATGCTCAAACTTTCCATTGGAATTCTGCTCTTTATGTACGCAGCTGTGAAAAGCTCAGAATTGTTGTCAGCTATCGGGACAACTGTCGGATCGGTCAAGCCTACTGTCTCGTGTGTAAAGCTCGAAAAGCCGGATGCTTCTTCGTTGCCAAGTTATCTCAATGAATACATTATACAATAGTCAAGGTTTATGATTTGAATTATTATTGACATTAAAATGCTAGTGTACACATTTTATGAAATTCTGTCAACAGTATTATTATAACTTCATTATTTTATAAATTTTATAATATTGTAGGATTTTTAATATTCTAAATTTGATGTCATCCAAAATTCGAAAACTTTCTCAAATTTGTTTAAACAATAATGTTCTTTTTACAAAATATTTACGTCTTTTTTTTCCTTCGTGATCTTCAGTTTTTTGTGTACATTTAAATTCTACAGAAATTAACAAGAAAAAATTTCATTGTGACCCTCATTAACCCACAATTCTTTAAACGGGTTTCAAATGCGATGGGAAATTGCTCACGGGGTTGGAAGCGTGACCACCGGAGACTCGCGGTATCGCGTGCGAGTATAGCAATTTCATGTACAGAGGAAAACGTGTAAACATGGACCAAGGGCGCGCGCAAATGTGAGCTATTTGGCGTGCCAAGTTGACGGCGACGATATTGCAACACGCTCGCGGTTGAATTGTCCAATAAAATAACACGTTCATGTATCGCATTACGGAAATTTTAAATCAGCTTAAAATGTTATTTATTTACCATTTTCTCACGTTAACATTAAAAAATGTGAATTAAAATAATGGGGAGTGTGAAAAAATGGAATTTTGTAAACTTGATATTTGCGATTTGTTGAGCTTATCAATTAAAAGTAAATTATCAATTAAATCGATTTCCCCAACTTTCAATGAGCTCAAAGTGAAAAAAAAAAAATTAATTATAAACTCAGAATCATAAATGACAGAATTTTTGTTCCCTCGGAAAAAATCAATTCGAGCAACGATTCCAATAACTCTTCCTTCTTGCAACGAGACTAAATTTTGAATACGGAATGACAGAGACTGATGAACGTACGGACAAAGTCAATACGTTTATTGACTTTTTATTCCACGCAACTTTTTTTCATAACTGAATATAACGAGGAACAGCGATGAACTTTTTACCTCGCGATGTACGCTATAGTAAACGTGTGCAAATACGAGTATCTATGCCTTATCGACTCGCGTTAAGGGTTGTTTTTTTTTATTTTTTTCTTTTTTTCTTTGCCATGACAAATTGTCTGGTTCTGTGGAAGCGAACATGTGTGCACTCTCCAACGCGAGACTCACCGCAGTTTTAAATATTCAATGAAGCCTCGCCTTCTCGTTCTTTGGCTAGAGTTCATTGCAAGGCGCACTCGGTATCATAGACAATCTTTTATGGCCAAAGAAAGAGAGAAAAAGAGAGAGAGAGTTTGAAAAGTGGTCGTATAAAATTTAGAAAGATCAATCTCAATATTTTCTGTGATGATTAAAAGTTCGAAAAATTCAATGACTCATTAAATGGATTTTACAATTTTGAAAAAAAAAAAAAAAAAAATTCAACGTTTTTTTATGTATACGAGAAAACACCAAAGTTTCTGTTATAAATAATTGAGTTAAAAAGTAGGGGAAAAAGATTAAAAAAAAAACTGTATCTACTTCATGCAAATGGTGGAGAAAAAATTGTTCATTTTTTACGTCGAAGACTGGAGTATTTTTTTAATCCTCGTGTCCAGCCTCGTCTAATGTCTGAAAATCGAATAAAAAATTATCCTCTTGAATGTTCATAAAAAATAGAGCAAATTTGCAATTGTAACGGTAATTAGTCGTGAGGTAAGACTGTCTCGACTATTTTTCAACGTGGTCTTAAATTCTATTTTCTCCACATTTTGGTGTTAAGTCCTATCAACGACCTCTAGGTTAAGTCATTATCGCCGCGTCCGTCTTATACCATTCGTCGACGTCTTTAATCCACTCTTGTTTAATTATTTCCACTGTGCTTCCACAAAACCTAGTTAAGCTTTTTTTTCTTCTTTTTTCACGAGCCTCAACTCTCGAATATTTCTCTTTTTTTCTTACTTGCTTAACCTCCATTCTTGCGAGTGAACTTTTCACAATCCCACAGCAGACCATGGACCATAGACTCTGCTTTGTTCCAGTGTCTTTGAGTGGCAACTTTATTATCTATTTCCATTGAAAATCTTGCTTAATTAATAACAAAAAAAAAAAAAAAAGAATTGTTTCATAAAAAATTGACAGATCCATAAAATTTGTCACATACATTCCTTCCCGCCAATTTATTTATCTTTTGTTATAGTATTTTTAATTTTCGATCGATGTTATTTTCAGCAAATTCATTCAGCAAAAAAGTTGCCAAAAATTCAACTTTCGGGTTGACCCAGTGAATGAGTAATAATTTGATACCAAAAAGGGAACAAAATGGAGCAAAATCAAACCTATTATCGATGTTTTCCTTTGCTAGACATTTTTTCATGAATTTTTAGTAAGCCAACGACTCCGATTGAATAATTTTAAAATACGTTCTGGACTTACGCTGAATCTTGTAGAACAATATCAATAATAATAATAATAATTCATGTTGAGGATATACCATTGGTAACAATAATTAATGACGGTTATTATTGTCGTTATAAAAAATTTCATTAGTGATGCCATGTCGGAATTGTCTCATTACGTATGCATTGAATATGTGTGTGATGTCCTTCTCGTCATCTTCATTCCACGCGAGCTTGTAAATTCTAGCAAGGGTTGAGGTCAATTGATCGATAAGTTGTCCTCGAAATATTAAAATAATTATCATTCAATAATTATTAGTTAAAAAAGAGTTGAAAGGTTTCAAAATGATCATTAGTTTGTTTGTATTTTCAATAATCGTTCAGGTTTTAATAACAATCCAAGATAATACTGTCTAATTTATATTAACATTACCTAAATGTCTTCAAAGTCATGTCTAACCCTCAACATTGATTAGATCATGAAATTCTAAAGAGAAAAGTCTATTTTCGTTTTTATCTCAGATGCACGGTTCATGAGATATTTAAAGAACAGTCCATAGCCAATAGGATGCGTCGTCGAGAGCCAGTGCCGAGTGGGGGAAGTAGACTCCGCCTCCGTGGTACCCGCCCACCACTTATCGATGCATCGGGTACGCTGTCGCTCATCGGTTGATATCTCTTCAACGGTGCACCGTAGAAAAAAATGCCCAAGGACTTTTCTCTTCAGAATTTCATCATCTACATTCCCTTCAAACTTAATGCTCTACTTTTGCAACGGGCGATATAATAAATGTAAAATTAGTATTTATATTGCACGAAAAGTGAGCGTGTTGATAAATTTATGAAATACGAGGGAGAGACGAACGTTTTGCACTCTGCACCGCAGGTATCCTTCAGCGGCAATCGTCCAGTGGGAATCTACACGCCACTCATAGTTTCCGGGAACAGTCCTCCCCGGGGCGAGCCAATATCACTGGCCACGCTGGACCGTGACTGCTTCATCATACCCCTCGCCTCGCTCGAGCGTTTTCTGCCAGCTGGAGTGCCGGTACGATGAGCTATACGATTTCAAATGCGTATGATGGAGAAAAGTCACCTCTGCGATATAAATGTTTCATGGTCACCCAACTCTTTAACGACAATCCACTTTCCCCCAAACCAATAAATAATCATTCGTCAATAAAAAATTACCCTTCGAGCGAGCATGTCCAATTTAAATTGTTAATTAAATGTTCCTCTAGCGTGTACGAACTTTCTTTTGTATTTTTTTTTCTTCTTTTTACTAGTAGGTTGTTTTAGCTTAGACTTTAATCCTTAGATTGCTATGTCCTCTTCAATCTTTCTGCCTCTAAAATTCAAGTTCAACTGAGGGTGCAATTTTTAGTGTAAACAAGACTTTCTTAAATCGAATAAATAAGCTTTCGAATTACAATGACTAAAATATTTCATGAAAATAAATGAGATTTAGTGTATTTTTTTTTTTTTTTCGCAGTAAGAAAGAAGTCTTCGTTTATTCCTTCAAAACGAATTTGTGCAAATTCGAGTAAAAAATTCGCCAACGTTGACTGAAACTTTGTGACAATAGTGAATAACTATAAAATGCAGCTTAAATTTTTTTTCATGTAATAGTAAATAGAGCAGAGTAAAATAGAGATATAGATCGAAAAAAACGAGTTTTGGGTGGACAAATATGGAGAGTTGTAATTAATTAGCCTCGTTTATTGGATTCAAGCACGCGCCTATAGCGGACAAAAAAAGATCGGGAAGCCCACTGTCGGTTCTCGAGGTTGAGGATCCAAAACAATGTGTTCTGGCGCATTTTATGACACCTTTGGAGCCTCTGGATCCTTTGGTCGAGTCACCGATCGCGAGACCTTTGGTACTACAACGCGATACTGCCGCTGAACTGATTGCTGAAATTGCCCCATCGGCTTCTCAGAGTATTTTGCTCACGAATATGGAGAGAAATGGTGAGTTGACAAAAAATTCCGCATTCATTTATCATTAAACAAAAACTAAAACGTCAAAAAAATTTTTTTTTTTCTAAATAAAACAAGTATTTTTCGTAATTTTTTCATAAAATTTTGGATAAATTTTTGTTTCAGCGGATTTTCCATTCATCACGTATTACTTGATAAACAAACACAGCACAGACCCATCAGATTTTTATCAAGAAGTACAATGCGCTGCATTGCGAAAATTTGATCCGCGTGACTTGCGTTACGCGGCAAGTCACACTCTGGATTTGTTCAACGAAGTTGCGACGATAGCGAGGCCACCGTTGGAGCCCCCAGGTGGTAGGCCACCAATTCCGTCCACCGGCTACATCGTTTCTATTTTCAAAGTTTTCGAGGGCGACGATGGTCTCAAGTTTGAGCAAAACTGGCTCTACTGGACCGGTGAGCTATAATTCCACTACATTCATTTTCGTACTTATGATTTGTGAGGTCAAAAGTTTAATAGATGTGCAAAATCATCCAAGGTTCGTCGAATGTTGTACAAATAATTCATAGGCTGAAAAGAACATTAAATTTAGGAGAGAAAATTTCTTGGACACTTTTTAATCGGATGATTTTTCAACGAGATATCGATTCATTAGTGATGACCAATGAGATTCGATGTTAAGAGGCGGCACAGAGTATTGACACCTCGATTTTTCTACTTTGACTCACGAGATTGCAGGTTCCCACCAATTGATTAATATCTCGTTATCTATTGGTCAGAGAGAAAAATGTTCAATGATTTTTTTCGTCAAAATTTCATAAGCTTTCATCATTCGATAAAATTAATGCTAATTAAGCAACCACCTGTTTTCTTAAGTCAACTCGTGGTGCAACGCTACTGCCAGAACTGTCACTTTGGGTTTCTTACTGTCCCTTAGGTCACGATTACTCAACGACGTGCTGTTGATCTTTTTATTTTTTCATTTTTTTTTTCATCTTTAATGAAATCTGGTAATAAAACGAGTCAGAGGGACAGACTATTTTTAAAAATAAATGAAATTTTTTAGTTTTAATCAAATTTCTAACATTTCGAGCTCCATGTCGCTAGAAGTTTTGATCCCGGAAGCCGGTTACCACATAAACAAAGTTTGTTGACTTTCTGTAATGTTTCCCAAGCGAACTGTAGAACTTGCACGTGAAACTGCTCAATTCTCGAAATTACGTTATAGACGAAACCATACGGTGTACGTTGTGGAAATAAATGTTTTTTTTTTTTTTTTTAATCTGCTCTCCGCAGTCGACTATTTTCATATGAAAAACTGTACTAAAAGTTAGAAAAAAACACAGTGAATTAAATAATTAAATATAGAACATTGAAAAAGTAACTCAAAAGACAATTTTCTATTACGAAAAAATGTCTATTTCCAAATCTCTTAAAAAAAAAATTGAAAAATTTGCTTTTCTAATTTAAGATCTTGAACAAGTTCAACAGATTTACAAATTTGTCAACCTGTGACACAATTTGCCCTAATAATTTTTACTACAAAGGTCACGAAATGTTGGAATAATTTTCGTTGAATAAAAAAAAATCTATTAAATTGGAAATGTGGGTGTCAGACAAGGAAAAACACTCTGACAACTTGATAGAATTTTTTTTTAAATGTTTCAAAAATCCTTACGAAGGAAGAATAAATTGATGTTAATTTGTGAAATTTCAGGTGCCCGCATGATCTATCGTTATCTGCCAAAGTCCGTAGGACTGAAACGTATAACTCTGCACAAATCGATGTCTCAGGGTGACAAGATGTATTTATTGATATGCGAATGTTCTCAGCTTCAGGATAATTTATCAGCTGCAGCGATATTATTGCCTGCCTTAAGGGCGCGTCTCTGCGGTTACACGGGTCTGTACAGGCCATCGGTGTGCTTCTGATTTTCGTCCTGCACAATAATATTTCTCCTAATTACGATAAGCAATGATAACGATAATTATAGACAAGCAATTATTGGCTGACTTAGCGCTGGATTTTTCTACTTAAATAAATTTAAAAAACAAAACAAAACACAACCTACGAAAAAAAAAAAAAAAAAAATCATACACAAGAAAGAAGAAAGAAAATAAAAGGAGAGGAAGGAAGAGATCATTTTCTCTTTCTCGATTGCCAACAAATACGTGCATTAAAAAAAAGATTGAAAACCGAAAAAAAAAACGGAGAAAAAAAATAACAAATAAAGCAACACATTTTTACAACGGCTTCTACAATTAACGACATATCATGTTTGATGAGCTGTGATATCAAAAAAAAAGGAAAACCACGTGTCACACTACAAACGCGATTAGATAGTGAGAAAATCATTCGTGCGTATTGCGTTAAACACGTAGTGGCAGTTTTATCATTAATTATAATAAAGTAAATATAATAATAATAACAATAACAAACTAAAAATAAAATCGAATGATGAAAGAAACCGAGATTTTAAAGAGACGAGAAACGACCTTAGAAAATTCGAGACAAAAAGTATACGGTAGAGTTTTTCGTCCAAAATTAATATTAGATTCAAAATTTTGCTTTTTGTGAAGACAACAACAAAAATGATAAAAATAAATGAATATATCATGAGAAACGAAAAAAAGGAATTTAGTGGTCCTATGGTACCAAAAGTGCGAGACTCGGTGCGTTTTTCAATTTTTCTAGTCAAATTTCTCAATGATCTTAGGGAATGTGCATCATTTAAATAAAATAGAAAAAAAAAAAAACAATGAAAATATTATTCGATACACTTTTTAGCCCTCCGAGAGTTGCCATTATGATTAATATTTGAAAAAAATAGCGTTTAGTAGTACAAATCAACTACTAGAGTCAATACGCTTGTTGCAATACAGACAATAGATAGATTATTGCGCAGGCGCAATCTTTGACTAATGTTATTAACATAATTAATAATGATAATAATAATAATCTTAGTATTAACAATTATATGAATAATGTAATATAATATTCCATAGTTATAGTGTTTTTATTAAAAAAATCAATTGTTTTGTCATGAGAGCAAAAAAAAAAAAAACAAATAACGAGAAGAAACTAAAGAACATGAAAAAATACCATTTTACTCACCGACCATGAAACAAGAGCCCTAAGTCTATTTTAAGAGCCTTGCAATTGTACTGTGATTCACGTGTATCGCGAATACCTCTCGATACACACATACATTATATATTATACGATTAAACACACAAAAAAAACTGTGATTGTATAATATTCAAAACATACAGTGTTTCACAAAAACGACAATTCATTTCGTCTCGATTTTCTTATTCTTTCGTCATTTAACCGCGTATACAATAACTCGCGAGCCCCAACGCTTCGTGGCCGTTTTTGGAACCTTTATAAACCCGCGAAAATTCAATTTTTACTTCTGTTTTTAAAGTTTTTTTTGAGAATAATCAGTTTACGTGAAAGTGGGAATTTATTTTCCTTATTTTTTGAAAAACATTTGACTTTGTTGGTTTTTTTCTTTAATTTCGTGGCATTCGAAATTTTTAACATCGCAGGATTTTTAAAAACAGAAACACGCCACGTCATGTGACGATCTTATCGTTAGTTGATTTTTTTCGCAACAGAAAATTTGAATTACAATTTTTTTGACGTGGTGATCATTTACTTATTTTTAATATTCTTCGGCAAATTATTTCTATGTTTTTTTTTATTATTTTGGTATGATCTATAATAATTTAGAATTTGCCTGGAAATGTTTGTGTAATTGAAATAAAAAATACGAGCAGGACGAAAAAAAAAGAAGTTCTGAAAATTGCCTGTTAATAGTTTTGAAAAAAAACCTCGCGAAGCAGATAAATAGAAATTGTATTTTGAATCAATTAATTATGCAAATGGACTCATTACTTGAGTATAACGAAAAGGATCGATTCGAAAATTGAATTTTGTAACAAAAAAAGCAACCAAAAAAGCCAACAAGTACATCGAAAAAACACGACCACTCAATCTGAAGAAAGACATTGCATCAAGATTTTTGATGACGTTGTTACCGATTTTTCTAAATAAAACAAAGATTGAACGAAATAAAATAAAATGAAATAAAATTTAAAAAATAATGAAATATATTAAGAATACACGGACAATTTTTCGCGACACGTTTATAGCCGATTAATTACGAGTAATTAAGCTTAAGAATAATTTATCGATTTATGTACAGCTCAAATAATGCTACGACAAAATAAATCAATTCGACCACAAACTGTAAACGAACCTATTGAACTTAATTATTTGAAGAAAGAAAGGTAAGTCAATGATTTTACTCGACTAAAATATCGACTAGTTTTTGTTTATTTGCAAAATGAAATTTCTAATGAATAAATTGACCTTCGAGTTCCTTCAGTAGCCCTTGTTTCCTCGAAACCGTCTGCGTCCATCGATCTGTTGATAAAAAATGAATCAATGAATCATAAAGCGATATATTCATTCGTCCAAAAGTAGTGAGTTTTTCAATTTTAAAGAAAAATAATTTTTACTGTTATATGCTTTCAGACTAACTAAAAAACATAATAATTATTATGTTAAATCAATTGCACTCACTATGGATCGTTTACATTCGAAAAATGTGTTCTGGAGAGCTATACATGCGTCAGGTACGGTGCCGTCTTTCGCTTTAAGACATTCTCTTGGTGTGCGATGAAACTGTAGAAAAAAACCAATGTTATCATAAATTAACTTGGTTTTTTTATGTACTAGACATTGCTTCAAAAAGATTATTATTGTGAAAAAATATTTTGCACAAAATGCATTTATCAGTCTAAACGAACTATGACTTTGTTGACGTCTAAAAAAACTGTGTAAATTGTACTCTGGGAGGCAAAAACTGCTTTCGACTAGTATTATGCTTGCGAGGTTTTTCCGTTTTAGGGTTAGATTTTGAAAAAAATACGAACAATTTTACAGCAATCACTTTCGAGGAGGCACATTTTGAGATCAGCGCGAGCTCCTGCACATCTCGATGTATCTTTGAGCCTTTCGTTCGGTTCCCCGTATTTCATCATCTTGATAACAGTATTTTGATTTCACTTTTGTTTAATGAAAATTCTCGCGATCGCGTAGTAGTATAATAAACAATTGCGACATTTGAAGTAACAAACTACGACAACTGCTCAGCTGTTTCTTCAGCGATCAGGAAACTGTCGAGTTAGGTTAGATCGAAAAAATTATGTCAAATGAACCTAACCTCTAAATTTCTCAATCGCTCATCACCACATTCACCACACTGCGACACATATACATGCTGTGAAAATTTCATATTTTTTCGCGTCGTTTATTATTATACTCGACGAATCGACGTGTTATTCATGCGCGTGGCGCATCATACGTCAAATATTTAATTTAATGTTACGTCCAATTAAAAACCATAAGGACAACGGGAAAAATCATTTTGCCAGTGAAAATTTATTCTCCGAGTGACAGATCAAACCTGACGCGTAATATACTCAGCTTATATTGTCCGTAATTGTCGCCCAACAGAAATGGAATCACAGCTGACCGTTGGATATTCGTGAAATTCAACGATCGTTCTTTTCTCGATCGTTTAAAATGAGGAAAAAATCAGCTGGTAGTTTGAACGATCAGACGAAAACGAGCAGGTATTATTTCTTTCATGTTTTTTTTTTGTTTTTATAATAAACTCGGAATTTGATGACAGTTCAATAATACGCAGTTTTTCAAGCAAATTTAGAGTCTCCAAAATAAAAATGCTGTCGTAAACCCATCTGTATAAAAGTGTAGTGGAAGTTTTTTCTTCAATACTCTGGCGTTTTCAACAATTTTTATTAGAATCTTTTTACAATGGCAAGAATTTTAATAATATTTTGTTTCATTATATTTCCGTAATCGTTAAAAAAATTCTATAATTTGATTGTACTGTATTAACATATTTTGAAGAATAACTGCTTCAATAATGTTTACTTCTTCAAAGAATTTATTCACCGAACCTCAATTGAAAACTGTAAGAAATTTTCAGGCAAACAGTGTATCAGCGTGGGACTCAAAGAGAAGGATCTCCGCATTATGTATTTTTGTATTCGGACGATGAGAATGATGACGAACAAGAAGACATTCCCTTGGAGCCAAGAAACAGAGGAAAAACAGTTCCACGGAAAGTGGAGGTTATCAAAGTTTCTCTCAAACCAGAGGACACTTTGCAAGCTCTGGCTCTCAGATATCGGTGTACAGTGAGTTCATAGTTGGAATAGTTCCCCCGGAATAGTTTCGTAGTCAAACACGATGATGATTCTGTTGACTTAAAACATTAATTTGAAAAAAAATGGCTCTTTTCAGATTTCTGAGCTGAAAAGAATAAACAATATTCACAAAGAAAACGAGATATTTGCTCATCGATTCATCAAAGTTCCGGTACAACCATTTTCGATATTCACAGAGAACTTGATTGATTACGAGAAACCATCGACGAGCAATGAAAGTTCCGGTCGACAATTGGGAGAGGCCAGTGCATCGAGAGAAGAAGTATTAAAAAATTTGATTGCAACACCCATCGTAGGATCTGCTTATCAAAACAGGGGCATAAACGATATAATATTAAATTCCCATGTCGAGCCTCTCTCTAAATCCACGGACTGCGAATCGACGTTGATCGGCGAAAATGCCGAATCCGAACTTTTACTCTCGCCCGACGATCTCGAACCTCCGTCTAATTTACAATCCTCCACAATCGACACATTCAAATGCTCCGGTGCAGATTGGGGCTTGTCTTGGACTCATTTACTCGGGTTTTCTTTACTCCTAGTCTTTGCCGGTCCTCTCATTTATATTTTTCACATCGCCGAACAATATCCTCACGAAAACATAAATTCGTCCATAAAAAATCTAGCAAATTTTTCTAAGGCATCACATACTTCCGGAATTTGAAAAATATTTTTTCTTTTTATAGTTTATTGTTGTTCCTGTACGTTTTTTGTCCATTTTTCTTCGTTCCGTACTTGTCAAAAAAAATTTTATGATCGAAACGTACTTTCATCAGCAATTGACCCTAAAATCACGAATTTAAAATACTTTTCCATAAAAACGTGATTTTTATCCAGAATCTGTAAAAAAACAAGAAGCAATCGTATGTTTTTTTGATGGATTTAAAAATTTCATTATCTATTATTTCTGGGCTTTTTCTTTTGCATTTTTGACTGGAAATATTTAAATCCAAACAAAATTTAAACAAAAACGTAGAAGGATGAATAACGAAGAAGTGGATTTTCACAAAAATTTTCAACTCCTCAAACTAGAAAAAAATATCATACAAAGAATCTTGGATTTTACCTGACGTCAATAATTTTGTGATTGATTATTTTGTTATCCGGTTATTTTAAATGTAGGTTTTTACAATGAAAATGTTTGATACAATCAGTGAGAGCATTCGAGACGATTAAATTTCCAAGACTTTTTTTATCGTTCCACTGATTTATTGAAATGCAGAATAACAAAATATTTATTACAAATTGAAGTTGAGCAATGTCACATGTTTCGAAAAAATAATGGAGGAAAATACATCAGGTCGTCAAACTTGTTGGGAGAAAAAATATTTGGTCAAAATTTCGAAAAAACTTGTTGGGCCAATACTGCTGGGATTTTAAAGCAGAGTTTTTCATTGTTGTTTTTTATAATAAAAACAAATTCCAACAACTTGACCTCCATATCAATAGAGAATTACATACTTTTGTCAATTTTTTCGCAACACTCAGTTTATAATCCAACTGCGGAAAATTAACGTCGTAGAAAAATTGAAAAAAAAAAAAAAAAAAAGAAACGTGCCTTGACGTACCTGGCGTAATTTTTACTTCAAAATACTAAAGTATGTTAAAGTGATATTATCTATTTGTTCTCAAATAATTGATTCCAGAACGTCTTGTAAAATAGGGTGAGAAAAAAAAAGAAAATTTATTGTTTGTCACATTTTACAAACTTCTCGATGATGTGTGTACGTTTGTAAGAATTGGAAAAACTACTGATGATTACTTTAAATAATTTTTGGTTCTCATTCTGATAATACGGTAGCAGCTTAACTTGTGATTTTTAAAGGAATTTCGAAAAGTCGTTTTTTCCATAAATGTTAACAATTGAATTGACAAATTTAAACGATTTTTCGAACATTAATTATGTACATATTGTTTTATACGAGACTTTTCAAATTTTTTTATAACAACGAAACGGCGGCGTTGGCCAACAAAAAATGAAGTTTTGTTAAAAAGCGTTGAATAATAATAGAAATACAATTGAATTGAATAGAACATTGTGATGTATGTAGATAAGAAAAAAAAATCGAAATACTGAATCAACTTTTTTTTAAATTGAAGCAAGAATTTCGGAATTACGAAAACTGAATCGCCGATTATATTTCAAAAGCTTCACGTGGAAACGTGCCCTGACGGAGAATTCCTCGTGGAACGCACCATTTTTTATACTCAGAGCATTTATATATTTGTGCAAATAAAAATATATTTTTCAAGAATAAAAAAAAAAAAAAAACTGATTTTTTTCGGAAATGTATGCTTTCGTGACTTATTTTAGGAATTCTTCGAGATTTGCGTCAGTTCAACGGGATTCGATGGCTTATCGACTTGACTTCGGTTGTAGAGCTCGGACCGTTTTTTTTTTTTAATCTTGCATCTTAATTACACGATTAATGATTTTTTAATCGTTTGTGAAACAATCGCGTTCGACGTACAAAGAAATGTACATTGAGTACGAGTAGACAGCGTTGATAATGTTTCTCTGGACTCCAAGTATTTTTGTATGCCTTTTCTTTGTGGTAAGTGATTTATTATGAATCTTGACGGGGATGTGTTTGTGGTAAAATATTCTAAAAATCGTTAAAATGTGTTCGGGTGGTAAAAAATCAATGAAACAATATATCGTTATGGATTTTGAATATTCTAATGAAATTAATCGGTCGGAAACAAAATAATTTAAGATTTTCGAATATTCTCCACTTTTGACAATAGTTTTCTATCGCTTTTTATGACTTTTTTTTTTTTTTTTTTTTTTTAATTTGCGTAAAATGAAATTTCGCTATGAATTTTCGACGCCTTCGCCAAATTTTGAGAAACAACAAGCAGTGATAATTCTGAAGCCTCATTTTTTTTTCAAACTTGTGAGTAAGAGACCAATTTTCGAAGAAAGTACTTTTGACGCAGTCGTTTGCATTTTTAAAAACAATTTTTGAATTCTCGTTATCGTCGGATATTAGGCGCTCGATATATTGATAAAAATATTGAAGTTTCAAATGTTTTTGTTTTTGTGAAGAATAGCGGTGCACAAGAGATATTGTCAACAGGAACGCATGAATTTCGTAAAAGTTGGCAAGTTCCACAGGAGCTCAAAGATTTGGTGCCGGTGGATTTTGCTGTGGCCAATTTGCGTGATTCAAGATTAAAGAATGAGATCGATCGGGACTTAACGGACGAAGCGTTTAACGAAATTGAAAAATCCTCGAAATTCGGTGCTGTGGTGGAACGTTTCGAACAAAAAAACCGCCCGGCCAATCGAACGAATGAAGCGATAGATAAATTTGAAAAAACGTTTAAAAAATCAAAACGAATGAAAATGACGCCTGTCGGCAAATACGTCCGGTCTCGCACCAGAAGTTCAAAAAAAAATAACACGTCAACGAGCCTTCCGGAATCGGCGACAACCAGCGCGCCCAAAGACAACCCGGAAATAGATTTGATCGCGAAATTGCGAGTAAAACCCATTTCCTTAAAGACAACGAATCCTTTCGCTTCCATACAAAGAGCGATTAATGCTCTGCCCGAAGAACTTGTTAAAATTGTTACGGATAATAGTGACTGCAATGACGATCCGGAAAAAAAAATCAGAGATGTTCGTGGGCCACCCTGTGCTCTTTCCCATCGATGGACAGGATCGAGTGGAGAACTGTGGCTCTCGCCGAGAAATATTATTAACCGAAATTGGAAAGTTCCGATAAATTGACTTTTCCATTTCCCACGTTGTGTCAATTTACTCCGAATCGAATTTTGAACATGCTTCAAAAATATCTTCATTTTGTAAACGGAAAATTTTGTTAATTGTTGTTAATGTTCAATAAAGAAAAATACATTTTCAGATATGTGAAAAGAAATTTATTCAACTTCTTTCCCGATGACGTCTCAGATTTTCATAAATGTCAATCGAACAAAGTTTTTACATTTGTTGGATGTTACGGCGATCCCCTGCCTCGTCATCATCTCCGGGATTCTTCAAAAGTTGCAACGAAACCTGAAAAATCCATCGAAAAATTCCAAAATTAATACCAAAAAAATTTTGGGAACAAGAAAAATTAATTCTTATTTTGTGAAAGTTCAGTAGACGATAGTGTCGTTCAATTTGTATTCAGAAGACCGTCGTCAAACTCATCATTTAGTGGAAAAGAAGCAAAAAACACCGAAAGAGAATAAAAAGTAATAGAAACCGATTACTTTATCACAATTTTAACGAACCATTCGATTCGACTCACCTAAAGAGTGTACTCTAGAATTTTTTGAAGCTCTTTTTGGATCCGGTTCCCTTGGTGACCTTGAGAACATTGAATCTGACGGTTTTGCTGAGGGGTCTGCATTCTCCGATCGTAACAACGTCTCCGATTTCGACATCCCTAGATTAACAAATGATTTAAAAAAAATAAATAAAAAAAAAAACACAAATCAAATAATGGCTGAAAACGCGTCGAACGTTTTTCTATGAAAATTTAATAAATTTGAGTTTTTGTCAGTTGACGATTAAGTTGACTTCAATTTGTATTCAGAAGACCGTCGTCAATATCATCATGTAAAAATTCAAGATAATTCGCGTGAATTTTGTATTTTTGCTTGGTTCTTATTTTTTTTCATTTGTCATTGACAACAAAATATTAAGAAGAACGTTTATTTATGAAATTTTTGTAATTATAGAAAATAAAATGCAAAAAAAAAAAAAAAAAGAAACAGAAGACAAAAGTGTGGATTTTGTCTTGCATTTCTTGGAACCGTAATCAATGATGATGGAAATTTTCAGCTTATGTTTAAAAAAAGGCATCGAAATAACACATACCTGAAGCATGGGCTGAGATGGACGCTCATGTTGCGATGACGTTTCTCGAATCTGTTGTATTTACGAATGTAGTGAAGATAATCCCTACGAATAACAATGGTCCGTTGCATCTTCATTTTCTGGACTACTCCAGTCAGGATACGTCCTCTGATCGATACATTGCCAGTAAACGGACATTTCTTGTCAATGTATGTACCTTCGAGAGCCTGGAGGGCAAAATCATCATTTTGGAGCTCATTCATGAGTAAAAACACGTTGAAAATTGAAAGTCAAAAGATTTAATTGAGAAGAATCAAATTAGTTGCGACAATTTTGTATTTTTAACGCGAGATAAAATATTGCAACGAGAATTCATTATTTTTTCAGTTATGGAGTAAAAAGTGAATTTTAGATTCAGATTTTTTAAGAAAGTGTAATAAATGAAATGACAAAATAAAGTGAGTATTTAAATTGATAGATAAAACAAAATGTGGCTTACCTCACGCGGCGTCTTGAATCCAAGACCGACATTGCGGCTGTATCGGGTGGGCTTACGGGATTTCGGACCGAGTCCCTTTTTGCGGTTCAAAAAGACCGTTGGTTGCTTTTGAAACGAGCGCTCGGTCTAGAACACACAAAATCATGTTGAAAAATTGTCGTGAGCAAGAAAAAGCTTTTCATAATTAGACATTTTTGATTTATGAGGTTAGGTTGACATCTCTTTTTTGATACGCGTATTCAAAGGGATAAATGTGATAAAAAATTGCAAGGAATTGTTTAACAATCGCGAGACTCGAATAGAATAGGTTATTTCGATAATTTGTCGAATTAGAGGGAAACAGATACGGAAGAATTGGCGTAGGGACGCTGTAACCACGTGTCGTGAGTTCGTCGCACGAAGACAACTTTTTTTATAGTCTATCAATAAGCGAGTAATGAATTTAGGCGGAGAAGGGTATTTTAATGAATTAATACACTTTAGTATCGTTATTAATTGTTTTCAGATAAAAAGAGCTCACGAAACAGTACCTTCCACCAACAGTTAATATCGTGAACGTACCTGATCAGCCATCTTGAATCGTTGAAAGAACGAGCTAATGCCGGATGTGCAAAGCAACGGGCACAAGTCGTAAATAGTGTATTTCTATTGCGCATGCGCCAGTATTTTACTAAATTCCCTGGTACTGCAGTAATATAACCAAGCGCGGTGAAGGTATCATGTGATACTTGATTGTGATGTGATATTAACTGTAATGTGATGCTTGTATGATGTGAAAAACTATTGTGGTGGAAATCCAGGGTAAACATCGAAACAATCGTAATTTTGATTCGTATTTATTGATGACGAACTATTATTTCGACTACAATTTTCTTGATATTATATAAAATTGATATGACACACGTTTATTCGCGCATATTTTATGTAAAAATTCATTTACACAGCTCCACATTGATTTTTTTTTTGTAATTCGCTGCTCCATCAATAATTGAAGTAAAGTATTAAAACAAGAAATCCTATACGATAAAATACGCGTTACCCAACGCGTATTCACCGATATTTGTCATACTGAATAATATCATAAGTATTCAAGTGTTGAGTGATTTGTTAAAATCGTAAATGGAGCAAAAAAATTATCGCAAACCGTACGTGGGAAATCAAAACAATTCCTATCGCGTTAAAGGTCTGACACTTGAAGTTCGTTAGCCATGTGAATAACATTCCATTCACGTAGGGCCATGATTACTTCATTCAATTTTGATGACCATTCCATCAGGTCCTTTACACTGTCCAGTGACATGAGATTTCTATAAGTTAAGAAAAAGAATAAAATTTTTTTATTTTTACTAATCTCGTCGATTTTCTCAAAAATAAAAATGCTGTTTGAAAAGGAATACATTAGAATGGAAGATTTTTCGAAACTATAATCTGGACTGACAGAAAACTTGAAAGTCTTAACTCAGCTTATTAAATAGTAAAATTTCTCAATTTTTTATTTATCGCTTACCTGACGATTGTATGACTCTTTCTACATTCGATAATCATGCTGTTCCTGTCGTTGCACTTTTTTGCTCTGACAGTCTCGAAAAGTAATGTTCGTGGTTTAGCGCAAATTGTTCTATCCGCGGTTGTTATTTTGGGGGATAGACAATGGATTAATTCGACAATTTTTAAAGGTTCCTTCGTTTCCTGATCGTCCGGATAGTTCCAAAACTTTAAAGTATGTCCTGTCAGAACACACCATCTTCGATTCCAAATTGCTAAACCTCCTGCTTCGTCACAGTCATTTACAAAGCCTTCGTGGCTGGCGGAGAAGTGAAGTCTGCAAGCCAGATTTAAATCGATTGTTCCTTGCAATATAGAATTTTCTGGTACCTAAAAAAAATCAAATAAAAATTATTTTATAGTTGAATTTATCAAACTCCACGAATAAAAATATTTTTTTTTACGATTACGAACTAAAAGTCGAACGATGTTTCGTGGAAATTTTCAAAAAATCATAAAAGAGTGAAATTGAAATAGAACGTACCAGCATTAATGGCCATGGCGAAGAAAGCGTTAAATCGTGAAGGAATAGTTGGACAAATCCCGAGAGAACGAAAGCAGTGGTTTGGTTTCTAAATGCTTGTTGTTCATGATCGATTTTCGGTGAAGTGCAAGGTGTCACGACTTTTTTCAATAATTTCGTAGGCGAAACGAGAACACTTCGACAAGATTGGCTGGACGTACTTCTTTGGTATTTATTTCGAATCCGGTATTTTTCCTCGTGAGTGAAAAACGATTTTCGAACTTTCATTGTGTAAACTTCAATGTGAATTTGGAAATTTGGAGTCAATTCAGGAATCGAAATTTTATCGGGGAAGCAAATTTTCGGATCTTCACTTCGTTGATAACTCATCGGTCGAGTTGCCCAGATTTTAAGACCTTGAGAAACAATGAGAACGAACCAATCGATCATTTCTTCCGTTTCCTCATCTGGATCAAAAGATTCTCGTAAATTGAGGATCATTTCGCTTATCGTTATTTCTCCTAGTTGTCCACAAAAATTTCTCTCATATTTTTTCTCCTCCGGGCCTGTTATTCTTTTGATCTCGTCGATTACACATTTCTTTCGCAGACCTGCCAATAACAATAATCTCTCTGATTCAATCCTTTCTGAACTTTCGGTAAATTCCTTCATCGTGTTACAAAGATTCAACGCTTTCGTTGCTTGATTTATCAAGGTCTGCTGCACGTTCACCTCCTGCAGAAGCTCACGAATTTTATCTGTTTCACGGCTTTCTAAAGGCACATTTGGAAGAACCGGTGGTGGAGTCTCTCGGGCTCTTGTGCCTTGACAAAATCTCTGCAATATTTTTTTGTTAAAAACTATATTTATTTCAGATTTTATGTTCAAATCAGTCAGAAAAACTTGTCATTTTTTTTTTCATTTTTCAATCCGAAAATTCATTTTAATCGCTGAATAATTGTCTTATTGGAAAAAATAAGTTATTTCGCCTTGAAAATATCGTTCAAATTAAATTTTAATCAATGTAGATTCTGACTATTTAATTATTGAATTTTTTTTTTTTTTTTTTGATAAATTTGAACATAATTTAATTTTACCTTTTTGATCCTTTGGGAAAACGAACGATACATTTGCACCGATCGATCGAGTGTGGTGCTGGAATGTCTGTGTATCGGATCGGTCATCGGTGGTTTAAGAGCTTGTATGAATCGTCGATGAAGAGGTGTTCTGCCATGGGAAATTAATTCGGTAGCAGTAAATTGTGAATGAGTACGATTTGTAGGAACTTCGCAAGCGGCATAAGTGACGTTAGTGCCATTAAGAATCTCATCGCCAAGTGCTTCGTCCAAAAAATGTTCAACTTCGTAAGGTAACGTAACGCTGAAAGGATCGTCGAGACTCGAATCGTTATTTTTGGAAAGTGAGTCTCCTTCGACACCGAGAATACCAATGCTTGATATAGAGTTTGGATCGACTCTATTTGGCGTCGGAAATTTGATTTTCGTCGAGTCCGAATGCGATAATTTTCTGGTTGATTCCATATTTGGTATTTTTCTCGACATCTTCGGTGTTTCTTGATAGAAAATGGCATCGTCTTCAGATTTATTTTTATCTATGGAAATTTTTTCATCTTTTAAAATTTTGTCTTGACGAAATTTATTCATTTCCGTTCGATTCGTTAGATTTTTTTCGTTTTTTGTTGCAACACAATTTTCATCGTTCGAAAGATTTTTTTCGTTCACGAATGCTTCGTAATTTTGAGACACTCTTCTCATCAAATCTTTATGAGAATCTTCGTTTTCGTCCTCATCGTTATCTTGCAATTGGGAATAGAAATTTTTTCTCGGTGTATAACCGGTCGAATCGTATTTTATTTCGTCCAAAATCGGATATATTTTTCCAGCGGTTTCGATAAAAGCTTTTGTCGTAAAAGTCGTCTTTGGGGGCTCTCGTATTTCCAAATTTTTTATCTGCTCGTCTAAATTTTGAATCACTTCCGTCAACGAAGTTACTGATGATTGCGTCTCGTCGAGCATAATAGTTTCCAAAACCGGACGATTTTCAGCGATTTTTATATTTCTCAATTCAGCCATCATTTTTTTCGGCATCTCCACATTGATCTCACGAATTTTTAATAATTTTGGTACTTCTTCGTAAATTTTTAAGTCTTCTATCGAATCATAAATATTACTGCAACTGTCGTCCATTTAGTTGCTGTTTTTCGATTCTGTGTGTATTTAATTTTTAGAGGATTTGCTTCTCAGGCTTTTGGATTATTCAGTTCAAAAATTTTTCCATCCGAATCATCATGTGGAGTTAATTTTTCTATGCTAATCTCATATTTATCGTGTGACGAGGAAAAATCTTCAGTCTTGTAGCCGGAATTCAGCGTGCAGTTAAAATTTTCTCGAATTGTTGATTTTCTTCGCCTGAATGAAAAAAAAAAAAAAAAAAAAAATCGTAAATTCCATTTACTTCACATACAACTGTTATGAAATGTTGAATATATTCTTTTAATTTAATTGAAATTTTTTTTTCCATGTTTTCAATACTTCTAATAAATAATGAAAATAATGTTTGAATGATAATTCTTTCAATTATCTATTTTTGTCGATTTTTCACAGATATACAAAGTAGATCGAAGCCATGAAAAATTATAATAAACATATAATAATAATAATAATAATACTTAATACAGAACCATAGAGTCAACTTGAGCAAAAACAGATTCTTTCATATATTATTTTCCTCAACAGTATATTCTGTATTATTGCGAATACATAAAGGGCCACATTAGTGTTCGACCTTGCTTCGCAAAAAAAAAAAAAAAAAAAAAAAAAATCATATTCCATTCCTCCAAGAAACCGTAAAATACATAAACAGCCTTTTCTAAACAATTCTTGACTTTCTCAAACAGTTGTTAGTTCTCAAACTTTATTACCCAGAATAGATTTTACGAAACTCATAAAATTGAAACCCGAGATAAAGAAAGAAATTCTTTAAAAAATATCAACGAATATTTAAAAACGCGACAAATTTATTTCGTACGACAAAACACAAGAAAATTTATTGTTCGCTCGACAACATTTCATTCATAAAATTCGTCGATAACTCTTTGGTTTTACGATTGAAAATATATCTTCAAAATATCGCACGGATAAATACACTTTTTCTGATTCTTTTGCGAACTCTGTTGAACTTGTATTCGAACGATACTTAGTCGAGTGGAAAAAAAAGTATCAAACAATTTCACTGTACTCACAAATAACGGAAATAGCGAATGTCGATTTAGATTCGGGTTCGATCCAGAGCTACAAGTGTCTCCTTCGTCCAAACATTTGCCTGACTACCAGAAATATTTTCACTACCTTTAATCCATTCTGTTCACTTACATTCGTCACGATCCTTCGATCGAGAGTACTGAATATTTCTATCAAGCAATTTCTTTGAAAACTGAAAATTCCTTCGCTCTTGTTTACATTCGGAGTGTGAGAAACGATTATTAAGTGCCCCTCCTCTCCCTTGTCCTACGTCAGATCTCAACCAACAGCCGAAGATTAAATTTGACCGACGAAATCTCATGCAGGTAATTGTCAAGAGAGATGCAAAATTCCTCTGCATTGAATATCTCAAATTTTCAATAATGTTTTAATTTATATCGAATGAATAATAATTAAGTTGAGAATGAAGTTGATAAATCTCCCAAATTATATCACGAGCAGTAAATTAACGCAAGATCGAGAAAATTCAAACACTTAAACTTTAAAAACAGTCAATTTATCTTTAGATTATCAGATTATCTTTTCTACAAAAACATATTTGAATAGAAGGGAAATGAAAAGTGTCGTAACCCCAATTATAAAGCAGTCGACAAATAAAAATGGGAAGAAAAATTGAAGATTTATTAATTATTCGGATTATTGGATTGTGCACAAGCTCGAAAAAGCTATAGACTTTTTTTTTTTGTAACCTTCCTCTATAAATGTGAAACATTCGTTAAATCGTATCGAAAGAATATCGTAATCAACGAGGATCAAGAGAGAAAAATAAGTTTGTACCTTATCATAAATCAGTTACTTTTATTCATGCGACGATTCAACTCTATATTTATTGCATTTATCGAATAATACTTGAGAGTCACGGTCAACACAGTTGATTTCGATGATTTTCAACAACTTGTCACGATCCGAGTAAATAAGAAACGTACTTACAATATTTTATGAAAAAAAAAAAAAGGAAAAACAAAGTTAATTCCCGTTTGGCAGTACATATCAAGTCATGGCTCGTTAAACATTTAGTCTCTCCGTAGCACAAATTCGTGATGATTCAGTTTACGTGGATAATAAACAAACAATAAATAAGAATTTAAAAAATTTACACACTTTGTTTTATTTGACCTCGAAGGAAATGAATTGAAAATACGCACAAAGATAAATCTACGTCTTCTTTTTCTTCGTTTTTTTGTCGTCCGTACTGGCAGACCCGCCCGCGAGTTCGCTCAATTGTTTTTTCAATTTAAGGAGAACTTCGACTTGTGGCTGCCATACACTTTTCGGTTCTTTCGATTTTAATTCACGAACGAGCAGTCCCTGCTTTGCCACCGCAGCTTCCAGCTCAGAAGTTTCCACTGTCGTGTTACCGTTTGATAACGATGTTTTCGCAGCTTCAGTCGCTTTTTCTTTACTCCCTGTTTTTCCCTTAGCCGGAGAACTCTCACTTTTACCCGCAGAAGCTTGCAAATCTCCTAATTGTTTCTTCAATTGCAAAAGAATTTGTACTTCCGGTTGCCATACACTTTTCTCTTGCTTGGCTTTCAAGTCCCTCACGAGTAGAGCCTGAAAACAATGTTTGCTTTATTTAAAGCTGATCGATCAGTTGTACGGTCCCAAAAAATACTGACGCCAAGTCTTGATATTTCAATTTTTCATTCAATTTGTTTTTTTTCCTCAAGAATAATTACAACAATTCAAAATCCTCCTCCATATATAACGCCGGACGGTAATTTTGCAATTGAAATTTATTTTTTATCTTGTATAAAATCTACTTGGTTTACTAACCTGCTTCGCAATAGCATTTTCAAGAGCACCAATATCTCCAGCAACTTCTACAACTTTAGACTTTTTCGTGGTGCCATTAGAGTCTTGTTTTCCCCCGTATTTCGATCGCAGACTTTCAATTTGGCTGTCCTCGATTTTCGTGAACAACGGAGATGCTTTTCCGATTTTATGACCTGCTGGTAACGTGACAGACACGACGTCGGGTATGTATCCGTAATTTACTTCATCGAGACCTAATTGCTTGCGCAAACGGCGCGAAGTGTTTGGCATGAATGGCCCAAGAAGAGAAGACAATAAACATGCTATATTCACGCAGATACCAATAACAGTTCCTGCGATTTTTCTGAAAAAATATAAATTCAAATAAATAATTAAATGAAATATTTTATTTATATTTAAACATTAATTTTAAGTGATCATTATTTCTGTGTTGTTTAACTACAACTACAACTGTTAAAAAATAATACTCACTTGTCTTCATCGCTGCCTTTGACTTTGACCCATGGCTGTTGTGATTGCATGTATTGATTGCCGTGTTTCGAAATCGCCAGCATGTATCTCAGACCATCTCTGAGTTTGGCTTGTTCCAACGCTCCAATGTAAAGAGTCAATTCTCGTTGTACGAGCGCCAATAACGTGAGGTCTTCTTCCCGTAGTATCATTGCTGGTAAAACGCTATCAAAGTTTTTCTCTGCGAACATCAGCGCTCTGTGGATAATAAACGATTTCATTAACTCCCATATTTATAAAATTGAATAAAATTTACAGGGAATAAAATTCTTTTATTCATTAATATTTGTTGCAGCGATTTTCGGCTGTTTTCTTCGAAAGAGCATTTTAAAGAGCGTGAAAGAAAAATAAATGTCGAGTAATCTTACCTGTTAACGAAGTTACCAAAGTTATTGAGCAACTCGCTGTTATTTTTCGTCGCGAGATCCACCCAATTGAAATTCGAGTCCTGACTCTCGGGCCTAATGTAAGCCAAATAAAATCTCCAAACATCAGCAGGAATACCAGTGTCACGAGCATCCGTTCCAAAAACTCCGATACCGCGAGATTTCGAGAATTTTGTATCTTCATAGTTCAGATATTCTGCAGGAGAAATAATTGATTAAACTCATAAAAAGGCTTTTGTTGCTGAAGTTTATTTTTATTACTGGAGTTCTGTAAAAATATGTCAGAAATTAGAAATATGAAATATGTCAAAATATTTTTTCTTTATATAAAAAAAAAAAAAGAATGGTCACTGCCAGTTTAAAATTTTAAGGAAAAATGTAATTCGATTTTTGCGACAATGCAAAGTGCACACGGACACGAATGGATAAAATTTTTAAAAATATTTATAGAATAATATTTCTCTTACCGGTAGCCATAATGTGCTTGACTAGGATGTGACCTTGATCAGCTGCTAACAATGCGGCAGGAAACATGACCGCGTGGAAAGGTACGTTGTCTTTAGCCATAAACTGATACAAGTTGACATTCGCTCCGTTTGGCTTCCACCACAATTCATAGTCCTTGGTGTAGCGTTTCGTAATACTTATATATCCAAGAGGTGCGTCAAACCAGACGTAAAAAACTTTGTCACGATAACCGTCAAGAGGAACGGGAATTCCCCATTTTAGATCTCGGGTTATGCAACGTGGCTTCAGTCCATCTCGGAGCCAAGGTTTCGCAACAGCTCTGGCAACTGTCGACCAACCTTTTTCAACTCCTGCTGCCCATTCCCGTAATTTTGGTTCCAGCTATAAAAATTTTTTTAGTCAATTATTATGTAATATGAGCGTTTTTTTTTTAAATTAGTTTGAATAGAGTATCGATTAATTTCAAATCTTTAAGCAACGTTTAACCGCTTTCGACTAAAAATGAGTATTTAATGTTATAAAATCTGGTTGTTTGGATTGAATACTGTAAGAAATTGGAGATTTTAGCTCAGTGTCAAATTTTTCCTAAAGTAGAATTTGTTTAGTTTTTGTTTTTTTACCTTAGGTAAATCAAGGAAAAATTGAGTCGAAGCTTTAATCACTGGTTTGTTATTGCAGACTTTACATCGAGGCATAATGAGCTCGGTAGCGTTAACGAGATGACCACAGCCGTCGCATTGATCACCCCTCGCATCCTCATATTTACACCGTGGACACGTCCCTTCAACGAATCGGTCGGCCAAAAACTTGTCACACTTTTCGCAGAGGAGTTGATCAACGGTTTCCGTCAAAATATAGCCTTCGGATTTGATTCGCAAAAAGAAAGCTTGAACTATCCTGTGTAAAAACAAAAAAAAAAAACAAAAACGAAAATTATATCAAACACTGTAAAATAGAAATAAACTGAAAATTTCAATGTTTTCTTCGAGACAAAGAAAACTTAAAGTTTTACATACTCAGTTTGTTCAGGTGTTGTAGTTCGACCAAAGTAATCGAATCCAATGCTGAACCAACGATAAATATCGTTGTGAATGCCAAAGAATTTGTCGCAAATTTCTTGAGGCGTCGTTTTCTCTTCCAGGGCTTTGGCCTCGGTTGCAGTTCCATATTCGTCAGTACCGCTAAATGGACACAAAATCAATAAGCGTTCAAACATAAACGGCAAAAAGTCTAATCGAACCATTAGAATTTCAAAGCTTACCTTATGTAGAGCGTATTGTAATTTCTCTGCCGACAATACCTGGTGAAAATATAATATGAAAACTTTGTGTTTAACTCAATTTTTCGTGCAGAGTAAAAAAAAAAAAAAAAACAGAAGAAGGAGGAATAAAAAAAGCAAAAAATTGTACAGACCTTGCAAAAATATCTGCAGAGAGAACGCAACCAATAATATTTCCCAAATGAGGAACGTTGTTGACGTAGGGCAAAGCCGATGTGATAAGAATATTTCTTTCCCCTTTTTTGGGTAATCTGTGCAAAAAATTAAAAAAAAAAACAATTGATGAAATATTTCTCTTATATCAGACAAAATACTTGGCATGTTGAAAAAATTATTGAATTTTCAATATGAGTTTTTGGTTTTCACCATACACAGGATACGAAGGTTCCTTCACTGCTGCGTCAGAGATAATGGACCAATTCTTATTCGCATTCTCTAATTCTTCCCTGCTCACTGCTTCACATTCTTTTTCCTTAGTTGGACTTCCGTGCTGAAAAAAAGTAATTCAAAGGAATCTTTGAACAAGTTGCCTTGTCCGGTTTACGTTTATTTCCCAAATTACTGTACGGTCATTGACCTTGTGTAATTAGACGAAAATAAATCGTTTCAACGGGAAATGATTGGTATATTTTCTCCGTTCAAACGGGAAAAACCATTCATTTTTCATTATTTTAAATGATTTGCTTACATCCATGGATTGTGCTTGCTTCAATGATCCTCCTGTATAAGAATTCAGAGGAAACCAGGAGACGGCTTGTATACTGGCAACTGCTGTAAGACCTCTGTTTACTTTGAAGACAGCTAGAGATTCCTGTAGAAATAATACAAAATGCTCATAAAATGCTTAATTTTTATGATCTAATTCCATTATTCTCATTACTCTGACTTTCATTGCAATTTATTTATTGATGATTGAACATGTTTCTAACTTATAGAGAAATTTTACTGGTCAATGGAGAATTAGAAGAAATAATAATAATAATTCGAATTATTCCGAAACGATTTTGCTTTGCAATATTATTTGGAACGTTTGTTCGAAAATTCAACCTTTTACAATGAAAAAAACATGATTGTCATATTTCATAATTAATTTAAAAAAATATCCAACCTTTATGACTTGCGAGCCTTCTAAATCATTCAACCATTTCACAACGACAGGAAACTCCTTGGTTATCTCGTCACTTATTGCGCTTACTGCTATGGTACACCAAAGAGTCGACCAAATTGAAATGTCCACCAATGTCAATTCATTCTTATCCTGCAAACATCAATAACATTTCATTTATATAAAAAACGACTTTTTCGGGCTCGCGAGATAATAAATATTATTAGCTTACCGTAATTAAGTACTTTTTGTCTTTGAGAGCCGCATTAAGTTCTGACAACAAAGACCATATGCGAGGTTTGTGCGAAGTATCCAATACTCCAGAACTCCCATACGAGACGAGTGCAGGCTTTGAAAAATATATTAAAAATTATATTTTGTTTAGAACGTTTCAATAAATCGACAATAAAACAACAAAACAAATACACTTTCCAATAAAGTTGAAATTTTTTTTACCAATTTATCAAGAAATTCATAACTCTTTCAAGTTCATACATTTTTTAAGTTCATTTAATATATTAAATTTAATTTTAATGTAATGAAAAATGTAGAAGAGTAAAGACTGTGGAAACGGAGACAAAAATAATATATAATCCCCATGAATACAAATGTGCAGTATACATATCATGTGGTTTTTTTTACCTGTAACTGGGTCGCATCCCATTCGAGCCACTTATTCACAGAAACTTCAAACGCTGGATCCAATGGAATGAGATATTGGAGGGCAGCGCTCCAGCTGAATAAACTTGTGCCACATGGAAGTTCCAAAATGGGCAGACGTTTTAACAAGGTTTCTATGGACATTAGATTTATTACTTCACAACATCGAGCTCCATTTCAAAAAAATACTATCAATCTTGTAATACTGTACAAATTTTCAACAATTAATACTCCAGTCATTCATCGTATAAACATTTTTCTTTATGTAAAAAATTAAAAAATGAGGTAAAAAGTTTATGAAGCAGGACAAAACTTAACCGATCATGATGATGATTATTATTATTATTATTATTATTATTATTATTATTATTATTATTATTATTATTATTATCGAATATGAATAAAAATGTAACAAAGACCTGAATAAATTGAAAAGAGAAACTAAATTTATAGAGCCAAAAGTTTTTTCATTAATGCAACTGCAGTGAATGGTTTTTGATGATTTTAACAGAAATAATAAGAATCAATAACTCTTATTGTGACAAAAATACTTAATCAATGAAAACTTTGTTCAAATTCATGTCATGTGTGTAAGGTTAATTAAAATCGAAAGTTATGTGTTCTTTGCAATATTTAAATAGCAAAAAAAATGACAGCTGTCCAACTTTGTCGATAATGTAGAATATGGTTAACAATTATTTCACAAAAGAGCAAAAAACGTTCAGCGAGTTTGTCAATAATGCATCATATGGTTTTCTGTGACAGATGTAAAAAAAACTACAGGATCTTCCGGAATAGGGGTTCGTAATTGTTTATTGAAAATATGATGAAAAATAGACACAGTGAAAATGTAAAATTGATTCTAAAAATAGTGTAACACATTATTGACGAAACTGCAATAATTATTCAACGAGCGTCTTAATTGTTTATACACTTGAATGAAATGATGAAACTGTCGTAGTTAGGTTACGTCTTACCGTTCGGTGAAACAAACTTCACGTCTATCGTCTCGTTCGCTAATTTAGCAGCGATAATCAGCTTGAGAGCATTTGGATTATTTTCGTTAGTAGAAACAATCATGTTTACGTTTTTTGATCAATAAATATTTGCAATAAATAGAAAAAATATGTTAATCGTACAACCGACACATGTGAGCGACACGTAAATGCAGGCAATGCAGGTTCGTTCTTCAGCAAGTTTTAGTCAGAAGAGGTTATCTGGGGACTTTTTTTGTTGCGATACTTCAATGTTGTTACCCTACCAGTCCTACCACTTTCGACCGAGGTATGAAGAAAAAGTTTATTACAGTTTCGAAGATCGATAGAAAAAAATCGATTAAGCACAGCGACTATTCGATAGATCGATTGTTGCTCCCCTAACCTAACCCTAACCTCTCAGTCATGCCCCCTCTCCTTCTCCTCTTGTTGAGAGTATCGTGACTCCCCAACTTGACAGTGTAACGTCAGAAAGCGATAAATTGAGGCCGAAAACAAAAATAATAATGGGGCGATAAAAAAAATATCACAAGTAGTGAAAGAAAGGCGAGACTGGACGAAAAATGAATGTCGTAACTGCTCTTAAGTTTTACATTACCCGGATGACCGAAGAAAGTGGTCCGGGTATGAAAGTACTGCTAATGGACAAACAAACGGTTCGATTATATTATTTCTCTATTTTTCTCCTGTCAGAATATCATAAATATTAATTGCTACTAATAATAAGTTTTTCGAATTTTGTTCTTTTTCCTTTTCTTAGACCAGTATAATCAGCATTGTTTACAGTCAATCGGAAATTCTTATGAAGGAAGTTTATCTTTTTGAAAAAATTGATGCAGCCGTTCGCGGCGAAGGTTCCAGACATTTAAAATGTATAGTATTTATAAGACCTACCAAGGAAAATGTTGCTCTACTTTGCAATGAACTTAGATCTCCCAAATACGGAGTTTATTATATATGTGAGTACAATTTTCTATTATTACTATTTTTTATATTTATAATAATTCATTCGTCATTCTGGAACATCAGGAGTTTGACATTTGCGCAAGTCAATCTGATTTTACCGAGTTACCATTTTTTTTTTTACTTTCTCGTACTCACATTTCATTCGGACATGATTTTATAAAAAAAAAAAAAAAAAAAAAAAAAAATAGATTATAAATGAAGAAAGAATAAATTTGTTGATGAAAAAATAAATATGGGTCACTGAGACCCACTGTAATAGGCAAGGGTTAATTTCCTGAAAAAAAATTTGAATACAATTTTCAAAATATTAGAATTATAAATATTATTTGTGTGCGTAAAATTGTTATTCAAGTTAAAAAATTTTTATGTTTATTAATCAACAATTCCAGAAAATTAATCCTTTCGGGCAAAAAAAATCAAGGAGTTTTCATAAGTTGATTGTTTTTTTTTTAATACTAAATTGTTTAGTTATTTGAATATTATTTTCAACTATTTCGTAGTTGTGTTATTAAAATTGTGATTCAAACTCGAAAAATTGGCAAGTGCTCGCCGTACAGCGTTCCGTTGTGCCAATATTCTTAAGTTTGAGTTATTTTATTTATTTCAGATTTCAGTAACATAATCGCGAAAGCAGACATCAAGCTGCTGGCTGACAGCGATGAGCAAGAAGTTGTCAGAGAAGTTCACGAGTATTATGCTGATTATCTAGCCGTAAATCCCCATCTCTTCTCCCTTGGGATAACCGGCTGTGCGGATGGTAATAAAGTGACAGAAGTGTTTGTAAAACATCTGTTTAATACTTTTAATCATTTTTGACTATATTATAATTAAAAATTCTTGAATAATTCATCATTTTGTAGAAAAATTCTAATTTCATCCAAATTTTTCATTTAACGAGGTTCACGCGCCATAATTATAATAGTATTTATAAAGTAACGGCAAAATCATTAGATACAATTTTTTCCAAGATAATTTTTTGAAATTTTGCGTAAATCTTCTTAAGCATCGTATTATAATGTGTCAAAAATTTAAGAGGGTTTCACCGTCTAGTAATCGAGATATTCGGTGTTTAAAATCGCAACTTTAACACGAGGTCTTGTGGGAAATTACGAAAAAAGACGATTTTTCACAACAAATAACTCGATTTCTAGACGGTAAAACTTTCTCAAATGTTACCCACAGTTGAGTATTATTGTTAAGAAGTTTCATACGAATTTTAAACAATTAAACTTGGAATTCGTCTAACGCATGCCTAACGCGTGAACCTCCTTAAGGGTCGAGGGATCAGTAACCTCAACCAACCTCGAATTTTCGGAAGTAGAAATTTTTGACACAGTTCGACCGATCGGAATGAAAAAAAACCTAGTTCACACGTGAAAGTGGCATAAATTAATTCAAACTTTTTTCATTCTCTTCGGACAAATGGTCTTGTGGGAAATTACGAAAAAAGACGATTTTTCACAACAAATAACTCGATTTCTAGACGGTAAAACTTTCTCAAATGTTACCCATAGTTGAGTATTATTGTTAAAAAGGTTCATACGAATTTTGAAGTATTAAACTTGGAATTCGTCTAACGCATGCCTAACGCGTGAATTTCCTTAACTAAAAATGCCCTTGTTATTATTTGAAAGACTCGCTGTTTCGTTTTTATTGCACTGTTCGTTATCAAGTAAAATTTATCGTTTTGTTGAATTTAGGTTTGTCCTGGAATCCAACGCACTTGCATAGAACTTGTCAGGGGATAATCTCAGTATTGTTATCACTGAAAAAATGTCCTTATATAAGATACCAAAACAGTTCGAAAATGGCTAAAAGACTGGCGGAAACAATACGCGAAGTATTGACCAAAGAATCGAATTCCTTTAAATTTCGTCAAGAAACAGATCCGATTTTAATAATCCTCGACAGGCGAGACGATCCTGTTACACCGTTGCTCAATCAATGGACTTATCAAGCAATGGTTCACGAACTTTTGACCATCAGTAACAATCGGGTTGACCTCTCCAGCGTTAAAGGCATTTCGAAGGAACTTCGAGAAGTCGTACTGAGCGCTGAACATGATGAATTTTATGCCGCTGTGAGTTTATTTTATTTCTCACTTTTTTATTAAACAAATTACAAAAAAAACAAAAACATTTTTCACAGTCAACGATTGGCGAGGGTTCAAACTTAAATTTTGACAAATCGAAACAAATTTTTCTCCGCTCTGTAGTAAAAAATGTTGATGATAATAATGATTAGACTTATTTTTGTTAATAAATTGTTGCATGTCGATAGAATTTGTACCTGAATTTCGGTGAAATTGGACAAACGATTAAAGACCTCATGGAAGATTTTCAAAAAAAGGCGAAAAAGCATCAAAAAGTTGAAAGCATAGCAGACATGAAGAATTTCGTTGAGACGTATCCACGTTTCAAAAAAATGTCCGGTACCGTCTCGAAACACGTAACCGTCGTTGGTGAACTTTCAAATCTCGTTGGAAAGCATAATTTGCTTGAAGTTTCGGAAACGGAACAAGAGCTCAGTTGTCAAAACGATCATTCTAATCAGTTACAAAAAATTAAGAGACTCATCAACAATCCAAACGTACGCGACGTTGATGCTACAAGATTAGTTATGCTTTACGCTCTGCATTACGAAAAACATTCCAACAATGACATTACCGGACTTTTGGAAATGTTGAAAAAACGAGAAGTTCCGGAAAAATATACAAAGGTATGTTAACATCGGACTAAAAAATGCTATTAATTAGAATTATTTATTCGATATTTCATCAAATTTTCAATCGCGTCTAAATTATTTTGAATTATTTATTTTGCGCATTTCTAATTCATTTACAATTTGATAAATTATTTCCCAATACGTTTTTAACTTAGAAACGTATTAATTAATTAATTCAAGTTATTGGTGATTTGAGGCAATTAATTAATTAATTACCCGTAATTATTATTAACTAAAACCCGTAATAAATAAATAAATAAAAACAATAAAATAAAATAAATAAATAAAATAATTCAACTATTTTATTTTATTGTTTTTATTCATTTATTTACTTATTATGGGTTTAAGTTAACCATTCAATTTATTGGTGATTATTCCTTTTATTTATAAACTTGAATGTTTTTCAAAGATAATTTATACATTTTTTAAATGAAAAAAAAAAAAAAAAAAAAAATTGTTTTAAAATGAATACTTATAATTCCACAGCTCATTTACGGCGTACTAGAGTACAGCGGCGTTAATAACCGACAAATAAACTTGTTCGACCGCGAAGCGGTTGCAAAGATAACAAAAAAATTGTTCAAAGGACTGAGTGGAGTCGACAACATATACACGCAACATACGCCACTATTAGCCGAAACTGTTGAAGATTTGTTGAAAGGAAAATTAAACACTCAAACATTCCCATATCTTGGCAATATGATTATGACCAAAAGGTAAGTTTTTGTTGATTTTCGTTGCTGCACATTGTACATATGTTTGTAATCGATTTTTATTTTTTTTATTTTTTGAGAGGCAATATTTAGGAAGAGTTTTCATGAGACATTTGACGGAGAAAACTCGATTGGAAACAAAAACGACTCATTTATTCGATGCCAATATCAAAAACAATCAAATTTTGAATCAATTAATTACTATATCAAACAATCAATCAGTTTATCAATTAAATTAAAAAGCTAATCAATTTGTCTATCTATTCAATCAAACCAATCAATCATTTGACGACAATTCAACCAATTTTTCTTCCACTATAACTGATTGGCTATCGATACTTGATTCAAAGTGTGCAAAATTTACTAGCGATAGAATTTCTTCAAATTCGCACCACACAAAGATATTTATTTATAAAAATCACAATTTTCAGTAGTTTCTCATAAAAGCGTGTGTTAAAGGTTTCAATTTTCAACATTAAATATTTCCATTTCTAAATGGTTAAGCCTCTTAAAACTTTGCATACCCTTTTACGTAACCCCGAAGAAGCTTTATTTAGTTTTTCAAAAAAATCGGTCGTAAAATTTTTTTGAAATTTTGATTTTTAAATAACAAATACTGATTACCTCGGACAATTTTGCATTTAGAGTATGTCGTTCTTTAGTCAATTCGTAACAACTTTTTTTCAATGAAATTAGGCTCGCAAATCATTTTGTATGTAAGAAAAAATGAAAACAAAAATTTAGATTTGACCGTCGCGATACAACGTCCTTAAACAAATGTGAAGATCGTATAAAGTTCAAAATATTATCAAAAGTTTGTGTTACAAGAAAAATGTCAGAGTTGCATGGATTTTAATTTCTTTTTCTCTTTAAGTTGAAATTCAATTTTATGTGACGTTACAAATGCTTACAATAATGAGAATTATGTAGAGTTTGAAATATTATCAAAAGTTGACATGCCACGAACACATTAGAGTGAGATATCCATTTTTTTGATACTTTTTTGGCTGCGAGGGTTGAAACGTTCCATCAATTGTTTGAGTGGTTGAAAATTTCGAGAAAAAAAAAAGTTTAATTTCATTATCCGACGGGGAAGGGACACAAAACTAGTAACTTTGATTTTTATTAAAATATCGAGTATCTTCGAAGAAAAATGTAGCGAAAATTTTACAATAAAACTGATCGATAACCGTGAGATATTATTTTTTCCAAAAATGAAAAAAATTCAACTTTCGTATAAATTGAGAATTCTATTTATTTTACAGACCACAAGATGTGATAGTATTCATGGTCGGTGGTACAACTTACGAAGAGAGTCTTGCCGTGTACAATTTGAACAAACTTAATCCTGGCACGAAAATCATTCTCGGTGGCACAACGATTCACAATTTTCAGAGTTTTACGGAAGAAATAGCTGCCGGTACAAATGGTATTGTTTCGCGATACAAGCATCGACATAACAGTTAAAAAAAATGTAGAAAAAAGAAACGAAACAAAAGAAAAAGAAAAACAACAACCAATTGATTGACGAAAATAAAAGGACAAGGTTCTTTTTTGGCTTGTAACGAAAATATTTATTGATACCTGGTGTTATATTTCTACTGATGTATTATAATGTGTAGGTATATTTATTTGCGCTGTTGTACGATGAAAAATTGATGGCAACGTGAGGTTTGTCGTATGTTTTTTTTTTTTTCCTTTTCGTCTGAATAAATGACAGATTGAGAAAAAAAGGTGAATTTTGCGCTGTTCCTATTATTTTTTGTTTTCTCTCTTCACGAACATTAACGTGCCGTTTTTTTTTTTTTCGAAATATTTCGTGCTAATCATCCTCGTCCGGTTCAACGAACATATAATCCTCTGAATCGTCCAACGTTTCATCATCCCCTAATGATACCTTTAACAAAAGTTGCGAATTTTCTTTTTCTCACATCAATTGAGTTATCATTTGAAAAAAATATATATACATATTTTTTTTTTTTTTTGGTTAGAAGGAATATTTCGTTCTTTTACTTCATAAAGTTTACAAAACTCTACCCATCGAAATTCCAATTTTTCACACTCGAATGCAAACTATCGGGAGTCCACAACGTTTTTAAGTTGTGCTCCAAATTTGTCGGCATGTTTTCAACTCGCTTGAAGATTTTCAAACGAAATGGCATCTGCAATGGATCACCACCAAATTATCAAATTTTTTTAACATTTTTTAAGGAGGTTTACGCGTTAGACATGCGTTAGAGAAATTCCAAGTTTAATTGTTCAAAATTCGTACGAACCTTCTTAACAATAATACTCAACTGTGGGTTAAATTTGAAAAAGTTTTACCGTCTAGAAATCGAGTTATTTGTTGTGAAAAATCGTCTTTTTTCGTAACTTCCCACAAGACCTCGTGTTAAAGTTGCCATTTTAAACACCGAATATCTCGATTACTAGACGGTGGAACCTTCTTAAATTTTTTACACATTATAATACGATGCTCAAGAAGATTCACGCAAAATTTCAAAAAATGATCTTGGAAAAATTGTATCTGATAATTTTCCCGTTATTTTGTATATATTATTATTATTATGGCGCGTGAACCTCGTTAAACCTGTTTTTTTCTTAATTAAACCTGTAATCCGGTGAACCATTTTTTTTTTTACTGGATTCGATAGCCAGAGGGGAAAGGAATTTGAGCTTTCGGTAAATTCCCAAAAAACATATGAAATCTTGCTTTTCCAAATTGCAAAAGACTTTTTTGACGATTCTAACAATAATCTCTTTCATACTCACCCCTTCGTTATCACCCAACGATTCTAACGAACTTTCTGCGTTTTAATGAATACATTACCACCTATAAAGAAACTATCGTTTTAATTCGCCTTCGTGAAATCAAATTATTTTTTTCCTCCAAATTTTCCTGTTCGGTTGCTCACAGTTGCTCAGATTTAACAAAAAAAATCTTCTCAGTCGTTTAGAGATTCTTTCGAAATCCTTGATTTAGTTGAGATATCGAACATTTTATGTTTTGCAGACTCTGATTTCACGAATTGTAGAATAAAAAAAAATAATGCATTTTTGCAGAATTAAATAGTGTGAATCTTATCGTTTTGAGGTGAAGACTAAAAGTTATTTTTTAATAGTATTGAAGTTTGAACCATCAGAATGCAACGAAATTTCTTTCCTTTGTTTTTGTATTTTCCGAGTTTCTTTATAATTCAATAGTGTTTGAGTTTTTTTTTCATATTTTATTTTTATTTTGTCTGCTGATTCGTGACAAAAGCGTGAAAAAAAATTTAGCACCAAAATTTCAACGTATTTTAACGTTATTTAAATGTTTCTTTCAATTTTTTAAAAACTATTTACATTTTTCTTCATATCAGATATAACGATCGTTGTCTAAATTCTCTCGCAATGTTGCCCCACACATTTTTTCGTATTTCGAGAACTTTGTCATTGCTCAAAAATATTTTTGACATTTGTTTTTTTTTTTTTTTTTGATGAGCTTTCATTCAGTTACCTTAATAATTCCATGGGATATCGCGTATCCGCTCATCGCAACAAAAGCGACCATTCCAGCGAGAAACTGGTTTCTTCTTTTGTTTGGAAACTCCGTGTCTTTGTCTTCCTTAATTTTTTTCTCATTCTCTGCAGCTTTGATTCTCTCGTACGTTTGATATTCGCTCTGGAAGAATCTTTGTGATATTTTAGAAACCAATTTTACGAGGTTCGTGCAAGCTTTAAGATGATTCTGAAGAGCTGGATTTGGCAGTGGTGCTTTTAACAATGGAGCCAAATATCCATAGACCAAGGCATCTAACAAAGTGGGACGAGAACCAAAAAAGAAATCCGATTCTCCCAGTCTCACCGACAAAAGTGTCAGGCACTTCTGAGCTTCAGAATACACCTGAAAATTCATTTTTACATTCATTCTTTGATTTATAATTACCATTTACGTTTTTTTTTTTAATATTACTTGACGAAACAGATCCATTTTCTTCGTATGAGCAAAAAAAATTTTTTTTTTTTAATCGAATGCAATTCTTTGTTTTATGCGAAGACCAATCAACCTCAAAAATAGAAAATTTATCTATTTTACAATCAATGTTTTTTATTTTTTTAATTTAGAATTCAATTTGTAAACTATTTGTAAGCTGATGAAGTCCCTTCGCATGTGAGTTTTGATTTTTTTTTTTTTTTGTCAAAAAACATCAATTTCTATGGATACAGCAAATTCTGATAACAAATAATATCAACTGACCTTATTTTCTATAGCACTAATAGAATCTTCTTTGGGAAATAGCGACTCCATCAAATTATGTGCAGCTTTTTCGTACCTCGCAGGGTACCAAAAATTGAAAGGAAATGGCACTGCTTTGGCGTACCATGGTCTAATTAGTTCATTGAAATTTCTTTGGTCTATCCACCTGCCAATAAGAATCAGATAACAAAGTAAACAAACAGTATAAATATACTCTGAAATAAAATTAAATTGAAAAAATCTCCAACTAAATTGTTTCTAATTCAAACTGCTGTTGCCACTTCGTAAGCGATTAATCATAAGAACTTTTGAAAAAAAAAAAAAAAAAAAAAATCAGTTTTTTCCTGAAAAAATATATCGACAAGCACAGGGCCTTGATTTTGAACTGGAACCTAAATGTGTCCCGAGGCACACTCTGCCGTTATGTGCTTCATAATTCCAACATGTCAGTTTTTATATAAATAATATATAATTATAATTTGAGAGAAAAATCTATTGGAATTAGCAAAAGAGGATATTTCCATTGGAAATCTGATATCAGCACTTTTGTCGACCGCAATTGGGAACATTTGTTTCAAAAACGAACGTAAGTATATCGTTTTAAAAAGAATAAAAAGTGCTCGTTATTAAATATTATACATTTGCAATGACATTCTGGAATTGAATCATTTAAAAATGAATTTTGTAGTTTTTTTCTTCATTAAGGAGGTTCACGCGTTAGGCACGCGCTAGACAAATTCCAAGTTTAGTTGTTTAAAATTCGTACGAACCTTCTTAACAATAATACTCAACTGTGGGTTAAATTTGAGAAAGTTTTACCGTCTAGAAATCGAGTTATTTGCTGTGAAAAATCGTCTTTTTTCATAACTTCTCACAAGGCCTCGTGTTAAAGTTGCAATTTTAAACACCGAATATCTTGATTACTAGACGTTGAAACCTTCTAAAATTTTTTACACATTATAATACGATTCTCAAGAAGATACACGCAAAATTTCTAAAAATTAACTTGAAAAATATTGTATCTGATGATTTTGCCGTAACTTTGTTTATATTATTATAATTTTGGCGCGTGAACCTCGTTAAGCTTCCTGTTGGGGATATTCTCGACCCGACATGTTATTTGAGCATTGATCAACTGGATTGAGCAAGATTATCAACAATTTGTCAATCTGAGAAAAAAAGGTGAAAAATGTAACGTGTAATATTTATACAGAAAAAAATAAAAGAATTAATCGATACCAGCTAATTGTGGGAAAATATTATTTATGGTTTGGTACCAAATAAATTGGAGCGCCGGATGTAATTTCTCCTGGAGCATATAATTGTAAGCCATAATTTCTGCACACTGTTTTGGGCTTAAATTGTATTCCAAACTGTCAGTTTTTTCGCGAAAAAATTCGATGCATTTTTGTGTAGAATCAAGAACGATGCCGGAGGCGCGGAGAACAGGTAAACTGCCATTTGGTGTTTTGAATGGATCTGACGTAGGATTTTCCCGCAAATTAATACCACAAAATCTTGCATAAGCCTGGAAAAAAAAAGTTGAATCAAAACAATCGAAGAACTATTTAATTTGCTCGATTTTAGGATTTTTGCAAAGCTTCATAACCTCTTTTGCACTCACCAAAACCCATAGACAGTTAGTATCAATCGATGGCAAACCCCAATCGCCTTTCCAAGTGTCCAATCGACAAATTTCCTCTGTGCTCATCCTCATACAGTTGTCACAAAAGTCTTAATTTTTGTTGTAGAAAACAATAACAAATTGCCAATTCTGTTTATTCTGAGACACGTGATGACATTTGATAAAAAAAATTCCTCTCTGGACGGACCGACAATTGAATAACCGATCGAACAAATATTATTGTTTACTTTGTTTTTAAAATCTGTGCAAACATTATTAACGAATGAACGTTGTTTCCGGAAATGTCCAATTCATATGGGATTGATTGAATTTTCATTCATAAAACGATCGAGACCGAACTCTAAACTCGAATATATATATATGTAGATTTATGTAGTGATGCAAACTTGCAAGAGACGTATGTGAGTGTGCGTATTGGTATTAGGAAGTGGGAAAATTTCAGTAGGGAAACATAAAAGCTCACAATGCCAATATTATTCTCTTAGAGATAAGTATTTACGTCGTATACAATTTTGTATTTGTTTTCATAATCGTCTTAACGAAAACCGTATGTTTTTTATACGCAAATACTCTCGGATATGTGATTGATTTTTGTAATAATTTGTCAATATTTCACACTCGGCTCTTATCAAATTCGAACTTTTGTCCAACTTTTATAGATAAACCTTTTTTTTTTAAATTGTCGACGCGTTCGTTCAGTGTTTATAATAAAAATGCCAGATATATTATCGCCTTTTGTTTATTGGGCCCAGACCGAAAAGGACGTTACTTTAAGGGTTGATTTGACAGATGTTAAGGTAAAGAATGAATTCTTATAAATATGAAAAAATCGTAGTTTGACTCGAAAAATCGTGTTTTCATTCGATCCTTAACACGTTACACGATTCACAGGATCCTGAAGTAAACTTAGAGCTCACTCAGCTGAAATTTATTGCTCACGGTCAGGGTGCAAGAGGACCCAATCAATATGGGTTCACTCTCAGTTTTTTTACATCCGTCAATGTAAAAGTAAGTATTTTTCGAACGATTCTCGAGTATTGTGAATTTTTTTGGTTAAAATTTTGCAAATATTTTATTATTTTTAGGAAAGCAGTTACAAAATTATGGATCGTCAAGTTGATTTTTTCTTGAAGAAACGAGTTAGCGGCTGGTGGCCTCGTTTGACCGTAACACCGGCAAAACCAGCCTGGTTAAAAATTGATTTTGACAGATGGAAGAGCGAAGATATGGACGATGAGGAAGAAAAGCGAGATATTCGTCAAGATTATCCGGACATGTATGACAAACTTCACAAAGAGGAATTTGGATACAGAAAAGGTGGTAATAAAATTCATATATTTTATAATTACATGATTTTTTAATTCATCTTTACATTTTTCAATTCAATTTTTTACTATTCATTATATTTTTTTCTATATTTTGCATTCAGTCCACACTATTCATTGACGTATGAGTATGCACAAAACCATATAAACGCTGACCAAAAAAACATTACCATAAAACCATAAAATTATTACCATGACCATAAAAAACATTAAAATTCCTTAATTTATTAATATTTCATAGAAATATGATTTCATAAGAATAATAAGATGTTTTTTGTATTTAGAAGATTTCAAAAAAGTCTATCTGGTGCTCTATAATCTGTGCCAATTTGTCGGATTCCTTTACATTCTTGCTGTCATGTGTATCAAATATTCTCGCGAAGGGCCAGGTACGTTTTATACATTTATTCGTAACTATACACAAATCAAAGAAAAATTATTTTACGGAAAAATCATTCAAATACGATTAATCTCAATAAAAAAAATCAACGACAATATTCCACTATTTTCATAAGTAACAAATTAATCGCACGCTTTTAAAAAAAGTCATTAATGTCAATATTGTAGAGGTTTTTCAAATTATACTCGATAAATTAAAATGTTAAAAAATATTATAAATATTATGAATTTATGGAAATAATAATAATTTGCCAATAATGATGAGAATTTTATGAGAATTTTGAAGATATAAATCGTTTTTTTAATCCTGCGATTTGTCATTGAAATTTCGATGGAAAATAATATTTTTTCGTCTTTTTTTTTTTTTTGTTTCTTTCCCGCAGATGCGATCAACAAGACTTACATGAATGTAGGAAGCGCAATGAAATTTATTCAGCTGTTACAATTCATGGAAGTGATGCATCCGTTATTTGGTTATACAAAGGGAAATGCATTTATAGCTTTTCTTCAAATAGGAGGTCGAAATTTCATACTTTTTTGTATGATCGAAGCAGAGCCAAGAATGCAAACGAAACCTGTGATATTTTACGTATTTTTGGTATGGAGTTTGGTCGAAATAGTTCGTTATCCTTATTACATCACACAATTATTGAACGTTGACATAGCCCCATTAACGTGGCTGAGATACACCATTTGGATGCCTCTTTATCCATTTGGTTTCCTCTGCGAGGGCATAATAGTACTTCGTAACATACCGTACTTCGAAGAAACTGATAAATTCACTGTTTCGTTGCCAAACTCGTGGAACTTTGCATTTCATTTTCCAACTTTCATGAGACTTTATTTGCTCTTCCTCTCTATACCTGGAATGTACACGATGATGTCACACATGAGTCAAACGAGAAAGAAAAAACTTGGACGTTCCAATATCGAGAGAAAATATGCTTGATTTTATTATTATCCAAAATATAGCCAAAAAAACAAAACAATAGTCAAAGATAAATAGGGGCGAGAAAAACATCAAAGAGTTGTGAAAAATTATACCTTTGGAGGTTCAGGTGCAACAAAATTTCTTTCAATTACAATTAATCTTGAATTTTCCGAATTTTATTGAATATTTTGAATTTGTGTCTGTTTTTTTTTGGTAAGAGACTGAAACGACTGGGATTGGTGAAAAAAAAAAGGAATTTTGTTGCATCGCAACGATGGCAAAAATTGGGGAATGGGAAGAGAAAAAAGGACTTACATCTCCAGCCAAATTTTGACTTAACAGCCAAATTAAAATCAAACCGAAAAGACACCCGATAATCGTATAAACGATAAAATCAGCGATGATAAGAATAAAAATAGTATTTGAGATTAACAAAAAAAAAAAAAAAAAAATAAAAGAAAGAAAGGATTACTGCGACTTAAACGAGTTCCGCGAAACTTTTTATTTGATACTGAAGTTTGGGTTATTGGAATATAAAAAGTATTATTTATATATCCTCATTTAACGGTTTTTTGAACCGTCGATTTTTATTATTTTCATTGATATTGTCGAGAATTGTTTTTGAAAAGAGACAAATGATTTGACGAATTTTCGTATAGTAAATCTGCATTTTAGGCAATGATAAATAAACAAAATAACACTTTTGTTTGGTTGCAAAGCCTGGTAATAATTTTGAATGGCGGTCTCTCCAGTGAGTACTTGAATTTAAACGGATGAATATGACTTTAAAAGTCAATAAGCTAGATGATAACTAATTGTACAGCTTGTATAATCATAATTTTTTTAAATTCAATAATCGTTATCATAATGAAGTGGGAATAACGTCGAGTCCAAAGACAAATCATTGTACAGCGAAGGTTTTAAGTAGTCTTTCCAAAGAACAGAAAACATGAGATTCGTAAACGAGTATCAGCGTAACTTTGCAAAAATCTCCATATTATGATAGTTGTGAAAATGTGTTAACTCTTGTCGTCCACTGTGTCTTTACTGAGCTTCATGAATAATTATTCGCTTTTACTATTTATCTATCTGTTTTATATTCTACATTCAACCGGTCTCTTATCGACGACCATTGTCAGATATATTGTTTCTTTTTTTTTTCTCAAATCAAATACTGAGTGAATAAAAGATTACAATACACGTAAAAAAAAAACTTTCTACTTCATTATTTTCCTTTGGTAGAGATTAAATCGTGGAAAAAAATAGAATGGAGAAATAAAAATAGAAACACATGACGTCTAGCAACACAGGTAGAAAGTTTACGCATAAATTTCTCCAATCTACGAATAGCTTTACGCGTTCTTTTTTCACGAAACAATATTTTTCTTTATTGAATGATTAATAATCACTGGCCTGTTTTATCGAACAAAAATTAAACATTGACATTTCGTAGGAATTTGTTGATATTTAAAAAAATAAAAAAACTTATACAAGAAGCTACGTCAACGGCGCATTTATGAAAATATAGAACGAGAATAGAAAAAAAAAACATTTTTAGAGATTGCTATGAGGTACGATCGTCAATGAAAGTGCCCAGAATTCGTGTTTCACTGATTCAATTCTTTTTGAACTTTATTTTTCTTTATTTTTTTCATTTCTTCACTGGTTTTATGGAAATTTTTCAATTTTTTGGAATTGAAATGCTGGGAATCTAAGTGTAAAACACGAAAGTGTTGTTTTCATAAAATTTCGAAAAAAAATTGAGTCGCTTACTCGAATTCTAATATCAATTTTATCCGACTTCAATTATTTACTCTTCAATAATTGGACAAGTGTCCAATATTCTATGGTGAATTAATTTCTCCATATCTAAGCTTCATGTATGCAAATTAAAAAAAAAAAATGGTAACTTTTTCAATGCCTATTTTATTGCACTTCGCTGAAACAGATTTCGCCATTGGACTACCTGTAAATTTGTTGCAAATTCGAATTTTTATGACTGCTAAACAGCAGCTAGTGTAGCGTCTTGGAATTGTTTTACCATCCTCAGGACTATTGTCCTTAATGTCTAATTTTTTCTTGTTTTTTTTTTTTTTTTTTTTTTTTTTTTTTAATTCGAAAATGTACTCGTACGTTGCGGTAACAAATTATGACACTATAGACCAATTTTTAGATTTTTATCGAACGTATTTTAGGAGTTGCAATTGGAATTTTTCAAAAACTCCAGATTTCAGAAAGCTCGAAAATGTTCTAACGCCGATATCTCTTAAACTTATCGACATGTTGATAAATATCTATAGATCGTTTTTTTTTTTTCATTTTGGTTCACACTTCCATAAAAAAAATTAGAAAGAAATTATTAATCATCGCTGTCGACGTTTTTTTTTTGCATGTGAAGTGAAAACTTTTTTTTTTTTAAAGCTGCTTGCTTTTTTTTTTCCAAAAAATTCTCTAGAATAGTATGATGATTTATACGAACTTGAACGCTTGTCCCATCCTGAGACCATTTTTCCTTCTATTTTTTGTTGAATAAATCAATTTTTTTTTGTGGAGATTCAAAGTTCTTTGCATAAATCATTTCTGAATTAACCCTACAACTCATAAACGGGGTCCGAACGCGCCTCACGCGTACTTTGAATTAAGCTCCTGAAGTAGCGAGCGATATAATCGACTCCTAACCTGAACTATAATTTAGATCGAAGGTCTAAGAGTAGTGGCAGGTCGATTAAGGAGGTTGGTACACGCACCAATGTTGCCGTGTTAAAAGCATAGGAAAATCCGAAATGATTAGAATTTAATGAAATTTCGTGAGTATATTCTTTAGGATTAAATATGAATATACAAATTTTTTAAGATTTTTCTTCTACATAGTTTTCGAGTAATTGAACAATAGAGTTCACATGCATAAGCATAGGATTCAGATATATATAGGTATATCGTTAGCATAACGCCAATTATTCGGCAACTATGCAGATGAAAAATTTGAAAAAATTTGTGTCATCGTATTTGATGCTAAATAATGTTATCACCAAATTTTATTAAATTCTTATCATATTGTCGTACGTAGCCAACCTCCTTAAGATGATGGATCATTCACCTCGAATTTTCGAAATAAAAATTCTTCGATGTCGTTTCACTAATCAAAGAAAAGGCTCTGTCAGCACACGCGGGACGATGGCAAAAATCGACTGACAGGGGCTTTTTTTTGTTGGTGAAACCGTATCGGAAATATCCAATTTCGAAAATTGCAGCTATCTCTCTCGCACTCACATTCAGAAAAAGCGACTGCTCAATCACCTTAAGCTTCTTGTTGGTTGTCACACGCAGCAATGCGCTTCGAAATCGCATGTGGGGTGTGTACGAACCCCAATCGTGAGTTAACGTTTGACTTTCGTGACGGTAAGTTAATTTTGTATTTTATACTGGAATCATTATTTTGCATTCTTGGCGAAGAAGAACTGCCGTTACCCCAGGTGGATAAAATGGAGGCAAGGTGCGGTTTCCGCCCGAGGTCAAAACATCGCAAAAGCCATTCGCAGTGCCGCCGAGCCGTGTGCGAAAAGCACAAATTCTTATTTTGTACCGATTGTGCGGTAATCGATTAATGAAAGTCTATAGATTTTTTAAACACACGCTGAGGCGGTAACTTAAAGGTTCATCATCGGAATTCAAGTTTTTTCATTGAATAAACGAGGGGCACGTTTTTATTCATGAGCCCTATTGCTATATTTTATATTGTAGCATTTTACAAGTAAGTTTTGGTAGAGAATTGAACGTTCGGGAAAAAAAAATTCATTGCGTCACAGGCGGTAATATTATAGGGCTGGAGTATGAAAATATGAATCCAGAACGTTTATAGAAAAAATAAAGGTACATTTTGAATATTTTTTATTGCGTAAATAGTTTATTGGACAAGTGCAAATATTAGTTTCCAAATTTTCTGGAAAGAAGTAGTTTCTGGGAAACTAATACACTTATTAGCTACGTCCCCTCTCGACACCACATTCCTAAACTTTTCTATAAGCTCTTGATCATACAACCATCGACCTCGCTACAAAGATAGCATTATTGATCGACGCGAAAAAATTATCAGATAAATCGATTGTTCAGTTTTCGGTATTGTAAAGAATATTATAATATCAATGAGCAATTGAGAGATTACATAACGATATATAACGTACGATCTAATTTCTTTAGAAAAATTCCATGTCAACCGGCTGATGTAACATATTTGAGGATAGTTTGTCTGGTGGATCGCTACAATACAGTTTTCGAGTTCCAATTAGAGTTTGCGTTAGTGTATCGTTTCAAGCATCAAAATATCAGGAAATTCCGCTACACTTTTATTGTTGATGATTCACGCGAGGAGAGTATTTAAAAGAAAGAGATCAGAAAAACGTGTCGTTCTGGTGACTCCCAGATTAATAACTCTTAGTTCGCCGTATTTGAGATGAAAGCGAGGCTATTATTTGTTGTGTTAACGACGTTGACCACTGTGGTGATCGCACGGCGATTGATTTTCACCGACCCGAACATGCCAATTACCATCGTAGAAACAAGTTTCGGAATAGGCAATGAGGAGCGTATTGTTCATCTCGAAGCAGTCATCTATCCCCGACATTTGACCAGCAGCCCACGGGTTTATTTTCCAAGGTTGGGTCCACTGGAGGATTATTACCAGAGAATTCGGGCACCCGGAGATGAACGCGGCCATCTAGTATCGTCCGAATTCTCCGGACCCCCAGAATGGTATAATTTGTCCCCTCAGAACATGCGCGTTAATCGGAATTTTCGATTTCCGGCCATTACTAAAAGTTGGTATCAGGAGGAATGTCAGGTTCGACAATTTCTTCAAAGCAGGGCTGATAATCCCCGAGTATACTGGACAGTTGATATGGCGTATGTGCGTGATTCGAATCGGCCCACAGAGTATCGTTTGCGAGTGACTTTCCATGAGGATCGCTATGTATTGTATCCACTGATCGATTACCTCATTCAAAATCCGTTCGGCCAAGATGACAATACTTCTTGGATATGCCGAGGTTGTGACCGGAGCCGCGAACAAGGACCAGACTGTCGATTAGCTTAGTAGCTAAAAGATTGGAATACTGCAGCGCTTACGGTGTTTAGACATCTGGCAAATTTGTATTCTTTATTTTAGATAAATTTTTTTTTTTTCACTTTCAATGAAATATAAAACATTTACAGAATTTACATTTACAGAACATTTATAGAATCAATGTATTATTTAGGTTTTAATAAAATGAAAAACAAAATCACGAATTACCCGATCCAACTCTCCCACTCGCGCCATACATCCTCTACTCTTTTCCAGCTGATATCACGTGTCGATCCGTAATTTTTTTCACTCATTGTCGTTTTTGAAGCATCATCGGATAATATTCACGGGTAAAAATACATCGTTAGGTAAACACTCGATATTTACTTGTATATAAGAATATAACTGATAACAAAATTTTGACAATGTGTGATCAAACACGATTATAATTCAAACGTTCCTACGGTTTCTAATAATTCCCGTATGGAAAAACTGTATACTGAAAAAATATTTTGAATAATATCAGAAAATATCGGATCATATATGGTGGCGAAATTTTATATACGTTGCAATTTCCTTTGGAAATATAATGAAAATATATATCATATTTAAATATGAAAGGATAGATTGAATCGTATAAGAATTTTTATATTTTCCCGAGCACAAATATATATACCTTACAATATTTTATGACTTATAAATTTCACTATATATTTCAAATTATGGTAAAAAACAATTACAGAGTAAATTAAAGAGTAGTGTGAAGCATCACCAAGAAAGAACACTTGATAAACCATGATATACAAAAGAAGGACTGATTTAAGTCAATAATTTTGATTTCATACATATAAAAATATACTCAACGTAACCAACTGCTTATTGAAAAATATAATTGATGTGTACATGAGCAGTATATATCTTAATACACGTTATGTATATATTAGAAAATATATTTCTTGAAATACATTAAGAATATATAAAAAAATGTAATTGAAGTTATACTAAAAGTATATGAAAATATATAACATAATCGGCGAAAATATGTATACTTTTTATATACTGGAACATATATATTTTATATAATAAAAATATACTTTCAAGTATATAATTCAAAGTATAGGGGAACATGGGGCAAAACGATCTGTATGTCTGTTTTGCCCCGTAAAGTTGAAATCCGGGGCAGAACCGACACAGCCCGAATCGGGCATTTCAAAAAATTCCCAAAATTTTTTTTTCGCGTCCCCACTACTTTTTCGACCAAAATAGCCTTAAATGGACACATGGGGCAAAATCAACACGCCCCAAATGAGAAATTTTAAAAAATCCATAAAAAAAACTTTTCAACTCAAAACGGCTTTTTCGACCGAAAATTTCACAATTTCGTCAATTTTGAGTCAAAAATGACACATGGGGCAAAATGGATCCTAAAAAATCCATACATTTTTTTTTTTTTTTATTCACAACGACTTTTTGTAACATTCGCAAAATTCGTTGAGAATTCACCCTATTTTTTTTCTCGCATATCGAAAAATGAACTCATATCTTCCTTCTTATTACACAGTTCGCATTCCATTCGGAAAAAGTCGCTGGCGACGTTTCCATTTCGAAAAATGTATTTTTTTCAACTTTTCAAGCCTCTCAGAGACTGTCGGTTTTGTCCCAAAAATATTTTTTTACGAAATTCGTGGGGCAAAGCACACAAATCGCTTCTGAGGCTCGAATATAGTTCAAAAATCATTTATATACCGGTGCAGTGAAATTGAAGTTCATTTTTTGCATGCCGGAAAAAATTGATTGAGAAGTGATGTGAGAATTTGTCGGTGTCGGTTTTGCCCCAGATATGTTTGTTTGCAAAATTCATGGGGTAAAAGATGGGAGTCAACTTTGGGACATAAATATAGTTCAAACACCGTTTATTTACCGGTGCAGTGAACTCAAAGTTAATTTTCTGGATGCCCGAAAAAATCGGTAAAAAAGCGTTTTGAGAATTAATCCCATTTTTTCGTCTCGTACATCCAAGTAATGGGCTCTAGGGGGTCTAATTTTTTCCCTCGTATCACAGAGTTCGCATTCTATAGGAAGACTGCCGTGTCCAACGCTTGTACTCCGAAACATATTATTTTTCGACTCTTGATTCCTCTCAAAGGCTGTGTCGGTTTTGCCCCATTTTTTTTTTTTTTTTAATTCAATATATAAGGACTGGGAATCAACTTTGGGATTCCCATAAAGTTGAAAGACCGTGTGCTTATTAATAAAATCGACTTGAATCCTTAAACGTCTGTTTTGCCCCATGTTCCCATACAGTTTTTCCATACGGGTTATAAAGTCGGGTGCTCGATTTCAGACAGAGTTGTATGTTTGAAAATTTACGAAAAATCTTTTGATGCCTAGAAAATTACATAGAACTATTGAACATTGGTAAAAAATTAAGACAATCAAAAAAATTAAGACAAAAAAAAAAGTAAACAATCAAATATTGTAATTAATCATTTGTGGAGGGCCCAATGGAATGTTGAATTGATCATTATCTTTAGTTTATTTACAAGAAAGGATATGACCAAAGAAAAATTCAAAGCGAAAATTGAAATAATGCGGATTTGCTATAGAGTGCAAATGGAATTTCAAACAATAAAGATTATTACTTGACCCTAGACAACTGCGACAAAGTCCTCATTATTATAGTTGTGCTATAATTTGAGTAGCTCGATCGTGATAATTCTAGGCTCATTTTCAGACGATTCGTCAAATTCATTCTAGCTTTCTCGTACTGTTCGAAAAAGTGCATGTACCAATTGGGAAAAGAATCGTTTTGATGATATTGTGAAAGTATTAGCATCATGATTATTTAAAACTTATTGTTGAATTTATTCATTCGATTGTTCATTTTTTTTGTTATAACGCAGAATTCGAATTTCGCAACATTTCACCAAAAAGGAGACGAAGATAATTATTATATAGACCGGTAGCTCGGAAAAGTTTACCAATCATCGGAACGGAAGTATATAGATTTGTTATATCCAAAGAAAAGAAATTCAACTAAATGATGACGAGGCAAAGTCTCCCGATTTTTTATCAGCCATATTAGATGAAGTACTTTGAATTTTACAAATTCGATGACATATTTACCGACGCCAGAAAGACCAGGACACCAAGTTCCATGGAAATCGGAAACGTATATGCGTTGGGCTTTTTAAGATGCGCGTATTTCGTCATATGTAAAACGAATGCGTGCATTCGTTTATGCACTGGTGGCACCTTTTAGACTGGACTTTTTTCCGCGCAATACACGTCGTACACGCTGAACTGGTTAATGATTTATCGAACGACTTTTAAAATGATAAGATGTACACGGTACGTTCATTTATGCTGGCTATAAATTCAGATTTGGTTTATCTGATGACAAATCTATATGAGCCATGGAAAGTACTTCGAGTTCGCCTCGGTATCTCACTGCAAATATCACTCACTGTCTAGCAATTTCGCTTCCTTTTCGGGCTTGATCGTTCAACCAAGCGGAAGTGGAATAGGATTGTAGATTGAATGTCAAGCAAAACATATAATCGCTTGAACCTTAGACATCTACGAAAAACTTCCTGATTATCAGATGTTACAGATTGAAAAGCTCGCAGCTTTTATAGATTTCAACGATGAATCGGTCTTGATCTTGATCATTCCGAGGTTGCTTTTAACCAATTGGTCAAATGTCATGGTAGCTTTCTAGTTCTGTATACGAAAAATTGTATACGAATCGTCTTAATGAAATTTAGAAACCTTATTGTGTTGATTATTTTAAACGAATTTCTGAATTTGTTCACGCAACAATTCAATTTTTTTTCCCTATGCAGATTTCGAGTTGTGCAACATTCCGCTTCTTAAATTTTGGTGAGTAACGCCCGAAGTTGGCAACCAACGTTGGGCATTGTTGTCGTTTTATTCGTGGCGTGATTGCATGGTTGATTTTTTTTTTTCAAAATGGTGGTTCAAAATTTTTCCAGGAACCTTTAAGACTAGAACTCTTCGAGAGTACACGCAGAGAGAGTTTCTCCATCATTCGGAATCCACGAGAACTCGTCATAGGACCCTAGTATCTCAGGGTTGAAAATTATTTTTGTTGCTTTCTCAAAAATGGTTGTTCAACATTTTTCCGCGTACGTAACAGACTACAACTCATCACGAGTACACGCAAAGTGTACTCGTGAAAATGAATCCAACTAAACGACGATGAGGCAAAAGAATCAGATTTTCGTAGGGTACGTGTTGATTTGGAAGAATGAAATAACGACCGTAGATCAATCAACTTATTTTAATACGGAGATAATCAAAATTAAAAAAATAATCTTACTGCAATAGGAATGGGGAACAACCTTGAATTTTCGCAATTTTCACTTAGCGAAATGTAATTTTTTTTTTCATCAATATTTACATCCTGCTCATAACAAGAAAAAAGTTCAGGGAAAAAATCCTCCTGTTTCCCTTATAGATAAGCTGTCACAAAACCTCCCAAGGCACTCTGTTAGTTGCTTAATTTGGTTCGAAAACTTGATTTGTATCGGAGGAAAATTTGCAGAATTTTCACCGATTTGCTCCTTTATATTCACCGACTCCGAAAAACCCCGGATACCAAGTTCCATGAAACTAGGGAACGTATGCGTTGGACTTTTTAAGATGCGCATATTGCTTCATGCATTATGCAATAGCAATATGTGCATTCCGCGACAAACTGGTTAATGAGTTATTGAACTATTTACAAAATGATAAGATGTACGCGGTAAGTTCATTAACGCTGGTGTAATATTCAGAGTTGGTTTATCTGACGAATCCATATAAGTCGTCCTCCGGGTAGCAAGTGACAGAGAGTACTTCGAGTTAGCCTCATCATAGTACCTCGCTACAGATTTCACTAACTATCTGGCTATTCCGTATCTAGTCGATCGTTTGTACGAGGAGAGCATTTGAAAAAAAAAACGAAAACGCAAGACTGTGCTGCTCGTGTGGCTTCCAGATTAATTATTTGTATATCGCTCTGTCAAAAAATAAAGCGATGTTATTAATTTTGGCGTTGGCAGCATTGGCTGCTGGGGCGACCGCAGAGCGATTGACTTTCCACGACAATAAGATGCCAATCAGAGTCGTTGATTGGAGTACTGGACAAGGTAATAATAGGCGTATTGACCATGTGGAAGCAGTCATACAACCGCGACATATAACAAACAAGAAAAGAGTCAATTTTCCAACGTCTGGCAAACTGGAGAAATACTACAAGGCGATTCGGGCGCCCGGAGACGAACGCGGTCATATAGTAGGCGCCCAGTTTTCGGGACCACCACAATGGTATAATCTTTCACCGCAGAACGCACGTGTTAATCGGAACAAAGATTATCAAGCTATCACCACCGATTGGTACGGATCCGAATGCGAGGCACGCGAATTTCTCAACAAAGGTGGTAATCGCGAAGTATACTGGACAGTTGACATGACCTATGTCGGCGATTCTAATCGACCTGATCGCTATCATCTCCGAGTTGAATTTGTGAAGGATCGGAAGATCTTACGTCAGGGAATTGACACCTGGATTCGAAACCCGTTCGAAAAGCAGGATAGCACGTTTTGGATTTGCCGTGAGTGTCGGCAAGCTGACCATGCAGCAGGCTGCAAAAGAGCTTAGCATAGAACAGTGCAAAACTTACGATTACTCCAGCACCTTCGGCATCGACCCAAATAGACAATTCGTATTCATTAATTCATTAATAAAATTTGGTGTCAGTTTTTGAATAAAATTACAATCAATTATGCATCAAACTTTATTCGTGTTGGTAAATGAAGTTGGAAAAAAGTCCCAAATTACCCTACTGAACTCTCCTACACGTGAAGATCTAAATTTCCTTATCATCAGCTATAATCGCAAATTCTCGCATACTTTGCAATCTGTAATGTCGACTGGAGTCTGGACCGGCAAAATTATTTTCTTTAATTTACAGAAGCAAATTATTTTTCGTTTTTTCATGGATATAAAAAGAATGACAGAATTGATTAGTCACTTGCTTTTCAATTAAAACAAATAAGGAATGAAAAAATACCTGGGTTCTAAACCCATTCGAGCAGGGAGACAGTCTTTTTGTATTTGCTGATAATGTCGCCGCGATAGTCACGAATACGATGAATTGCGTTGTCATCGACTAGACAGGGAAAACTGCTCGCAAAGTTTTCCAGCGAATTTGCAAAGGTTTGGAGCAATGTAGCTAACGCTTCCGTTATCAACCCAACCGGCAAATTCGAAATCTATATTCACAGAAAATATTTATCATATGTTTTCGAATATAATACAATAAATTGTGCACTCAACTCATTAATGGTTTTGCATCATAATTTTGAACAAAGTCACGAATCACTTTATTTTATAACATGCTACCGCCTTAATCTCCTTTTTAAATATTAATCCGCTTTGTTCAAAAGCGGATAAATGTCCAAATTGGAAAATCTGGAATAACTATTTCTTTTTCGAAAACAATTCATCTAAATGATCAATTTTTCAGCCTTGTGGCGGGTTTCCCCCCTCAAGTGTTGAATTTTCAAAGAACTCCGATGCATGCACGAACGCCAGGGCTTTCCGCGAGACGTAGCGCACGACCGGCAAAACTTGAACGGTGAAGTTCAAGTTTTCGATCATTTGCAGTATCTATCATGTCGAGTCTATCAAATTTTCTTTTTTCAATAACACTGTAGTTGGATACAGGAGTAGCAAAACCGTGACTTCCGCTCGCTTTGGTCCATAAGATTACACTTCAGATCGAAAAAAAGTTCTCGACTTCTCAATTTTATTTCGCAAAAACGAAACGGTAAATATTTTAGAAATTTCCAAAACGGGTATATCGAGTATTTGACATATATAAAAAATTCAACTCTAAAAATTATCTTCGTCGTAATGATTCTACCTACTTTGTCATCGTAGATCACTCAATACATTTCGCACTCGGTCGTCTTTAAAATATTAAGTGATGTAAACTATTGTATTGAAAGAATATGTACAATCTATTTTTAAAAAAAACCACATGGTGGTCTCTTCAATAAGTTTTTTGTTTAACAATTCTTTACCTCATTTTTAATGGGAGTAACATTTGTTATCTTATGTGTCGATGTCAAATAATCTTCAAGAAAATAGATCATAAGGTATGATGAAGAATATTGGAATATTCATGAGTAAATAAACGACTACAAACAGATCAAACGTACGCTCTAAGTTCACTATAAAAGACTAATGTCGACCCGTTGACGTAATATTCGTCAATAGTTTATCTGACGAATTATTTTAAGGCAGTCTTGAAGTTGTTCCAAGCGATAGAGGAACGTTGCGAGGGTCACCACTTACCAGGCAATTTCGCTTTGCTTTTATTATTGATCGTAAACACGAAAAGATTTTTTTTTTAAAAGAAGATGAAATCGCATCGCTGGTTTAACTCCTAGATTAATTATTCTTTGCCCGCCGTATTCAATATGGGGGCGATTTTGTTAGTTACTGCGTTAACGGTGTTGACCACTGGAGCAACCGCAATAATGCGTATAACTCCGAACGATCCAAACAACCCAATTACCGCCGTCGATTGGACTCTTGGAGACAACGATCTTGAGCGTATTCACCATATCGAAGCATTCATAGAGAGCCGGCATGTGAGGTCTAGAAGCCGAGTCAGTTTTCCATCTTCCGGTCCGTTTGAACGTTGGTACCAAGCCATTCGGCAGCCTGGAGATGAACGAGGCCATTTAGTGGCGTCTGTGTTCTCCGGACCTCCACAATGGTATAATCTTTCACCGCAGCACGCACGCGTTAATCGTAATTTGGGATCCCAGTCCATCACAACGGATTGGTACGGAGCGGAATGTGAAGTGCTAGAATTTCTTCGAGGGGGTGCTAATCGTGCCGTATTTTGGGTAGTCGACCTATCCTATCACGACGGTGCGACTCGGCCTTATCAGTATCATCTCAGAGTGCAGTTTTCACAAAATGGCCGTTGCTTAGAACGAGCGATCGATACTATCATTGAAAACCCGGTCGCGCGGTCGGATAGCAGGTTTAGTCATTGCCGTGAATGTCGGCGGAACAGGGGACACGGATTAGGCTGTTCGCGAAGTTAGTTTTCAACAACTTTTTGAAGGTTACTGAAAACTTCGCGAACTTTGCTGCATCACCACTCTTGTTGACCCAATCGGCACAATGACGTTCTTTATTTCATGAACAATATCTATAATGCGTTGTTAAATTAAAAAGAAAAAAAAAAACAGTCATGCATTAAGTCCTGTTACAAATAATACGTGTTTATTTTCTTCGTCTTGGCCTTTTTTTTGAGAAGTTCCCTCCAGCGAAACCCCGGTCCCTCTAGCGTGTCGTAACGGCCAATCCGCAATGCGGTGCGTTTTGTTTTGTTCATAAATACTTAAATTGTCTACTATAACTTAAACGTCGAAACTATTGGCGTATGCCTTACAAGTTCCTTCAATTCGCGAATCATATTATTCCTCTTACGCCGAATCTCTACATGATATAACATTTTATCGCAAAGTTTATCGTAACAAAACGAGTTCTGAAGAAACTACAATTTTAGCCACTGATGACGTAAACGAATCTGGCCAGAAATTGATCCTCGAAATGTATATTTACCAAAAAAAGATTATAAATTCATAGGAGTTTCTTTGTAATCTGATGTTTCGCCTCAATGTATCGCAACCATACAATAACATAAAAATAATTGGAATTTCAATTCCTGCTGTGTTCTGAAAACATATCAAATCTGTGTAATGCATGTTGGTAAAATGTGTGTATGTGGCAATCCCAAGAAAAATCAATTAAACGTAATTCGTCATGGTGGTAGCTGGATGAAAAACACTTACAATTATCCCGACACCAAAAAAAAGTCCTTTATTCTCACAACTACACGAGTACGGGCGTGAATGTCCCATAGTAGGCGCCTACCGGCGGCTACTCACGCATACGAACGAAATGTCATACTTATCATAAGTATCGCATTTGAGTTGACGTTTCAATTCGCACGAGTTTTGCTATGATCAAATTTTCCAAAAAAGATGAAAATCGTAGAACAAAAATTGTCGTAAGTGTGGACAGTATATTACGCCGCTAAGAAGGAAAAGAAGGCGATTCAACCTGCGTGGGAAAGTGTGACTCGAGCCGAAGGCGAGGCTCGCTCGGAGGCGAGCCACTTTTTCCCATTTTTTTTCTCCCGTGATGCGTGTACTACTTTTCACCACACCTCCGCCGAAAGTTCGGCTTTTTGTGTAACTGAAGTCGAATTGTCGGCGATTTTTTCCGTGTTACTTGAGTATCCAAACTGTGATCATATAACTTTTGGTCGATTTTTCTTATGAACCGACATGCTTTACTATTTGGAAAACCTTGAGTTCACAATTTTAGTACGCACACGGAGGGAATATAATCTTAAAAATCCCTATGGCATCATGGCCCCATGATATCATATCGTCCCTCTGAAGGCTTTGAGCAAAAACGTAATAATTTATCATCCGGAATTGGGACAAAAATTTCATTCGTCTTTTTCAATAGAACGTGAATAAAAAAGTTACGCTGTTCGTGGTAAAAACCCACGGAGGGATGATATGGTTTCAGGGATTATGATGCCACAGTGTTTTTTGTACATTTACTCGCATCAATAGTAAGTTGTGTGGAAGACTCCCCAAAAAAAAATCAGGTCTCGCATAAAGTGAAAAGAGAGACCGCTCTGAAAGAGTTATCAAAAAAAATCAAATCACACAAAAAAGTGAACATTTAGGCCACGTTTAGACATTTTTAGAGGTAACCATACTTTTCAGCTCATTTTTTGATGTGAAAAAATTCTCAAGAGAATATGTCGTTTGAAGAGTAAACAAGCGACTATAAAAAGATAAAACGTAGCAACCTTTCCCCTCCCCCCTCTCTCTGGCGGAGACTACTTTTTTTTTGCGTTAGAAGAGTATGAATCAAAGTTGCATGAAGTTCCTAAACTCTAAGAAGAAAGCCCGATCGTACTGCTGCGTTGAGATAAATCGGTTTAAAATGTTTATCAGAATTAAGAAATAATCGCGTAACTGCACAGAGATAAGACGTAAGAGGAAAACTCATTATCATCAAAGAATGATGTCAAAGTACCAGCATAACTTTCAAAAATGGTTTCTCTCGTTGAACAGCATAAAACGGCTTCAAGTTCGCGTCAGAATCTTACTGTAGATATCACTGTCAATCTCGAAACTGTGTGTTGACTTTCATAGTTGATTGATCGTAAGAGAAAAGTGTTTGCAAAAAAAAAAAACAAAGTCGGAAGAGATTTTGTTTGTGTAGGGCCTGTTGTCGATTAATTACTCTTGGCTCGGTGAAATCAAAATGCGAGTGGTGCTAATAATTGTTGCATTGACTTCGTTAATGCCATTGACGGCGGCATCGACATCAACGACGTCGAGGCCGCCTGCGCCGGCGGCGCTACCAAGACCTCCTAACTACCAAGAGCTAATGACTATCAACAACCCAAATATACCAATTAGACGCATCGGATTTGATTTCAACGGAGGAAATCAGAATTCTGCACGGATTACTCATGTCGCAGCAGTTATAGAGAATCGACATCTGACTACTAATAGACGACTCAATTTCCGTACGAACTCCGGTCCGATGAAGCAGTGATGGGAGGGAATGCGCCAGACGGGAGATGAACGCGGTCATATAGTAGCGTCTCAATTCTCGGGACCAGCAGAATGGTATAATCTTACACCGCAAAGCCCATGCGTTAATCGAAATATGGAACGTCAATCGATCACAACCGAATGGTATTGTATGGTCACAACCGAATGGTAATCATCGGAATGCGAGGTGCGACAATTTCTCTTAGGCGGCTCGTATCGACGCGTATACTGGACAGTCAACATGACCTACACGGGCAGGTCGTGTCGACCTGATCATCAGTATCATCTAATGGTGCATTTTGAAGGGCCTTGCGGTTCAGAGGGCTTGGATATCGATACCTGGATTCAAAACCCTTTGCTGCATGAAGGCAGCTCTTTTTGGCATTGCAAAATATGTGGCAGCAACCAATCTCATAATCATCGTCATCGTCGTGAAATAATCGAGGACCTCTGCACGCGAGAATTGCATACTTGCAGTGCGGTCGGTAATCGATTCTTCGATCCAACGAAAAAACAGAATTCTTTGATTACATGAGTCACTTTGTGTTTTCGGAAAAAAATTAAAATGACATTATTTGCTGACTGAATGATTATTTGCTGAATGATTATTTGTCTTGTGTAACATTACGAATCTCATTTGTTGCGTTTTTTTTTTTCAACGAAACGTAAACCTCGAACCGAACCCTATTTTTCGGCACCTTGGGTCGTCTACGTCCGGTACATAATTTACGATCTTGATCGTTACGAAAAATTATTTAAAAAACCATAAGGGTTCTTTGTGCCGTCCTCGATAAGTTTCATCAATTATCGTACCATAAAATTAAACCCAAAGTTGTTAACTTAATCGTAGAAAAGAACAAATGCACCGTTATGTTAAAGTATTAAATGATTAAACGAACTTACCAAGTGAAGTTCTATCATAATTGTATGCAGCGCCTCTTCCGAGATGATCAACTGGTAGTACCTTTATTCCACACCGATTTTGCCACAAGTTTTAAAGATCAACTTGAAAATGTTGATGCTCTGTGCCCTGAATATGCCTCCTTCGTATCGCGTCATTTTTCTTTAAAGCGTTACCGTTATGTTATAGGGATTTTATGTAGTCACAAAGAAAGGGATTCTTGGGTGCGAGTTGATCATCTCGGAAGAGGCGCTGCATACAATTATAATAGAACTTCACTTGGTAAGTTCGTTTAATCATTTAATTGTATTTCGCGCCTCCAAGAAATATATCTTTTCCATTTTGTATTTTTTCTGCTGGCAAATAAATCGATCTCTCTGGTTTTCCGAATTTGTTAACGACTTCCCGGAAAGCTCAGTCTTCCAGTTCAAACTCTGTTTCTGGTTCGAGTCTTCGAGATTCCTCATCGGCTTCTACGTTCATTTTTGAACTAATGTATGATGCAAGTATCCACAAATCTCTACTCTCGCACCATTTCCACATTTCTCTCCATATATTGTTTAAATGATGATATTGAATTCCCCCTTCCCGATTTATATTATATTAGATTGCTGTAGTGTTGTCTATTCGGAGGATGATTTGACAATTCTTTAAATTTATCGCAAAACATTTGAGGCCAAAAAATGCTGCTATTAATTCGAGATAGTTTAATATGTAGATTACGTTTTAATTGATTCCAATGTCCATGAGACCTTTCACCATTGCAAAATACTCCCCACCCCGTTAAAGATGCATCAGAAAATATTTCCTAGAATCTCGGATAGGGTTTGACGAGGATAAAATATCCGACTCCCACCATGAAAAATCTCCCAAAAGATTTCTGGATATTTTCATACGGCATTCATAATTATTCTCGTTTTCTCTAAGCGCCACGCATTTTTCTTGTTCGAAACTTTTGGTATAACCCCAGTTTAAAAACTATGCAAAAGTGCGAGCGGTTGGTCTACTCGGTAAGCGGTCAAGCTTCAAGCGCTGCAGTCCCGGGTTCGATTCCGGGCCAAAGCACCAAATTTTCAACCTGCACTTGTTTTCGCACTGCTCACAAAGACGTGTAATGGTTTCGAACCTTTCATGTAACCACTGTACTAATAATCACTAGTCAAACAAGTGGTCAATTTTTTGAAACGATTTTAGACCAAGTTTAACTTATTAAACATATCGTTAGTGGATTTATATTACAGTATGTCTTAATAAATGGAAATGTGGAAAAATATTTAAACAATAGTTTTATAAAACCATCAACCGATAAATGCAAATTTCCATGATGAAACATTTTCACTGGAATTTTTCAATGAATAACCTGTATTTTTCAACCGATTTTGTTGAAAAATTACAGTGAAAATGTGTCGTCATGGAAATGAACATTTGTCAGTTGATGGTTATGCAAAACTATCGTTTTTCATAATTTTCCATGTTAATAAGTCATGTTGTAATATAAATCCACTAAAGATACGTTAAACTCGGTCTGGAAGCGTTTTGAAATTCAGCACTCATTTGACTAGCATGTAGTACAGTAGTAACCGCCCTCGAAAATGTCAAACTTACCACAAGGTCCTCCAGAAACTCGGTTTGATTTCGTTTCGACAAATATCGTTTTTTCCATCGATTTGTTGAACAATTACAAAATTGCTGACGTGTTGTTTCATGACATTTTCTTGAAGTACTTTTCTAGGGTACAATCATTATGAATACAGATGCAGGGAGGGGCAAAAAGTATTTCGAAGAATATGCATTAGGACTGTTTATTTAATAATTAAATTAAGAAAACCAAAAAATAGTGGATACACAATAAAAACATTGGTCATTTTACGATACAATTCAATTTACACATTTTCGAAATATTCGGTTGAACTAACAACGCTGGATGCATTGAAAATAGGAAGAGTTCGAAATTTTGCATCACCGAAACAACTCATGTCGTGAACAAAGTCGAGACTCGATCGGTGATCGAAAGTGTCACAAGTTGCTATTGCACTCTCGATGTTTTCGTCACCGGGCGTAACATTTTTTTTCAAATAAACATTACTGTACTTTGAATCTTTCACAAAAATTGAGTCTTCGGAATTATTTTGATCCTCAATCGGTTTTGAATATGTTGATTTTTCGTTTGTTTCGTTGTTCAAGTGAGATTTTTTATTTTTTTCATTACATGAGACTGCAGGATTTGGAAAAGAATTTTTATCTTTTTTCCATTTTAGTGGCAAATATTGTGTGGAAGCGTTTAACGAGAGTTCCAGGTGCTTTTGGCTTTTCTCACAAGACTGATCGTTGACAATTTTTAATGTTTTTTCGGTTTTTGCTTTTTCACGATTTTTTGAACAGCTTGACAGATTTATCAAATTGGATTTCGAACTCAATTTGTCCGAAGAATTTGACGACATTCTCGAACAGTGGATTTTGGGCTGACGGCATTTTGATTGTTCAGAAGGGCTTTTCGAACACGAGCGGCGGTTTTTACTCTCCGCGTGAGTTTTCGGAATTTCTAGATGTTCGCTTCTCGAACGTTTTTTTTCATGAGCACATGCTCTCCTCGAGCTCGGAATTTCTACGAAAAACACAGAAAAATCGTTAGATGTTAAAGATGTTTTTTTACTTACTTTTTATCGTTTAATATAATAACAAAAATGTCACGGCTATATTGCGATGTCAAAACTCTTTGCGTTGGATTTTTTAAATGTTCTTCAAATGCATTTCTATTCGTTAATTTTTTCAATTGGTTTTATTTTTTGTTCTATTCTATAATTCAAATAGTAATATATTTATGTGGCTTTATTTCCTTTTCGGTTTAATTGTTATTGATGTAATTTAATTTGTTATTTATTTTATTTTCTATTTCTTGTTGATTGACACATTTCATTATAAAAGACACGAACCTGCGATCGCTGAAGGCTGCTGTGAAGAATGTGGAGATAAATATTTGTGTATCGCCATTCCCACTGTGAAAAAAAAATTGAATAAGTCACTCACAATATCCACGAAACGTCCTCTTATTTTATATGTTATCGAAAATAACAATAAATAAACGAAAACAGCAGCTCAGGACTAACTGAACAAGTCATGATTTGAACAGTTATATAAAAAATGACCTGCAACTCCGACAACAGCACCTCCGACTGCGTGACCAATGCATTTTTTATTTTCGAACATAATTCCCGATCTCTACTACGTCATCGTTAGAGAACTCACAAGACAAATACAAAATGGTAACGCGAACGATGAAAACCTGGCAGTAAACTAAAGGAATCAAGCAAAAAAAAAAACTATTCGTTCAAGCAGATTACGAAAATTGAAATAAATATTTATGTAAAGCATTCATTTCATTGGTCGTAGGAATTGGACATTCGACAGACGTGTTTTTGTATATAAACCGGCAAGTCCTGCGGAAGTTCGAAGATCGTTGAATTTGAATTCATTTTTTTTTCTGTACTTTTACTTTTCCCTTTTCATCGTGTCAATTCAATTCAAAAATGTTTTGAAATAATTAGACAATGAATAGATTGACGACTATTTGTTCATTTCCAATATTCTTGAACGAATTCCGCAGAATAAGTTCATGGCAGGATCACATATACATGAGTTACACCGCTATTTTGGCGCTGTAAAAATGACGCCAATTGGACGTCAGGCAATTTCATTTCCATCATCTCTCGGAGTGTCAGACCTTCGGTGTAAACAAAAATATGAACAATCGAAAGGGTTCGTGAAATGAAATCATTGCTACAGTAATTATCGAAAAATTTAGTTGTCAAATTAAGTAAAACTTAACAATCGATGTCGTATAGTACACTGCACTTTATTGATTGAACTCAATTTTTTTTTCAATTGAAAATACGATTATTTTCACTAGAATCAAGTACATTTTATTTTTCGTAGAAAAATAATTATCAATATCTGTTATATAAATGTGAAGTTATAACCACCAAAGACAACTATGACTGTCGTATTCATGGTGGGTCTGTCGGTATTCCACACGATACTGAGTCGCGGGAGTAATTTCATTACAAAAAAATTTTTGTAACACATACAAAACATTAACAAAATATTCCAAGAGAAATTAAATGCACAAGAAGTTTTCAAATGAATAAAAAAAAACCGAATGAGATAATACTCTGTAACGTATTCGAATGATGAGTAAATAGCCAATATATAGCTGACTGGAAACTATATATAATAATACAAAAAAATATATCGTGTTTTCGAAGAAGTGGTATGGTAATTTTCAGTAGAACCATCTGTATAACTGACTTGAACGAAATGTCTATTTTTAAAATGTTCCGTAAATATTTTCAATTGGCACAATTTTTTTTTCTTATTTCATCATATATTAACATACGAAAATTATTAAATAAGATAATGAGAGCGGGATCTAACGTTTATATAGGTGCAAACAAAATTTATTGCGTAAAACAGAAAAAACGTGTAATTATTGTTTGAATCATTTACACATGTTATGCCCCGCATAGCAACCACAAATTAGGAATATTATATTCTATACGATAAAGTACGATCGAGCACATCCCTCGATCACAAGCGCGCGGGTCTATCGACCCCGAGCGAGCTAAACCCCGAATCGCTGACGGTGCATCACGCCACCGAGCGTTCGAGAAGGAATAATTAATAGAAGGGGTAAATTATCAATATTCTGGGGGAAATACGTAAATCATTAAAAGTAGCGACAATGCCCAAAAACGGCAGTCTGCACGCAAAAAGTTAGAAGTCTACGACGATCTAACTACGAATTGGTCTCGAGGCAAACACACCTCGACTTTGTAAAATTATCTTATTCTCAATAAACCTTATAGTTTTTTTGTACAATATTGAGTTGGAGATTGACTCATTTTGGCAATCCTCGAATTACCAGTCCTCGACAACTTGTCCCCACGTTGACGAGATTCGCGGGCATAACATATAGTTAAACAAGTACATTGTCCGAAATTAACACTCGAGGCTCCTCATTCGTCTTGCTTGATTTTTCAAAAAATCTAGAGACGTGGCAGCGTCTTAACGCCAAGTAAAAAAAAAAAGGTTCGCAAACGGCCAAGTCAAGTCGCGTTATATATTACGGGAGAAAAAATCCACATTTTCCAATACAGATACGAAATAGTAAATTGCACCACTAGGGAAGGAAATTAGGTTATTTCAAACGGCGTACGAAACCGCGGTTTTCCTTCCCGCGTTGCGTATACTATTTTTCACCACGCCTTTACCGAAAATTTGACTACGCAGCTACGCAAAAAGTCGAACTTTCAGGGGAGGTGTGGTGAAAAAAAAATTCTTGGGCCAAATCGGACAAATATATAAAACTAATCTTTGAATTATTTCAATCGCTTGATTTTTCAGAGCAAATATAGCGATATCTAAAGGAAAAATTCACATTTCCATTTAAGAAAACAATAGAATAAAACGTTTCCTCACGACCGATAAAATTCACCGAAAAAATTATTGTTTCTTACAAGAATCTACTGTAGAAAAAACATTTAAAAAGTAGAAAAAGAACGCTATGTATTAAAACTAGGACCCTCGGTTATTATTAAGTAACCAGTCAATGTTGATGAATTGAAAATAGAAAAGTGCTATCGAACCAATTTTTCAATGTAGCCAAGAAAAATATGGAATACGTATAAAAATAAAGTTGATACAAAAAAAAATTTGAATTGAAAAAATTGAAAAAAAAAATATGTATAGGGGAACGTGGGGCAAAGTGGACCCCTAGGGCAAAGCGGACAATCCAAAAAATTTTATCTCTGGGGCAAAGTGAGCTGTCCCAAAAATAAAGGAAGATCAAATTCGAAGAAAAATTTCACTTTCCTTTATTTTTGGGAGAGCTCACTTTGCCCCAAAGATAATTTTTTTTGGATTGTCCGCTTTGCCCCAGGGATCCACTTTGCCCCACGTTCCCCTATGTATTTGGCCGCAGCAGGTGGCGAGTTCGGTAATGAATTACACATAGTTCCGAACCTGCCAAGTGCTTCGGTCAAACTTTTTTAAAGATTTTTTTTTAATTCAATTTAATTTATTAAAAAGTTTTCCGATATATAAAGTATCGTGTGCACCTCCCAGGCACAGCGGAACTACTAACGCCGTGCGCGTCAAAAATCTTTGCTTCTTTAGAAAACCTATTAAACTTAGTAAACGCCGGATTTCATCTCTTTTTGGAAAACGTGATATTTATAGAATATTCATTATTAATAATTATACAATAAATAACAATAATATTATTCATACTACGTAATAAAGTAACGCGAACTAATACATATTTGAATTATAAATTCATAGACGCAAAAGCAGTAGAGGGAGTGAGACGGAGCACACCCTTCTGACTCCAAGAAACAGAAAGTTTCCATCCCTCGGCAGTGGGTGGACGGATTTCCCTCGGACAAGAACTAATCGAAAGATAAAAAATCGTAGAAAATTATTATCTAATTTGAGATTTTTCGCTCAACCCGTTTGTCCGTGAAAGCGATTTGAAATCTTTCTGACGTCATAAAACCGTCATATATTCGAGTATTTAAGAGTGCGGCAGGGCTCGCGCTGGCTTTGTCGTTTGAATTCGTTTAATCGTTCAAAAAGTTTTTTTTAAATACTTTGCGTCGAGCCGCTATTTCGTCCCTTGACAAAGAATATTGAAGTGGGCTTACACAGTGGAAACGGATTCATAGAATAAATCGTACAGTACCTTGAAGAATATTGGAATATTAATCAGCAAACAAGCGACTACGACAATTTAAAACGTAGCCACCTCCACCCCCCGCCGCCCCGTCGCAGGGCTCGACTACTTTTAATCCGCGAGGGTAAAATATAAATCAAAGAATATTCATTACATTTAGACGATGTCAGGAAATCATTGCATCCTGAAATCTGAGAACAAAACTTGATCGTACTGCTGTGTTGAGATAAATCGGTTTAAATTTTTTATCGCAATTGAGAAATAATCGAGCTACTGCACAGAGATAAGACGTGGGAGGAAAATTCATTATCAAAGAATGGTGTCAAAGTGCGAGCATAGCTTTCAAAATGAATTCTTTTGGTTGACCAGCATAAAACGGCCTCGAGTTTGGGTCGGAATCTCATTACATGGAGATCAATGTCAATCTTTAAACCGCGTTTGCTATTCATCGTTGATTGGTCGTAAGAGAACAGTGTTTGCAAAAATAAACGAAAGTAGTTTGGGCTTGTGTAGCTCCTATAGATGAAATTACTCTTTGCTCGGTAAAATCAAAATGCACGGTGTGTTATTAATTGTTGCGTTCACAGTGTCGATGGCGAGTATTGTCCATTCTATATACGAAGAGACATATAGTATGTATGACCCTGATATATCAACCAAATTCGCCCAGTGGCAATATCATGAAGGATTGAACGGTTTGCGCTTCGATCATATCCACGCAGTTATAGAGAATCGACATTTGACCACTGAGGGCCGATACGATTTTGGTGGCCTACTTGATCAACCATGGTGGAAGAACGCGCAGGCGCCCGGAGACGTGCCCGGTCATCTAGTACCTCCCCAATTTTCAGGATCATCAAAATAGTATAATCTTACACCACAAAACCCACGCGTTAATCGAAACATGAATTATCAAGCATCTCGACCGAAAGGTACGGAGCAGAATGCGAGGCGCGACGATTTCTCGAAGAAGGCTCGTATCGCCGCGTACACTGGACAGTCAGTATGACGTACGTGGGCAATTCGGATCGACCTAATCAGTATATTCTCATGGTGCGTTTTGAAGGGCCTTGCGGTCTGGTTGGTTCAGGTACCGATATCGTCGTCCAAAACCTAAATCAGCAGGAAGGCAGCATTTTTTGGACTTGCAAAGAATGTAACAGCAACCAACCCCGTGATCTGGATCATCATCTCTGTACGCGAGAATTAGATACCTGCAGTGCGGTCGGTAATCGATTCTTCGATCCATCCGAAAAACATTGATTCTTCGACTACAGCAATCGTTGTTTGTTTTCAAATAAAGATTAAAACAACGACATTTGTTGTCTTATTTGATTCGTGTTACATTACAAATTGCATTTGTAATAAAAATTTCAACTTAATTTAAAATCAGCTCGTAAATCACCTAATCCAACTTTTTTCAACAGTAATATCCCAATTTTCTTTCTACCTAATCCAAGTTATATCTTCCCGTCATTCCTTATTGCCACGATTGTTTATTGATCAACCATCATTGCAACTTTCACTGATGTTAGTATGACCGAAAAATTATAAGGTAATTGATAGAACTAAAATAAGATCCAATGGACGTACTTCGTAATGGTAGGGCTGGCTTTCGGTTTACTGATACCAAACGCTATCCCGGGGTCTCCTGGGGTCCTTGATAACGAATCTGCACTCAAACTTTGAAAATTGGAACGGTGGATGAAAAATACAAATAGTGGTTTTATAAAAGTAAAACTTGAAAAGTCAAGGCCCCGATACTTTCACCTCATCAGGACCTGACTTGGTTTTGGTCATGCCATTCGAATAGGAATAACCCTAGTGAAGCCTGACTAGGGGAACAGTTTGCCTTGAGAGCCCCATTTTTTAAATAATATTGGCAAAACTGCCATTGCCCTGTTGGAATCTAATCAGGCTTTGTTGTGGCAATCCATCATAGGGCAGCTTCTTTAAAGCTGCGATAAAGCTGCCCTAACAATTTGACGCACGGGATCAGTCAACAAAAATGCTTCTGTTAATGCGGAAAAGTATATTTGCAGTTTTACATGGTTGGTGTTGAATATTTATGCTAACATTTCTACCCAAAATTTCTACCCAAAACACTAGTTAGGTAAGGGCAATATTCACTGCAGTTTTTCGTCACCCTCGGTAAATGCTATACTTTTAGGGATAAGTTGATTGCCGTTACTGAGCGCTGGGGAACGTTGACTAAAGCTAGCATAACTGGGAGCAAAGAAAAGCTATTTTTTTTTAACCTTTGAACAAAGTTCTACCGAAGTATCAATAGAAAATGTGATTGCCAGTTATTAAAATTTCAGACTATATCCATTATTGGACCATGCAATATTTTTGTAACGCATATTCAAAAAATAGTTATTTTGAGTAAGCGCGCACTTACAAAATAAAACGAAAAAAAACTGTTGTTCTATCAAAGTCAATATCCTGTTCAATTGTTTCGGTTCATAGCTAACAGCAGGAGACAAGCTATATTTACGTAGGTGTACACTCCATGACGTACGCGGTACGATGTTGCTACGTACATCTGCATGCATATCACTTGTTCTAATTAGTTCAGTTTACAGCCAATAGCAGGATACAAGCTACATTTATATAGGTGTATGCCCTATGAAGGTCTAACTACATAAATAATCATAAATAATAAAATATAAATAAATAAAGCTTTAATTTGTACTACATAGGCTGTAAACCTCGCAACACGAAAAAGAACTTTGGAAACCTTTTTAAAGCAGAGGTATTGTAATTTTTCGTAGAAACATCTGTGCGAATGTATTTACTATCAAAATATAAATTCTTACAACACTCAATTGAAATTAAACATTTGTTTAGACTTCAGCAAGTAATTTGTTGCAAGAAATGTTCAAAATTGAAAAAAAAATTTCCGCAGTGTTTCTGGTTTTTCCTTTTTTTCTCCCTATTTTACCAAATTTTAGTTGTTCGTACTCAAGTTGTGACAGACAGTTGCTTCAACAACTGTGACAGACAGTTGACAGTCAGTTGACAGACAGTTGTTGAAGCAACTCAATCGGGGGGGGGGGGGGGGGGGGGGCTCCCCGATTGAGATTACTGTTTTAAAAGTTTATTTTAAAAGAAAAAAATCAAATACTATTACAACAGAATAAAATTTCAAAGCATCCATGAATGTTTATTTCTAGCTTGGCATAACAATAGATTAGACAACGGGGATGAGCTTTATTATTTGTACTCATATAATTAAAACAAGAATCCAGGTACCACACTAATTCAGCAATCGCTTTCCTCAGTCTGCACACTTTTATTTTCGGTGGTGGGCGTTTGGGTGACGGTGCAATTATTAAAGACAACATTGCCGCAAGGGCCATTTATGGTTATGTTGCAATTATTGAACGTGTAATTCAGTCGAGCAGGCCCTTCCTCTTCAGTAGAGTTCTGAAAATACAATCCTATGTCCGGATGATACAAATAAGTTCCTTTTGCTTGGTTGGTTTCGATCGGAGTAGAAGGGGTAGGAGATGAAAATGCACTTGAGGCTGGAGCGGTATTATTTTCTTTTGAGGCGCCTTTACCCACGTTGACCCTGGAAGTCGATGGTTCTGCCTCTGGTTCCCTAGGAACGATGTTGTCTCTCGGTCGTTTCGCTATCTCCATTCCGTTTGTTATTTGCTCACATATTCTTTTTTTTATTTCGTATGGAGTCCGCGATATATCCAAAAGCGACTGTGGCCGATTTCCAGCCTCCGTGTCGCTGCAAAGCCGTTATATCGGCACCTGCATCAACTAGAAGTGTTGCCGAAGTCCGGCGGAAACTGTGCCCCGTAAAATTTTGCGGGTCAGGCAAATTTAGATACTCGGCGATGTCCCTGGGGATCGATCTGAATTTGTTTATGCCGACAGCCTGTTGGCAGCAAATTCCCTTCGAAAATCGAAGGAAAAATCGATCGTTGGCACAATTTTGGGGTCTTTTTTGCATGTACTTCCAGCAGAATTGGTGCAGCTCGTTCGTAATCGTGAAAGATCTCGGCACGAAGTTTTTTGTCTTCAGGATTTGAACCAGAAGAACATTGTCGTCTACTTTTTTCACATCTGTCACAGTGATGTACACAAACTTTTCTCGCCGCAATGCCCCAGAAATTCCAAAGATAAGAGCCACCTGGGAATAATTTTTTACGATAAATGATTGGAGTCACAGCAAAAATAAAATGATGTAAATTATTCAAGTTTTTCTTACCTTTTCGCATAAATATGTATCGTCCGGTGCTTCGTTCAAAAACTTAGAAATATTGTCGTGTGAAAACACGCACGATTTTTTTTGGGCGATACCCCAAACTATTTCTTTTTAAAAATGCTGTCAATTTTTTATATCGACTAATTTCAATGTTGTCGTCGTGTTTATCGTCGTCTTCAACATTGAATATGTTGAAGAAAAGAATTGGATTTATTCTCTTTTCGCCATTTTTTAAATGCATTATACGCTGCTGTATATAATCGTTTCGATTTTGTGGGCAACAAATTCAATGTCACCGATTTCGCAACTTCCTTTATTGCGTCCGGAAAAATTTCACTGTTCTCATATTCATTGAGTTCACTATCCGAAAGGGCCATCGTTGACCGAAAGATACGATTTTCGCAAAAGGAATTATAGCTGACTGTTTCTCTTTGTTTTGGCTGTCACTGAAAATCGCTAACCTATCCCTAATTTGTCATTTGATTGCTGTGAATTTTCAAGCTTCAAATGACATTTAAATATGTTTTCTTTTCTTTTTTTTACATGAGTGAAGTTGGTCAATTCATTTACGCACCGTGCAGAAATAGGCAACTATAAATAGAAAGAAATAGGTCACGGAAAAGCGTGCGTAAAGTGCGGGTTTAGGTCACACTGTGCTATAAAAATGATGAATAAATAAAAATCAGACCGACAGCAAAGGTACCCCACTGATGATAGAGATGGCCCTTGATAGAGATGTCTTTCTGGTAGTGATTGGCCATGAAAGAGACTTCCTTGGGAAAGTTTTTCCTGGTTCAGTTGAACTCGGTACAGATTAGGTTGGTAGAGCTGTCTCTCGTAGAGGTTGTTTATTGGCGGAGATAGCCCCTGATCGAGTAAAAGTTTGGTAGAGTTGCCACATGTTCGAGTTTTTTCGTGATGGTTGAGATTTTCCTCTGTAGGCTTTTGTCCTGGTACACAGAGATGTGCCTGGTAAAGACAATTTTCGATCAAGTTGTAGCGGTGCCGTTTTCATACGTTTTTGTATATTTAACGTTGAACATTCGATTTCTCGAAAAATATTGTGAGCCGATAAGAATCGTTTAAGGCGTTTCCTTAAAATATCAAAGGGAACATCTTGTGCAAAATTTTGGCTTGATCTGGGGTGTCGGACGTTTTCGGAAGTATAAGTTCGCTGCTGTGTCTTTTGACAGCGCTGTTAAAGCAACTGTCTGTTACAACCTGAGTACGAACAACTAAAATTTGACAAAACAGGAAGAATAAAGGAAAAATCAGAAATACTGCAGAATGATTTTTTTTTTTCAATTTTGAACATTTTTTGCAACAAATTACTTGTTGGAGTCTTTATAAGTGTGACATTTCAATTGAGTGTTGTAAAAATGTATATTCTGGTAGTAAATCTATCCACACAGATGGTTCTACAAAAATTTAACATACCTCTGCTTTAAAAAGTCTTCAAAAGTTCTTTTTCGGGTTGCAGTTCACCGTCCATGTAGTACAAAGTAAAACCTACATGTTATTTTTCTTTTATTTTCCATTTATATGATGTTTCTGATCTTCACAAACATTTATAAACCTCATACACCCGTATTGGGGAGCAATGCAGAGGCGTCGCGTATAGCAAAATGACTGTGAATGACAGTGGCCATATTTTCTATACATGGATATCGAAAATACTAGCAAGCTTCAGGGCCACAGCTATTAGATTTTTGAGCACCAGAGGTCAGATTGACACTTTTGAGTGTTAACTAATAATGCAAAGTTTACCCTACAATTTTTTATGGGAGGACTTAGCTGGATGCTGGATTCAGAAATGACCAAATGGTAGTAGAGGTTTTGAATTAGATGGAAATACGATTAGGATGTTGATGTTTTTTCAAACTTTGAAGTTGGAGATTCACGAGTTTGTTTGGAATTTATGTTTTACAGTAGTCAATAAATGAAATGCGAAATGGGGAAAGCGGTTGGACTAGTGGATGATGGCTCGGGTTCGCAATTTAAGGGTCCCGGGCTCGATTCCCACGCCGTACGCCAATGAAAATTTGGAAAAAAATTCATGCGCTTCAACCGCAATCCCCAGTCTCTACACCTCTCTGTGATGCCTGGGCGGTCGGTATACGGCTCCGGGTGCCTCAGCTGTGGACAGTTCTCGTCGTGCGGATGGTAGACCCCAAGCCGTGTACTGGATGGCTCATTGCATCGCAGCTGAGGAGGTACCTGCCTGAGACGCTTTTGGTAGCCGTGTTTGAGTGTGCTTACATTGCTACTCGGGGAAATTAGGTAGAGACTGCGACTGCCTGTATCGGCAAGGTTTCCTGGAGTTTCCCTTCGCCCTCGGCAAATGTGATACAGTTGGGGGTAAGACGGCTGCAGCCGCACGTGGGGGAGTAGAATTAAGGAGAGAGCCTCGGAAAAAAGGAAAGTGGTGGCCTTGGTAAACGCGGAGATATGTAGAAGCCTCGGAAAAAGGAGGATAATGGAAGCCAAAAAGGCACGGTAAAAGAGGCAAGGAAATACGTAAAAACCCGAAAAGGTATACGGCAGGAAGAATAAAAATTAAAAAATTAAATAAAATGCGAAATGAAACACAAACTAAATGCGTCAATAAATGGAAGTGGTTAAAATTTTATTTGAAATCAAATAATTAATTGTGTCTGTTGATCAAACATTAACTGATTATGCGCTCGCATTGATTCTGGCGGCTTCGCAGGTATTAAATTCTTGTTCGCAGTGCCTGTTACATTTTCGACAAATCCAATAAGAGCTATATTCGCGCTGTGGCGAGTTTTGAACCTCAATATTGATACCTGAATGAATCACCGTACGGCACGGCTCTTCAAAATGTATTCTGAGATGATACTTATCGGGCCGAATCGATTCACCTACGTAGGTCATGTTGACTGCCCAGTATACGCGGCGATATGAGCCCCCTTCGAGAAATCGTCGCACCTCGCATTCAGCTCTGTACCAATCGAAATTCATCGATTGATATCCCATATGTTTCGATTAACGCGCGCATTTTGCGGGGAAAGATTATACCAGTTTGGTGGTCCCGAGAATTGAGGTGCTACTAGATGACCGCGTTCGTCTCCGGACTCTCGAGCTGCCTGGTAATAACTCTCAATCGGACCAAACGATGGAAAATTCATTCGTTGCGTGGTGGTCAAATGGTGATTATGTATGACTGCTCCAAGATATTCAACGCGCGGCTCACCATCTTTTCCATAATTGTATTCGATGCGTGTTATTGGCATCGCAGGGTTGTTGAAGGTCAAATGCTCTGCGGTCGCCGCAGCCGTCAATGTCATGAACGCAACAATTAATAACACTGTTTCCATGTTGAATGCGTAAGCTGACAGTAGTTTATCTGAGAACCAAGTGTGGAACACGTTTTTGCGATTTCGGCGTTTTTTTAAATTACCCTCCTCATGCAAACGATGAACAATAAAGCGGGAGCAAAATTGCTTTTCTAGGTAGTGGCTTTCGCAAGACTGTCTTGTAACAATTCGTCAGACGACTTACCGTCGAGTATTATGCTAACGGGTCGACATCACATTTTTATAATGAAACTTAGAGCATACATTTTATTATCTCTTAGTCACCTCACTCATTAATATTCCAATCTTTTTCCTCAACCATTTTTTTTTACGATTTTCCTCTCGAGGGTTGTTTGTTCAGAAATATTGGTATTTTTAATAATTAAGTAAAGAATAGTACCACAAAAAGCCAATCGAAGAGGCCGTCGCTCGGTTTTTTTTGCCAATTAGATTGTTGACATTCTCTTAAGGAAACTTTTCAAAGGAAAGGAAATAAAAAAAGGAAACTTTTTTCCATTTGAAATCGAAACCCCAGCCACCGCTCTTTGACTTCATCTTGAAATTATTTTCAAATCTGTATTTAGTATTTTCCATTTACAGACTTTTTTTAACATGAGAAATTGTAAAGTCAAAAAATAAATAAAAGCTTAATTTTTCGCTTAGCCTTTCTCGATCAAATAATTTATCGGAATGTTATACAGCCTACAACCTATTCGGATTCATGGGCTCCGCTCCTGTGAAGGATTCATCAAAATTGGTTTAGTGGTTTTCGCGTGTAAAGCGGCCAAACTGGAACGGTGGGACAAAGCGGAACATCCCCCCAAAAACGTGGAATTTTTTTTTCTGTCGAAATGTCTTTTATCCTTTCGATATTTTAATTCAGACATCTTTGTTTCAAAGTAGCAGCGATGAATAGATGATAACTTTCCTCGACTATCGATCGAAAATTGCGATACAAAGAAATTTTAGAAAAAAGTGGATTCACCGTCAACATCATACGTCATAGTACGTCGTACAGTTCGCACTCGCACGTCCTTAAAACGAAGCTAGATGTAAAATTGTTTCCTCAAGAGAATGTGTTAACAATCTATTTGGCCAAAAATAACCAAGTAACGGCCTCTCCCATTGGCTTCTTGTCTCACGATTCTTTACTAAATTATAAAAGTACCAATATTTTCCAGCTCATTTGCCGGTAAGAAACAATCCTCATGAGGAAAGATATTGGAATATTAATGAGTGAGGTGACTAAGAGACAATAAAACGTATGCTCTAAACGTATGCATGGAAACCGTGTTATTAATTGTTGCGTTCATGACATTGACGGCTGCGGCGACCGCAGAGTATTTGATTTGCAACAACCCTGAGATGCCAATTACACGCATCGAATATGATTATGGAAAAGATGGTGAGTCGCGCGTTAAACATTTTGGAGCAGTCATACAAAATCACCATTTGACCACCACGCAACGAATGAATTTTCCACCGGTTGGTCCGATTGAGAGCTATTACCAGGCAGCTCGAGAGTACGGAGACGAACGCGGTTATCTACTAGCACCTCAATTCTCGGGACCAGCAAACTGGTATAATCTTTCCCCGCAAAATTCACGCGTTAATCGAAACATGGGATATCAATCGATCAGTACCGATTGGTACGAAGCGGAATGCGAAGTGCTACAATTTCTCGAAGGGGGCTCAAATCGCCGCCTATACTGGGCAGTCAACATGACCTACGTAGGTGAATCAATTCGGCCTGACAAGTATCATCTGACAATACATTTTGAAGAGCCGTGCCGTACGGGGGTGCATTCAGATATTAATATTGATTTGCCGAAAATTTCACATGCGCTGCTAACGAGAAATGAATACCTGCGAAGCCGCCAGAATCAATGCGAGCACATAATCAGTTAATGTCTGATCAATAGACACAATTAATTATTTGATTTTAAATAAAATTTTAAACAATTCCATTTATTGACGCATTTGTTTTGTGTTTTATTACGCATTTCAATTATTGACTTCTAAAAAAATAAATTTCAAACAAATTCGTGAATTACCTACTTCAAAGTTGGAAAAAACACCAAAATCCGCATTGTTTTTCCATCTCATTCAAAACCTCTACTACCAGCATTTGATCATTTCCGAATCCAGCATCCTGTTAAGTCCTCCCACTGACGTGAGTACGAATAAAAAATTGTAGGGTAAACTTTGCATTATTATTTAGCACTCAAAAGCCTCAATCTGACCTCTGGTGCCCAAAAATCTAACAGCTCTGACCCAAAAGCTTGCTAGTATTTTCTATATCTATATATAGAAAATATGGCCGCTGTCGTTCACAGTCATTTTTCTACGCGACGCCTCCGTATATTGATTCTCAACACGGCTGTATGAGGTTTATAAATGTTTGTAAAGATCGGAAACACCATATCATCCGAAAATAAAGGAAAAATAACATTTCACACTCAAAATCGCCTTACATTTTTTATTAGTTACCATATGTTTGCTTTTTGATAAGTCGCTGCATTAGGGTTAACAAATAACACGAAGTGACTCTTGACTCGCGATTGTTGATATTTGTTTTCATGGCTAGATTGGCCAAAAACACAGAACATTTAAAAAACGTTGATATTTTTATCTGGGATCAAGCACCTATGGCGCCACGCCATCCATTGGAAGTAGCCGATTGAACATTACGCGACATTATGAATTTCGGCGGAAAAGTCATTGTTCTTGAAGGAGATGTTCGATAACTCCTTCCTGTCAAAGTGCGAGGTACTCGCAGCGAAATAGTAAACCTGTCAACCAAGTATCGGTAAAAATTATATGTACAAGGAATTATAATAAATGTTCCTATTAATCTAAACTCGAGTTTATTCTTATTCAACTGCCCTAAAATAAGTTGGCTTCAAGACGCTGTCGTATATCTCTAGTATGATAAATTTTGGTAGAACCATTTGTATAAATAAACTAATGACTAGAGAGAACTGTTTCCAAAGCAGTTCATAAAAATACACGAGTGACGACTTTAACAATCAATATGTTTCAAAAAATGTACATAGTTTTACGAAGAAATTTTACTCGATATTTCCGTACTAATTTGGTACATTATTTTTTATTTCTTTTTTCTTTCTATCTCCCTGTTTCGTCTAATTTTAGTAACTTATTGTACACAGGTTGTGTCACACATTTGCTATTACAGCGAAATTAAGAGACCCAGCAACGGTCTGACACCGTGTAAAAAACAAAATTGGAAAATATATATTGCAGAATTTCTCGAGAGCTGCCGCATTCTCATGTACTCGGATATATCCGTGTTAATTAGGTTCATTCTTTAAAGTCGTTTATGAGACAGCTGTTTGGAAAATGTAGAAAATTAGATTTTATCTAAGTTTTATTGTTCGCGAGTTTATTGGTTTATATTCGTTTATTGGTTTATTGGTAGATATTCATCCTATTGGAGGAAAGTTTTGAAAGAGTTAAGAAATTGACGAGTCTCTCTCTCTCTCTCTCTCTCTCTCTCTCTAAATTGAGATTATCTTGGTTGATCGAGTTTGGTCTGGTACAGATTTGCCTGGTAGAATCAATTTTTGATCAAGACTCAGAGCGATTTTTTTTTTTACTGATTTATTCACAGATACACCTAAAATCAAAAATTAAAAAGTGTTCCTCTAATCAAAAATTATAGGAACACTTTTATTGTTCCTTAAATGGCAATTAATGATGATTCAAATGAAAAAAAACTTTTCTGTTATTTTTTTTCACGGTTTCGCAACAACTAATCTCTAAATTTTGGAAGAATGAAAAGTTTAAAAAAATTTAATTTCTTTCCGTTTCTTAAGAAAAGAAAAAAAATTTCCTTTAAAAATTTCCTAAATTTCCTTAATTTCTGAAATTTTTTTTCTTAATGAAAAGCCGTAAGCTTGATTTCGTTGATAACAAATTAAATTTGTATTAATTTCCCCGACACAAATCAATTGAATAGAAATTTTCCAAAGAAATTATGAAAAAACTGGTAAGATCGGTATTCATAAAACTTTCATGATGAATATTTTTTAAACGCATACACTTATCGACTAAACATAAGAGACTACTTTTGTAGAGGAGTTAATTTCCTAGAAAAATCTACATCCTTCATTCAACAATACTTATTAATCAACGAGTAATAAAATTCAGAAACAAACAATGAATTTTTGGTAAATTCTAGAAAATTTGACCGCTCGTATCTTTTGAATGGTAAGATTTGTGAAAAAAGTGTGAGAGACCTTTGTAAAGCGTTCAATTTCCTACAAAAAATGTACATGAAATTTTCGTGTACAATCAAGTAATAGCAAGATACGGATTTTATGTATCGGACTGAAAAAAAAAAATACAATACTATTATGAGGACCTTCCTGTTAAAATTAAGAGCCTATCTCCAGAGATCATTTTTTAGAGGTGTCTAGGAACTCATTTTTCAGTGCCAGAAGTAAAAAAAAAAAGTCGATTTTTCTAACTCACCTTAATCAGGAGACATGGTAGCGGCTTAACGCTAAGTATTTTCAGGAATGCGAAATTTGTAGCCATTTGAAAGGATCAAAAGGCATTCGATTACTGGGGTTAACAGACAGTACCATCGGTCCTTGATGATAGTAGATTCCTCATTACATTTCGTACTGTCTCGCAGGATAAATAATATGTGATTTAACATAGTGCGTTGTATCTTTTCACGCCAGCTCTTTATTCTACGATTAATTACCTTATTTTAATCAGCAGATTAAAAAGTATTCATGACATGTCATGCCACATCTATTAGGACTTCGAAATAGCAACCTTTTCTGGGTTTGTTTGTCCATGTCAAACAATTGTTGGGATAATTATTCGTACGGTATCTTGCAGAATGTATGAATATTAATGAACAATCGACCGAACGGAAAAAAGATAAGTTATACGCTTCAATTTCACTATAAAATGATGATGTCGAAGCGTTGGCGTATTACTTGAAGAATGTTTGTCTGACGAACAGTTGATTGTAAGACGCAGCCTTAGCGTTCCTAGCACAAAAAAGTATTGCGAATTAGAGTCGGTATTTCATTGCGAAAATCATCAACTATTAGGCTTCCGAAGTCTCTTCAATTAACTAAGCTCGTTCTATTCAAGATGAGAGCTATGTTTTTACTTGTTGCCTTGATGGCATTGACCGCTCGGGCGAACGCAGAACAATACGATTTCAACGACCCTAACATGCCGATTCGGACCGTCCGTACAAGTACCGGAGAAGGTGATCACATACGTGTTGAGCATCTCGCAGCAGTCATAGCGCCTCATCATGTGAGAACTGGAGAACACATTCGTTTTCCAAAGTCCGGTCCGCTGAAGCATTGGTTTGAGTCAGTTCGAGCAGTCGGAGATGAATACGGTTATCTAGTGGGGTCTCAGTTCTCAGGACCAGCAACATGGTACAATTTTTCGCCGCAGAATATTCGGGTTAATCGAAATGCCGCGTATCAAGCACTCACGACTGAATGGTACGGAGCGGAATGTGAGGCGCGACGATTTCTCAATGGGGGTTCTGATCGCCGGGTATACTGGACTGTCGACATGACCTTTGTGGGTAGTTCGAACAGACCTGATAAGTATCATCTCCAAGTGCGTTTTGAAGGGCCTAACGGACCGATCGGTCGAGACCTCGACATCTGGATTCGGAATTTGTTTAACCGAGAAGACAGCACTTATTGGATTTGCCAAGATTGTCGCACCCACCGACACGAGCCCGATGAATTGCTTCGCCGTGAATTGATCGAGTACGGCTGCTCGCGAGTATAGGAACGACTCTACGAAAACTTAGAGCACTATAACGCTATCGGTAACGACACATTTGGTCAATTAATTTTTTTTTTCATTCTACTGATGAATTTTATTATGCGTTTTTAAATAAAACTATATATTATCTCTCCTTTATCTCTTATCTCTTCTCTCTTCTGTCTGTATCTCTATGAATTAATAAAACTCTACTGCAAAATTGTGTTTAGCCGTTTTTCACGAGGAAACCACTAAATTTGAATTCGATCGAGAAAGGCAAAGCAAAAAATTAAATTTTTCATCCTTTTTTTTTCACTTCAAATTTTCTCATGTTTTCGTCTGTAAATGAAAAACTCTAAATACAGATTTGAAGATAATTTAAAAATGAAGAAAATGAGCGATGGCTGGAGTTTCAGTTTTAAATGGAAAAAAGTTACAATGATTTTCGTGAATGTGTGTTAAAGGTTCAAAATTTTGAAACTTTTTTAGTATTCGCTCGTCTTATATAAAACTGACGAGCAAAAACGACTGGAAAACATTTTCTAACACTTTCAATCAATCTCTCAACACACTTATGTAACTATTAAAGAAAATCAGACGAAATTAAATTGATGATATAATACGAATGAGAATTTCAAGTATTGCCATGAAGCGATTATTGACCAATTCAGTATTCACCTGTGCTTCCTTCAATATTTTAAGTACACTACAACGTAGAATCATGCAGTAACCTTGAGGCGTAAAAATTTTCAACAATCGCTTCCGAGAGAAAGAAAGCTAGCGTAGCACGTAGCCCTAACTATTCGCTCCGTGCCTACTCACGATCAACACTCTCACCAAAGTGAGAATGTGTAGTCGTATACATACATAAAATTAGTCTTCCAAAAATTACTTTTTCTCACTATTGGCGTCGCCACCAGTAAGCATATACACGACTACACATTCTTATTTTGGTGAGTGAGTATGAATAGGCACGGAGCGAATAGGTTTGTTGTGGGCGGAGCCCACAGGCACAGCTGGTCTTATATAAAACTGACGATCATAAAAAACTGGACAACAACCTCTAACACTTTTGATAAATCTTACAACATACTCATGTGGCTATTGAAGAAAATCAGGTGGAATTAAATTCATAATATAATACGAGTGGAAGTTTCGGGTAAGAACAAAGATCCGTCTTTGTATAAGATTTTTAAAACGCATATGATTCACTCGCTTTAATCGCGATATGAAGCGATTAATGACAAATTCAGTATTCACCAGTACTTTCTTCAATATTTTAAGCAACTTTGAGGCGTCAAAATTTTTAAAAATAGATTCCTACAACAACAAAAACTATAGCGTACCACTTAGTGCCAACCAACCAGACACAGCCAGTTTTAAATAAAACTGTACATTCATTGGAAAATCAGTTGATTAATCTTTTTCTCCCAACCGATCTTTAATTACAAATACATGAAGATTTTTGCTCCAGAAAATCGAGGACAGTGGATTTTCAAAAAAAAAAAAAAAGACCCTTCAGATCATTTATGAATGCCTAATAATAATAAAAATGTTGCTCAATCCATAACACGCGACCGTGACTTCCTTCGCTCTACTGTTTGTCTCCCAATTCTCCTCCATTCTTGTGTTGTTTTTCCTACAAATAGTAGCTCAGTTTTGTTTATTCTTTTCCAAACACTTATTCTAGTTTTAATTATTTCAGTTTTTGTCGTAGTAAAAAAAAAAAAAACATCTCACCAGAGTTGAATCTGCAATCGAAAAAGATTTTGAAGTATTGGAGATTTTCTTGGTGTTATATGAATGTTGAAGATGAAAATGAACAATATCAACAATGAGCGATGAATGACGAGAACGTACAGTTATTATCTTATCTTATGTAGGATAGTTCCGTAAATATAGAGATTCCAAAGTTTTGTATACGCCCATTTTCCGTGACATTAGAAACGTTGTTTCGTGCCTACTATTTCGAGGGCCCAATTGGGAAATTGTGTCAACGAACTCTTCCGTTGGTATATAGGCACTTTATGGGAGTCGGACTGTGGGGAAGAACGACACCATACATATAAGAGCGGAGGAAGCTTTTCTACTCTATAGTATTGATTCAATCCTTGGCATCAGTCGCTACGAAAAGGCTCTCGCGTTCTCTTTAAATCATGTCTTCGAAAAAAACAAGTGATTGCCAGCCTTGGTTAATTTCAGGCTTAGTAGAAAATATTCTGAGAAAATGGCAGAACGATGAAACCATTAAAGTATACGGCATTACGTCAAAAGCAGCAATAGCTCGTGGTGAAAATTTAATGAGTGAAGTTTCACGAATTCATACGACATTTAGGCGAGGCCAGACAAATAATGAAGCAACCGAAAATGTTAACTTGATTTTCAAAGTGGCCTTCAAACAGGACCATCTTCATGATGACCCGGTAAGACATTATTTACGTCTTCCTATCCGTAATCGTATGATAGTTACTAAATTTCATTGATTTCAAAAATTGCTAAAGAATAGGAAAACCGTGCAAACACAGTTGTAAAATAATCATTAGAAAAAAAAACGTTCAAACGGTAAAATTACAAAAAAAAAAAAACAGTTTTCAATTTTATGAAGTTACGAAGATAGTTTTTCCAATTGAAAATATTCGTCTGAATTATAAAATTTAGTCCAATAATATAAGAAATTCCCTTGATATTATATGATGAAGAAAAATATTTTCTTCAATATTGATAAGCCAGTCAGTTTTTCTACCGCTATGTTCGTCTTATTCGAGTCTTGGAATGCTTGATGACAAAAAAAATTTACCCGATATATCAAATGTTCGGTAATGCGTGACGGTTAGTCGGGCATATTATTGAGAAAATTTCAATTCCCGCGCAATAACCGCTGTGATATATTTTGTAAACAACTACCATATCGAAATAAGAAGCGAAACAGTTCATCCAATGTTTGGTATCATAAAAAAAAGAACAAAAACATTATTTCAATTATTCAAAATTATTTTAATTTCGATTCAAATTTTATTTATTTATTATTATCGATCGAGGTCGATTCAACTGGGTCACGGGTTCATGAGTACCAAATCTCGTTATTGTTCGAAGAAAACAATAAAAACTACGCAGAAACAAAACTAAAATTAAAAAATGTCCAAAAAAAAAAAGAAAATTTTTGAAATATACAATTTAAACAACTGTATGAATTTGATCTTCATGAATTTTTCGATCTGAAACAAAACTAACGGTTATTCAAAAACTTTTTTCCATTGTTGTATAGATGACGTGTAAAAAATAATCAGATAATCACGTGAAAACATAATTTACGCATGCGTGAAACGCTATAGTATATTGATTTCATCATCTCTTATTTTGCTTGTGAATGAAAAAAAAAAAACTAAAGGACACAGCCCAAGAAGAATTCAAGGCGGAAATTCGAATGATGCAAAACACTCTGGTGAAGATGGAGGAAATTTTGAACGAAAAAGATTTTCGTTTGAGTGCTCAAGCTTATTATTCGCATCTGGGAAACCCTTCGTTTTTAGTACTTGAAGATTTAGCGGATCGTGGCTTTCGTATTGCTAAACGACAAGCTGGTCTCGATCTTCGACATTCCCGCCTCGTCATTAAGGGATTAGCTAAATTTCATGCTAGCTCTGTGGCACTTTACGAAAAGGTGAATTTACAAATAAGAAAATGAGAAATGAAAGCATGCAAGTCAAATTATCGCCATTTCCCATTTCGATTATTTTCTTCTTCGTATTTAATTCGTCATTCGTTATATAATTTCATTTTATTTCTATTGAACAGGAACCAAATTTCATAAGCTTTTATCAAAAACTAGAAGAGGCCAAACTTGCTAACACAATGAATGTAAATGTGATGGTTGGCTTTATTAAAGCAGGTTTTGAAATATTAGCTGGTGAAGTTAAAAACTGGCCCGAAGTCGATCCTAGGTGCGTGTTGGACCAAACAAAAAATTATATATGAAAGTCAAGCATGATTTCATAAGTTGTTGTTTTTTTTTTCGCTTTGTTTGGGTTTGTTTCCCGAGCATAAATAATCGATAATATAAAAAAAATTCTTGCAGCTGTTGCGAAAAAATTTTGAAATTATCAGAAGTATGTTGGGAGAAACGTATGGAAGCAGTGGATCTCAAGGAAAATGAATTCAATGTATTAAATCATGGCGATCCCTGGACAAACAACTTGATGTTCCGTTACGACAATGACGGCAATGTAGTCGATCAGATTTTCGTAAGTTCGTCATTAAAAACTCAACGATTTATATTATTATTCAAGAATACAAACTTAGAGAGTCTCAGATTTATTTTGGATTCATTAAAAATGACATTTAGATTAGAAATAATTAAATACTCACTATGAATTTGAATCAATTATACTTTTTCCACAACAAAAGACCTTAATGTCAAATTATAAATACATTTATGTTTTCGTTTTTGCGATAATTTTCGCTGAATATTAAAGCGAATTACTTTTATTTTATAACTCGGTTTTACTGTCAATTGTTTTTTTTTTGCTTCACTATTAAGCGTAGAACCCCACAATCAATTTTTTCAAACACAAACTTTTTCTTCAGTGTTAAATGTTTGTCGTAATATGTAATAATAGAGTTTATTTTTCACGATTTTATTGGTTTTTTCACAACAAAGAGAATGATGTACAATGAAATAACATTTGGTCAACATTCGGTAATGAAAACTATTAAAAAAAAAAAAAAACGAAGAAATCGTGAAAAAATGTAAGAACGAAGGAATTCCCCATTTCGCGTGACTATGTCGAGACATATTTTTCCATAAAAACTGAAAAGCGAATATTACGAAGGAAGATTGAAGAAAAAAATGATATATTCGATATTTTTTTACAGCTTGACTTTCAAATTTCCGTTTGGAGGTCTCCGGCAATCGATTTATTGTATTTTTTGACGACGAGTCCAACCGACGATGTTTACGTTCATGATTATGATGCCCTTATCGCCGAGTATTGTAACATTCTGACCGAAACGATGTTGAGAATAAATTGCAAAACAAAACCTCCGAGTCAGGAAACAATTCACCAATACATAAAGGACCGACAATATCTGGCAATAATATTCTCAATTATAGTTTTACCACTTGTATTAGCTGAGAAAACAGAAGTTCACAAACTAGCGGATCTAGTGAATCCTGCATCAGCTGATTTCAGATTGGCTACGTTCAGAAACAAGCCGTATCGTCGAGCAATAACAAGAAGATTGAACGATTGGAATGCCCGAGGATTGCTCGATGTTTAATAATTTTTAATACCAATATTTAAGTCAATTAAAAATTTTATATATTAATTTGACTTTTTTCAAATGTACGAGAACAAATATTTACTTCTTAAAATTGTATTCATATATCGTGTGAATTGTTATTTCATCATTTTCATCGCCTAAATAATCATACGTGATGTAAAACGTCTTTTATTATATTATCTTGTAAAAATGTCTACAAATAAAACATTTATTGCGTTTTAACGGTCGAATTGTCTCGTGGTCTAAATAATAAATCTTATTTATTCGAAGAAATCATAAGAGCTGTCGATCCCCAACATCTTCAAACGAATATTCAAACATTATCGAATAATATAAAAGATTAGATGCGTAGATGGACTGATAATAAAAGTCGAGTGATGTAACGCCAAAATAGAACGTCGGTATATAAACGTACAAACCTCGTGTCTCTTGTTTACGTCCGAGTCTGTAAGTACTCGTGTCCCCTCGTGTGTACGCCACGTTAGGTTTGCGTGTGTGTACGTGTTTGTTGGGCGCGTCGACACAGGAAAAAATACTTCATTAAATATAATCACTCACGAGATTACGCCGAACAAGAGTGACATTTCATGCTACATTCTCGTGTTATTATTTGTGTATGCGTGGGTGTGTGTGTGTGTGTGCGTGTGTTCACGATGATTATTTGTGATACAGTGGCGGAGCCGGCTTATTCGAACGACGAAGGTCGTTGGTCGTGGTAAATTTTACTTTTCGCTCGTCAGCTGCGGCAGTGTAAAAAAAAAAATCTATAATTAGTGCTCTAGGATTTATAGATCTGCGCTAGCTTAACGAACATAAACGAAAACGTTTGAATAGTTTTTTTTAACCATTTAAGAATTCGTGCTTCCAATATGCTTCGGCTCGTAAACACAACCTTGAGACTTACGAGGTCGTTTTCTTCGACGGTTTTGCCGGCTCCGGAGACTAACCCTTCGGTTTTATACAGCGGAGTAAGTATGACGGAGTTTTATTATTATACATAATTTTATCAGTGAAGAACTATCTCACAGAATAAAATAGCTATCGAAATAATTTTGTTATCGAAACCGAAAATATTTGATAATTTACAAAAAATATTTACTTTAATTTTATTATCAAAACACTTGAAAAAAACGCTGCCATTTTCCAACTATACGTTTATTTCAACATGAACTAGGTTTTTCGTCTTTACAAAAACTTTTCGTAAACTGAGAAAAGAATTTTGACAACCCCTAGAATATTAAAAACAATTTTAAAGTTACCCAAATATAAGTCAAATTTTACTGAACAGCTAATTGCACGAAGAAATAAACAGATCTGTCTCGTCACGTAATATTAAAAATGTTCTCTGTACTCAATATGAGAATTCAGACAATATTTACTATACGGAATAGTAATTTTTAGAAAAGTTGCAAAAATAACCATGCCTCATTTTTTTCGAAAATTTTTCAAAAATTTTTTTTTCAACTAAAATTCATTAGTAGTTTGAATAAGCAATTATTTTTCAACAAAAATATTAGGATCGATGCCTTTGCAATGTCTGTCATTGCATATTTATTCATTCTAACAGATATTTATTAACAACGAATGGCACAAATCCAAATCAGGAAAAACTTTTGATACGGTAAATCCTTCGACGGGTGAAATTATATCAGAAGTACAGGAAGGCGATGCTGCGGACATTGATACCGCTGTACGAGCGGCGAGACATGCTTTTCAATTGGGATCGCCATGGAGAACTATGGACGCTTCGCAGCGAGGATTATTACTCAACCGTTTGGCCGATCTCATGGAAAGAGATCGCAATTATTTAGCCGTGAGTAAATTATTTTGTATTATGAAACGGTAAACTTTCTTGAGAACTGAAATACAAAACATTAGTAATTTTTTAGTCCAATGTCAATATTATCAAAAAAAACTTTTTTTCTAACACTTCTCAAATTAAATAACTAATATTTTTATATTAATATTAATATTAATATAATATGACAATATAATAATATAACGAATATTAATTAACTAATTAATTAATGTTAATATTTTTATTAATTTAATAATATAATATATTACATTGATATTTAATATTTTTATATTTTTATATTTTATTAATAAATTTTGAAATGAAAAGAATTTCGATGATTGATACTTTTTGATAATTCCATTTTATTAAAATTCAGAAACATTTTAAACATCAATTTATAATACAAAGAGTGACAGGATTTCGGACTCTTCATAGAAATTGAGTTGCTTATACTTTTTTGTAGAAATTTTTTATATATTTATTTTGTATACGGGCAAAACGAATTTTAGAAAGTTGCACTGAAACAACAGAATACAGCAGTTGGATCCTGAAAACAGAACAGAAAATAGTAATAATAGTAAACTAATAATTATTTTTTAAAAATAATGGTTATTTTTTCCAATAATAATTTATTTATTGGCTACTAATTGTTATTACAATAATATTTATGATAAAAAGAATGCTAATAATTATTATTTCACACTCACTAGGGACACCGGACAATGGAAAGCCTTTTTCAATCGCTTACGAAAATGTCAAAAAATAGTAATAATAGTAAACTGAACATTATTTTTAAATAATAATAATTATTTTTTCCAACAATAATTTATTTATTGACTATTAATTATTATTACAATAATATTTATGATAAAAAAAAATGCTAATGATTATTATTTTACAGTCACTAGAGACATTGGACAATGGAAAGCCTTATTCAGTCGCTTACGGTTTCGACGTTCCTGCGAGCATCGGTACTTTGAGATATTACGCAGGCTGGGCAGACAAAAATCATGGCAAGGTAATTCCAATGGACGGTAGATTCTTCGCGTATACGAGACACGAGCCAGTTGGGGTTTGCGGCCAAATAATACCATGGAATTTTCCCATTCTGATGATGGCGTGGAAACTCGGACCAGCTTTGGCAACTGGAAATTGCGTTGTTCTTAAGCCAGCTGAACAAACTCCCTTAACCGCCTTGTACATTGCACAATTGACGAAAGAAGCTGGTTTTCCAAAAGGTGTTATAAACGTCGTTCCAGGCTTCGGTTCTGCAGGAGCTGCTCTTGTTTCTCATATGGATGTTGATAAAGTCGCCTTTACCGGATCCACCGAAGTCGGTCGACTTGTCAAACAAGGCGCAGCTATGAGCAATCTTAAACGCACTACTCTCGAACTTGGTGGAAAATCTCCTAACATCATTTTCAAAGATACTGATATCGATCATGCCGTCGAAACTGCACATTTTGGCCTTTTTTTCAACATGGTAATCGTCTATTAATTTCATTTGAAAAAAAAAGGAAAGAAAAAGTAATTGAAAACTCGTTTTGCAAGATCAATGGAAACCGAAGGAAATTGAACGTTGATTCGTAGCTTTTGTAATTAAGGATTTTCACGATCCTAAAAACATTTTTTTTTTTTTTCATTTTTTGTACTTAGCGGTTTTAAAATATTATAAAGAAATATTCAGTAGTTTTCAAAATATTGTAAACATTAATTTTTCACGGTGACAAAAAAAATTTAATCAATTTTCATTTATAATGAAATACGGACAACTTTTTTCTCTCTCGTAGAACATGAATTGTTGATTTTTTAAAAGTATTTAAAATTTTTGTTTCGAAAAAAATCCAAGTTCTTGAAAAATTTTCATCGAGAGAATTTGCCGAACTTATTCCTCACGGCAAAAAAATATCTTGTTTACTACATTTGAAAGACTTTGCATTTATTCACATTTTTTTTAATGTATAAAAAAAAAACGGTAAACAGTTTTTGAGAAATTTGAAAAAAAAAAAGGTTGAAACAGTAATTAAAATTACAAAATTAATTTAATTAATTAATTTGAATTAATTAAAAATTAATTTATAACATTAATTAAAAAATAGTGAATTTATTAAAAGTCAATAAAAAATTGATTAAATAAAAATTGAAAGTTAATTAATTAAATTAAAAAATGAATTTTTACTCAGGGACAATGTTGCTGTGCCGGATCTCGAACTTTCGTCGAAGACGACATTTACGATGAGTTTGTAGAAAAAAGTGCAATGCGAGCGAAATCTCGAACGGTGGGAAATCCGTTTGACCCGAATATCGAACACGGTCCCCAGGTCGATGAGGAACAAATGAAGAAAATTTTGTGCATGGTTGACAGTGGAAAAAAAGAAGGTGCTAAATTAGTGACCGGTGGTACGAGAATTGGTGAGAAAGGTTTTTTCGTTGCACCAACGGTATTTGCTGACGTCAAAGATGACATGACGATTGCGCGAGAAGAGGTAAACTATAATTTATATAAAACTTTTTAATTTCCATTAATAAAACACTGACTTTTGACAAACTGAAAAATACCGATTTCGAAACATCATTACTTCAAATATAATTGCATTTTAATAATAACTGGCAACTAAATTTTGTATCGATTATGGAAATTCTCGAGATTACATTTTTTTATAATCGTTTCCAAAGGTTTCGAAATTTTACAATTGATCGCACAAGATGCAGTTTTGTATTTCTCTTTTAAAGTTGCGTCTGGTTTTTATTGCCACTTTTTTTCCTTAAATCGAAATTAAGAAACACTTTTCGGTCAGCTCTATTTTTCGCGTTTGATAGAAAATTAATCAAAAGAGCGATAATGTAAATAACATAATTCCTTTAATCGAAGTATGTAATTATCGTATAAAAAATCTCCATAAAAAACGAAACGAAATACTTTTGAAAAAATGATAACTAAATTTTAATGGGTTTCATCGAAATGTAAAAAAAAAAAGAAACAAAACAAAAACACCAAAATACTAAAAAATATTGAATCGAACGTCCTTTTTTTGCTATCTTTCTAATAAATTATTTGTTTTTAACATTGATAATAATTTCTAAAGATATTTGGGCCGGTTCAACAAATTCTCAAATTCAGTAAAATCGACGAAGTTATAAAACGAGCGAACAATACCGATTACGGATTAGCTGCCGCGATATTTACGAAGGACATTGATAAGGCGAATCATTTAATCCAAGGGCTTCGAGCTGGCACTGTTTGGTAAGTGACAAAACTTTTCAAATCATCGTAAACAAAAGACTCTAGAACGAGAAGTGTCTGACTTTAGTGTCGTTTCAAATTTCAGGGTCAACACGTACAACGTTTTGGCAAATCAAGTACCATTCGGTGGTTACAAAATGTCTGGACATGGACGTGAGCTCGGTGAATATGGTCTTGAAGCATACACGGAGGTAAAGAGTGTTATTGTCAAGGTCAACGAAAAAAACAGTTAATTCATTAACATTTATGAAATGACAAAAGCACAGAAAAAACTTTTGGCTCCTTCAATTAAGAAAAATCAAATTTTTCTAATCCATTTACAATGGTTTTTTTTTTCTACTCCAATCCTCAATTTGTGTTCATATAGAATTTAATTTAAAAATCAAGAAAAATATTCAATGCCATATTAATGGCAGCTTATAGTTAGAGACTAGGAAAAAAAATTTTTTTTTAAAGAAAAGAAATAGAATTTAAGGATTTATGGCAGTGACTACTCTAGTCAACGCTGTGTTAAATTTTTAAAAGAGTTGTATGCAACGTTAAACACATGAATTAATAAATCGACGGTGAATTTGTCTTGCAGGATGTCTTGTTGACTTAGAAAAATGTTGATAACTATAGATATGTTTAATCATCAATTGATAAATGGTAAATTCTACAAAGTCATATTTTTGTCGATATTTTTGGAAGAATAATCCGTACTTTTTAAACGATTTTAACGCACGAACGCTTATTCTGTTCCTCAAGAAATTCTCTACAAATTCACCATGTCAATTTTTTTTAAAACTTGTCCATTTTTTAATAAAAGCTATTTGTTTGTGACATAGTTTTCTAATGTTCGATTGCAACATTGAAACGGTGGAGTTAAAAAAAAAATCGACACGGTGAATTTGTAGAGAATTTATTGAGGAACAAAATAAGCGTTCATGCGTTAAAATCGCTTGGAAAATAAAAATTATTCAGCTAAAAATATCGATTAAAATATGACTTCGTGGAATTTTGCGTTTATCAGTTAGTGGTTAAGCAAATCTATAGTTTTAAATATATTTCTATGTTAACAAGACATACTGCAAGACGAATCCATCGTCGATTAATTAAATGATGTGTTGAACGTTGCAAACAACTGTTGGGAAATGTCAAGACCCATTTGACTAGGGTAGCCACTGCTAATCATCCTTAATAGGACCTCAGTCAAGAAATTGGGAGTTTTCAAATGTCAAATAAGAACGATACTAGTCTCTGAAGATTAAGTGAACAGTATGAAGCTTGAAAAAAAAAAAAAAAAAAAAATAACAAATCGTGATAAATAAATAAACACGCTGTCAACAAAGGACAAAATTCGTAGAATATTAAACATTGCATATATCGCATAAAGTCGAATGTAAATGTATATGAGATTGCAGGTGATAATTTATACAGTTTATCTTGAAAAAAAAAGAATTGTTTTTGTTGATAATTAAAAAAATATTTTACACAACATTATTATTATATAACGGAGTTGTACCTTTTTCATCCCTCGTATCAATATTACGATAAGCTCTTCAATGTTTAACTATATCTATATATTCATATGTGTATTCTAAACGATCGCGATAAATATAAGGCAAATTATTCAATGATTGGAAATATCGTACACACGCTCATGATTAACGTACAAAAAGATTCTTAATTTGTAAATAGCTGCAATAGTTATCTAAAACAAATTGTATCACTGGCGCTCATGATTTTTTGTTCTGTGTATGCGATTCTTTTTGGTGCAGTTCCATGTGTCGGTGATTTTCACTCAATTCAATATTCCATAAAGTTACGAGACTTGAACAAAACAAAAAAAAAATAATAATAATAATAAAATGCGATTGAAATCGAAAACAGAAATCAACTGGTCGCTCTGTTCTGCAGATATTAAATGTTCAATTTTCTCTTTATCCATCTTATCATCCAACTAACACCTTTTTAATACTAGTTTTAACGCTCAAATACGAGTTAAATAATATTAAAAGTATGGATCCGTCGGTATGAGTCGCCCACGAGTACAAGAGGAATATCTACCAATTTTAAAAGACAACATTTTCCACACCATTTGTCCGAAGAGAATGAAAAAAGTTTGAATTAAATTGTGCCACTTTCACGTGTGAACTAGGCTTTTTTTCATTCCGATCGATCGAACTGTGTCAAAAATTTCTACTTCCGAAAATTCGAGGTTGGTTGAGGTTACTGATCCCTCGACCCTTAAGGAGTTTCACGCGTTAGGCATGCTTTAGACGAATTCCAAGTTTAATTGTTTAAAATTCGTATGAACCTTCTTAACAATAATACTCAACTGTGAGTTAAATTTGAGAAAGTTTTACCGTCTAGAAATCGAGTTATTTGTTGTGAAAAATCGTCTTTTTTCGTAATTTCCCACAAGACCTCGTGTTAAAGTTGCGATTTTAAACACCGAATATCTCCATTACTAGACGGTGAAATCTTCTCAAATTTTTGACATATTGTAATACGATACTCAAGAAGATTAACGCAAAATTTCAAAAAATTAACTTGGAACAAATTGTATCTGATGATTTTGCCTTTACTTTGTATTTACTATTATAATTATGGTGCGTGAACCTCGTTAAGGTGATTCGTTGGTCGTTCGGTCGGTAAAATTCCTACTGCACGATTTTCTCAGAGAAGCTTGATTGTTCGCGAGAAAAATATGAGTTACACGTTGTTTTCTTTTCGTCAGAGAACAATGTATAACTTTTATTTTTCTCAAAATATCAAAGATGTCCAAGAAAAATGTGTATTTACATTGCAGTTATCTCTCTCGCACTCATGAAACTAAAAGATCACCTTAAGGACCTTGACCACCTTTTTCCAATTGCAAAAGTGGGCTATACTTTTAATATGTCTAGTGAAGTATTGTTTTATTTCCATTTAAGTAGATACTATTTTGAAAAATGAATTTCAGACCCACTATTTTGATGGAAAATATTTTTAAGCTCAATAATAATGTCAATAATTTATATATTTATATAAAGTATTTACAAGGCATTATTTGCATGATTAATAAAAAACAAAATTTCAACATTTAATATATTTTTTTGAACAATGTAAAAACGGAGCGATTAATATTTGGACGTTGAATGCCTTACACTTTTGTGGTGCCGTACTTATCATTTTAATAGAATATTAATATATTTTGAACTCAGTCTCGAGACTCTTTAAGAAAACTCGAACGATATTTATTTTCTTTTAATTCGAGAATTTCGAATACTTATGATTTTGTTGTCGTTGTTGATTTTTTATCAGTCTGGTACAATTATAAGTGACTGAGCATCCATAAGACTCTCGTTCATTAATATTGAAGTGTTCATTATCGGTGTGCTAATCGTGTTTCCATTTTTTTTGTTACCAAATGGATAAAAACTATCGATATTCATTTGCAAAAGGTACGTGTTAATTTTATCGACCGGTGAACCACACGTGCCGTTAACATTAACTCTCAATTGTCCTATAGCATTTTGCAATAATCTTGAATAAAGTTCTACGTGATTTTTGCCACCGTTACGAATCTCAAGGGGCGGAATCCATCGGAAATAACATTGCGACCAAAGCTCCAAGCTTGACATCGTGTAAACTGGCTTTAACGTGCTGATTTTTTCATTGAGAAAACGCCGGTCGAAAAGAGGATTCGAAAATAAAAGGATGTCCTGATCGTTAAACTGCTCTCGCCAATCCCACGCGCTTCGTAGTATCAGAGGAATGTTTGGGTCCTGAAAAAAAAAAAAAAATTTATTCATTTATTTGTTTTCATTCGAAGAAGCAATTTTTTTTAATAAAATAAAAATTAATTTCAATTATTCTCAGCTCGTAGTGGAATGAACAAGAAATTTTCGAAAGAATTAAATTTAATTTGAGCGTCCGGAATAAGGATTTTTTTTTTTTTTTTCGAGCCTGGCCGCTCAGAAACATATTTATTCAATTTATATATGAATATTCGGAGAAAAACTTTACCCCAGTTGCGACAGCTCTGTCACGTTCGCAATTAAAGATGAAAGTGTCGAATATCGACACGTGGGCCGTGTCCCATAACGTCGTTAAATAAGTTTCCGAGAATTCAAAGTGGGCGGGAAATTGTTGACACAATTGCCACACGCAATCGAGATAGAGTAAAAAAAGGGGCGACTGAAATGAGAGAAAAATCATAGTTTATGGAAAAATAAAATTTTCGGTCTTACTTGTAAATTTGTTATTCGTTCCAATAAAATAAAAAAAATATATTTAAAAAATAAAATAAAAGATAAAAGTAATAGTCAATAAAAAAGAATTAAAAGAAAAATCAATAAAAGATTTTTAAAAAGTGATAAAAGGAAAGTAAAATAAATATTTATAAAAATGATAAATTATTTTCAATTTTATATCCTAATGATACTTTAAATATTTATTAGAAAAAAATAAAAAAATAAAAAAAATTAAATGGCAAATTTGAATATAGAGAAGACAAAAATGTTAATTAAGCTACAAACTTTTTCGGAATCCGGATTCAATATGTGGCCCAAACGATCGCAGAAAGGATGTCCCGCAGCGACCCATTCCTTTTGTACTAAACTCTGAAATCCTGTTATTGTACGGAAATATGGATCCAAGAGCAATTGTATTAAACTTGAAATAACGCAGCACATATCCCTGCCGGCACTTTCTAAAAAACAATTCATCATTTAGTTCACGTTACATTACGTTTTCGTTTATACCATTTTTTCGTAAATACATACACTGAGAGAAAAAATTATTAGAACCAATGAAATGTAGTTTTGAAAGAAAAAAATCATTTATTTCATTATTTGTGAAAACATATTTGATTGGTTCCCTTATATATTTAATTGGTTATTTTTTTTTCCAGTCAATTCCTTAAAATTTTGTTTCAATAAAATAATTTGCTTGAATCTAACAAATTATTTTATTGAAACAAAATTTTAAGGAATTGACTGGAAAAAAAAATCAGTGATGATAAGAGAAAATAAATAGGTCCCGATCTTGGGACTCTTGGTATCTGAGGCAGGAGCGCTAACCACTGCGCTACGGTCACATATATTAACTCTCTTGCGAATTTTTTCGTAGATTTTGCCTGTACCGCTGATCTTGTTTGTGACGCTTTGGGCTATTCATCTTAGATTTGTGTGAACGTGTTGTTGGCTCGGAAACTTCTAACACCAGTGTAATGCAGGTCCAGTGACGATGAAAGAAAACAAATTTGATCCAAGTAGGATTTGAACTCGAGACCCTCGGTGTCCGAGTCGGGAGCGGTATCCATTGCGCTACGGCCGCACATATTCACTCTCTATCGAATTGTCTATTTACGTGTAATACATTTAAGAGTAATACATGAAACTGTCGCATTTAGGAAAAAAAATAATTATATATTAAAGTCGTTTTTTACATCCAAATAACCTGAAGATTGTGGTGCGATAAATAGAATTAATCCAGTGAATGCAAATTCAATCAAATCTATTTTAATAAAACAATTTTTTGAAGTAGGATAATAATGAATTTTTTCAAAGAAGTAATTTTGTCCGAAAAAAAAAATTTCACATTGAAGTCGTTTTTTAGATTCAAATAATCCAATGTCTATGATGGAATAAATGTAATTAATCCAATGAATGCAAATTCAATCAAATCTATGATATATTTATTTGGTACTATTAAAGAAGAGTTTAATTTAATGGAGTAATAGATTCGTAACAATATTTTATTGAATGAACAGTCATACACTTGGTTCAACAAATAAATAATCGAAATAATACTTTGATTTAGTTAATGAATTCATTTTTTCAAATTCAATAATTTTTTCTCTCAGTGTATATATTTTTTTTCCATTTATATCGAACTCACGAAAAAAAATCGTAACTTACCTTGCAATATAACTGAAGTTCCTTTGTCAAGTTCTTCACTAGCTTCGACTGCTTTTTGCAAACAGTAAGACACAAACTTAAGCCATTTGGTGTTCTCCAGTAACGAATAAAAATTATTGTCTTGTAGCCAAAATTGTCTAATATTGTCTGCAAAATAAATTTGTCGGGTTGTAATCATCGATGACATTAAAACGGAGCCTTATAACGTCCGGGGAAAATTTTTCATTCGGAAACGAAATTATGCTTTTAAATGGGGTTCGTCAATTTTTTACACACAAATGTTTTCACCCATACATTTTTTTTACATGAACTCGATCAGCGGAAAAAAGTCTGAGCAAATTTAAACCGTGTTTAGATCTTGTTATCAAGAATTTTCCATAATAATATTATCATAAAGTTTATGGTGAATATTTTAAACGAAAAATTGTTGAAAAAAATTGCAGATTCTTTCAGTTATCACGTGTAATTATGTTATCAACTTTGAAAAATAAATAAAATTATTTTACACGACAAAAATGAATCGTTTGATGATTCGATTAAAGATTTTTTCAATCTCAAAATGTCTACATTTTTTCAAATTTCTTAAGATTTTTGTTGAAACGTTAAATACTCAAATTTTGATATAAAAATATAGACTGTAAACGTACAAGTAATTAATAAAGCCCGTCAGGTAATTCAAATGTTTGGAATCAACAATTTTATCGCTTTTTTTCGAAGAATGTAACACGGTATTGAGTTGAAGAAAATCTTGGTAAAGTTTACCACTCACCAGGAGCACATAATGCTAAGAATTTGGCGAAACCAGCGGCTACCGATTTAACAGAAATATCTTTGTTGAGATCTACGACTTCCATCGGCAATCTTTGCGGATGGCTTTTCCGTATATTTTCCAACATAATATTTTCTTGCGTACGTTCGGTTATCGTTGGTAACAATTCGGCCATTTTAACGAGCGCTGCACCACTTTCGTTCGACCATGACCACATGGGTGGCCGATTTCCTTGGAAATATGATGCTGCACCGGTTAATTGGCTATCCGTGACAGACGCTGGTACGATCATGTAAGGCGGTGCACTGAAACAGATTTTTTTTTACTTATTCGAACTATTTTCATCAAAATGACAATTTTTTTTTGCATTGAACGAAGTTGACTTAAATTATAAATATTTTCTATTGAATAAAAACTTTTTTTCATCGACAATGAAGTATATTTTTCTACTTCGACCTATTTGTGCCAAATTCGCATTATTTTTGTTTACTTCCTACAAAATTACTCGATCCTGTATTGCGTTTACGAGTTTGTATCTTTTTTACGACTCCGAATAATTTTTTTCGGATTAAATTTACATTCTGTAATTTTCTACGACTTCGGAAGACTTTTTTATTCGGTTTTCAACCATTTTTTTTTGTCGATTCAGGAGATTTTTTCGCCTTCATTTAAAAATAATTTGATACTCACTTGGACGACAACTGAAACTGCATATTCACCATTGAAACTCGCCAGTTTTTTCGAATTCTTGTGTCCTGGCGAGATATACGATCGAGCTCGTTTTGCCAATCGGATATATCACGGAAAAGACGAACCCCTTTGTCGATGCTACTGTAATACGCTTCTCTGAGAAAAAATTAATAAATGAAATATTAAAAAATCCGTAAATAAAATCTTTTTGTTATATTGTTTTTTTACAGTATTCTGCTTTTTGTTTTTTAATCTCTATTCATACTCACTTGTATTCATAAGCGAATAAAAGATTGTGTCTCGTGGGAAACGCGTGGTGAAGTAACGTCGTGAGCAGTGTGTTCCCATGTCCAAGTGGCGAAAATTTGAATGAGAAAGACCAAGTTCGCATGTTCTACAAATCATAAACGTATACAGAATTATTAAATGCGAGTTTGCTGAATTGGCCATAATTCAATAATTTATCATTTCAATAATTATAATTTAATTATAATGATTTATAAAATAAATCATAATAATTGACAATTAATAATTTATAATGAATAATTTATATAATAATTTGACCCAATTCGAACGAGAAACTGCAATGGAAAAATATGTCTAAAACTTTAATTTTTTAAAAATTTTTTATATTTCAAAAAAAATTTTTTATTTAATTTTTATTTTAATTTAATTTAATAATTTATTTAATTTAATTTAATTTTAATTTTAAATACAAACTTCAATTCTGATTTTCTTTTCAGCTTACCTTGCATATTATAAATATTCCTTTAACTTTAGATGGTACAGGACTTCCGGGAAGTAATCTTCTTTTTTTATCACCTATTATTAAGTATATTTCGTCTATATTTGAGAGACAAGTGTCCATGTATCCATAAAGATGGTTTTGCTGATGAACAATTTCCTGTAATATAAACAAAGAGCTTAAGTTACTCGTCAAAGTCCATTAACTGTGCAAAAAAATATGTGCAGCAAAAAATTCAAGTTTTTTTTACCGTTGGAAAAATTTTGAGACAAAAGACATTCGTAAAAACATAGTTATATCCCTAATTATTGAGCTGTCAAATTTTTCAGCATTTCTAATAAGTATCGCATTCAAAAATCCATAAAAATTTGTATATAATTATATTTTTTGCGTAATACGATAAAAAATTGTAAATTATTGTCGCAAATCTGTTATAGTTGGATTTTCATTATTTTTTCGTTTAAAAACTTGTTTTTTTTTGCGATTATTTCAAGTTTTCATTAACAATTGAAAGTAATTATTTTATCTTTTTATTTAACTGCGCAGTTGACAGTATTTTGTAATCTCATTTCATGGTTTTTGGAATAAAATGATTTTGTGATTTTATTTTATATTTTCAATCGTCGAATGACTTTTGAGGCAATAAAAATGATTTTTAAATTGTTGTTTTTTGATTACCTCTCCATTGGGATCATCGGACGTGATAAAGGCAAGTTTGAAATTGGTTACGGATAAGATACCAGAGGTGCCTTGTTTCAAATCACCAACAGGTGAAAACATAAGAACGCTCTGCGCTTCCGCAATCACTAGTTCACTCGGCAAAAGTTTGATATTGCTCGCAGTCAAGGAATTTCTCCTGCTTGGTCCTAAAGGCTATAAAATCGACGAATAGAGATGTAAACAAGGCTCGTGTGATTTGTCAAAATTTGTGCATATTTGCATTGAATCAATAAGGTTCGAAATTTTTACCTGCATTTCGTGTTCCTCGAATCCAACATAACTGATAAAATTGTTGCAACTTTTGCTCTCCATGACTCAACTCTTCACAAATTACTTTTTCAAACTCAACGATATATATCTGAATTCACAGATATACACATATGCATATACTCTATTTATTTCACTTTTTAAACGTCATATTATTCTGACACTGTTTTGTGTTTACTTTGCCCTGCAAGACAACACATGACTGCCTGAAAATAAGTTTTTGTCACTTTTCCCCCTCGAGTCTGTATTGCTCAACGAGAACTTGAGGCCGTCGTTTTTCATCGCATCAACGCCCTCTAGTAGTAAAACTTTGTCATTTCAAATGTGGCGGTAAAAATCAATATTTGAAAAAAAAAAAGTCTTTCTCTCGGGTTGAATAAAAGGATGGTAGGGAGGAAAATAATGACAAACGTAGATTTTTTGTTCTAATTTATTGATTCGTAGTTATTGAGAATAAAGAATTGGCAAAAGTTTTTAACATTTTATTTTTATTCGTATTGTGAACAGAAGGTAAAATGATTGAGTTTTTTTTTTTTATAATTTCTGGTCATTAATATCGATTGTTATGTAATCGTTGAGGTTCCAATCATCGAATTTTCATTGTAAAAATAATTCTCGATTATAATAATTATTAATTTATGCTCCTCCGTAATATTTGTTTAATTAAATCTTCGAAAGTGAAGTAGGTTTTAACTTTTTTTTCGTAAACTGAATAAAAAATAAATTTTACTGTCGATTTTTTGAAAAATCATAATAAATTTCACATTATTACAATAATTAAAAACAAAAAAACAAAAAGCTCATCTGTGTTCCAAAATGAAAGTTTTGATTATCGATAGTCGGTAATCGATCCCTTCATCTCATTTTGTGTTGGAAAATTTAATTTGGTGTAAATTCGCAAGTTTTGGAGGTTTAGAAAAACTGGACTTTCAACGGGGAAAATGAATTGTTTTCGATTTTAATAAAATGATCGATAGATTTTTCCGAATCAATATGAGGACAATTTTATTGATTAATCTCATGATACCTTTTAATTAAATTAAATGATTAAAGTATTAAATTAATAATATTGATTTATTTGTTTAAAAAATTAAACTAATTGATAAAATGGAAAATATTTTGTTGTCAAAAGTTTTTAATAATTTTGAACTTGGTCCCACGACAAGGCCGAAGACGACCGAGTGGGGGACGTACGATGAAGATTTTCGAATTCTTTTTTCATCTGAAAAGGGGTTTGACACAATGAATCTTGATCGGTATTGGACATATTTTTGTTTATCATTGTCGCAGCCATGATTGATTTCGAATTTTTTTTATTGTTCGCGCCACTTTGGCTCGTTTGTTTGGGTGAATTAGTCGCATAGTAATTCTCTTGACCTCCGTTGTTTTTGCTTGACATTGAAAAAATTCCATGTTCCACGGACAATCGATCTTTTCGTGTCAAAATCTCTCGACGAAATTTTTTCATCAAATTGAGACTCTCGTTGTTAAACAAACTTCGTCGTTTTCTGACTATCGAAGCTCGTTTTGGTAAAACAGTTGCGGTTTTGGTCGCGTCGAGTCTGAGGATTGGAAAAATATTATTTACAGATTTTTATATGTAAATTATGGTTCAGTGTTTCGATAAAATCAAAAAATGCTGAATTCATCATTTTTTTGTTACAATCACAATGAAAAATTGATATGTGTATTAAAATTTTACTTCTTCTCATTGTGAAAATACGAATTTTACTAAAAAATGTAGTCAAGTATGGAAATATATTTATTTTTAAACTACAGTGCAATTAAAATCATTTCCTGGAAATAACCTTAGTTTTCAACACGTACATAGAAAAAATCAGTAGCTGCGAATCCATAAAAAAAAATTATCATGACAATCGTAAGTTTTTCCAATTTTTAACGAATCATTTTTTTTTCAACAGTGCAATAAAGAAGAATCACGTTGAAACTATACCAAAACAATAAGGAATATTTTCAATTTGTTGCTTAGAATATACATTTTTCATTTAGCAGAAAATATTATTCGACGAAAAATGCAAGAGAGAAATTTGCATTATTATCTAATTTACTTTTCGCGATCACCGTTTATTCGTTTTTTCAATTTATCGAAAAAAGCCTCGTCACTTTCTGCCGGCGTTTCTGTTATGGAATTTTCTAGAGTTGCATCCCGGGTCGTCAGTCGAGTTTTGGAAATAACTTCCGAGCAAATGATACTTTTTGGTCTCATTAGTTGCGGATCGTAATGCGTGTTCGCAGACGATGTTTTATTGATTTTTACATCTTTTTCGTTTCGCTCCACATCCAAATCCAAAAAGAATTTTTCGGCTCCATTGTTGAGGCCAAAAAAGTGATTGTTCGAGCTAGACGATTTCGTTAATTCTTTTGAGTTCTCCTCGTCGTCCATTATTTCGTTTTTTGTTCGTCTCTAACTTTTAACGATGATAAACTTCGTCGCCCTCCCCCATTTCTAGCGGTCCTGCAGAACTCGTCAACAAAGTTTCGCAGAGTACCGCCAGGTGTCACGGCGCGCGTCTTCTATCGAATTTTAACGCTCGGGACAGGGCGAAATGGGCGAAATGAGAAACTTGCTCGAACTCGATGAAAGACGTTTGATATGTGTGCCCGTGTGTGTGTGTGTGTGTGTGTGTGTGCGCGCGTGTGAGTGTGAACGTGCGGTAGCATGATATGCGTTCGAAAGAAATGTCTTTCGACATTTCCGTCACGCCAAGTCAATGAATATTGTTTATCTTTCAAATACGGATCATCTGAAATGGCCACCAGTTTTAATACGATACTAATGCATTCAAAAACGCTTACAAATTAATTGATTATCTTGATTTAGAAATACATTTTTATACCTGCGAAATATATAAAATAATAAAAATGACCGTCTGCTCCATGTCAAACCTCAGTAATGTTCTTATATTTCATGTTTTGAATATTAACCTCAACCAATGATATTTGTAGATTTCGGCCTTATATGGAATTGGAACGAATATTGTTGAAAACTGCGTTTTCTAATTTTCCACACGCGAATTTGAGATCCTGTATCCCTGTTTCTTCCACTCTAGTTGTCACCTATCGCGCTGTTGTGATCTACGATATACTACGATTTATACCCAATCAGGAATTTGCTGCATTTTTCGATACTCGATCGAGTAGTCTTTTCATTCCAGTTCTTTTTATTTTTTATGCAGTTTCGACAGCCGAATAATTTTTTAATCCGTTACTCTTCTTGCATTCTTTGTAATTTTTACTCGTTACTAAATATTCTCAGGATATTGCTCTCAAACTTACAACCGCATAATCTGTAAGCAACGAAACCATTGATCAAACCTATTCCATCACCTATCCTCTATTATCGCTGAGTTCAGATCGTATTTGTGGACGGAACAACCGATCTTTCTTTTTCTTTACAGTTACTTATTCACGTGAATGTTGTTAATCACGTTTGCCCTTTTCCTAATTCCTATTGTTTTCTTTTATTTTTTGTAATTTCTACTTAATACTATATAGTCCCAGTATTTCCACGATGATGATGTTATTTATTCAATTGATTTTTAATTCTCCCAAAATATCTATCATTTTTGCTTCTTCTCCTGTATTCTAATTTTTTACTGAACTCTTCTACTCTATTTAAGGTTCCAAACTCCAATGAGATTGAAGTTATCCGTTCCATTACGTTTTAATTTTCCCTATCAATACTAACAGAAGTAGTTGAGTGATAACTCTAATAAACATTGAATCTTTATATATTATTTAAAGTAAATCAACAATGATGTTGTTACCATTGTCCTCTATTTCCTGTCATTGATTTTCCACCGCTTCCAATTGGTGCTGGAGTTCCCTGGTACCACCGTTAGTCGCATCCCGTCGTCGCTGCCGCGCTTTTTTTCTCAATATTTTTCTCCGCTTGTTGCGCTTTTGTTTGTGCGTGGCGACTTCCACCGAAGCAGCTGCGAGCGTAGTCTCTGCATATTGAATGAACGTGTTAACAATATGAAACTATAATTATAAACTGAGAAACTACTTTCAGCTTGTAATAGGTCAATAATATTTACCGATACTATCGTTCCGTGAGGCTTCGAGCCTTCCTCGAGGTTGATTTGAGATGTTTTCAATGGAGATGGGTGTCGGCAAATCTTCTACAAAGCAAAATATTAAAAACTCAATTCAACGGAGAAAAAGATTTTTAAATTCGTATTCGTGTTCATTCAATCATAAAACAGTTTTAACAAACGTAGCGTGCAATTATGACATGAAACCAAACTTAGATTGAGGAACTACTTCTAACTACTTTAAAATTCATCAAGAATATTCTCCCATATTGTTGTCTTGTGAGAATTCCATCGTTTTTTCTCCTTCAATATCGGGAAAATTGCTCGCTTCCGGACAATTTCCTGCAGGGTAAGGGTATACGAAAGCAATAGTGTTTCAAGCCAAGGATGATAATAGTAATTGAAATAGTTGCATGAAAAGTTACTGTAAACATTAAGCGACGAAAATTTCTCAGAGTCGTCGTCAATCACGATGGGCATCGGCAAGTCTTCTGCAAAGCAAAAAATTGAAAACTGAATTCCAACAGAGAAAAAGAAATTCCATTTGTATTCGCGTTCATTCAAGCATTAAACAGTAATAACAATCGTGGCGTGCAGTCATTACATGAAGCCGAACTTAGATTCAGGAACTACTTCTACTTTGACGTTTAACAATAATATTCACCAATATTGTTGTCCCGTGTGGCTTCCGCCGTTCTTTTTCCATCGATATCGGGAAAATTAATTAATCGATATCGGGGATTGGAAGTAGCGGAACATACGTATCTTGCCCTTTTTGTTTTTCTTCTAATATTTTCAATAAAATTGAAAAGCATTGAGGATATTTTTATTTTATAAACATAATTACGAAGATATTGAGAAAAAAAATGAGAACGATATGCAACTTCCGGGACTTTTGAGAAAGCGTCCGCGCTAGCGACTGCTGTGAGGGGTAAACATAACTCGTGGAAGATTTTTGACTCTCTTATTTCCCATCATTTTCACATGTTTCGAATTTTATTTTAAATTCATTCATACCAGTTTTAGGTTGCTTGAATTTTCTCCTCTGAACACAAAAATCTGTAATGACGATTTTTTTTTCATGAAAATTAAAAAAAATCATCAATTTTGTTTAATTAATTAAAAATTCACCCTGTTCAGTTTTATTGTTTTTTTTTTTTTTTTTCATTGATTGCAAACTTAACTCCAATCATTTCAATTCAGAAAACGTGGACACAAAGTCGTGAGCCTATGGTGTAAAATCATGTTTGAATGACGGAGAAGCGAGAATCTAATGTCGCCTGAGAGTTTTACTTACGTCTCACGGCAGTTACCAGGTGGCATGCTTTCTTTCTTTTACACTTCCTTGGAACAAATGGAACTGACGTGTCTTTCCTTTTCTTTTTTCATACATCATGAAACTCTCGGGCGTTACTCAATATTCTCAGTGTTGTTTTCAAACTGATCAACGCAAAACCCGTAAATAACGAAACAATTAATCAAATCTATTTCATCACATATTCTCTATTATTTTTGAATCCGAGGCCGGTTTCAAATCTGTGAACGAAGCTACCAGTTTCCGTTTTTCGATGACGTTACTTGTTCGCGTAAATGTTAACAATCGTGGATGCCGCTTTCCAGATTCCAAATTTTTTCGAAGGCACTTTCTTTGTCTAAAGTATTGAAATGCTTACAACTTTTTCAATTTTTTGGTTTTTGAATTTCTTGAACCGCCTTCATATGTTTATTGATTGACCTCTCTCCTTCTTTTTTTTTCATTCTATTATATTTTTTTCTCTCTTACTTCCTTGAATTTATTTCATTCAATTTTAATTCATTTACCGCCATGGCTCAATGTATATGCGGATCTCTTCTATTTAAGACTCTATACCTCTATCATAATAAAGTTATTTATTCAATAACTTTTTAATTCCCCCAAACTTTCAATCATTTACTCTTTTTCTCCTTTATTCTAATTTTTACTTAATTCCTCGAGTTGCCAAGAAGCATCCGACATTTATCATTTCGTAACATTCTAGTTTATGTCGGTGTCATAATGCTTTTTACATTTCATCGTTGTCTTTCATCCCATCTCCACCTATTGTGGTGTTGCAATTTACGATACAGTGATTTGAACTCTTTCAAGAACTCCTTCATTATTGTTTTCATTTTCTATGCGGTTTCGACCATCGATTCGTTTTTAAATTTGTTTTTCTTTTAGTATTCTTTGTAATTTCTACTAGTGACTAAATATTCTCGACATTGCTCGCAAATTGACTAACGCAAAATCTGTAAACAACGTAACAATATTAATCAAATCTATTTTATCACACATTCTCCATTGTTTTTAAATTCGACGCGGTTTCAAATCTATGAACGGAGCTACCAGTTTACCATTTTTTCTGCCGTTACTTGTTCCCGTAAATATTGTCAATTGTGCGTGCCCCTTTCCTAATTGCAATTTTTTTTTCTGAAGCACTATATCTTTTTCGAATATGGACGGAGAGTCAATCTTCTGCATTCTTGAACTTTGATATCTCCTGAACCGTGTTTATGTTTTTATTAATTGTGCACCCTTTCCTTTTTCCCTACTATTGCATTTTTTCCCTTCGCTGATTTCATTTCATTTGATGCTAATTCATTAATAACAAAATGGCTTATTGCGTATGCGGATCTCTTCTACTCTATTTAAGGTTCCAAACTCCAATGAGATCGAAGTTGTCCGTTCTATTACGTTTTAATTTTCCCTATCGATACTAACAAAAGTAGTTGAGTGATAACTCCAAAATAAACATTGAATTTTTATATATTATTTATAGTGAATTAACAATGATGTTGTTACCATTGTTCTCTATCTCCTGTAGTTGATTTTCCGCCGCTTCCAATTGGTGCTGAAGTTCCCTGGAGCCACTGTTAGTCGCATCCCGTCGTCGCTGCCGCGCTTTTTTTCTAAATATTTTTCTTCGCTTGTTGCGTTTTTGTTTGTATGTGGCGACTTCCACCGAAGCAGCTGCGAGTGTAGTTTCTGCGTATTGGATGAACGTGTTTACAATATGAAACTAATTACAAACTGAGAAACTACGTTCAGCTTGTAATAGGTCAATAATATTTACCGATACTATCGTTCCGTGAGGCTTCGACCCTTCCTCGCGGTTGATTTGAGATGTTTTCAATGGAGATGGGTGTCGGCAAGTCTTCTACAAAGCAAACATTTTTAAACTCAATTTAACGGAGAAAAACATTTTTGAATTCGTATTCGCGTTCATTCAAGCATTAAACAGTAATAACAATCGTAGCGTGGAATCATTGGATGAAGCCAAATTTAGATTCAGAAACTACTTCTACTTTGACATTTAACAATAATATTCACCAATATTGTTGTTCCGTGTGGCTTCCATCGTCCTTTCTCCCTCGATTTCGGAAAAATTGATCAATCGATATCGGGGATTGGACGTAGCGGAACTTGCGTATCTTGCCTTTTTCGTTTTTCTTCTAATATTTTCAATAAAATTAAAAAGCATTGAGGATTTTAATATTTTATAAACACATCTACTAGGGTGAGTGGAAAAAAATCGACATTTTTTTTTACTCCTGACACTGAAAAATGGTTCCTAGGCACCTCTAGAAAATGCTCTCCAAAGATGAGCTCTTAATTTTAACAGGAAGGTCCTGCGCATCATAGTTTCCCATTTTTTTTCAGTCCGATACATAAAAATCCGTATCTCGCTATTACCTGATTGTACACAAAAATTTCATGTACATTTTTTGTAGAAAATCGAACGCTTTACAAAAAAGGTCTCTTAGACTTTTTTTCATAAATACCATTTAAAATATTTCTATATTTTATTTATCTTACCGTTTAAAAGATATAGGCGGTCAAAATTTCGAGAATTTGCCAAAAATTCATTTTTTGTTTCTGAATTTTATTACTCGTTGATTAATAAATATTGTTGAATGAAGGATGTAGATTTTTCTAGGAAATTAACTCCTCTACAAAAATGGTCTCTTATGTTTAATCGATAAGTGTAAGCGTTTAAAAAATATTTATCATCAAAGTTTTATGAATACCGATCTTAACAGTTTTTTCATAATTCCTTCGAAAAATTTCAATTTAATTGATTTGTTTCGGAAAAATTCATACAAATTTAAGTTGTTGTCAACAAAATCAAGGTTTCGACTTTTTATTAAGAAAAAAACATTTCAGAATTTTTTTTTCCAACATTCGAATGAGTAATGGTAAGAAAGATTGACGTTATTTTTTTCAAATTTTCAAAATTTAAAGAGTAGTTGTTGCGAAACCGTGAGAAAATATAACAGAAAAGTTGTTTTTTCATTTGAATCATCATTAATTGCCATATAAGGAACAATAAAAATGTTTTTTTTTATTTTTGATAAAAATTTTGACGCTTGAGTTCAATACATGCCCAAAGGCCCCTAAAATCTAAAATTGATCGGACGAACCGTTATCCTTGACCGAAGCGTCTAAGTTTTAAAGGAAGTTTCTTTCCTTTTTTTTCATAAACCGAGAGACTCTCGGGCTCTGTTTGATTTTCTCTGTTTACATCATTTGTACTTGATTTTTTTTTTTTTTTTTCAAATTCATTAATACCAGTTTGAGGTTGCTTGAATTTCCTCCTGCCGTCACAAAAATTTTAAATGATGAATTTTTTAAAATACAATTTCTGAAATACAATAGAATTTTTTGATTAAATTAGAAGTTAACGCAGATCAGTTTTATTATTTCATTCGTCTATAAAAAATGAACGCTGATCATTTTAATTTTAAAGTTTCAAACACATAGAGTCAAGTATGTGTAGCATAAAATCATGCACGAATGATGGGAAAAGAGAGAATCGAATAGCGCTCGAGAGCTTTGTTTACCCCTCACAGCGGTCACCAGCCCGCATGCTTTCTTTCTGCTGCGCCTTCTTGGAAGTAGCAGAACTTGCGCATCTTGCCTCTTTCGTTTTTTTTTTCTAATATTTTCAATAAAATTAAAAAGCATCGAGGATATTTATATTTCATAAACATAATGACGAATATATTGCAAAAAAGAACGATACAGAAATACCAGTAATCCTAAGAGAGCGAAAGAGGAGAAAGTAAGCGTGCGCGCTAGTGACTGCCATGAGACATGAAAATAATCGTTTTTCGACTCTCTCATTTCTCGTCATTTATATATAATTCGTTTTTTTTTTTCAATTTATTAATACCAATTTGAGGTTGCTTGAATTTTCCTCTCTAAGCAGAAAAATACGTCACTTAATTAAGATGGGAAGATTTGACAACAACGCTTTCTTCTTTCTTGGGTTCACATGGATCTCTCAGCTGTGCGTGCCGATACGATTCCATTTACGCGTAAAGTGAGGTTATTTTGATGATTGTAGAGTGAATATTGTTGTGTATAAACATTACCGAACTTTTCTAACGCTGCCTTTTTAAATGGAGGGCAAAAGAGGCTTTTTGGAGAGTCAAAAATAGTTTTATAATGTAACATTCATTGATTTATAAAAATTTCAATCAGTTTCGCGGTATATATTTAATAGATAAAAATTTATATAAAATAGATTGAAAAAACTACGTAATTAATTGAGTTATTAACTTATTCCATAAAAAAAAATGCCTAATGGTCTGCAACATTTTAAATAATGGTTGAATATTTTACACGAAGTACAACCCCGAATGTTGGTAACTGTTGTGCCGCTATTTTGATTTACGCGCGCGCTCTGTGATCAGCTGATTAACCCATGTTGCCGAGTTTGCTTCGCTTGGACGAGATAAAGGACAAAAAATACCTCATTTTCGGGTGCAATTAATCAAATTACAAGAAAATGGCAGAATGAAACCACCTCTAATTTTGCTCACGCGGTCTTCAGGGTTTAAACTGTAAAATAATACTTTTTTCTGACCTATTACCATTTTTCATTTAGTTCTGAAAATACAAAGATCGAGACAATGGGTTATTCCCTGTGACTACATGTAAAAAAATCGATATTTGGAAATTATTTATTAAATAATGAGTGAATGAAATCGATTAAAAATATAAGAGTCCATAGAAAACATATTCGAGAATATATTCTGAAAATTTTATTGAGCTGTCACCAATTTTTTCAAGCTGCTGTTCCTCCTTCATTTTAAAGTCTCAGACACATGGGATCGAAGACGTGTAGCGTAAAATCATGCACGAATGATGGAAAAAAAGAGAATCGAATAGCGTACGAGAGAGTTTTGTTTACTTCTCAGAGCGGTCGCTAGCCCGCATGCTTTCTTACTCTCTCGCTCATTCGGAAATAGCGGAACTTGTGTATCATGCTTCTTTCATTTTTTTTTGTAACGTTTCAAATAACATCAATAAACATTGAAGTTGTTTATATTATATAAATACGAAGCGGGTGAAGAAGAAAAAACGGGAATGGCACACAAACTCCTTTACGTCCAAAGGAGTGAGAGACAAAGGTAGCATGAGCCATGTAAACATAACCCTTGTCGCGCTCTTCGAGCATGCCTTCTTTCTTCGTATACACATTAAACGGGATATTACCTTGACGTTATTGAAGTAGGAGCTCATACATCAAAATAATAATCGTATAAACTGAATATTATAGTTATTCAAACTTACATTTTTCTGCCAACGCGGGATCTGCCACTTTTCTGATAAATATGACCGTCCTTATGAATACAATGCGATAAAGGCCATCGATTTTGTGATCTTTGTGGTATATACTGAATATCTTTAGGCACGATATTGATGCACACCACGCACTCGAATGTTTAAGAAAAAGTAAAATATACGAAAAACGCGAAAAAAAAGAATGAAAGAAATGACACGAAATTCTTTACAATGCAATATACACACTATTAGTACACTGTAAATGCTAAAGCCTTAGGAAACTATATTGTAATAAGAAAAGAAAAAAACAAAATCGATGTGAGAAGATTATTCCGAAATAATTCGCAAAGATGTTTGAACAGCATAAACCACTCGTAAGCACGTGTTAGTACGGACTGCTAAATGCTAGATGAAAACAACCAATACGCATTACCTGCGCGCGCATAAACTCTTTTTCATAACAATAGGCGAAAATTCGTTCCGTGCCGTTTTGCTTTACGACGACACAGCTCGCGGTTTTTCGCCAGCGTTTTAAAAACATGCAAATACATGCTTTTCAACATTGTCAAACGATGAATGTAGAGAATGAGATTTATTTCAGAATCGCGTAGACTTTTTTCTCAGGAAAAAACTTCGATACAGTAAAACGAGACACCATCAAGAATTGAAATTTTTATCCTTGTTGAAATTCAACAAACGGATTTCAAGTCATTTTTTTTTTAACTTTAACTAAGGGGAAAACGTGAATACTTGTTTCTTTCTTCTCTTCCGAAGTTTTTTCCTGCAATATAATTTCTTTTTGAAGTTTGTCAAACAATCAATAAAAAGAAAAAAAGAAAATTGTATGCGAGATATGACTGGTTACAGAGCCGTTGAGCAAGACAGCGTTAGGCGCGAAAACGATAGAGGAAAAAAGACACTACGAGGGACGAAGGCAGTAAAGGGAGCGGAACAGCGCTATGGGCGCGCAAACGTTAGAGGATTGGAGACGCACGTTATGTCTCTCTCCCTCGCTCAATGGTGCGCGGAGAGTGAAGGTAAGCCACGTTCAGTGGATTAGGGGTAACGTTACACTAGTAAAATATCCACCAGCCTTGCAAAGGACGTATGTCGAAACGTAAACAAAAAAGTGGCTTACGCCCTTCTGACTACAAGAAACATTTCAGGAAACACCAAAGTCAGAACCGCCGATCAAAAATTCTGAAATATATGAGACTTTCTGGCAACAGCTGGATAGATTTACTGCTAACGAAGACCATCCTGAAAGAAACAGAATCGTGAAAAAAATTAATCTAGTTTGAAATTTTTTCCACAACCCGTTTTCCCGTGAGAGCGGTTTGAAGACGAAGAAAAATGGTTAAAATAGTCACTTCCCTGTACCTAAGAGTACAGCAAAGCTGATCGCGCTACACTTTTCTTCTAATACACGTTGCGTCAAGCCGCTGCCACGTCTCTTGATCATGTTTGAAAAATGTTTCGTATGGAGAATGTTAATAAAGTTCTTACGAATAATGAAAGGGTTTTTATTGATTCTTCAAAACGAATTGTTTTACATAATTATTGAGGGGACGCATCAGTTGTAGTCGTGGGGGGAAAGAGTAACTAAAAAGTGGATACACGTTGTTCTCGGACACGCTTAATATTTCGAGAGAAATGAGACTTACACGTTATTCTCTCTTCATCCGAGAACAACGTGTGTCTATCTTTTATTTACCGACCCCCCACTCTTGCAATTGATAGATCGCCCTAAGATGTAACTACTATTTATAAATGGTACAAATCATAAATTACACAAAGTCCGATCATTTAGAATAGTGAATATATTGGGAAATGATCTGTTTTTGCAATGGATAAATGAGAGTTAGAAAGTAATGCGAAAATGATCGATTTTTATGCATGTTTTTAGAGTGAGTTGATAAATGGGAACTCTGCGGTCCTTCTCTAAAATAATACATAATATCAAACTCAACGTCCCAGGCCGTTGAACTTTTTGGATTTGTTTCCCGCTTTCAGTACTCAAAATGCCCCTTGGTGACGATTTTCTGTTAAGAGTTTGGACATGCTCAAAGTGCTTCTACAAAAAAGAGTTCTTAATTAAGGTATTATTGGATGGGTATTGAAACACCGCCAAAATTCTCGAAAACTTAAGGGATGATAGTTCTTAATAGCATAATGATACACTAATTATTTTAGAATTTTTCGCTAAATAATTTAGTAATTATAAACATATAAATTTAGCACGGTCGCTTATGAGAAACCCGTTTTTGCAGACGTTAATGGTTGAAAAACGAATGAAACTAAATCGCCGTAAATTTTGAAAATATTATATCATCAAGATTAAGGATTAAGCAAATGAATCGACTAAATAATTGTAGAGAAATTAATAGACGTAATGAGGAGCTTTTTATGAATTGCGCTGTGTAAACGGTCGAATTAATTTCTTAATATTTTTTCAAGGGTAATCAATATTCAAATACAAATACTTGAAAAGAGATTCTTTTTTCTGTCAAGATCGGTGTTCTCAAATAGTCGGAAATGAAGCGAAAATTCATCGAATATTCGCTTCAAATTTCGCTTGCTCCCACGCTTAACGAGTGACTAAAAATTAGAAATACAAAGAGCGAACTTTCGAAATAACGAACGTTCGAAATAGCGAATGTTCGAAACAGCGAAAGTTCCAAATAACGAACGTTCGAAATAGCGAACGTTCGAAACAGCGAAGGTTCGAAACAGCTGAAGTTCGAAATAGCGAAAGTTCGAAACAGCGACCGTTCGAAACAGCGAACGTTCGAAATAACGAACGTTCGAAATAGCGAACGTTCGAAACAGCGAAAATTTGAAATAGCGAACGCTCGAAATAATGAACGTTCGAAACAACTGTTGAACGAGAAATAACTCGAACGGTGACTCAAATGCGTATTAATTGAATTTAGGTGAAATCGATACTTCAGCCTTTGTCATTTGAAATAATGTTATATTTTGTTTTCAACATAAATATACTTCGAACTCTCTAATTTCTCATTTCCTGAATTACTCCCACGAAGGTAATAGTACGATTACCTTGCCGAAATATTATGATTATGCTAGTTCATAATTCGCATTTTTCAGCTGTTTTCATTTTCAATTATTCACAAATTTTATTCCCACGCTGCATGTAGAGTATGGAAATTTTGAAGTGAATTTAGAGAGTGACTGAAAAATAGAAATACAAAACAGCGAACGCTCGAAACAGGGAACGCTCGAAACAGCGAACGTTCAAAATAACGAACGTTCGAAATAGCGAATATTCGAAACAGCGAACGTTCCAAATAACGAACGTTCGAAATAGCGAACGTTCGAAACAGCGAAGGTTCGAAACAGCTAAAGTTCGAAACAGCGAACGTTCGAAACAGCAAACGTTCGAAACAGCGACCATTCGAAACAGCGACCGTTCGAAACAGCGAAAGTTCGAAAAAGCGAACGTTCGAAACAGCGAACGTTCGAAATAGCGAATGTTCGAAATAACGAACGTCGAAATAGCGAACGTTCGAAACAGCGAATGTTCGAAATAGCGAATGTTCGAAATAACGAACGTCGAAAGAGCGAACGTTCGAAACAGCGAACGTTCGAAATAGCGAACGTTCGAAATAGCGAACGTTCGGAATAATGAACGTTCGAAATAGCGAACGTTCGGAATAATGAACGTTCGAAATAACTGTTGAACGAGAAATAACTCGAACGGTGACTCAAATGCGTATTAACCCATTAACGTCGAGGTGATTAGAATTTTTACTAACTTTTCATCGTGTTTATTTATTATGTTATCGGACCAAAAAAATAATGCAATACCTCTATTCCTACGCGGAATTCGATGCTCTTTCAGAATTTGAGCTCAAAATTTCGATTAGGCACCGAGAAAAAAAAATATGGCCGATTTAAACGTGAAAAATGTGAAAATTTTGAAAAAAAAAATTTTTTGGCATTTTTTTTCACAATGATACCGCCAAGCTATTAACTTTTTACAATGATCAGAGGTGATCATGGCACTCGAACATTAAAAGGAATTTTTTTCAGAAAAATTCATCAACGCGTTTTTTCAAAATGGCGGCGAGAATGAAATTTTTTAATAAAAATCTTAATCTATCGGTTTCTTCAAAACTATAAACTTGAGAAAAAAAATTCTGGGAACAAAAATGGCTTAAAATTAGTCGAAGAACACTCTCAAATTTTTTCAGAATTTTTGAAAACAATTTTTAATTTTCGAAAATTTCAAAAAATCCAATTTTTCAAAAATACCTGAAAAATTTTTGGAAAAATTTGAGAGTGTTCCTTGACTAATTTTAAGACTTTTTTGTTGTTAGAAAATTCTTTCGTAAAGTCTATAGGTTTAGAGAAAAAAAAATTTCTTGAATGGTACATAAAATTTTGTTTCTATCTACCACTACAAAATTCACAAACAAACTCGTATATCCTTTCACTTGTGCATGGACACATATGTTCTATACAATTTGTACATGAATTATAGGTAAAGCATATTTAAAAAATATTAGTTTTCACTTTTTCAAAACATTTGTTATGTCAATGCAATCTCTCGTGAAAAATTAATTTCCCTTCGAAATCGTAAATTTCGGCCTTTTTATTCGTTCATATGTATTTCATGGACGAATTTTGACGGGATATATTCTGTCGTTTTGATTCGATTATTTATTCAGCGTGACAGGACACGAGATCCCGGAACGAGCATTTTCCGATTCCATCGAAAAGAATGGTTTCAATTTATATCCAGCTTGCAAGCATGCTACGGTTGCGATGACTCATTCGCTTCGACGAGAGATTATGGCTGCAAAACTTCCCATCCGAATAACGGTAATTAAAAAAAAGAAAAAAAAAACAACAACAACAATGTTTTTAAATAAATAAATTTCAACGAAAAATCATAGGAGATCAAAGATCAAAATTTGATCTATGTTTGTCGAATAATAGTTAAACGAAAAAATAAAATCTATCAATTATTATTAAATAGAGTATAAGTCCAGGCCTGGTGAAAACAAATATAGCAAAAGTGGCAGGTTTCCCAGAGCTTTTTGACGAAATTTTATCTCTCAAACCGGAAGATATTGCTGATGGTCTTATTTACACTCTTGGTACTTGACCGGAAGTACAGGTACATTTTTATTAATTTATTTTAATTAACCAAGATATCCAGACCACCAAAAAGGAATGTATTTCATATTTTTAGCATTAATTTGTAATAAAATTAGCAGTAATTTTTTATATTTAATTACAGGTAACAGAAATTACCATTCGTCGTACAGGAGAGCCTTAAATCATAAACAAACAAAATGCTAAATTGTTATATAAGAAATGGTTTTTTTTTTTTTTTTCCAATCACAAATTTAATAATGAATGTAGCGGTAAGAGTGAAATAAAGTGAATTTCACAAAATATTGATACAGCTTTACAGCGGGGTGCCACAATATCCTACAAAAATTTTCGACCCTTGTTACTCAACAATGAGCTTATCCTTGAAATTGTCTGGTCACCTACTTAGCCCGTCAAATAAAATTATAAGTACGCTTTTGACGGCCGGCTCCAAAGGATCGACTGTTAGTAGAGAAGGCGGTTTAAATTTCACGTCAAGTACGTATTTATCCTACGGTCTAATTGTAAGATTAAGAATTAAGAGAACATAGAAAATAAAAATTTTCCTAACCTTTCCCAACCAAAAGAATATTGAAGAAATATCGAAGTATAAGGACAACATACTGACGGATAAAATTACATTTTAAAATATAAGTTTTCACCCTGAATCCATGGTTGAGGGTAATTAACTCCAGAAATCCCCGAGCGAAAAGGTTTGCTTGTACCTGAAGAAAAATGGTATAAGCAACACAATTGGAATCAAATCTCTGAAGGTGGGTACTGTGAACATATTGCTAAAGTATCTCTAAGCCAGAAGGCAAAAATTTGAGAGACGGCCACACCTGTTTTGGCGCCAAGTAGGGGGATGGAGGATACTTCGTACTCATATTTCCCCACTTCAAACGTAAAGTATGGCGGGGGATTTTAGGTATAAAACCAAGTGATTAATAGAAATTTTCGACACTCGTATTTGAGGAATCGTGACTCATATAAAATTCGTCAAATACAAAAAGTGTTTTCAAAAAATATTTTGAAAAAAAAAAAAAAAAACAAAGTGAAAGCGAAGTTTGTAATCTCTACCCTTGGGACCAAGTCTCTGCACGTTATCTTTCGAAGGACAAAAGCTGTGGCGGTGGACCAAATTTCAGAAATTTTTTTAAATACTGAATTATCATAATGCAGCACGTCGTGTACTCCACCTTCATCTGGGGCCAAACAGGCGTCGTCGATCCTCGGCTACAGAGAGCGCCCGGGATCATCAAGGACCCTTGCCGACCGATGGAGTTGGATACATTTAAAGCCGAAAACTGGCCACCTACATCTCCGCCGAAAAAACATAATCCGCCTTCGACAACCCGTGTCGCAGTGAAAGCGGACTTCTCGTGGCCACTCCAGCGCTTCGAGAACCGTTTGGCCGATGGGAAAGACTGCGAGTTCGAGGATCTTTATCAGGATCCTGAAATCCTCGCGTCGGTCGCCAACGGCCCTGTTTTCCAGGGACGTCATCTGCCTCCGACAACCGCTCTCGAAGTCAGGGAAGACTTCACCTGGCCACTCCAGCGCTTCGGTAAACGCTTGTCCGATGGGAGCGACTGCGAGTTCGAAGATCTCTATGAGGACCCTGAAATCCTCGCGTCGATCGCCAACGGCCCTGTTTTCCAGGAACGTCATCTGCCTCCGACAACCGCTCTCGAAATCAGGGAAGACTTCACCTAGCCACTCCAGCGCTCTGGAAAACGCTTGTCCGATGGGAGCGACTGCGAGTTCGAGGATCTCTATGAGGACCCTGAAATCCTCGCGTCGGTCACCAACGGCCCTGTCTTCTAGGAACGTCATCTGCCTCCGACAACCGTTCCTGAAGTCAGGGAAGACTTCTCCTGGCCACTCCAGCGGTTCGAAAAACGCCTGTCCGATGGGAGCGACTGCGACTGATTAAATTTATTATTGTTTTTTTGCTTTTTGTTTTTATTTTGTATATTATTGTTATTATTATTATTGTTTAAGTTCAGTTTTTTTAAGTTTTTTAGTTTAGTATAAGTATATTTTGTTATTATTTTTCCACTTTTTGTTTTTATTTTGTATATAGTATTTGTATGTATCCTACTTATAATATAAGTAAATAAATAAGATGTATAATGTATCGTATAAATAAATGTTTGATGATTAATTTTTCTAAAAAAAAAAAAAAAAACAACTGTCGGCTCTATTCTTTTTCTACCTGACCCTTATATATGCAAAAAAAAATCACTAGAAAATAATAAAGTAGTATATTTACAATAAATGAATTCACCTCTTTGCCACATCTCTTGATATGGAAAAATCACAGAACAAGAAAAAAAACCATTAGTTATTCAATTTTTCAAAGTAATGAGCGCGAAAAAATGTAGTTTATGATATTTTTCTTCTTGTGTCAAGTAAAAGGATCCTTTTTTAAACAATATTAAACTTAAATCCTTATTTTCCTGTACGATCTCAATTACACCTGGTCAGTCCTTTTGTATACATTCCATTATCGGCTCTCCGTTCTCTTCTCTATTTGAATTAACGTACCATATAATATATTCTTGTTTGCTCTTACCTTCGTTTACCCAACAAAACTTATGAATACGTTTTAATAAAATCCTGTTTATTTTGTGTCTGTACTCGTTCGAACCAAAAAGTAAAATTTTTAACAGCTTATTCTAACAATTTTTGATTCCCGTCAATATTATTTCATCCACTTAATCAGAGTATCGATTTGAAAATTACATAAAATTACTGCCAATTGTATAAAATCATAAACAATCAAAATGATGAAAATGACGATAAATTAAAACATTATTAATTAAAATAACGTATTATCACTGAACACAAATAATTAAATCAACGGTTCAATTTTATTCACCAGCGCAAAAATCATTAGTCTATCTTTTTCCAATAATTAATTCCTTCATTCATTCATTAAATACTCGTAAGTTTTATGCACACCGGGATGGCCGAGCTTCGCATGAATTTCTTCTATTAATAATCGATACAATTTATTCGGGACCACAATTCGCCAAGATGACTCTTCTTTCTCGCGATGGAACAGGAGGCCATTATAAAAAACAAAATTGGAAGAATTCTCTTTATTTCTACATTCTTTAATTCTTTCTTCAATAATATCATCATCCTTTTGCAATTGCACGAAATTTTTCATTTTATTAGTCAAATCTGGATTGTTCTCTAATAACGATAGTGATACTAGCACGGTATCATCGTCGTTGACTTTGGGTAGCATTCCTTTATGTAATAACGAAACAATGAGGCTCTCTTCTTTCTCTTCATGAAACTTTGAATCGGGATTTCGGCTAAAGAAGTCTGCTACTAAGTTATCTACTCCGCGACAATGCGAAATCTCGAACGAGTACTGCTGTAAAATCAGACACCACCGATGCATCCTTAAATTACGATAAACCGCGGAATGGAGAAAGGTAAGACTGGAATGATCAGTGATAACTTCAAATTTAGTTCCTATGAGATACACGCGAAATTTTATAACCGAGTAAATAATCGCCAGAAGTTCCTTCTCGGTAGTTGTGTATTGAGTCTCACATTTCGTTAAACAACGCGACACGATACCGACCACACGGCAAAAATTCTCGGCGTCCACCTGATATAAAACTCCACAAATTCCTTCATCACTTGCGTCTGTTTGTAATTTAAACGGTATTTCCGGTAAGACATGACTCAATCTTATACAGTTGCAAAAATCTTCTATTAATTGTTTATACGCGGATTTTTGAACTGTTCCCCAATCCCACACTACATCTCTTTGCAACAACATTCATAAAGGACTCAACGAATTACTGTGATTTATGTTAAACTGGCGATAATAATTACAGACGCCCAAAAATTGTTGCAATTCCTTCATGTTCTTTGGTTCCGCAAAATCCTGAATAACTTTAAGTTTATCGACATATGATGATACACCTTCAAAGCTAATTCAAAAACCTAAAAATGAAACAAAGGATACGCAAAAAGTGCATTTTGAAAAATTGATCGTAAAATTATATTCTAACAACCTTTCGAAAATTGTTCGAAGAGTTTCGAGATGCTGATCTAGCGTTTCTGTTCCAATAAGAACGTCATCAATATAGCAGGAAATAAATTGATCGAAATCATTACGTAGAGCGAAGCTCAGAGCTCTGATGAACCCGCTACCTGCCGTTTTCAGACCAAAAGGCACGCGACGAAACTGGTAAAGATGAGAATCGTACAAAAAAGTGGTATACGGTCTCGAGTCTTTTTGTAAAATCACCTGCCAATATCCGTGCGTCAAGTCGAGCTTTGAGACCCATTTGGCCTTATGGAGTTTCTGCAACAAATCACTTACTAACGGCGGTGCCTCATGGTCGTCTTCGATCACTTTATTCAGAAAACGAGCATCTAAACAAACACGTACGGAGCCATCAGCTTTAGAAAAAATCCTCGAAGGGTTACAAAACCGACTAGCCGTTCGTTCAATAAAACCATCATCTAGCATTTTCTGAATGACTATCGATGTAGCTTCTCTTAAGCGGAAGGGGATTGGATACGTGTGTTTGATGAATGGATTATGCACAATTAACTTTATCTCATGCTCATACCCTTTTGCACACCCGGGCTTGACTGAGAAAAGATTGCGATAATCATCCATCAATTTCACAAACGCCTCTTTAATTGAATTTAGGTGAAATCGATACTTCAGCCTTCACCATTTGAAATAATGTTATATTTTGTTTTCAACATAAATATACTTCGAACTCTCTAATTTCTCATTTTCTGAATTTCTCCCACGGAGGTAATAGTACGATTACCTTGCCAAAATACTACGATTATGCTAGTTCATAATTCGCATTTTTCAGCTGTTTTCAATTTCAATTATTCAGAAATTTTATTCCCACGCTGCATGTAGAGTATGGAAATTTTGAAGTGAATTTAGAGAGTGACTGAAAAATAGAAATACAAAACAGCGAACGCTCGAAACAGCGAACGTTCGAAACAGCGACTGTTCGAAACAGCGAAAGTTCGAAACAGCGAAAGTTCGAAATAGCGAACGTTCGAAACAGCGAAAGTTCGAAAAAGCGAACGTGCGAAACAGCGAACGTTCGAAACGGCGAACGTTCGAAACAGCGAACGTTCGACAAAGCGAATGTTCGAAATAGCGAAGGTTCGAAATAGCGAACGTTCGAAATAACGAACGTTCGAAATAGCGAACGTTCGGAACAGCGAAAATTTGAAATAGCGAACGCTCGAAATAATGAACGTTCGAAACAGCGAAGGTTCGAAACAGCAAACGTTCGAAACAGCGACCGTTCGAAACAGCGAAAGTTCGAAATAGCGAACGTTCGAAACAGCGAGGGTTCGAAACAGCAACAGTTCGAAACAGCGAACGTTCGAAACAGCGACCGTTCGAAACAGCGAAAGTTCGAAAAAACGAACGTTCGAAACAGCGAAAGTTCGAAATAGCGAAGGATCGAAACAGCGAACGTTCGAAATAACGAACGTTCGAAATAGCGAAGGTTCGAAACAACGAAGGTTCGAAACAGCAACAGTTCGAAACAGCGAACGTTCGAAACAGCGAAAGTTCGAAAAAGCGAACGTTCGAAACAGCGAACGTTCGAAATAACGAACGTTCGAAATAGCGAACGTTCGAATCAGCGAAGGTTCGAAACAGCAACAGTTCGAAACTGCAACAGTTCGAAACAGCGAACGTTCGAAACAGCGAAAGTTCGAAAAAACGAACGTTCGAAACAGCGAAAGTTCGAAATAGCGAAGGATCGAAACAGCGAACGTTCGAAATAACGAACGTTCGAAATAGCGAACGTTCGAAACCACGAAGGTTCGAAACAGCAACAGTTCGAAAAAGCGAACGTTCGAAACAGCGAACGTTCGAAACAGGGAACGCTCGAAACAGCGAACGTTCGAAACAGCGAACGTTCGAAATAACGAACGTTCGAAATAACGAACGTTCGAAATAACGAACGTTCGAAATAGCGAACGTTCGAAACAGCGAACGTTCGAAATAGCGAACGTTCGAAATAATGAACGTTCGAAATAACTGTTGAACGAGAAATAACTCGAACGGTGACTCGAATGCACAATAATTGAATTTCGGTGAAATCGATACTTCAGCCTTTGTCATTTGAAATAATGTTATATTTTGTTTTCAACATAAATATACTTCGAACTTTCTAATTTCTCATTTCCCGAATTTCTCCAACGAAGGTAATAGTACGATTACCTTGCCGAAATATTACGATTGTGCTAATGCATAATTCGCATTTTTCAGCTGTTTTCAATTTCAATTATTCAGAAATTTTATTCCCACGCCGCATGTAGAGTATGGAAATTTTGAAGTAAATTTAGAGAGTGACTGAAAATGAGAAATACAAAACAGCGAACGTTTGAAACAGGGAACGCTCGAAACAGCGAACGATCGAAACAGCGAACGTTCGAAATAACGAACGTTCGAAATAGCGAATATTCGAAACAGCGAACGTTCCAAATAACGAACGTTCGAAATAGCGAACGTTCGAAACAGCGAAGGTTCGAAACAGCTAAAGTTCGAAATAGCGAACGTTCGAAACAGCGAACGTTCGAAACAACAAACGTTCGAAACAACAAACGTTCGAAACAGCGACCGTTCGAAACAGCGAAAGTTCGAAAAAGCGAACGTTCGAAACAGCGAACGTTCGAAACAGCGAACGTTCGACACAGCGAACGTTCTAAACAGCGACGGTTCGAAACAGCGAACGTTCGAAATAACGAACGTTCGAAATAGCGAACGTTCGAAACAGCGAAAATTTGAAATAGCGAACGCTCGAAATAATGAACGTTCGAAACAACTGTTGAACGAGAAATAACTCGAACGGTGACTCAAATGCGTATTAATTGAATTTAGGTGAAATCGATACTTCAGCCTTTGTCATTTGAAATAATGTTATATTTTGTTTTCAACATAAATATACTTCGAACTCTCTAATTTCTCATTTTCTGAATTTCTCCCACGGAGGTAATAGTACGATTACCTTGCCAAAATACTACGATTATGCTAGTTCATAATTCGCATTTTTCAGCTGTTTTCAATTTCAATTATTCAGAAATTTTATTCCCACGCTGCATGTAGAGTATGGAAATTTTGAAGTGAATTTAGAGAGTGACTAAAAAATAGAAATACAAAACAGCGAACGCTCGAAACAGCGAACGTTCGAAACAGCGACCGTTCGAAACAGCGAAAGTTCGAAACAGCGAAAGTTCGACACAGCGAACGTTCGAAACAGCGAAGGTTCGAAATAGCGAACGTTCGAAATAACGAACGTTCGAAATAGCGAACGTTCGGAACAGCGAAAATTTGAAATAGCGAACGCTCGAAATAATGAACGTTCGAAATAGCGAAGGTTCGAAACAGCGAACGTTCGAAATAACGAACGTTTGAAATAGCGAACGTTCGAAACAGCGAGGGTTCGAAACAGCAACAGTTCGAAACAGCGAACGTTCGAAACAGCGACCGTTCGAAACAGCGAAAGTTCGAAAATACGAACGTTCGAAACAGCGAAAGTTCGAAATAGCGAAGGATCGAAACAGCGAACGTTCGAAATAACGAACGTTCGAAATAGCGAAGGTTCGAAACAACGAAGGTTCGAAACAGCAACAGTTCGAAACAGCGAACGTTCGAAACAGCGAAAGTTCGAAAAAGCGAACGTTCGAAACAGCGAACGTTCGAAACAGCGAACATTCGAAACAGCGAACGTTCGAAACAGGGAACGTTCGAAACAGCGAACGATCGAAATAGCGAACGTTCGAAACAGCGAACGTTCGAAATAGCGAACGTTCGAAACAGCGAACGTTCGAAATAGCGAACGTTCGAAATAGTGAACGTTCGAAATAACTGTTTAACGAGAAATAACTCGAACGGTGACTCGAATGCGTAATAATTGAATTTCGGTGAAATCGATACTTCAGCCTTAGTCATTTGAAATAATGTTATATTTTGTTTTCAACATAAATATACTTCGAACTTTCTAATTTCTCATTTCCTGAATTTCTCCCACGAAGGTAATAGTACGATTACCTTGCCGAAATATTACGATTGTGCTAATGCATAATTCGCATTTTTCAGCTGTTTTCAATTTCAATTACTCAGAAATTTAATTCCCACGCCGCATGTAGAGTATGGAAATTTTGAAGTAAATTTAGACAGTGACTGAAAATTAGAAATACAAAACAGCGAACGTTCGAAACAGGGAACGCTCGAAACAACGAACGTTCGAAACAGCGAACGTTCGAAATAACTGTTGAACGAGAAAAAACTGGAACGGTGACTCGAATGCGTAATAATTGAATTTCGGTGAAATCAATACTTCAGCCTTAGTCATTTGAAAAAATGTTATATTTTGTTTTCAACATAAATATACTTCGAACTATCTAATTTCTCATTTCCTGAATTTCTCCCACGAAGGTAATAGTACGATTACCTTGTCGATATATTACGATTGTGGTAATGCATAATTCGCATTTTTCAGCTGTTTTCAATTTCAATTATTCAGAAATTTTATTCCCACGCTGCATGTAGAGTATGGAAATTTTGAAGTGAATTTAGAGAGTGACTGAAAAATAGAAATACAAAACAGCGAATGTTCGAAACAGCGAACGTTCGAAATAGCGATCGTTCGATACAGCGAACGTTCGAAATAGCGATCGTTCGAAACAGCGAACATTCGAAATAGCGAACGTTCGAAATAATGAACGTTCGAAACAGCGAACTTTCGAAATAACAAACGTTCGAAATAACGAACGTTCGAAATAATGAACGTTCGAAATAACTGTTGAACGAGAAATAACTGGAACGGTGACTCGAATGCGTAATAATTGAATTTCGGTGAAATCGATACTTCAGCCTTAGTCATTTGAAATAATGTTATATTTTGTTTTCAACATAAATATACTTCGAACTATCTAATTTCTCATTTCCTGAATTTCTCCCACGAAGGTAATAGTACGATTACCTTGCCGATATATTACGATTGTGCTAATGCATAATTCGCATTTTTCAGCTGTTTTCAATTTCAATTATTCAGAAATTTTATTCCCACGCTGCATGTAGAGTATGGAAATTTTGAAGTGAATTTAGAGAGTGACTGAAAAATAGAAATACAAATCAGCGAACGCTCGAAACAGCGAACGTTCGAAACAGCGACCGTTCGAAACAGCGAAAGTGCGAAACAGCGAAAGTTCGAAATAGCGAACGTTCGAACCAGCGAAAGTTCGAAAAAGCGAACGTGCGAAACAGCGAACGTTCGAAACGGTGAACGTTCGAAACAGCGAACGTTCGAATTTAAACAGCGAACGTTCGAAACAGCGAACGTTCGACACTGCGAACGTTCGAAACAGCGAAGGTTCGAAATAGCGAACGTTCGAAATAACGAACGTTCGAAATAGCGAACGTTCGAAACAGCGAAAATTTGAAATAGCGAACGCTCGAAATAATGAACGTTCGAAACAGCAAAGGTTCGAAACAGCTAAAGTTCAAAATAGCGAACGTTCGAAACAGCAAACGTTCGAAACAGCGACCGTTCGAAACAGCGAAAGTTCGAAAAAGCGAACGTTCGAAACAGCGAACGTTCGAAATAACGAACGTTCGAAATAGCGAACGTTCGAAACAGCGAAAATTTGAAATAGCTAACGTTCGAAATAGCGAACGTTCGAAATAACTGTTGAACGAGAAATAACTCGAACGGTGACTCGGGCGAACGTTCGAAACAGCGAACGTTCGAAATAACGAACGTTCGAAATAACGAACGTTCGAAATAACGAACGTTCGAAATAGCGAACGTTCGAAACAGCGAACGTTCGAAATAGCGAACGTTCGAAATAATGAACGTTCGAAATAACTGTTGAACGAGAAATAACTCGAACGGTGAGTCGAATGCACAATAATTGAATTTCGGTGAAATCGATACTTCAGCCTTTGTCATTTGAAATAATGTTATATTTTGTTTTCAACATAAATATACTTCGAACTTTCTAATTTCTCATTTCCCGAATTTCTCCAACGAAGGTAATAGTACGATTACCTTGCCGAAATATTACGATTGTGCTAATGCATAATTCGCATTTTTCAGCTGTTTTCAATTTCAATTATTCAGAAATTTTATTCCCACGCCGCATGTAGAGTATGGAAATTTTGAAGTAAATTTAGAGAGTGACTGAAAATGAGAAATACAAAACAGCGAACGTTTGAAACAGGGAACGCTCGAATTTAAACAGCGAACGTTCGACACTGCGAACGTTCGAAACAGCGAAGGTTCGAAATAGCGAACGTTCGAAATAACGAACGTTCGAAATAGCGAACGTTCGAAACAGCGAAAATTTGAAATAGCGAACGCTCGAAATAATGAACGTTCGAAACAGCGAAGGTTCGAAACAGCTAAAGTTCAAAATAGCGAACGTTCGAAACAGCAAACGTTCGAAACAGCGACCGTTCGAAACAGCGAAAGTTCGAAAAAGCCAACGTTCGAAACAGCGAACGTTCGAAATAACGAACGTTCGAAATAGCGAACGTTCGAAACAGCGAAAATTTGAAATAGCTAACGTTCGAAATAACGAACGTTCGAAATAGCGAACGTTCGAAATAGCGAACGTTCGAAATAACTGTTGAACGAGAAATAACTCGAACGGTGACTCGGGCGAACGTTCGAAACAGCGAACGTTCGAAACAGCGAACGTTCGAAATAACGAACGTTCGAAATAACGAACGTTCGAAATAACGAACGTTCGAAATAGCGAACGTTCGAAACAGCGAACGTTCGAAATAGCGAACGTTCGAAATAATGAACGTTCGAAATAACTGTTGAACGAGAAATAACTCGAACGGTGAGTCGAATGCACAATAATTGAATTTCGGTGAAATCGATACTTCAGCCTTTGTCATTTGAAATAATGTTATATTTTGTTTTCAACATAAATATACTTCGAACTTTCTAATTTCTCATTTCCCGAATTTCTCCAACGAAGGTAATAGCACGATTACCTTGCCGAAATATTACGATTGTGCTAATGCATAATTCGCATTTTTCAGCTGTTTTCAATTTCAATTATTCAGAAATTTTATTCCCACGCCGCATGTAGAGTATGGAAATTTTGAAGTAAATTTAGAGAGTGACTGAAAATGAGAAATACAAAACAGCGAACGTTTGAAACAGGGAACGCTCGAAACAGCGAACGATCGAAACAGTGAACGTTCGAAATAACGAACGTTCGAAATAGCGAATATTCGAAACAGCGAACGTTCCAAATAACGAACGTTCGAAATAGCGAACGTTCGAAACAGCGAAGGTTCGAAACAGCTAAAGTTCGAAATAGCGAACGTTCGAAACAGCGAACGTTCGAAACAACAAACGTTCGAAACAGCGACCGTTCGAAACAGCGAAAGTTCGAAAAAGCGAACGTTCGAAACAGCGACGGTTCGAAATAGCGAACGTTCGAAATAACGAACGTTCGAAATAGCGAACGTTTGAAACAGCGAAAATTTGAAATAGCGAACGCTTGAAATAATGAACGTTCGAAACAACTGTTGAACGAGAAATAACTCGAACGGTGACTCGAATGCACAATAATTGAATTTCGGTGAAATCGATACTTCAGCCTTTGTCATTTGAAATAATGTTATATTTTGTTTTCAACATAAATATACTTCGAACTTTCTAATTTCTCATTTCCTGAATTTCTCCAACGAAGGTAATAGTACGATTACCTTGCCGAAATATTACGATTGTTGTTTAAAATATGTTCAATAAAATCAGGTTAACAACAACTTCATGTCACACATTCATTATGAACTTTGATGCGGTCGATAACTTCAGACCATTCGTTCAAATCGATCCCCGATTCGCTTTTGAGTAAAAATTTTAGCCTAGCAACGGAAAAAAAATAATACACAGCTCAGATTGCTTCGAAACTCCGTCTGAAAAGTATCGTTTTTCTGGTGATCGTTTACGAGTGCTCTTCGACCATTTACTTTTCTCCATGAAATCAACTCATCAAAAACCGGATAAGATTCCTTGACCAACATCATTAAGAAGCTGGTCGTCGGATTATTGCGGCTGATGATCCTTCACATCAAGCAAACCTCTCGGTTCCTCCCCACAACGAAACCCAGGTATTTCATTTTCCTCTTTGCAATTTAAATGGATGCACGACCAGGACGAAACGCATCTCACTCAGCCTCGTTGATCATTCTCTCGCTGATGTGAGATTCGTCGTGCATCAACAAATTATTTCTGTGACACGTTCATTCGTTAATGTGGTTCAAGACCGGAGATAGTCGCGTCGTACAAATGGAATCAAATCTCTCTGCTTTTGTACGACCTGTCTTGAATAATCTAACTCATTAATCACCTTGTTTAAAGTGAGGTCATGGTTGAATGATACAGTCCTACTTTTATCAAGCTATCATCTCAATTCAACTGATTATCTGGTCATCTCACCAAAATCTGGTAGCACCTCATGTTAATGATCAATCTCCTTTTTAATTTCAATACTGAGACCAATTATTCAAAAGTTAAGTCCCTCTCGTGGTTTTCAGGAATTTTATAGGTTGAAGAATTTCTGCTCATTATCAAATTCTCCTCAAACATTTTGGTCCTTCGAGCCGGATATAAGTAATGAGCGGATAAATTTATTCGACTAATCAAGATGCGCATCGAACATATTAAATTCAGGATTGATCAGCAATTTTCAATCATTGACCTCATTGAAAATTCATACAAAAATCTCACTCAAGGTGATATTGGTCGAATCACCCGAATTAGAGTCTCAACACGGATTGAGGCTCTTAAGGAGCAATGGCTCCAATTTACCATCAACAATGAAGCAATTAATTTAGCTATATCCAAACTTCAAAACGACGAGATAACCAAGGTAAAGGAATGTTCTTATTTTCGTGAAAAGCTGTATTCGGGTACTTACGACCGATACCTGGAGATTCTTGAAAAAATGAACGAACTCCTTGAATCACAGTTTGAGTTTGACTTGCGACCGGTATCATCGTCCTCGTTTTCTCAAACAATCCCTCAATCAATGATGTGTCATGTACCCCGTCTTCCACGAATTGATTTACCAAAATTTAACGGAAATCTCACTGATTGGCTTCCTTTTCGAGATCTTTTTATTTCTCTTGTCATTTCCAATCAAGCAATTTCAGCGGTAGAAAAGCTTCAATACCTCACCTCAAGCCTTCAGGGATCCGCAGCACACCTCCTCAGAAATACCGCTCTAACTGCGGATAATTTTCAAAAATCGTGGGAAGCTTTGGTCTCATTTTATGAAAATAAGAGACTCTTGGTCAATTCTGCGTTGCAATCACTTTTTTCGATTAAAAAATTGACCAAGGAGTCCGCCTCTGACATTGAGTACCTTTACACATCAATAATGCAAGTTTATCGAACTTTGGAAACATTAAATCGGCCTATTCAATCTTGGGACGATATTCTCGTCTTCATGATTACTCAGAGATTAGATTCAGATTCCATTAAAGCTTGGGAAAATTGTTTGGGATCGTCAAAAGAGCCTCCAAAGTGGGAACAATTACGAGATTTCCTAATGACACGCATGCTTTCGTTACAAGCTGTTGAAAAATCTCAGGATTTTCGTCAACCCTTTAGTTCTCGTCCACCAGCTAGATCCCATTTCACAGGAACAATGGAAAACTCAAAATTTGAGTCTACTCGCACTATGTCCTGTCCTCTATGTTCTGAAAAACATTATATTGCAAATTGCTCTCGCTACCAGCAACAAACACCAAAACAACGCAAGGAAACTATTACTTTAAAGGGGTGTTGTTTTAATTGTCTCGGCTTCCACCAAGTCAGCAAATGTAAATCCACCCGAAGATGCAACAAATGTGGCAAGAGACATCACTCTTTACTCCATAGTCAAGAAAACACTCTCCATCCTTCTTCCAGTTCAACCAACGTGTTAAATCAAAATGATCACATATCAAATTCCAATCTAGAAAATAAATCCGTTAATCACGCTTCCCCTATTCCTAATAACAATAACTCAATTACCTTGTTAGCAACCGCTCTAGTCAAAGCTCGCAATTTTCTGGGAGATGCTGTCCAAATCAGAGCCCTTTTAGATCAAGGCTCCGAGATTACCTTAATAACCGAAACGTTGGTTCAACGACTACGTCTTCCACGAGAAACAACTACATTTCCGATCCTCGGAATTGGAGCCAAAACTGCCTGCTATACTAAAGGAATCGCCAAGTTTAACATTACTCCATACTTCGACTCGTCAAAAACAATCGCTCTGAAAGCTCACATCCTGCCAAAATTAACTTCATCAATTCGATCTGTTAATTCAACAATTCTTGAATGGCCTCATCTTCGCGACCTTCGTCTAGCTGATCCCCAATTTTCCCACGCTGGAAAAATCGACCTTCTCATCGGTGCTGATGCATACGGACAATTGCTTGAAGGATCAATTATCAAAGGACCAGTGAATTCCCCGACAGCACAACTAACAAGTCTGGGGTGGGTTATCTCAGGACCCGTGATTGAAATTCCCAATCATTCAACCTTCCAGACATTACACTGTTCTGTTGACCATGACCTTTGCATTCTCCTGGAAAAATTCTGGCACCAAGAGGAAATTGGTCCAACAAATAAGGCAAAGTTAACTGTTTCTGATCAACAATGCGAAGATCATTTTCTCGCTACTTACTCTCGAGATTCAGAGAACGGAAAATACATGGTTCGTCTTCCATTTAAAAATTCCTCCAAAGAACTAGGAGATTCCAAAATTCCCGCGATTAGAATGCTAGAACACATGCATCGGAAATTCGTCTCCTCGCCAACGTGGTTCAAAGCTTACTCAGATTTTATTGAAGAATACGAAAGGTTGGATCATATGAGAAAAGTTCCCGAGACAGCTAAAGACCTCGTCCTGTATTGGAATTTGAATTGTCAAATTCGGCCAAGTGTTCTGTCCCTCCTTCAGCCAGGATGGACCCGTTTTCCAGAGATCATTTCTCAGGAATTCTTCCGGTGATTGACCCCGTGATAACTGATCGGCAGGGTTGTCATGAGACCGTACGTGTCTCCAATCTTCCGGAGTCGTGGACTGTTGTATTTCGGCGATTCGATTCGCGACGAAAGTCTTTAATTTGTGAGGTGATGTGTTGATCCAATGTAGAACGATTGTTGAGTCAGTCCAAAACATTGAACGTTCGATTGGTATATTCATCGCTCCTATTACGGATTTGTAAAGAGCCGTCAACAATTTAGCTGCGCATAACTCAAGACGAGGTATTGCTTGTACCTTTTTCATTGGAGCGACCCTTGATTTTGCGCAAACGAGCTGTATATAGACTTCTCCTGAGGGGCTTGTTGACCTCATATAGATACAAGCTCCGTACGCTCTTTCGCTAGCGTCACAAAAACCATGAAGTTGTATTGTCTCAGAATTGCATGACAATATTTTTCGCCTGAATGTCAGGTTGTGTAGTTCACAAAGATGTGATGAAAAATTGATCCATTCAGTATGGATGTTGACTGGTAACGTCTCGTCCCACGCAAGTTCCAATTTCCATAATTGTTGCATGAGAATTTTTGCAGTAACGATGACCGGTTGAAGAAGTCCTAGGGGATCGAAAATCTTCGCAACCTCGGAGAGAATGATTCTCTTGGTGATTTTCGGTGGAATTTCGATTTTCTTTACCGTATAGATGATAGCATCTTGTTGTGAGTTCCAATAAATGCCCAAGGTCTTTAACGTTTTGTCAGTGGAGGTTTCAACCCTCTCCTTTTGGAAGGAACTCGAAATTCTCAATCTCAGAAGTCAGTCTAGCGAACACCCTCGATCGGTAAACATCTGTATATCTTTTCTGAAATACACGTTTTCATCTTTTGTAACAAAAAGAAAGTGTCAAATTATTATTGAAAGCACCGCGTAATATTAAGTTGGCGCGCGGGTTCTCGGAAGTTCGTGTCGTCTCTTTTCTTTGTATAAAATAAGAGTGGTGAGTCTTACAAGCTCATCAGGTAACTGTACCATCGACGCGATCAGACGGGACATCTTTTGGTCCTTCGAGCCGGATAGTTTAGTCGTACAAATTAGTCAGTGCAGTACATAAATACATACGTGACAGAGCAAGTTTCTCAATAATTAAAATACTATAATTCCGATAAACACTCGTTAAAAGAGTAGCTAGACTCCGGTAGTGCACCGTCAATTTCAACAAAAAACTCTTAACTTCACGACGTGATTAATAGTGCAAGTGATAGTGAACAGCATCGACCAAATTCAACATCACCAGCAAATCACCGTGAATCCAGCTTACACCACGTTCGACAACAACGGGCCCTGGGCAACATCCATTGAGGACATCACCCGGACATCCGATCATCAACGGTAAGCTTGTTTTGTGGTAGCCAATTCCCTATATCCCGTACTCGATCTCTCTGTCTTTCGCGCTCCTTATATCGTCCCATTTTAACAAACATTCACAATGCCGGAAACTAACGCGACAGCTGTTGAAACAACACCGACGCTTCCATTGCCTAGCATAACCGCATGCAAATCAAGAAGAAAGACCATCCGCGCTCAAATCACGGTATTCGGTACTTTCCTTGATTCGATAGAACAATCTCCGAATTATGATCGTTTGCAAATTCGAATGGAGGCTATCGAAAAGTACTTCGAAGAATTTCAACGTGTGCAGGCTTTATTAGAGCTACAGCAACCGGAAGATGACCACGAATCGGTCAGACACGAGGTTGAAAATAATTATTACGATATGATGGCTCGTGCAAGAGCACTCATTCGATTGTCCGATATGCCACAAGCACAGCCCACGAGAGAAAGCAGGTACGAGAGTCCGAACCCCTTTACTATACGCGGTCAGGATACAAGATACAAAAGGCTTCCTCAGCTTAATCCACCAACATTCGACGGACAATTAGAAACGTGGGCGACCTTCAAAACCCGATTCACCTCCATGATCAATCGTAATGAAGATTTAACGGATTCAGAGAAATTAGAATACTTACAATCATCCTTAAAGGGCAAGGCAGCTAGGGTAATAGAATCATTAGAATATACGGAAGCCAACTACAATGACGCATGGGAACTGTTGACATCAAAATACGACAATACCAGAAAAACAATTTTGCGACATTGGAATATCTTAGAGTCTCTGGAACCCTTGAAAAGTGATAACGCGGATGCAATTGAGGATTTAATCGACACCATACAACAACACCTTCGGTCTCTCAAGGGATTGAATCAAGATGTCGAAAAATGGGATTGCGTAATTCTATCGCTCATCATGCGGAAAATAAGCAAGCACCTTACGCGACAATGGGAATTAACACTAAATGATAATAAACTTCCCTCGATAATAAAACTCGTATCAATCGTTGATAAATTTCCTCATAAAGCACGCGAACTGTTCCGAGCACAAACAGGTAACAACACTGCCTCATAAACAAGGGCAAAGGGTAACGGCCGCAGGTAGCAAACCTTCTAACTCAGGTAGCAGGGGTGGTCACCAAGCGCATGCGACCACCACCACCGAAGCAATAAATTGCCCGATGTGCCAAGAAAATCATTCAATTTCTCGGTGCAAAAAATTCATCGATCTCTCCATTGAGGAGCGGATTAAAACGGCGCAGCATGCGTCATTATGCCTCAATTGTCTTAACGGACGGCATAAAACAAGGTCATGTACCTCCAAGGGGCGTTGTCGTACTTGCCAAAAACAACACCATACGGCGCTACATCGTGTGATCGCCGACACAACGACCACGGAGGAGGCATGACTACCCGAAAACACGGTGATGGAGAGGAAAGCAGGTATGAGTTTCGTCCTTGACACCGCTGTCAGCAAACTGATGGTGACGGCGATGGTCAACGCGGTCAACCGTAATAAAACATTGGTGCCATGTCGAGCACTCATTGACACGTGCTCTACTGCAAATTTCATCACCGAAGATTTCGCCGCAACATTACGCTTGCCAAAAAAACGATGCAATTTATCGGTTGGGACACTCAACGGCCTTGCCACACAAAGTCAAGGACGTGTTACAGTCACCATAAATTCGCGATACAATAATTACAGCAGGACCTTAGACTTTCTTACCGTGTCCCGCATTGCGTCACTCGTACCCGATGCACAAATTACTCGTGCTTCGATACCGATTCCTGCAAATATTAACCTGGCCGATCCTGGCTTTCATAAACCGGCACCCGTTCAAATGCTCATCAGCGCAGGGCCGGCATTATCGCTCCTATCAATAGGACAAATCAATTTATCCTCACCTGGCGGGCCAGATCTTTATCTACAGAAGACTCAGCTCGGATGGGTTATCGGAGGTAGCGTGACTCTTGTCAACAAACCTCAGTTAAACCTAAGATGTCATTTATCCGAAATACCACCGGATATATCTACATTTTGGGAAATTGATGAAGGTTCTTCCGAAAAACACTTATCCGAAGAGGAACAAGCCTGCGAGGATCATTTCATGGCCAATGTGCGCCGAAATGAGGAAGGACGATACGTCGTCGCATTGCCGTTCAAGGCCAATCTCAACACACTTGGGAAATCACGTGAGATCGCTCTAAAACGATTCTACAATCTAGAACGAACGTTTAAGAGCAATACGGAATTGCGAAAAAATTACACCGCGATCATTCGCGAATATTTAAACTTGGGATTCCTGTCAAGGGTTTATAATCCCCAGGAAGAAGGTTTTTACCTGCCCCACCACGCAGTTGTCAAGACAACAAGTCTTACAACGAAAACCCGTATCGTCTTCGATGGATGTTGCGTGCCAAGCAGCATATACGTAGTTAAGAATAATTTTTAATTATTGTGCGTGCTCCCATTAAATTATTGTGCGTGCTAAAGTCGCTCCCATTAAACGAATGACCATCCCACGACTTGAACTTTCAGCAGCAGTTATGTTAGCTAAATTAACATCACATTGTCGTCAAATCTTAAATCTCCGCAATGCTACTTGTTACCTTTGGACCAATTCTTCGATCGTCAATACTTGGCTAAATAATCACCCTTCCCGCTGGAAGGACTTTGTACACAATCGAGTCTGCTACATTCAAGAAACCCTCCCAACTGCTCACTGGCGACATGTTCCAGGAAATTGTAATCCAGCAGATTGTGCAACCCGGGGAATGTCAGTAAAAACGTTGCAATCTCACACCATTTGGTGGACTGGTCCATCTTGGTTAATTAAGGATTCAACACACTGGCCCAATTGTTCATTCCCAACCATAGAACCATCAATTCAATTAGAAGAGAGAACACTAAATAAGCCTAAGGTTTCTTGCGTCATCATCTCGTCAAAATTGTGGAGCCTCTTAGAAAAGTATTCCTCCTTGGATCGGTTACTTAGAATTACAGCTCTTTGTCAACGAGCATTAAAATTATTCAAAAAAGACATTACCATTGTTCCAAATCAATTTCTTACTCCTCTTGAGCTTGATGACTCCAAAAAATATTGGATCAACCAGATTCAACACCAATACTTTGCGGCGGATATTAAAACTATAAAAAAGGGAGATAATCTTGCCAAATCAAATCCCCTAGTTCGATTAACTCCTTACATCGACGAAAACAACCTGCTTCGAGTGGGAGGACGTCTCGAGAATTCGCCATTAACTTCAAACGCTAAACATCCGTATATCCTTCCAAGTGACAATTATTTTTCGTACTTAATTATACATAAAGCTCATGAAATGACGCTTCACGGTTCCACCCAAGAAACGCTATCATTTATTAGAAATGAATATTGGATCATTGGAGGACGAACTCCGATTCGTTCATACATCCTAAAATGCGTTAAATGCACCCGATTCCGTAAGGAAAATGCACAGCAACTAATGGGTCAACTTCCTCCGTCACGAGTAAACCCTTCTCGAGCATTTCTGCATACAGGTGTTGATTATGCTGGCCCTTTCTCTTTAAAAACCTGGAAAGGCCGGACAACTCGAACTTATAAATCATGGGTTGCTTTGTTTGTTTGTCTATCAACCTCAGTAATTCACTTGGAACTTGTCACAGATTATTCTTCTGACGCCTTCATTGCGGCTTATAAACGCTTCGTTGGACGAAGAGGAATCTGCGCTACTTTAACCAGCGATTGTGGCACGAATTTCAAAGGAGCCGATCAAGAACTTAGAAAATTGTTTAACGCCTCAACTCAAGAGTTCCAACAATTTGGATCCATGCTTGCTAACGATGGCACTAAATGGAATTTTAATCCTCCCTCAGCCCCTCATTTTGGAGGAAAATGGGAGGCAGGAGTGAAATCATTCAAATATCATTTCCGACGAATTACAGGATCATCGGTTCTCACGTATGAGGAAATGAATACCATATTAATTCAAATTGAAGCGATCTTGAATTCGCGACCCATGTCCCCATTAACCAATGATCCTGATGATTTGGACGTTCTTACACCCGCTCACTTTCTTATTGGACAACCCTTGACATTGATTCCCGAATCAAATCTTGAGCATCTTCAAATTTCAAGATTATTCCGCTGGCAGCACCTCTCCCAGATGATTCAAAGTTTTTGGGCAAAATGGTCTAAGGAACATTTACAACGTCATTATTCCATTTACAAATGGAATAAACGCTCAGATCAACTCACAGTCGGAACTCTTGTTTTTATAATCGATGAACGTTATCCTCCTGCAAAATGGGCATTAGGAAGAATTATGCAACTTCATCCTGGAAAAGATAGCATCGCTCGCGTTGCTACTGTCAAGACAAGCACCACTATTTTTAAACGTCCGATTGCAAAATTGTGTCCTTTAAATATCGAATTCTCAACTGACTAAGTTCCTGTTTAATTTTCTTATTATTTTCGTCATATGTCGACGAAGGCGGGCGGTAATGTTTAAAATATGTTCAATAAAATCAGGTTAACAACAACTTCATGTCACACATTCATTATGAACTTTGATGCGGTCGATAACTTCAGACCATTCGTTTAAATCGATCCCCGATTCGCTTTTGAGTAAAAATTTTAGCCTAGCAACGGAAAAAAAATAATACACAGCTCAGATTGCTTCGAAACTCCGTCTGAAAAGTATCGTTTTTCTGGTGATCGTTTACGAGTGCTCTTCGACCATTTACTTTTCTCCATGAAATCAACTTATCAAAAACCGGATAAGATTCCTTGACCAACATCATTAAGAAGCTGGTCGTCGGATTATTGCGGCTGATGATCCTTCAAATCAAGCAAACCTCTCGGTTCCTCCCCACAACGAAACCCAGGTATTTCATTTTCCTCTTTGCAATTTAAGTGGATGCACGACCAGGACGAAACGCATCTCACTCAGCCTCGTTGATCATTCTCTCGCTGATGTGAGATTCGTCGTGCATCAACAAATGATTTCTGTGACACGTTCATTCGTTAATGCGGTTCAAGACCGGAGATAGTCGCGTCGTACAAATGGAATCAAATCTCTCGGCTTTTGTACGACCTGTCTTGAATAATGTAACTCATTAATCACCTTGTTTAAAGTGAGGTCATGGTTGAATGATACAGTCCTACTTTTATCAAGCTATCATCTCAATTCAACTGATTATCTGGTCATCTCACCAAAATCTGGTAGCACCTCATGTTAATGATCAATCTCCTTTTTAATTTCAATACTGAGACCACTTATTCAAAAGTTAAGTCCCTCTCGTGGTTTTCAGGAATTTTATAGGTTGAAGAATTTCTGCTCATTATCAAATTCTCCTCAAACAATTGTGCTAATGTATAATTCGCATTTTTCAGCTGTTTTCAATTTCAATTATTCAGAAATTTTATTCCCACGCCGCATGTAGAGTATGGAAATTTTGAAGTAAATTTAGAGAGTGACTGAAAATTAGAAATACAAAACAGCGAACGCTCGAAAAAGCAACCGTTCGAAACAGCGAAAGTTCGAAATAGTGATTGTTCGAAACAGCGAACGTTTGAAATAGCGATTGTTCGAAATAATGAACGTTCGAAATAACTGTTGAACGAAAAATAAACTCGAACGGTGACTCAAATGCGTATTAATTGAATGTAGGTGAAATCGACACTTCAGCCTTTGTCATTTGAAATAATGTTATATTTTATTTTCAACGTAAATATACTTCGAACTCTCTAATTTCTCATTTCCTGAATTTCTCCGACGAAGGTAATAGTACGATTACCTTGCCGAAATACTACTATTGTGCTAATTTATAATTCGTATTTTTGAGCTGTTTTCATTTTCAATTATTCAGAAATTTTATTCCTACGCCGCATGTAGAGTATGTAAATTTTGTAGTGAATTTAGAGAGTGACTGAAACATAGAAATACAAAACAGCGAACGCTCGAAACAGCGAATGTTCGAAACAGCGAAAGTTCGAAATAGTGATTGTTCGAAACAGCGAACGTTTGAAATAGCGATTGTTCGAAATAATGAACGTTCGAAATAACTGTTGAACGAAAAATAAACTCGAACGGTGACTCAAATGCGTATTAATTGAATTTAGGTGAAATCGACACTTCAGCCTTTGTCATTTGAAATAATGTTATATTTTATTTTCAACGTAAATATGCTTCGAACTCTCTAATTTCTCATTTCCTGAATTTCTCCGACGAAGGTAATAGTACGATTACCTTGCCGAAATACCACTATTGTGCTAATTTATAATTCGTATTTTTGAGCTGTTTTCATTTTCAATTATTCAGAAATTTTATTCCTACGCCGCATGTAGAGTATGTAAATTTTGTAGTGAATTTAGAGAGTGACTGAAACATAGAAATACAAAACAGCGAACGCTCGAAACAGCGAATGTTCGAAACAGCGAACGTTCGAAATAGCGATCGTTCGATACAGCGAACGTTCGAAATAGCGATCGTTCGAAACAGCGAACATTCGAAATAGCGAACGTTCGAAATAATGAACGTTCGAAACAGCGACCGTTCGAAACAGCGAAAGTTCGAAACAGCGAAAGTTCGATATAGCGAACGTTCGAAACAGCGAAAGTTCAAAAAAGCAAACGTGCGAAACAGCGAACGTTCGAAACGGCGAACGTTCAAAACAGCGAACGTTCGAAACAGCGAACGTTCGAAACAGCGAAGGTTCGAAATAGCGAACGTTCGAAATAACGAACGTTCGAAATAGCGAACGTTCGAAACAGCGAAAATTTGAAATAGCGAACGCTCGAAGTAATGAACGTTCGAAACAGCGAAGGTTCGAAACAGCTAAAGTTCAAAATAGCGAACGTTCGAAACAGCAAACGTTCGAAACAGCGACCGTTCGAAGCAGCGAAAGTTCGAAAAAGCGAACGTTCGAAACAGCGAACGTTCGAAATAGCGAATGTTCGAAATAACGAACGTTCGAAACAGCGAACGTTCGAAATAGCTAACGTTCGAAATAACGAACGTTCGAAATAGCGAACGTTCGAAATAACTGTTGAACGAGAAATAACTCGAACGGTGACTCAAATGCGTATTAATTGAATTTAGGTGAAATCGATACTTCAGCCTTTGTCATTTGAAATAATGTAATATTTTGTTTTCAACATAAATATACTTCGATCTCTCTAATTTCTCATTTCCTGAATTTCTCCCACGAAGGTAATAGTACGATTACCTTGCCGAAATATTACGATTATGCTAGTTCATAATTCGCATTTTTCAGCTGTTTTCAATTTTAATTATTCAGAAATTTTAGTCCCACGCTGCATGTAGAGTATGGAAATTTCGAAATGAATTTAGAGAGTGACTGAAAAATAGAAATACAAAACAGCGAACGCTCGAAACAGCGACCGTACGAAACAGCGAAAGTTCGTAACAGCGAAAGTTCGAAATAGCGAAGGTTCGAAACAGCGAACGTTCGAAATAACGAACGTTCAAAATAGCGAACGTTCGAAACAGCGAAGGTTCGAAACAGCAACAGTTCGAAACAGCGAACGTTCGAAACAGCGACCGTTCGAAACAGCGAAAGTTCGAAAAAACGAACGTTCGAAACAGCGAAAGTTCGAAATAGCGAAGGTTCGAAACAGCGAACGTTCGAAATAACGAACGTTCGAAATAGCGAACGTTCGAAACAGCGAAAGTTCGAAAAAACGAACGTTCGAAACAGCGAAAGTTCGAAACAGCGAACGTTCGAAACAGCGAACGTTTGAAATAGCGAACGTTCGAAACAGCGAAGGTTCGAAACAGCAACAGTTCGAAACAGCGAAAGTTCGAAATAGCGAAGGTTCGAAACAGCGAACGTTTGAAATAGCGAACGTTCGAAACAGCGAAGGTTCGAAACAGCAACAGTTCGAAACAGCGAACGTTCGAAACAGCGACCGTTCGAAACAGCGAAAGTTCGAAAAAGCGAACGTTCGAAACAGCGAACGTTCGAAACAGCGAACGTTCGAAACAGCGAACGTTCGAAACAGCGAACGTTCGAAACAGCGAACGTTTGAAACAGCGAACGTTCGAAATAGCGAACGTTCGAAACAGCGAACGTTCGAAATAGCGAACGTTCGAAACAGCGAACGTTCGAAACAGCGAAGGTTCGAAACAGCTAAAGTTCGAAATAGCGAACGTTCGAAATAACTGTTGAACGAGAAATAACTCGAACGGTGACTCAAATGCGTATTAAATACATCCGTGTTCTATTATTCATTTTACGTATTCAGTTACATTATTAAATACTATCGATTATCTTTACATAGACTTGAATTATTTCAACCCTGTCTCTAGCTCCTGGCATCCTGCCCTTGAACAATTGAGCGATTAAAAATTGATTTAACAGAAGGAATTATGAAAAAATTGTTAACATCGGTATTCATAAAACTCTGATGATGAATATTTTTTAAACGCTTACACTTATCGACTAAACATAAGAGACCACAATTGGAGAGGAGTTGATTTCCTACAAAAATCTATATCCTTTATCTAACAATACTTATTAATCAACGAGTAATAAAATTCAGAAGCAAAAAATGAATATTTGGTAAATTCTTGAAACTTTGAATGCCCGTATCTTTCAAATGTTAAGATTTATGAAAAAAGTGTAAGTGACCTTTTTTATAAAGCGTTCAATTTCCTACAAAAAAATGTACATGAAATTTCCGTGTACGATCAAGTAATAGCGGGATACGGATTTTTATGTATCCCCCTGAAATAAAATTGGAAAACCATGATGAGCAGGACCTTCCTGTTAAAATTAAGAGCTCATCTTTGGAGAGCATTTTCTACAGGTCCCTAGGAACCCATTTTTCAGTGTCAGAAGTAAAAAAAAGGCAATTTTTTTTACCCACCCTGGTATAAATATAGTAATAAACGCGCGCTGCAGGTATGTCATCGATCTTCAAATTCAATTAGCTCTATGACCAGTTGCACTATCTCAACATATTTAACATAAAATATTAAAAATTCTGAATTGCATGGCCAATTCATATTGATGTAAGGACGAATAGCTAGAAAAGTCCAAAAAGAAAAAAAAATTCCGCTGGTTTTCTATGAGATCTGAGTAGAGTTTCCGTTGGTTCGGTGAGATGAGTTGAGTGAGTATGATTCAAATGCGAAGGATTCAAAAATTGAAAAATAAATTTAAAAAATTTCAACAAGGTTATAAAAAGAACTGCAATTTTCTATAATCGATGGGCATTTTTTCTCCTCTGATCTTTCCACGCATGAGTTTCTTGCGTTCACGTGTTTAGAAAAACCGTTAATTAAAATTAAGTAACTTTAATAAGATGATCAATAAAAGTACAATGCGTATGAAGAACAAAATTATTTTCGTGATATTATTACGTAGCTCGAGGCATCAGTTCTTGACAACTGAAATAACTGAAATTTGTTGCAATTACAAGTTTCGATTTTTTTTTTTTTCATTTTCCACACAAAACTTTCAGGTTCGGTTTTATCGTTTGTTCAAATGGAAAAGAAATTAGGAACGGCCCAAATGACCTGACAACGGAATACAACGATTGTTGCGCCTTGAGTTGCGAATAAAAACAACAAAGTGAAGAAAACTTCGCCAAACTATCCTCATGTAAATGTTGCAAAATCTAGTTAGAGCACTGCATAAAAATGAATTTGTTATTTTTGCGTTTTCGTGGAACATTTCATAACAGCCTTCAGTAATTAATCATTTCTGTAAATTTCCGTCACCGACTACAAAATGATCACACAATATGGGAAATACGTACTTTAGAAAAATAAACTTCCCATGGAATCTGTTCCTTGGGTTCATTAAATTAAAAATTTACGATAAAGGTTAATGTCCGATATATCAAGTTACCTTGAAAGTGTTTTGAATTCGGAAAAAACCGATGTTTCTGAATAACTTCGAATCTTAATTGGAAGAACGACCAAAATCGCAAATAAATATTCATCTCCTATTTTAGCAAACTTATCTCAGTTGTACATAGATTGGTCACAGAAAACCGTTCCGATGACGACGACCTTTAAGCTACGTTACCAAAAGATAGCCACATAATGTATAACGAAATGGTGAAGGCCACGTGTGACGAAATATTATTCGGCTATCTATTATATATATATTGGTAAATCATGAAAACTCGTTTTTATTTTAATTTGTAGTTTTGATACAAGGCAGTGATCCAAAACGCTATGAAATACTTATATTTGATATGTACGTTTGAAATATGTATTTCAAATAATGGATAATAATTTTAAAAAATCATCGTTATGCATAACATTTACAATATTTTTAAAAGTTTGCTAACCAGGTTTTGTACGGTTCCTTCGTCAGTTAACTGCAAGATTCAGTATTTGAAACCGTTTCTGTGAAGTTGGTGGGCCAATTTTTGTTAATCTGAAATTTACTTTCGAAGAAAATCAAATGAAAACAAAATTTACTAAAATTGTCATATTCGTAGACATGCTAGATGGGCTGTTTTTTCCAATTTCCTTGCGGTAAGTAAATTTGCAGTACTCGTCATGACTGATTTGATCGGTAACATACTTGTCTCAATAGTTGATGTCATCAGCATGGAAATGCTTATCATTTGGATTGGTTAACAAACAAGAAGAAATAATCGTGATCGTATTAAACAAATTTTCTCAAAAACTGCTTTCAACGTCACTAACCGTGTCGTAGAATCCATTAAGTATTTTATATTTCTTATATACAAAAAACATATAATAAAATATTATCAACTTTGTTCGAAAAATAAATGAAAACAACGGTCATTACTATTACCAAAAACCTAATTTGTGTATTGATTTCACAGTGATAGAAGAATAAAGTAAACAAGTATAGGAGGAAACTGATTTTTCAGTTATCTGTTATTTTATCTGAGAGACGATTTCGTATAATCATCCAATCTAAGTATTTGTCTATTATATCTCCAATATAATGAAAAAATTTGTTACGCCTATGGTTGAGATGTAAAAACGATGACGCGTGCTGTACGTTGCGGAACGAGTTAGATATTTTTGAGAGCATAGGATCGGATCGCGACACAGAGTATATAAGATGTAATTTTTTCACGCGAAGATTAGTCCATGAGAAACAAGCTGGAGGAACACATCACTGTTACGACAATAGAATCATCATCTTAAAATGAAACGCAGTATCGTCGTATGTGTTCTCGTCGTGTTAGTTTATCACGAAGTGTCATGTCATGATGGTCCAGCCTTACTGAAAGGTACGTAAAATAGACCTATTGAAAATTTTACCTAACCTTCTTTAAATAAATCTTCAGTAATACCTGCTTTTGTTCACATTTTTCAACATATTTCCGGCTGTAGATTCGTCATTTTGTCCCCCATATTCCATTTATGCCGCATATCAAGATATTCGGTAGAGTCTCGGCACATTTGCGGTTATGTCGTTCCCTATGCCGAGCACTCGCCTAATCTAATTAAATTATGTCATGATAAAGCGATCCGCGGTGGTGACGGTATAATTTTTATGAAGTTTTGGCTGATTTCGGAGCCTAGGAGACGTTCGGCAACTTGAAAAATGAAGTGGAGACTAATTTTGAAGGTGTCCTGTCTCATAAGTACCAAAGAAAATCGCTTCTATGAGAATTTTTATAAGAAGAATATTTCTTTATGTATTTGGAATGTATTCAAAAAATGTCTTGAACCTTGAACGATAAATTAATTCAGAGTTATCAGCCTATTCGGTAAGCGTCGTTGCCACTGCAGTTTTCAATTTGCGGGGATGATGCAGTTCGTAAATTTTGACAGAAACAAAAAAATTTTTTTAAAATTGTCAATTTTTGTTCTGGGTGATTCGAGAAAAAGCAGACAAAATCGCTAGATTATAATGTTTTTCAAATTTTAAAGATAAATGTAGAAAAAAAAACACTTTCTGACGACGTTTTATAACGATTTTTTGAGTTCACTTAGAAAAGAGTTTAATGCTAACGGAAAAAAACTTCAGTTCCATTTAATGAGTCGATTAGTTTTTTCATATAACGCGTTTAACGCATATATAAGGCGTTTTAGCAACTGTCGAGACATATCAGTGACAGGAGTACGGAAAGCAGCACAATTACCAACTGGGGAGAAGATAAAAGTGCACTTTTAACTCAATAGTTCGTAGTTAATAATTCGTAGTTAAAATAGCTGCTTCCGTGTCCCCTCCTCCACTGACCGACCTTGACAGATGAAAAACCTACTTCGACGTTATTAAGAAATCACATTTTCTACATGAGAAATATACCACGTTTTTTCTGCCCATAATCTTGAAAGAATCGAGAAAATCGGCAGTTGTCAATAAACACGATATAATGGAAACTTTTGATAAATTCACGATACGGATGTAAAGAACAATAATATTTGTTTTAATATGTATAAATGTTGTTTGAGATATAAAAATGTTTTACTAATAATAATGCTCGTGAAATATGTTCAGTTGTAAAGTTTTAATTCATTACCTAATGACATTTACGACATAAATTCACTTTTTATGTAAGCACTCTCATCACATATGCATTTTTACTTAGGTAATTGCACACCAGAAGATGTTCCCGCGGAACTCCTTGGCCAATGTGTCAAAATTACCTGTACGAAACTATCAAATGGACAAGTATCACGTGGCGTACATGCGTAAGTAAAACGCATCCCGGAAGGAATTTCCGGCTCAATTCCTTTCGAAATTAAAAATTCAATAAAGAAAATAAACCGGTTATTTTAACAACGTTTGATGATGAAAATTTCAATGACCCATATATTTGGGTTGCATGATTTATATGAATTCCACAGGAAATTAGGATTTCATTTGATTTCTAAACGTCTACATATACTTTTCAGGTGCCAACCGGTCGGATGTATAGATAGCGCAATACTTCAAAGTCGTCCTCTGGATCTGACTAAGTCGTTCCCCGATTGCTGTCCTGCTGTTCTGAAGTGCGCTTAGATATGAACATGAACTCTCCGAGGAGTAAATTTTCGATAAAAATTTTGGAATCGTATTGAAATATAAATGGTGTTTTTTTCATTGCAAAAAAATCCTCATTCATTACCCTGACGTCCTTTTTTTGATGTATCATAGTGGAATTGCATAAAACAATAATTATCCTTGTGTATGTTTAATGCCCTGCATAGAATGGTGTCGGAAAGAAAAATCTTTCTTTCAGAAAATATGTAGCTTGAATAATGCTCGTAATGACGTGATCGGCGACGAATTTGAGTTCTTGACTTTCTTTAAGTTCGTTGTTCATTTTTTAAACGATCACTAAAATGAATATTAATAAATGCTATTTTTGCCGTTATGCTGCGTGAGCTGATCCATTTTGTATGGAAAAATTTGACTTTCGGAACTTGAGGAGCTTCCGCACGGAGATAAATGTTCACGTTAGGACAGCGTGACCCACGCTCCTGTAGCAAATTTTCTATGTTAATATAGGGATGACAAATTTATTTGCTGCAGTAACGAAAGTTTTATGCTAAAGTATCAGTAACTGAAGTATTCAGCGAACTGAATGGATAAATCGGAAATATTTATCAAAAAACTATTAAAATCAGTAGGCATTGTCATTCCAATGCGAATATCTTCTAAATGGTTAGAGTAATCGATTAACCACAAGAGACCTTCTTTGTAGAGCGTTCAATTTCCTATAGAAATAATGGATACTCATTTGACAATAATTAATTTTTAGTAAGTTACAGAATTCCAAACAAAAAAGTGATTTTTCTTAAAATCCTTCAATTTTTGAACTTGAATCTCTTAAATGGTTAGCTTAATGAAAAAAGTGCAAGAGATCATTTTTGTAGAGCGTTCAATTTCCTATGAAAATTGACTATGCAACTGGTTGAACAATTTATTGGTGATAAGGTATGACCATTTTTGTATGAGACTGAATTAAAAATGGAAAACTACGATGAGCATTATCTTCCCATTAATATTAAGAGCTCATACTTGGTGAGCACTTTCTAGAGGCGCCTAGCAACAAGTTTTCGTGTGTCAAATTCAAAAAAAAAAAATAGTCGATTTTTTTGACCCACCCTAATATATATTTTATTCACGATAATTATTATAACTATTCATTTTATTTATTTATATGTATAGTTACGAGATAAAAATAAAAAAAGCCGCAGGGAGAGAGGGAGAGGGAGAGAGAGAGAGAGAGAGAGGGAGCTTCTATGTATATATTCTTGATGAGTACATGTAACATAGGAATCGTAACAGTAGCACGAAACTTGATAAGTTACATTGGTACCAGCAGCGAACGAACATTTTTGTTACGTCTGCTAACTGGCCGTTTAGCAGGGTGCGCCTGTACCAAAATTCAGATGTAGCTGTAACAAAAGTTGCGTTACAACAGCACGGCATTTGCTAGAACGACAAATCTATCATAGATTTGCATTTTTCGTCTCCGTATGCAGCCACAAGTTATAATATGGTGGTTAATAAGATTATTTGACCAAAATCGACGACAGATAGATTTTTGAAGAACCCGAGTCACACTCATCCCCTTGAACTCACGTTTTACGTCTGGACGGGGTACAAGTTCTATGTCATTGCGGAGTTCGTTGATCTGTTACTTGATGAAAATCGCAAAATTAAATTTCAATAAAATCAAATAAAAATCGTCCGTTGGTCGGACGTCGAAACTGTATTTTGTCTCTTAAGAAAACGAAATGATCAAATGCAATTGTGACTTCTTGGGCAAATTATAGTTTTTTTTTTCTTCAATTTCACTGTAAAATTTATAAATGCTAATCACATCATTTGCATTGGAAACAAATTTTGTTAGAAAAAACAACGATTATCTTGATGAATATGATCAACAATATATAATTAATATATGATTAATTAAGATGATTAATGGATAATACAGCGATTGTTTTATTTATTTATACACAACCTGTATACTCAATCAGGCAAATATTAAAAATTAAAAATTAAATTAAGTTAAAAATGGAATTCAATTAAAAATCAAATGAAATTAAAAATTAAATGAAATGAAATTAAAAATTAAATTAAATTGAAATTTGAAAAATTATTTAAAATTAAAATTAAAGGCTTCTAAAATTCGGTTTCTTAACGAAAGTTCATACAAAATTTAAACTCGATGTGCGGCTTACCCTTTTCCGGATTATACGCTATTTCGACGATAATATGTTGAGTGACAGAGATTTGGCTTGTTTTTGGCTACTTTGCTTTGACCATTATATTAATTTTGTTGTACCTCTACCGACTTTTAGCCGCTTATTTTAGGTCTCTTCTGGCGACTTCCAATCGCTTAATGGCCAATAAATATGTGGTGCGACATGGATTTGGCTGCAGTGTTTCGTTTATTATACTCGCGTTGGTCGACGACTTACAGGCCATTAGCAGCAGCAAGTTGATGAATACTTTGTACGGAGGGATCAACACAAGCGGCGGTATAAGGCGTCAAGACCTAAAGGGTGTACGAGTGTCAATCGTCAGGATCTTAAAAAGTCGATCTACCGACTCGAAGCAATTTCGGGCCATTAGGACTTGCTTTTGGGTGTATGGGGCTTTCCAGACTGACTCCGTCTCGATGGCCCCTTTAATTTTTCGACTTGGCTAAAAATGTTATGTAATGTCTTGTAAACCCCGTTGAAAAAATTCCCCTTGATTTTTTTCAGATTTTTTGTCCATCCAATTGTGTGATATGATTTTTTTTTTTTTTTGCAAAAATCGGTTTCTCATTGCTAAATGACTGTAACTCGCAGCGAAATACAAAAAAAAAAATGGAATGTACTTTTGATTTTTAGAAACTTTGGGTTTTATTTGTTATTGTAGTTATAAATGATATTCGTACTTCTTGGTATAGTTCATAGTTTCTCTATTTGAACAAAAAATCATTGTTTTTTAGATGGAAATGCTATAGACGATCAATTAGTTCACCGAATGAATATATTCAACTATTTATCAGTTTATTTATTTTACTTATTTTGTGATGTCCTAACTCAACTATTAACGAGGTTGGCTACATACGACAATATGATAAGAATTTAATAAAATTTGGTGATAACATTCTTTAGCATCTGATACGATGACACGAATTTTTTCAAATTTTTCGTCTGCATAGTTGTCGAATAATTGGAGTTTACAATATGCTAAACCTATATATATCTGAATCCTATGCTTATGCATGTGAACTCTATTGTTCAATTACTCGAAAACTATGTAGAAGAAAAATCTTCAAAAATTTGTAAAATCATATTTAATATTTATTCACCAATTAAATTTCATTAAATTCTAATCATTTGGAATTTTCCTATGCTTTTAATACGGCAACATTGTTCTGTGTAGCCAACCTCTTTAATAAGAATTCAATTATCATCTTTTCAGATTTTTTTTTTTTGAAATTTTTATCATCAGATTTTTAAGGAGTCACTCTCATAGCTGAACAAGAAATCATTTATTATTTTTTCCTCCTATTTCACGTTATTCGATACATTTTTTTAGAGAGTGCACTCTCTTAGCTTTTCATCCGGTTTCAATTTTTTTTTTTTTTTTTGAGAAACTTTTGCGGAGAATTTTTTTTATAGGACACGACTGTGTGAGGTGCGTGTTTATCATTGTTTGTATCCAGGCAGCATCCGAGATAAATTTTCGTAGGGATTCAATTTTTCAAAGTTACATTTACGTTAACAGTTAAAAATTGAAAATTTATTCGAAAAATATTCAAAGACGAAAAAATGAAACATATCATGTCGATTGAACGATATTTTATGTAAATAAAAATAATAACGTTGATTTTAAATAAATAAATCTGCCAAAAATTAATAAAAATGAGGTTTACGAATAAAGTAAAAGGAAAGTGTAAAAATATTAAATAAAAAAAATGAAAGTTTATAAATTTGTAAAAGAAAAAAGTAATTATACATATTTTTGTACATCTGTAGCATTAAGAATTGTGGAGGGGAGATCGGTTCACCCGAAGCAATATTCCTGCTCGCCGGGGAGAAGAAAATCGGCGCACGCGTCTATCATTAAGGGAAAACCATGTGGAAGGGATGCGGCGGTCCCAAGATATTGGGCCCTTCAACTAAGAGAAGGAAAAAGCAAGTCCAAGACAAAATGTCATTGGCCTTCATTTTCCCACCTTCAAAATTAGGGAGACGCCTCAGAATTGACTCTATAAAACTGGACGCGCATCGAGAAATCAATTATTCTCAAGTCAGAACGTTTGAGCAGAGATTCAAAAGTTCAACACTTAAATCAAAGTTCAAACAATCAACGCTTGAGTTCACTTCGGAAGAGTTCGAAAAAACCAGTGGAGCAAATCCAAACGGTGACACGAGCCATCTCCTGATATCTGCAGAATTGACACAGGTGAGTCTATTTCTTAAAATTTTAATTTTAAGAGTTGATCCTTGAACTGAACACTCTTATGAAGAGTTTGAAAGTAGAACAATTATTGATAACACAACTTATAATTTCTGTTACAGATCTTTGAAGAAAATGGATCAATTTGAAAGTCGTTTCGAAGAAGAAAATGAGGGAGGGGACCATTCGTGTACGCAATTACCTTGGAATTGTCTCACTCGGCCTTAATGGATGCGTGCTTCAATTTCGAACGATTGGAATCTGATACTTTCGTCCTTGCGGCTGAGAGCCAGTTCGCGGGATTTTTCTTCATGACTCCAAGGAACCCTTACAGTCACATCGGCGTGAGGTTCATAAATATTGAAGCTGTCAAATCCGTGAAGATCACGATGCAGATCGACGACAACAAATCGGTCAGTTGGAGTTTCTGTAGACCAATTCCCAAATTGTGTCCTTTGAACATAAGATTCAATTGTCCCGAAGAAACCGATTCATTGGGTGTGCCAGTGCCGAATGACATATTAGTAAAAGTGATCTTGGACGTCGTAACAGTTCCCGAACGTTATCTTTGTGAGAAACCTGTACAAAGATTCTCTAAAATAGAGGGTTGTTTGTATCTCAGTGTTTAAATGAGTGCAATTTCGAAAAGTGAGTGTTTATAAAGAAAAAAAGTGACTGAATTCACAAAGTGGAGTGAATGTGATAAAAGTTTATAAAAAAATTGTATTTTCTCGAAATACTTGTTGGGTGTGATCAAATTTGTACTAATTTTTCATAAATGTCGCAGCTGAAATCAGCTATTAGTCATGTAAGTTAAGAATACGATGTCTATAATGTAAAATTGTCTTATGTTTTAGTACTAATTGAATAAATTTTTTCATAAAATATATATTCTTCACCGTCTTTGAATTTCTGTACGTATTTTATTCTCTGTTGTGCTGGTTAACATTTAGTTTCATCTCAAAATTGTGGTATTTCAAATTATCTTGAAATTAGACTTCAGAATTTTTTCGAAAAAATCTTGTACAATCAATTCTTATTCATTAAAAAAAAAAAAATCGTCTCTTTCTGGTATTTTCATCATGAAATTATTCTAAAATTGTTTTAATTTTTATAGTAGAAAATTCTACTAAAAGATTCTCCACAATTCAAAGAAAAGCAAATGAAAACCAATATAACAGCATTCCTGTAGTCAGTAAAAAAAAAAAGGAAAAAAAATGAAAAAAAAAGAAAAAAAAACATAAACTATGAGGATTGCGTTGTAGTAGATTTTATTATGACGTTTCAATCTCCACGAGAATCGAAATAATCAATTGGAACTCTGGAGGGTATACACACTCGTCTAACTCGTGATGTTTGACATTTGACTGTTTGCTCTTGGGGTTTTCGAGTTTTTTTCGTTATCTCAACAGCCATGGGACTAACTCCATAATCATTCTGAATTCGTTTCGATTTTTTTCATTAATAAGACCGAGCTAGCCATTTAAATTAAATTTGTGTAAAAAAAAAAAATTTCTGACAACTTATTGCAAGTCATTTGGAATTAGACGAAGAACTATAGTTGGAAATAAAAAACTGGGCACTCTAGACTTGCCGACAGAACGTGCAGCTTTTGCCACGTTTTTTTTTTTTCAATTTTTTCGTCGAGAAATTGGCATTTCCAACCATTTTTCTAGACCTGCATTTTTTTTACTAGTCTATGCGCAATTATTTTTCTCGTTCTGAAAAAAAAAAAAAAAATCGAAAAGAAAATTGATACTGGGAGAATTTGTCATAATTGATCCTGCCGACGACTTTCCACGAGGCAATCGAGCACGATAAAAGTTTTGGAAAAAGGGTCCCTTATAGCAAATAGACTCACGCTGTCGCAAGGATAATAATGCTACACGTGCTTATAGCGGTGCTACTGTAGTGGAAACACGATTAGCAAATGATTTTTTGCTATGTCAACACAGCCATTTCTCTCCGTACGACTGATCTTCGCCCTTAAAGCCAGTTCGAGCCAATAAAAAAATTAAAAATACACGGGTACGCAATTGTTTGATGCCCATCAAACAATTACGTACCCGTGTATTTTTAATTTTTTTATCGGCTCGAACTGGCTTTAATAATACAGCATTGAAGAAAAAAAAATCAAAATAAGGAGGTCAATTTTAAGTACCATTGCCATTTGAAGCCCTTAGTACCATTTGAAAACCATTGAGTATCATTTGAAAACGTGTCGATTTTTTAAAAATCTAATACAATTTCAACAACTCAATTGGATCAATACTGCTTTATATAGTGGTTTCTATATTTTGCGCTTATTTTAACAGCTTTAGGCATTAAAAGTGTCCAAGTCGGAAATGACCCAAGCCGTTCTCTTCCCCACAATAGTTGCTGACAAGATAGACATAAACTTTTAAATTTACTTCGTTTTGTATTTATCCACGGTTTGCATAATGCTTTTCGAAGAGAATATTTTCCGTTAATATTTATTGTTACTGCCACGTCAATACCGAGAATCCTGATCATTGCTACTTCCGAATCGTTTCAAAAAGTTACGATAACTTAACGCTGAAATTAATTCGGCGTCACGAAATGCAAATGAAATTGTCCCATTTTGTACATTTACAAAAAAGTAAGGAATTTTCATTTTTCCAACATTCGAAATTTATGCAATTGGATCAGATCGTAAAATAAGAAATAAGAATCATGGAACGATTCTGTCCCGGGTATTTGAAATCCTTATTAGCAAAGAAGCGAAGAATTTACTTAAAAAAATCCAAACTAACAGAATTAAGCAGTATTTATACAAAAAATGTTTAATGCGCTAGAACATTGTCGCTCTATATCAGCATTGTGTTTGTCATCAAAAGAATGGATAATAGTTGTGCAAATTATAAAGGATTATTAATTATAATAATCGGAAGCTGAAACGAATACTCGAAACCTCTAATTGTAAAAAATTTTCTTTTGGAAATTACGCGACGCTTAATTCCGCAATTTCCGGTAAATACTCTCAAAAACCTCATGTAGTAAATGTAGTAAATAATTTGAAAAAACAACGAGACATCGGAGTAGAGTTGCTTGATACTTTTATGAGTTGATAAAAAGGTCACTATATCAAGTTTGTTTATCTTGCTTGAAACGTTTTTGTCGTCCTAATTTTTCATGAAATTAGAAATAATTAGTTATATGCGGTCAATATAGTAGAGAACAGAAATCACCACTAACTACAATAAAATCGATTTAATCCTGTTCGGAATTGAGTAAAACGGAGGACACACGTATTTCTTAAATTAAAGGGTTTTTCGTGTGATCTTTTTGAATGATGAATAAACAAATAAGACGAAGTAATATAATGAGAAATTTTTTCCAATACTCAAAGATGATTTTACATTATTTTAATTCAATTACAACATTTGTAGAATTATTTCACGGAGAATTCGTTCAATTTCACGTATTTAAAGGCACTCCAGATCAACAGGACAGCAGTCAGGGAAGGTCTTGGTCGGATCCCCTGGGCTTCGCCTTGCTTTGCCACTCGGACAAGAGGTCAGGTCGCAGCTAAAAATTATACGAAGAAGTTTCGAAATAAAATAAACTAATAATTTCCTCTCGAATACATTAAAATAATTTTGAAACTTGTGAAAATTAATTTATTCTCTCAACTCGAGTTTCAATAAGATTTAAGTCAGGTATTGTTATGACAATGGTTTTTACTCACAGCCTTATTCTACGTGATTCTTTTCCACTTCTCAAAATCTTGCAAGAAGCACTGACACAACTGTTACGGAGATTTTGGGGAACATCCTCTGGTTTGCAACCTATAACATGAAAATCCGAATGTCATGAGAGGGCTCATAGACATAATAATTTGATGGCACACATGTAATAACACATAAAATCAAAGCTTTGCAACTAAACATTTACTGAAAGCCCCATTTGAATAAATCAACTAGATTCATTTTGTAATCCACCAATTTGTTGATCCGAATATTGTTTTTTCAAGGTACATAAGTTGGAATACTCCGGACAAAATGTGCGATTAAAATGCTTAACAAAAGATTTCGTATTAATATTAACATCGCTTAGGTTACTCTTAAGTATATTTATGCCTTATTAGAATATATTCGTTTTCATTCCTGGAATCTTTTGTCTTAGTACTATTGATGAATTATTTTGTTGGAAGACCTGGATATAAAAGTAATCTTCTTTGTTGATCCATCTAATTATTCGCTCAAGAAATCAATCAAACAAATCATTATATTCGTTTGACCATATTTAACAAAATAATTCGACCGTATGGGTGAATTATCAAATTTCGACGTCTTTAAGAAAATCGATTTTCTAGCGTATCATTAATACGAATGAAACACTACTCATTTATGCTGGAAAAAAGTTTGTTATATGAGTGTAATGGATTCGTTAAATTTTTACATCATCACGTACTTATTGACAGCTGCTGACAATTTTTCATTTAACTTCATTCATTCGAAAGGTTCAATACCCTGCAGAAGTAAAGAAACCATAAACTGACGTTTTTCATGTTTCGCTAATGGCTTGAAACGAATTTCCATTTCAAATGAACTTCAGCTTACGTTTACTTATTTCTGATGAGACTGTTCATATAATATTTCGTTTTATGAAATCTATAGAACCTGTGGATCTGCCGTGTATACTAATAGTGGAGTAAAACTAAAAAAATTACTAACGTGACAGTTTATTCCTAGGTATTCATTAAATGCATGCAATCAGGTCTATATGGTATTTTTATTTTCTCAAGCCACCGCATTTATATTTTTCGTAATCAAATATTGTGTGACAGTAAATTTCTTCGGTGATGAGAGTGTAGATTGTATATAATATGTAAGGAACAAGTGAAATATTCCAAATTACTACGATTTTGCCAAAGCAAATGCATTCAAATATGCGAATGAAAAAAAAAAACACAACTAAATATTTATTCAAGAAAAGTTCGTTGAAATTTTGTTATTGATCTATTTTTATTTACCTATTATTTCGGCTTTACCCGCTGCTATTTTCCCGCATGAGGCCTCGTAGAATGCTACTATAGCAAGAACGCAAACGACACAAGCGAATTTCATTTTGAGATGTTGATTCTGTTATCGACACGGTGATATGTTCTTCAAACTTGTCAAACAAACGTTTGGAAAGAACAGAAGGACGAGATCGTTTTTTTTTTTCAAGTTTCAAACGATGGTTTTTCCAGATATTTATCCTCTATATAACGTGGTTCGATCCTACCCCCAAAAATATCCAAGACGTTTCGTAATCTATATGGCACGAGGCATCATTTTTGCGTCTTTACAAACCGACAATAATAAATTTCATTTTACGTTGGGGCTTTGATTGTCAAATATTGACATTGAATCATGGAATACCGTCCCGCGGTTAAGCGAGATATTAGAAAAAATAATTTGTTTACGTGCTTTTTTGCTTGTTTCTTATCAGTAGTAGTTAAATCAATTCGAAAACTTCGTTTCAAAAAATAGTTATAAGCCTTGTTATCCTCATATTTGTGGAAAAAAATTGAAAATATTTAATCATACGTCTTCCAGTATAAAGTAAACAAGATAAACTAACTTAATATAATAAAATTTTTAGTATGTCATGAAAGTATCAAGTGGTCCTACTTCGAGATTTCTTCAATTTTTAAAAAATTCACTTCACGAGGTTTTTAAGATTATTTACCAGACACGGTGAAAAATAAGTATTGGAGGAGGTTTGTTTAATATCTCGGCTTTAGTTTTCTTTTCGTGCAATCAATGTTTTCATTCATTAAAAAAAAATGGACAATAAGTCCGGAACAAGAAAAAAAAAACAAATATGTACTAATTATGATTAACTTTGATGAGTCATTCGGCGCGAATGCCATCATATTTCTCACTTCAAACTAAATGTTCCTAAACCATTTCTCAAATTCCGTAGAACTTTCCGAATTACACAATCGCTGTATTGCAAGTGTAATTATTCCATTGTTGAGCGATTAGCTCCTCGATTTAGATGTTTTATCTAATATAAATCAGTACATGAGACGTCTTTATATGTCACGACACGAACACACTTTTGTCACAAACCTGAGTGTTATCGCATTTTACAAACACGATCACTGACGTGATCGGATGTACTATTTCCGCGTTTCGTTGTACGATGCACACGCTAATTCGTGCCAATTTAATTCAAAGGGGATGAAGGAAAAAAAATCGTATAAAAAGCATAAATCAAATTGGAACCGTTGAGTTATCAATTCAACGTCACGGGCATCATGTGCATCTCTACCATTCTGGGTCTTCTACTTTCTGTCATTGCGTTAAGTACGCTTGTAGCTGGTGATGTAAGAATTTTTTCCCAATCTTACACTAATAAGTCCATGATCATTAATTTTTATTAATAAATATTCATGTCTACGAATGTCTACGATCAATAATTCATTTTTCGATCGCAAGCTCACTTATTTTCATTTTGTTTTATAGCCAGGATCAATTATCACTCTTACCAGTTTAAAAATGACGAACAGGCCGAATGATTATATGGAAACATGGTCCGTTGATTTTATCAAGGGAAAAAGGTCTTCGCTGTTGAATGCAAAAATGCCTACGATAAAGGAACTTCCGGGGGACATGCAGGTACGTTTATTAACCATTCTCGATTGAAGTTCAATCGACGTATTTTTCGTTGAGTTCGATTCAGTGCTCCGAAGTGCACGTAGAAAAATTTAATACCTACAATCTCAGACAATCCTTTCTGATTTATCAGCTTCATCTATATCTTGTAAGAATTTCAATAGGTATGTGTGATTCGGGGCATTAGAATGGTCTATTGAATATTACAATAATTCTGTGTGATTTTTCAAGATATATTATAAATTAATTAGAGATTCAAGCCTTTGTTTCGTCATTTTTTTAAACTTGATTAAACTTATTTTGCTAAACGTAGACGTTTAATTTATTTATTCTTACCGTGTATCGTTTAAATTCAACTTTTATTTATTTTTCATTTTAACTAAATCTTTTCCTTCTACCCGTATAAAATTCTGTCAATATATAGTTGACATCTATTTGCTCTCAACATCTATGGTCTCTAAAAAATTGATGACGATTTAGGTTCAAGTTCATCAGTCGACATGTGAAAGAAACGACTTGTTCTAACATTGTATTTCTTGCAGTTCAAAATACTTTTAAGATTGAAAGATGACGATCCTATCGAATATGTCTCAACTGTATGCGAGGTTTTGACTGAACCGACAGTTGGAAGGAGTTTCGTCACTGCTGGCGTCCCCAAAGGTCAATTCCCAACTGAATGTCCCTTCGGTCCGGTAAGTTTTCAATCACAATACCACAAATAGAATAGAAATATCACAAATGGAATAGAAAATATTTTCCGAGGCTAACAATAACTTTTTGGCAGGAGTTTTAAGAAGACTAAATGAGTGCCCGGCGATTATAGCGATTTCTATTTAACTTTTTAACGATTGGAATAATAGAATGAAGGTTTTTCATGGTATATTTTTGGAAAAATTTCACAATTTTTTTACAGCACCCCAACGGTATAAATAATATCTGTAAAGCTGCCAAACAAACTCTATCCTTCATGACATTTAGTTGATTTTTTATTTTTTCACAGTGAACCCATAAATATTGCCACGGAAATCGCGATTTTGATGACTGAATTTTTGAAATTGTGACAAATTTATCGTAATTGAATTTCAATTAGAAATCATTGAATTAATTAATAAAATAAAAATAAAAAATTATTTAATTTATTATTCAAATAAAAACTATATTGTAATTTATTAACATACTAAAAAAAAAAAAAAAAAAAAAAACAGTGTGTATTTTGAAACTCCTCCTCACTTTTTTGGTCAATCAATTTTTGGCAAAAGGTTGCTCAGTTCGCTTTTCAAAAAAGAACTTTGGAACGTTTAGTGATGTAAATTTTTACCCACAAAAACCGGAATCCGATTACTTCTTTTCACTAATAAGCTCGTCAATTTTGGAATAATAGTAAATTGTTAATGAATTACTGTATTAAACCTTGCATACATCTATTTTGTGAAAATTTAACGCTTTTTTGATTACTGTTAAGTACTTATTAAATCAATTAATTTATTCAAATTTCGATTGAACTACATTCGGGCTCTTGTTATGAACTCTAAAGGGTGCAGACTGGGGTATTTCAAAATGGGATCCACCAGTGGAGGTAATACCACCAGGAATTCCGGATGGCCCAATTTCAGGCTATGTAGTGTTCATGGAAGAAGGCAAGGAACCCTACATTCAAGTCGATTACGAGGGTGAATTATCACACGCATTTCTGGGACGTTAAAAATGAATCAGCAATCAATTAAAAAAAATACCGACCAATTGTGAAAATACTAATTAACTGCAATGATCCATGCACACTTAAATATCTTTAACGCGACATGTAAATTCTTTTCACCAACAACGAGTTGAATAAATACCGTTTTTACAGCATCAAATTAAGTGTTTTATATTGTGGCAGATTTCTTATAGGCATTAGGGTGGGTCAAAAAAATCGACTATTTTTTTTCACTTTCGACACTGAAAAATGGGTTCCTACGCACCTCTAGAAAATGCTCTCCAAATATGAGCTCTTAATTCCAACAGTCGCACGAGAAGGGGGGGGGGTTATACGGAGAGAGCCAGAAGCCTCGGAAAAAGGAGGGTAATGGAAGTAAGGAAAGGCGCGGTAAAAAAGGTAAAGGAAATACGTAAAAATCCGAAAGGGTGTACGTCAGGAACAACAAAAATTGAAAAAATGAAATAAAAATTTTTTAATGTAAGTGCAATCAAATATTTTTATTCCCCGAGTCAACATTTTTCGCAGTAATCATTTTGTATTCGGTCAACATTCCTGTGTAAGAGTTTGCCCCTTGCTTTGGACAATTAAATTTGCTTCTTGATTCTCCCTCATAAAGAAAAGCTGTATCAAAACACCTGAAGGCGATGGATCAGTCACTTAACCTCACCTCAAAATTCCAAAAGTACAATTTTTCGACACTGCGTTCATCCGATGGGGATAAAAACGGATCAACCCACGCAAGACGATGGCAAAAATGGGCCGATTCATTTTCATTGCGATCGGACGAATGTTGTAGAGAAATTTCCCTTTCGAAATTTGCAGCTATCTCTCTGGTGCTCAGGGTGGCAAAGTAGTGACTGATCCATCACTAATAGCAATATAGCGACTAAAAAAAAATAGATTTCGACTTTTTCAATCCATCGATTTTCCGACGTTTGTTGGATGTAATCTCGGCAATGTAATCCATGTGGCGTTGAACGCACCCTTCAAAATTTCCGAATGTTCAAAATAATAACAAATTGCAATCAACCAACTACACAAAAAAAATGTTGGTCCAGTCAAATTAGGAAAAGTTCTATTCAAATGGGCCACCCACTCGCCAATTTTTTTTTAGGTAGTTTCGACCTATAGGAACATAGTCCCAAGTTTTCGTAAAAATCCGAGTTGCATTTTAGCAATAAAAAATTATTAAAAATTAAAAAATCGCTATTTGTGAGTTGTTTTTTTTTAAAACGCGTTTTATCGAAAAAAGTTTCGAATAAAAGTTGTTCATCTAAACGTCCTCTATAAAAAAGGTTCTGTGAAAAAATTTGCTAACATTGTTAATTAAGCGGTTAATTGCAATTGAAATTAACAAAACCCGATTTCTTTGTTGGAACCGCAATTGATTGTTTAACAATTTGTCGATTCCAAGTTCATATATGTTGTAAGGGCGCCGGACCCCAAGAGAATCGTGCAAGGTTTTTCGATCCACGAGATATAGTTTAGCAACAATCTGCGATAATCGAAAAAACTTTGCCCCTCTGTGGAATTTCCCGACGAAGGCCCACAGCGTAGAAAAAAATCGAGGAGCTTCGTATCATAGTGCCCAAGTGGTATAGAAAAAAAAAACATTTCCGGTGATAATAAATACTGTTTTTGAACGATTTTAGATTTTTGCTTATAAACAAATAGCAATTGTGACTAAAGTTACGAAGATATTTCAAAAAAACTTGAACCATCTGATGCGTTTTCGAAAGACGAACAATTGAAAAAAAAAAATTATTGCAATATCTCAATTACAGCCGGAAATATCGATCTTTTTACGTTTTTGCAATTTCCCATTGTTGTAATTAAGATTTATGCAAAATTCCACTTCGATAGCCTTTCGTACGCTTTCGGCTACGAGATCCAATGCAATAATGACCTTTAGGATGAATTATGGCATCAATGCACTGTAATCGACTGAGCGCCCGAGCGCGCGGTGGGGCCCCTCTCGCTCTGCATCCCCGCGCGAGCGGCTTAGTTAACAAATTCATTAACTCCCTTAAAAATGGTCGCAGAATATTATTATTTTTTTTCATTTTGCGTGTTTTTGTCGTGCGAACACGATAATGCCCTTGAAAATTATTTTTATCCTATAGCAAACCCATGACGACCGTTTTTTCTTATTTGACGTACAAACATACTTTAAAATTATTTCTCTATAAATAGGAAAGAGTTTCAATGCATTAAAAATATAATTTCGAAGAAATTGTTGGCCATTTTCAATTTTTTTTATTCAAAAAAAGTAATTGAAAAGAATAATGAATTTTGCATAGAAAGTTCTCGAAGTACAATATAATCCTGAGATTCAATATCTCATCGTATTTATTCACGCTTTCACAGGCTGCGATACAACATCTTCGCTGTACAAGCAGGGAAAAGCTAAATTGATCAAACTTTTAAAAAGTGACTGTAAGAGCCTCCAGAAAAAAGCTGCCCTTTTTAATGATCCGACATCTTTGAAAAGCTCTATTCAAGCAGCTGGACAAAATATTGTAATGACCATGTATATGGTGCGCGTAATGGAGATAATATAAGTTACGACGAATTCCGGTACATGTGTTTCACAAAATCGAGTCTTAAAAAAACTTTTAATTTAAGTTGTCTTCCCCCAACTGCTGAGGCTTGTAATGAACATTCGCTTCGCACGTTTTTACAAATTTGCCAATGGCAAGGCGAATGTACTAAAAATCCGATGCAGTGGGGATGGAAAAAGAGTCGAGACATGTTAGAGCCCATAATGAGTAGGAAAAATCCCATCCCGTCCAACTTGTTGGAAATTATATCGTGCGGGTGCGACAAAAGTGGCTGTACATCCAACTGTACGTGTCGAAATTCAAATGCACGATTTTGTGCAAAAAATGTAACGGTAGGAGTTGCACGAACGGTGTTGGAACCGAAATAATTTTAAGCGATGACGAGGAAGAAGAATGTTTTGAATTAACAGAGGCAATCGATGAAGAAATTGTAAATGACTACATTATAACGGCTCCAACAAATTGTAACAGTGACGACGAATACGAGCCTTGCCAAAAAAAAAAAAAAAAAAAAAATAGATGTAAAAAATTTATGTACCCAGACTATTTCCTTTCTCCTATTTCCATAAATAAAGTGATTGTACTGATTAAAACAGTGTTGGTAAAAAGATTCATTTTCGAAACCCTTTCCTATTTATAGAGAAATAATTTTAAAGTATGTTTGTACGTCAAATAAGAAAAAACGGTCGTCATGGGTTTGCTATAGGATAAAAATAATTTTCAAGGGCATTATTGTGTTCGCACGACAAAAACACGCAAAATGAAAAAAAATAATAATATTCTGTGACCATTTTTAAGGAAGTTAATGAATTTATTAACTAAGCCGCTCGCGCGGGGATGCAGAGCGAGAGGGGGTACGCCCACCGCGTCGCCCGGCCGAGCGGCGGACGACGCGCGCTCGGGCGCGCTCCGTCGATTACAGTGCATTGATGCCATAATTCATCCTAAAGGTCATTATTGCATTGGATCTCGTAGCCGAAAGCGTACGAAAGGCTATCGAAGTGGAATTTTGCACAAATCTTAATTACAACAATGGGAAATTGCAAAAACGTAAAAAGATCGATATTTCCGGCTGTAATTGAGATATTGCAATAATTTTTTTTTCAATTGTTCGTCTTTCGAAAACGCATCAGATGGTTCAAGTTTTTTTGAAATATCTTCGTAACTTTAGTCACAATTGCTATTTGTTTATAAGCAAAAATCTAAAATCGTCCAAAAACAGTATTTATTATCACCGGAAATGTTTTTTTTTTCTATATCACTTGGGCACTATGATACGAAGCTCCTCGATTTTTTTCTACGCTGTGGGCCTTCGTCGGGAAATTCCACAGAGGGGCAAAGTTTTTTCGATTATCGCAGATTGTTGCTAAACTATATTTCGTGGATCGAAAAACCTTGCACGATTCTCTTGGGGTCCGGCGCCCTTACAATATATATGAACTTGGAATCGACAAATTGTTAAACAATCAATTGCGGTTCCAACAAAGAAATCGGGTTTTGTTAATTTCAATTGCAATTAACCGCTTAATTAACAATGTTAGCAAATTTTTTCACAGAACCTTTTTTATAGAGGACGTTTAGATGAACAACTTTTATTTGAAACTTTTTTCGATAAAACGCGTTTTAAAAAAAATAACTAAAAAATAGCGATTTTTTAATTTTTAATAATTTTTTATTGCTAAAATGCAACTCGGATTTTTACGAAAACTTGGGACTATGTTCCTATAGGTCGAAACTACCTAAAAAAAATTTGGCGAGTGGGTGGCCCATTTGAATAGAACTTCGTAAAATATGGCCTAATTTGACTGTCGGGAGGTTGAGTAACGAACAAAAAACACGACAACTAAGTTTATTCAAGCGTGGTTTGATAGTTTATACATTCACATGAACACACAGAAATCTAGATTTTATATTGTACAACAATGCATAATGTATATGATGCCATGGTTTCGATACGTATAGATGAATTCCCATGGACAAATGTATGTTTATAAATAATGCTACAAAAAAAAAAAAAAAAATGTATCATCGCCTTTTATTACATAATTCTTATATCTAAATTTCTCAATACGTTTCTACCGAAGACCGAACTAGACAGACTTACGAAATTTATCAACACACAAAAACATCACTAAACGTATTCCTAGGTACGTGTGTATATAAAAAAAAAAAAAAAAATCAAACAGCTTTCAAATAATGTACGATTAAATAATTTGGTTTATGATGAACTTTCTTGCTACTTTTGCCATTGATCTCAACAGTTTACGACGATCAATAAAAACACAGAATACAATTATTATAAGTCTTTCAAGATCTAAGGGACGTTTAAATAATAATATACAAGTTGTTACACTGGTGTGATAAAATTTTTGCTAAATATTTACAAAGGCGCAATGGTAATAATACGTAAAAAAAAAAAAAAAAAACAATGAAACAAATTTCGCGCGCAATTTGTGTTGCTCGAGGAGATTCCATTTTACGGAAGAAATGATGGAATGCGAGGAAGTTCCTCCAGCTCATTGTCCGAATGATCGGAGCTCACTATGAATATTTTTCGGCCTGCAATTGTTGGTTCTTCAAGCTGTTAAAAATGTTTCAATTATAAAAAGTTATACAATTTATTAATATACTTTTTTTATAACCAATTAAACAATCGGTTCGTACAAAATTCATTAATTTTCCATCATAAGAATACCAAGTATGGCACAATTACATTTAATAAAATATACGAAGTTCTATATATGAGCAATTATTTTTATTTTAAGGTTCGTAAATTATTTTCTATAGATTTCTACTGTTATGAAAAAATATAATATGAATTAATAAACTCGTAATGATAATAATAAGAATGATAAAGTTGGGTAACTCTGAGGAAATGAATATAATAAATGCTTCAAGGGGAATTAGTAGAATACCTTAATTTGTTGAGCTTCGATCATAGGATTAACGTACTCATGGTCACTCGATGGTAGAACTGGAACTCCGTAATGGTTAGTGAGCCCAGTACCAGAGCTTCTTCCGTACGATGGATTTTGAAAATAAATACTGCAAAACATTTTTCATTTGTAATTGTAATGGGATATTTAATAAATGAGGATCGGGATTGTATGACGAGAATATTTTTATTGATGGTTAACAAGGAATTAAGGAATTATTAAGATAATATATTGTATTGAAATAACTCTCTTTGCCTCTTGGCACGCGACTCCCTTTCACGACGTCTTGTTAAAAACTGCCCTTCTCTGTTTGTTATTTTACTAAGCTACGCTCGATCGCTGAACGAGCGATCGAGCGCTCGCAATTATTTTTATCGATATTCAAGGAATTTTGCTTCCTACATAATGAAAAAAATATATTGAAATAACGTATCGCTTATTTTGAGATTTACGGCCTTCTCCCGAAAACCATTTTTTCCAATCGAAATCCATTAAACGGAAACTTCGCTTACATTAATATTATTGTTGTCGTTACCACGGATATTATAAAAAAATTACTGAAAACTTTACATACGTAGACTGAGGAAATATCTTATCAAGTAGCTTTCTGCTTGGATCAATGTGGCCAAAATCATCGTTGAATAATAAAAATTCTATGTTTCAATACACATGCATTATTTGTGAGAAAAAGTGCTCGCAAAATAACGACGACGCTGTTTGGAAAATTTCATAAAAATGATAGATTTATTTCGATATGAGAACAGTGAGACCGTTGAGTTCATTTTGGGTTGAATATAACGGATAAAAAGGCCATACTGAGAGTAACGTCATTGTTCGAAAACTAAGTTTCGAATTTTCTAACACGTTTGACTAGATGTTATTTTTTCAGAATTTGCTATTACTATTTCGTTCCGAAGTGGTAATTTGATTGAAAAAAATTCTTTTTTAAATTCGCTGTAACGAAAAACATCTGTGTTTATGTTGATCGCTGCAAATTTGAAGATCGTTGAAAAGTTATGATTGGAAAACATTCAAATTTTTCGAAATACTGACTAAAACAAACCAAAAAAAAAAAAAAAAATGGAAGATAACTCACCCCAAATCTTGCACGTTACGGACGCTGGATTTTTTCTTCTTATAAAAATAGTAAGCCGATCCTACACTGATTCCTACAACGACCGTTATAAAAATACCGATAAATAATCCATCGTTGGTACGAACATCCGTGTTTTTCATGCCCAGCATGCTAGATTCAAATTGTATGTCATTGATGCCGATCGCAATGCCGTCGCACGTGCTATTCAATCCTTGAAGAGAACCGTTTGGACAAATGCATGCATATCCGTGATTCCTCGTTACGCACATGTAATTGCACTCTTGATTTCGACAAGCGTTTTCCACTGTTAAATAATTAAATATTGAAAAACAAAAGAAAAAAAAACGTATCGAAAATGAAAAGTATCGATTTACAAATTAAGCAAACCAATGAAATGATTCGATTCAAATTTTACGTCAATTTTGAAATTAAATAACAGTTTAACGAATAATAAAAATATAAATCGATCTTAATAAGGAGTTTAAAAAAAGCAGTTTTTTACGAGCAAGCAAAAATAACTTGAAATATAAAGTTTTCCTAAAGAACCTGGAGAAGTATTTTTTTATAGTAAGTGCTTACAACATTTTTTTTTTTTTTCCAAAATCAAGAATGAAAAGAAAAATAAAGTTTTTAACTACAAAAATCCACTGTCAATTCATACATTACGAAGCTAATGAAAAAGCTCGTAATGTGTGAATGCTGCTGCCCGTAAAAAAACAGTTTTTTACGAAGCAAAAATAACTTGAAATGTAAAAGTTTCGTAAACAGCCTGGAGAAGTATTTTATAATTAGTGCTTACGATATTTTCTTTCAAAATCAAGAATCAAAAGGAAAAAAAAAGTTTCAGAAGCTGAAGAAGAATTTAGACATTTATAAAGCAAGTTATAAAGATGAAATAATAAACATAACCTACCGTTTGGCTGTCGTGATTTTTGCGAAATAACAAAAAATTGATTTACATTCGAAGACTTGAGATGAATTGATTCGCAAGTTTTGTCCCCGTGGAGAGAACACTTTTTTAATACTCCCGAGGTCCCCACCAGCCAATAAACGGAATCGTCGTAAATATTGATACCCACTGGTTGATAAACCTTAAAAAATAATAAAATGGAACACGACAATATGAATGAATGTGAAAAACTTTCGTTGATGAAAGAAATATGAAATTGAAACTCACTTGTTCCTGGAGAAATATCTGTCGATTATTTCCATCCAGATCCGACCGTTCGATGAGTTGTAAATTCGAATCGACCCAATAGAGATGCGATCTCCTGTGATCAATTGTAATTCCAGTTACGATACCAATTCTTTTACGAGCGATACTCGTTTGATTCGAACCACTCATGTCTGCGCGATAAATTTCACCCTCAGGTTCCTCGAAAATTTCGAAAGTTGTCTGACCCCAGAACAGCAAGCTTTGATAGAGAAATAGATTCGAGTTAATCGAGTGCATTTTTTATTCTCATTCTCGAAGTACTTCATTGTTTTATTTTTATCAAAAATTACACAAAAATGTTCTTGTGACAAATAAAAGTCTGGCATTTTGTCCGTTTTTTTTCTCTCTTTAAATACCGTGAAATACTCGCTATGTTTGTCCATCGAAATGGAGACTATTTGCTGATGACCTTAGTATTTATTTATGTCAGTTACACTTTTAACCGTTTGTGAAAAAAAAAAAAATTAATGAAAAAGGAAGATATTTTTTTTTTGAGCTCACAACTTTCTTGATTAAGATTATACGAACCCATTTATAGGATCAACAGCGATTGCCATTAGCTTTGCCGAACCCTCGATTTGCACAACTTGAACACACTTTTGTTCCTCAAGATTGCAGGCTTTAATTGCCGGAGGTTTTTCACTATCATGAAAATAAACATTGTCGGTCGCCCAGTCGATCACAAGAGCTCCTGGTTTGCCAAGCCCGCTCACCAATTTCCATTCGTTCGTTTCCATGTTCAGTCGATTGACGGTACCAAGTAACTCTAAACAGCAATTTTTTTATTTTTGACAAATCAGTATTAGATTTTTAATTAAAAAAAATGCTAAATATTGTAATAATTTTCAGAATCTAACCATTGCTCCAATATATAATTTTTGTTTCCATGTTAACATCGAGTCCGGTGATATCAACACTTGGCTGGCTGTGCATAACTTCGATCGAACTAAGATTCGGTCTCATTTTTCGAATATCCGACGTCGTAGCTGTTATTATTTCCATTGGTTCTCCTGTACCGGAAACAGAGGGTGGTATTTATTGTTTTTCAATTATAGAAAAAGATATCCAATTCAACCCCTTCACCCGGTGATTGATGAATGAATTTAGAGGAACATGCGGCAAATTGAATGCGATTAAAGATTTAGATCAAATTTATTGATAATCACATGGTCTTTCAACTTTATAGGAGTCCGAAAGTTGATTTCCGGTCCTTGTATCTTGAATTCTCAACAAACAAAAAATTTGGGGGAAAATGAACACAGCCTCTGAGAGTCGTCAAAAATGGATAAATTACATATTTCGAACAACAGACGTTGAACGCGGCTGTTTTCGAATGGAATGCATACTTTGTGATATGAGGGAAGAAATGGCACTCCCTCCCTTCAGCCCGTTCGTTGGATGTACGAGAGAAAAAAATGGAATCAATTCTCAGATTTTAGCCAATTTTTTTTTTTTTTTATTTGGTCGGCCACCATCACTCGCTCCAGATATCAACGAAAAGAATATTTAAATTATAAACAGTATAGCAAAAATAGCAACAAAATGAAGTTGTGTTACAATTCTTCAATTCTTTAGTAAGACAATGGCAATATTTATGGCAATATTAAATAAATGTCCTTATTTCAATGTTCAAGGATTATAGCCTCAAGAACTGAACGTTAAATTGTCAAATTTAATTCTGTATTGCTTGACTGCAAATATATCACTATATGAATAATAGGGATGAGCCTATTTTTCATAATTATTGGTGGAAATATCTATCAAACTGCGATGGGTATGAGAAAGCAATTGGGTCAAAATATCGTCAACTTTTCATAACTTTTGAAGGTTTTTACTTTTAATTTCCTTGAAATTCGAAACAAAAATGGATAAACGATCATAGCGGTTACGTTTTGAATTTTCAACACCTACAGATATCGCAAATGCAACGTGTCGTAAAACAAATTATGCATGATAATCGCCGATGGTTACAAAACGGCCAGGGCTCGGGACGGTACTGGCTACCCAACCATTGGCTGCCAATGGTGGCCCGAAGTTCGGCCGTTTCCCGTTCCCAATCAGCTGCCTGTCCTGGAATGACAACGGCATAACGACTCTCAACCAACCTTGGGCCAAACTCTGGCTTTAGACTGTACCCTACAATCGGTACCATGTACTCAGCCCGATCCTTGGCCAATTGTACTTGCCGATAAACAGTCTTTGTCTACGTTACATCTACAATGTTGCATCGCTTTGTCGTTCGAAAAATCCGGGCCCGACCAGTTGCCGGTGCTTAACCGATAGATATGCGCAGTCAAGAATTTTTCGATGATCGGAGTGGGGAAGGGAGAGCACGGACAGGAGCAGTACTGCCAGCAACGGGCACCTCGTCTATTGTTTCGCGCTCAACACGTGCTCAATTTCGCGTTCTTATTGTGCAAATACTTTTTATTTTCATTCATCTGTGCCGGGAGAAAAAGATACATAATTGTGTATTTGATATTGTGTGTTAGTTTGATATCGAAGGTGATTTGTTTCTATTGCACAATTTATAACATGGAAAACGAAATCGAAGCCGATACTTTATTTGTGATTGTCGAGTTCGATGAGAAAAACTGCAACAATTTGCCCTTCATCGACGTCGTTCCCCGATCATGGATTTCGATAGATTGTGGAAAATACTTTTGTCGCTATCCGGAAAAAGTCACAGCAAAAATAAATAAATGGATGAAGGCTCAAAAAGACCCTTCCGCAGACTGGCGCGAAAAGAAAAATTCGCAGATAGCAAAGAACCTTTGCAAATCACGTCTCACGTTAGCCGTTGGTTGGCAGGAGCAGGGGATCGCGATGGAGGTCGACGGGAACGGGGCAACAACACCACCGATAATAACCCTGCAACCAATCCTGCAGTTTAATTAATCGTGACGTTAAATTGATAGTGAAACTCGGACATAACTAATCTGTTCTCTTCTCGCTACTCAATCCCTTTTTTCATTGAATCATATCAGCCTATCATTTTGTCCAATTTCTTAAGGCTTTTGCCATTATATTTTCCTTTAATTTCAATGTAAAAATAAACTTAACCTTGAAGTCTATGTTTGTGTTTTATTTATCGAGAAATTTATTTTGTCAACCATCGCAACTAACCCGGGTTAAGTTAACATGGGATCAGTTACAAATCCAACACTGGACCAGCTTTGGAACCCAACGTTGGACCAGTATCGAAAGACAACACTCGGTCTGATTTCGAAAACCGACGCTGGGCTAACCTCGAAACCCAACGATCGGCCAGTTCCAAAAGTTGACGCTAGGCCCGATTTCAGAAACCAACGCTGGGCCAGTCTTGGCATCGATGCTGGTCCAACGTCGTCCGCCGAAGATTGGTCCGGTGTAACATGACGACCCTAACCCAAGCGTTGCCCTTCGTTGGCGACAATGCTCGGCCAACCGTCGAGCAAAATCGGCGCAACGCTGAGCCGACTCTGGGACGATCGTCGATCTTTTCACGGGCATTTGGCGGCGGGCACAAAACTATTTCGGTATATGAATTTTCGTCCATCTCCAGACTGACATGAATTAAGCGAATATAAAGAGAGGCAATATGAAACGAGCATATCAGTGAATATTGATGACAAATATATGAAACTTTATGAAAAAATGAAAAAAAAAAAAAAAAAACTCACCGGAAATTTTGCACGATATTCTGTTGCTTCGAAGAATGAAATCCTCAAAACACGAGCAGGTGAAAGAACCGGGTTGATTATGACAAATTTGTGGACAAATTTCCAATTTGCACTCATCGATATCGGCGCAGGAATGTTCGTCGCTTTCCAAACTGTAGCCTTTTTGGCAGAGGCAGACCGGCCCATTTGGAGTTTTTTGACATAGCTGCTTGCACGCATATACGTCTGAGCAGGCAGTTGCTGTACGAAAATAAAAAGAAAGACGAAGAATAAAAAAAAAGGAAACCGAAAGCAAAGTCAATGTGAGGTAATTGCAGCTTTGCAATCAAATTTGCAGTTGCGGCGATCGATGTTTCATATTGCATAGTTGAAAAGTATAAATATATAAAATATGCATCATGCAAACATTGCATTCTTTCTTACGGCATTCTCCACCCTCATCGCTACCATCGAAGCAATCGTATTTTCCGTCACATACTTTTTCATACTCCAGACAAGCACCAATTTTGCAAGTGAATTCTTTGCAATCGACCGATTCGTCGATAGTGATATTATCGGTTTTTTCATTCATCGAATTATCGCAATTGATTTCGTCCGAATTATCACCACAATCGTCGACATGGTCGCACTTCCAAGAATGCTGTATGCACTTTTTGTTATCGCATGCAAACTCATCGGGTTCGCACTGAACACAATGGTGTTCATCGTCGTTCTTCGGACAATCTTGCTCTCCGTTGCATCTTTGAAAAATATTCAACACTCATAAAATTTTGAATACAATGTAAAAGCAAAGAGACCATCGAAAAACTGTTTTCAATCGTGTCATCGATTGAGAATTTATTGGAGTTTGTTTAATCTCTTTTCATTTTATTATTATTATTTTTTTTCAGTTATAATTTCAATCGATTTCAGAAAATCGTGGTAAATAAATAAAAATGCAAATTCAAAATCAAATCAATCCGAAACAAAACTAATAAGCTAAAACTAAACAACTAAATTAACTAAACTAAAATGAAAAACTAAGTGAAACTAAAAAAAAAAATTATCATAACAATCAAATGACTAATTCCGGTCGATGATATTTACAATCGTTTCATAACTTGAACCCCAACGAACCCAAGCAAATCATATTAATAATTAAAAAATAATGAACAATCGTTATCTCACCTTAATTTGAGCGAAATGCATTTTTCCGTTCCACGGCATTTGTACGCATTTTCCGGGCACTGACCGTTTGCATTTTTTATTTTATTACTGCACTTTATCTCATCGCTATCATCCCCGCAATCGTCGACGCTATCGCAAACCAGTGTCCGATCCAAACAACGTTTGTTTGCACACTGGAACATTTCGCTTGGACATTTTGAAATGTTGCAACTTTCGTTTGTCTCATCCGAACCATCATGACAATCGTTATCACCATCGCATTTCCAACTTTTCGGGATGCAAGTGCCCGAAGTGCAGCGATAGCTCTCTCCGTCACAGATGTGTGTTTGACAATTGGTCTCATCGGAAAAATCATTGCAATCATTGTGTCCGTCGCAAACGTGGAACTTTGTAATGCATGTGCCATCCGAACATTGGAATTCGTCTACGCATTCAAATTTGCAAAGAATTTCGAATAAAAAACGCATTTTTAAAACAAATTAATCAAATTAGTCTTGTTCTCAGTCTATACCCATCTATTTTTCGATATACAAAAATCAATAAAACATTTTATGTAATTTCGGACTATCAGATTCATTTTTTTGAGGCGATGCACGGTTTCATCCGTCGATAATTGTTTAGCGAAGAAAATTTATTGCGTATAGTAATTACCATAAAAGGGAAATTTGATAATGTTTTTCTTTCCCCAGAAATGCAGGAATCCCGCCAAAATAAAATCAAAACGGCAATCTATCCCCTTAAAGTCACAGTCTTAAACCATCATATATACCGTAAGGGTCATATTGATTCTGAGGAATTAGTTCATTGATCGTTCATAGACATAGAATGGTTAGCAAATTATTTGTATAACCGTGATATATGTCTTAGAATGCAGTCAAAATTGTATTTGACGGTATATATAAAATAAAAAGAAAGCCGCTCACCGTGTTTACAGTCTTTTTTGTTGCAATCCATCTCATCCGATTGATCTCGACAATCAAATATTGAATTACAACGTTTTTTTGCATCGACACATTGACCATTTTGACACATAAATTCCCTAACTTCGCAAGTTTTTATGTGATCACACTTAGCTTCATCTTCGCCGTTCGGACAGTCTTCTATACCGTTACATCTGTAATGAAAATCATTTGAAATAATGTCACATTATGTAATGACATTTTGATCATCGTTTTTTCGATTGTTTATTGTTCCTACGTGTACGTATGTGCTTCAATTCCTGCTTCTATTTTAGACCATGCACCCAGAGTGTCACCGAAATATAGTATATTACACAACACGGGCAGAAAGTTTGAGATTCCTGCACTGCGCATCATGATGCCCGAAGCGAAGCCGAAGGCCATCATGCGAAGCGAAGCGAGTGCTACTACTGGTCGGGGACAAGCATCAAATACAAATGAAAAGCAAATACAAATATAAAAATAACAACTAATTCATTTTGTTTTCAAATTTTAAGTTATAAATATAATGAAATAAATAGGGGAACATGCGGCAAAGTGGGCCCCTCGTGCAAAGCGGACAAACCAAAATTTTATATTATTGGGGCAAAGTGGGCTCTTCTAAACATGAAGGGAGATCGAATTTTCACAATATTTTTTCAAAGTCTCATTATGTTTCCTTAACAATTCCTACAAGTTTGTATATACTATGAAATGAGTTTGAGATAATAACCTGATAACGTGCAAGTCCTTGAAAAAAAAATTTAATTCCCCCATCTTTTGTGAAACTTGTAATTAGAAAAAGCTGAGGGTAGCATTTAATTCACCAACTGTTAAAAAAAGTTTATTTTATTTATATGACATGCAAAAATCGCATTGACGTATCATCGGCAACGAAACTCACGCCCGATTCACGGAATTCGTGAGCTCAAGCTTACGTACTTACGGAATTGAAAACGAAAGGCGGCGAACGATTACAATTGAATTCGAAGTTCATTTTGAAAAAAAAAAGAGATAAATTAGACCCCAAAATTTTTCTCGCGAGGGAGGGCCCACTTTCCCTCATAAATTTGTTTTACACGATATCGAAAATAAGTTTGACAAATCAATTTTGGGATACAAAAGTATCGTCAAGGTCGCGTGTAAACCGATACATCTAGCTTAATTTCTTAAGGGGCCCATTTTGCCCCATGTTCCTCTATATTATAATATAAAATATAATATACTGAAACGTTGCGATATTTCGATACCCCCGAATCCAAATATCGAGACTTAGGACTTTTTAGATCCTCTTCTCTCTCGTAGGAGAGGTTACTGTGCAGGTTCGTGCACTGACCGGCGGGTATTGCCCGGAGTGGGAATCACCTTCCGATTTCCTCACCTTGCAGCCCGAAGAGATAACTCGAACTCGGCCTTCAAGAGTGATTACTCTCATCGAATGATAGGACGGAGAAAAACGTGAGCGACTGTGCGAGTGAGAGTCTATCGTGACGCATTGGCGTCACTGTACTTTAAAGTACGATAGAAAAATGTTCCGTATTTCTTTATGATTGATTAATTTTCGGTAAGGAATAGGAGAAGGAAAATGGGAACGGTCGGTAGCTTATAGGCGTACGGGGGATACGTCGCATGAGCGAGATCGTTCCACCCGTAGCCCTCTGACGGATTTCTGCCACACCAGAAATCCGGCCAGGGGATAAGGCCGTCCCGTTACAATACGTATATATATAAACGCAGCTTTGACGTTAACCAAAAAACGGTTAGAGACAAGTCACTGGCGGTAGTCGTGACATGGGTGCAGAAAAAACAATTGCCTGCGGCGCATTCCGTTCTTGAAAAAGAGGCAATGCATTTGGAAGAGCCAGAAATGTTTCAGTCCCTCGATATCACAAATAAAAATTTCTTATCGTCGTTAACAACGTGTTCAGAATTATTTGTAGCGAAACTCTCCGCTAATCCACGTCTTCCTCGAAATCTCGTGCAAAAAATAATCGATGATTTGAAAGATTTTTTTAACGGTGAATATGTTACATCTATGAAGACCCTAGTCATGGACGCCTTGTCAGAATCGGTGGGTGACGGAGAAACTATCTAAGAAATACAGTTCATGTTCGATAATTTAGTCAATCCGTGCAAACATCTCGAGACAGAATATTTAAGATTCAAACATTTTTCGAACTCGGGAAAATATATTTCTCTAATTCCTTATGTCATCGGAATGACGAAAGCTCCTAAAGCAACATACAACACCATTCACGAAGTTAACGCTGAAATTACTGGTCAATTTATTCCGTTAAAAGCGACGCTGAAGAAATTTTTGGAGCTGGCAAATACCCTGCGAGACATATTGTCCTATATGGAACGGGTTTCCAAATCGTCTCAAATGGAAAATTTCATTCAAGACGAATTGTGGAAGACGAAGATCTCGAGATACAATCTGATTCGGTGTTACCATTTTTCATTTTTTTTCGACGACGTTGAAGTTAACTATCCTTTAGGATCACACAGCGCATAGCTGGGCGCAGTTTATGCATCTATTGCAATGGTCTCCCAAATGACTGTCGCTCGTGTTACAAATTTGTTTCCTAGTGCTGTTGTTTGAAAGTGACGCCAGAGCTACATGTAAAAATGATATGGTTTTGAAACCTATGGTCGATGGGCTCATATTTTTAGAAAAAAAAAGGCTTAGAATTAAACAGTACCCACGGGCTGCAATACGTTTATTTTGTCACGGGTCTAATTTTGGGAGACAATCTTGGTTTAAATGGGATTTTGGATTTCGTGGAATCATTTTCGGCCACGTTTTTTTGTAGATTGTGTAAAATTCCGAAATCAAGTTGACAGTCAAAGCGCAATAGAAGCATCGTCTGAATTTTTTCGAAATATCAAGAAAACTATGAATCAGATGTGAAAAAAAACGATTTGAGTCTCACGGTTATCAAAGCTTGTAGCACATTCAATAATATTCCATCGTTTGACGTTTGCAAAAATTTTTCTCTTGACATAATGCATGATTTCCCAGAAGGAGCTTGTCATTATGACATGATATCAATTATTGTGGCCCTTATAAAAGGTAAATATGAAGAATTTGCTTTGCAGACGTTAAACGATCGACTACTGATGTTCGATTATCGTCCGATAGAAAATTCCAATAAGCCCCCATTTATAAAGAAAGATGCTCTGATAGGGAAAAAATTAAAGATGACAGCAGCAGAAATGACGCAATTTGTCAGATTGTTTGGGGTCATAATCGAAGATCTCCTTTCACCAATGAATCCGTTCTGGAAATTGTATTGTCTATTGCGCCAAATCCTTGATATCGTATTCGCTAGAAAATTATCAAAAGCTATGTCCGATAATCTTAAAGTATTGATTTCCGAACATCACAAATTGTATATAGAGTTGACTGGAGAATCACGCAAATCGAATACTGAACTCGGGAATACCTGATCAGGACCATGGATAAAATTTCTTGTCGGGATCGGGTCCTGATGAGGAAACCTGACGAGGACCTAGTGTGTCGTGTAACGATCTCGCAGATGAGGACACGATCAGGAAAACCGACCAGGTCCGAACAGGGTTATTTTATAAATCCTAATCAAATCCTTGTATTCCTTGTCCAATATACACGTTGATCATTTGATCAATTTTTTTTTAATATTCAAGTATCATTTATGACATTCCATATCCTGCATATATACAAGCGGGATATGTGACATGTGTAAAAATAAGTACAGATACTCATGACCGAGTGCTGATTGCAAAATGATCAGAGCAATTTACCACCATCGGGTCTCGTAATTTATGCCCATCAGGGGTTTATTGCGCACACGAGAACGACCTCAACTCGGCGCCGCATAGCGGCTGAAACGAGAAGCTCCATCAAACTGCATTTATATCGCGAGCAGCACGAGGCGATATGTTTTAAGGTGTAATATTTAACATTGAGTTAAGCTCCATTTGTACAGGATATATTACGTGTATAATTATTGATTTGTAATGAAACGTGAATTATACAACAAATAGTATATTACGCAACTAAGGAGGAAAAGTAGACTATCGCAAACCGTGGGCAAAATTATAACCCGAGCCGAAGGCGAGGGTGGTTAAGCCCACGGTTTGAGATAGTCTTTTTTCATTCCCGTGTAGCGTATACTATTTTTCACCACCACTTCGCCGAAAATTCGACTCGAGCTATGCCGAAAGCCACCGGCGGAGGTGTGGTGAAAAATAGTATACACCACACGGGCAGAAGTTTGAGAGCCCTGGACTGCGCAACATGATAGCTCGGCTTCGCCTCGGGCATCATGATGCGCAGTGCAGGAATCTCAAACTTTCTGCCCTTATTGTATAATATACTAATTTCGCTATGTTGACACATGGATTTCTCTCTGTGTGCTGTACATGATTTGGACTACAAATTGTTGACTTATTCTCGACGGTATAGCAGCTAGGGTAGGGCATAAAATATGTAGCGTGCATTCGCAAACTTCAATCGTCATTTATAAACTCATCATGCGGAACTGTTATTAAAAAAACTTACTAAAACTTTGTCGCTCGATTTCCAGCTTGAAAGTTAAGTTTACATTGTTGACCTTTAACAGAGCAGAGCTTGATCGTACAAAATTAAATCAATGCCCAAATAACGTTCAGAGTACTTTAACGTTCAGAAATTTAAAAAAACCTCGTAAATTCTATCAAAACTACCTTCTGATATGTATGCGGGAATTACATCGATATCTCTGTGTTTATTAGAGAATTTTCATTATAAATTTGCAACAATTGAGGAGCGCACTCATTTGCGCGCTAAATTAAACTTGTAATTTAAAATCGGGATTGCATTCCAATAGAACGGTGACGGCTTGAAACATATAAATGTCCCTTTTCTCAGGGCGCATGAGGGATTTAATATTCAATGAAAAAATAATAAATAATAAATCTTTCACTAATTTTAAGCGCATTTTTGTTTCTGCTGTATATTTGTGTATTGTTCAAGTTTTGTCACGGAATAATTAAACCTACTAGGAATACCTTAATTCAGCTTAGAAATAATGAGAAAAAAAAAAAACAAGTGTCTCTGTACCTTCGTATTTTATTGATGCACTCATTGGTATCGGAGCATCGAATTTCATCGGCTGCGCACGTAGTTTGAAGGCTGCAAGTACGATTATCATCATTGAGTTTCATTCCAGGTGGGCATGCACAGATGTGTAGATTTGTGACGGCAACGAGACAAACATGGGAACATCCGCCATTGTTAATGCGACATATGTGGTGGTTATCAGGGTGAAGATGACCGGTAGCAACGAGATCCATTATTTCGGCATCGCCTTCAATTTGAAGTGTAACGCCTTTAATGCCGGGAACTCGATTGTCCTTGTCGGCCCACTGCAGTAGTTTGGAGTCGCGGAGAGTCCAAAATACTTCTTGATCAACAACAGCGAGACTAACGGGTCCTCGTAGGCCAGTCCGGAAACGTAATCGATCATTGGTCCGAATGTTAAGTATCTCGATCCTTCCTGTACCCTCGTCCGACCAAAAGATCCGATTGAATTCGGCGTCGTAAGCAAGAGAAATTTTCGGACCCCGCAAATTTTCGATAATGTGTTCTCTGCCACCAGCTCCACTCATTTGCAGTTTATCAATGTGATATCTTTCCCTGGATCGAAAAACTACGAAGAAAGTAGCATATTCCGGTGTAACCAAAATATCGAGAGGTTCTTCTATAAAGTGGAGAACTGTTTTTTCTCCTGTCTCAACGCTATAAATATCGATGCTACGACGTTCAGTATCCGACCAATAGATATTATTTCCGTAGTAATCAAAGTCCAAACCACCGATGAATCGAGTGCTTGTATTAACGATATGTTGAATGTCTTCGGTAGTAGGATGAAAACGAAACAAAGAACTCGAAGTTTGATCATTGGCGATTATACTCTCAGTTGTAGAATCATAAGCAATGTGCGTTATCCGTTTCAACGTTAAGCTTCCGGTCATCCGGGGCTTGCCGAGAATCTCATGATAATACTCGATAAATGTATCGTCCGATGCGATTGTGAGATGCTGCCGTTTCTTTGACGATACACATGTGTGCTGATCTCGGCTTAGCTCGTTGTCGAGCGTGCACGCGCAAGAATGCGTCCGATTGAAACCAAGAAGACAAAGCTGAGCGCAGGGTCGAGTGTTACAGGGGTTTGGTAGATGTGGCTTTAGGATCGAATGATAGATGTGAATACCGTAAATCAGATCGACTTCTCGAATAAGAGTCGTTCGATTTTTACCGCTGTATTTTTGCGCTGATTGAATCGTCTTTGAATCCCAGTCGCTCCAGTACAATTTGTCCTCATAGACAGCAATAGCGTAAGGATGAGACGCTAATGTTCGTAAGACTTGACGACGATCTGTACCATCCAGACTGATAGATTCAATGATTTGACGTTTTGCATCGACCCAGTATAAACGACGATTGGGATAATCGATCGCCAAACCATTCGGCCATTCCAAATCTTTCGTTACAAGTGGCTTTATGTCCTTCCCATCCATTCCGGCCCGTGATATGTGCGGTTTTTCTCCAAAATCACTCCAATACATTTCACCGTTCAATGGATACAGAACCAAGCCGCGTGGCATATCCACAAACTCGTTTATTATTACTGTACAATATTCACCGTCACTTTTACACACTCCTATACGTTTCCAAAGACTATCCGTGAAGTAGACGTTTCCAGTTACCCAATCGACCGCTATGTCTTCCGGTAAACCAAGACCTAGAGTTGGGTCGTATGTTCAATATTGCTATTTTGATCTATTGAATGGAAAGATTTTTATTTCCTGGCTATTTTTAACATCAACTCCTAAAATGTCAAGTGCTATGAATTGATTCCAAAATCGTGCAGTAATAAAACTTTTCTCCTTAATCTTCATCCACATGTTCCACATTCTCAATCAATCAATTCATATTTAATTGCCGATGTACAATGTGGAAGAGGAAAATGTGAAAAGCTTTATTTCTTTAACCATTCGTAGCCCAATTTTCTTCTCCAGTTTTAGTTCAGATGACTTTTGATAAAAATAAATAATTAAATGTATTGCCGATGTTTTCTGTTAAAAGTACCTGCCATGACGATCACTTCCTGTTTTGTGCCGTCATCGCGACTTCGTATTATTGCTTCATCACCATTTTTTATATCCGACCAATAAACATAATTGTCATCTATTGATACTCCCAAGGCATGTTGCAAATTTTGTACTATCGGGAAGTATCTCTCGCTCTTCAAATAAAAACCCCGAATTTCTTTTTTCGTGGCGAAAATCATCAACGCTTCCGCTCCGCCTATAACATTTTTGTGAATTAATTCTTCGCAAAAAACAAAGGATCCAACCTCTTCGTGTTATATGCTTCTATTCGCGGAAACGAACAAAGGAGGATGATTAGGATTTTCATAATTTGCAACATAGCAGTTTGTGTACTATTTACCTTCGACTTTACAAGTTTTCTCGTCATCCTGCAACTCATAACCAACGTCGCAAATACAAAAGTAAGAACCAGCGTTGTTAATACAGTGTTGATCACACAATTCCAGATTTTCCGAACACTCATCAATATCTACGATATTAATATAGCAATTATTGTTAAATTATCAAATTCACGACCGTAATTAGTTTTTCAATGGTCATTGCATTTTTTTTTATGTACCTGTGCAAGTTCGATTATCCATCAATCTGTGACCAGATGGGCACGAGCACATCGGTCCCTTCGGGGTTTTTTCGCAATAATGACTGCAACCGATGCCCTTTGTACAGGATTCTTCAGCTGTTTTAAAACATTAAATAGAGCCCCCTAAGATTTACACCATTTATGCCAGAAAATCCTTCAAGACAGGTAAAGAAAAAAGATTGAAGAATTTATTTCTTGAGTATGCGAACTTGCCCTTTCTGCATAAAACCTCGTCCTCGTCCGAGTTATCACCGCAGTCATTATTTCCGTTGCACGTGCTGTTTAGTAAAATACATCTACCGTGGTCGCAAAGAAATCGATTCATTTCGTTGTTACATTTTTCTGGTGTTACAGTGCGATTGCCTATTTGCAAGAACGGCCAATTGCGTTAGCAAAATGAGCAAATAAAAAAAAAACATTGAATAATTTTTTCTAATGCAAACAAATCGGATGGAGAAAAAGAAATATATCGCTACTTTCTGTTGCTTTCCTTTTAATTATTAATTAGATGCTGAAAAACTACATTTACTTTTATGTGCGGCATCAAATTTCAAAGGTTTGAAGTTTGCATTAATTTATAACTTACTAAAAACCTTTATAAGGTGTAAAGGAAATTGATATCCTGGTTTGAAAACTTGTAGGATATGTGCATGGAATGAAAAATATACAGCTCGCCAGTTTACTCACAAACAATTAATGGAAATGGCAAAATACTTACCACAATTACTTTCATCGCTGAAATCTCCACAATCATTGTACCCGTCGCAAATCCATTGTTGCTTTACGCAATATCCATTATTACATCGAAACTCAGAACATTGTTTCTGCGACAAATCAAGAGATGGTTTTTTTTTCTCAGAAATTTAATGAAACAATGTTCATGCACTGTATTTATAGTGGGAACATGAATTACTTTTGTTTTAAAAAGATATAATATCATTCTTGGAAAACTATTTATTTCTCTCGTCTATTGAAATTCGAATTTGGATTTAAATCCACCTTTTGTTTTATCATTACATCATAATTACCTGATCCGTGCATCCATCGTACTCGTCGCTCTTATCTGGACAATCAAATTCTCTATCACAAAAATCTTCCAGCCAAATGCAAGTGTTGTCTTTGCATTGATATTGATCCTCGGAACAGGTAATATTTTTTATTGTAATCTAAAAACATTGCCAATGAATTGAAATTTTTTTGAAATTTATCGTTTTGAAGAATGCACACTCGAAAAATGGAACAAAAATATTATATAATCGATAATAACGGAACTACATACGTTCATGGGTTCTTGGAGAATTACGATAATCATAAAGAATGTTCTACCGCGTTTCGAATGGTCTATTTGACCTCTTTAGAACATTATTTTTTACCATAGAATATAGGAAACAGTTTTTAGTTAATTTTCATAATGACTGAATACACGGATGAACAATTATTTACTCGTAAAGTCAAAATTTGTGGTATTGATGACTTAATATTTTATTATAAACCTCTTTTACAATATGGAATTATAATTACCGGGTTATCAGGACAATTTTTTTCGTCCGTATTATCACCGCAATCGTCGTCGCCATCGCACACGAACAATTGACTCAAACATCGCTCATTAAGGCACCGGAACCAATTGGGCTCAACACAATAGTCTTTCTCTTCTTCTGTATCAATGTTATCAAATAGTTAATGCTATATAATCTTCATTTTTTGGTTTACCAACTCAAACTTATCGTTTGTTTCAGGCCGTATCATTGCTTAAAATGCTGTTTTCAGAGGTGATATTGTGTATCGGATAAAAAAACTTTTCGGATGTTTTTCTGGCATTCGTTCGTTCGTAAACACATACAGCTTTAAAAAAAAAAAGAAGATATCTCATAGATCTGTATGACTCGGTAAAACTCCGCGCGAGAAAAAATTTCCGATTGCCAACGAGAGTTCCGGACGTCTTATGCATTCGGAAAAAATATATATATTCTCAATATGTATCAGTATCGTGTGCAATGATAGCGGAATCAGTCAGAAAAATCATTTTCCCACAAACTGTCGATATGCTTTAATTTAAGTAAGCCGAAAGCATATTTCACTTGGATTCTAGTATCATTGCTTAAAAAACTGCAGTCCAACGAAGATACGTAGCATATTTAAAGTCGATCCACCACTTGCTTGATAAATATCGCGATCGCCAATTTAAAGCGCATATTTTTCAAAAAACCTCTGCATAGTCGGTAATCGAATTTTTATTTACTTCTTCAAAGGTCAGATGAAAAACTCTGACAGTTTCAAATTTATTTCAATCGCGCAAATTTATTTCATCTCGCAAATAGTCTCTGAAGATATAGAATCTTAAGCAACAATACGGGTTTAAAAACAAACGTGTGGATGAAACGTTTTTCTGGCGAAATTTCGTGCTTTTTAACTTTTGTTCCAAGTTTTCATTTCATTTAGTTTTTGAGAAAATCAATACGAGACGGCCTTTTTGGAGAAAGCTTATTTCGTTACCAAGAAGGGCCGAAAGGTATAGATTGTTTCAAAGTGTGGTCTGGGTTTACAGTTATTCAAAGTTTCTTTGCGTTTCCCATTCGGACCCGTGCAGGACGGCGTACGAGGGTTTAGAATTTCATAAAAATATAATTTTTCTTAACGAGGTTCACGCGCCATAAAACGGAAAAATCATCAGATCCAATTTTTCTAAGATAATTTTTTGAAATTTTGCGTAAAAAAATTGATAAGGTTATACCGTCTAGTAATCGACATATTGAGTGTTTAGAATCGCAACTTTAACATGAGGTCCTGTGAGAAGTTAAACGAAAAAAGACGATTTTGAGTCTTATTGTTAAAAAGGTTCATACGAATTTTAAACAATTTCTTGATAAAAAAAAAAAAACGAAAAAAAACAGGGTGTAAAAATAATACAAATGAATATGCATAATATCTTAATTAATAATTATTTGTTGTCTCACCACTCCATGCTGGCACACTGCTTATGATCGCCGGTATCGTGCAACTGAATATAATGTATGGCCATAACATCATCTATAAAAAATGCAATAAATCCATTAACTTTATAGTTTACGGAAAAAAACTCTTACTATTCAACTATTCGGTTCAATGATGTTGATTGACCATTTTAATTATTATTTTTTTCAACTTCAAACGATTTATTAACTTTCAATCAATTACTTTAGCACCAAAGTGAAAAATGAGTTGTTTAATGATGTAGATTGTCGGTTTATTAATACATGAGATATATGGCGAAAATTGTAATATGTTTAACCACGTCGAAGACGATATAAACTTTTCACAATTAATTAACACCTTATTCAAAAAGCTTTGCCGACGTCAAATTAATAGAATTTTTTTTTGGAGTGCCTGTGCGCGAATCGTGCGGCTGAAAACCTGATTTTTTCATACAGGTATCGATACTCGCACAGTCATTCTTTTGGTAAAGCCAAAATTCTGTAATGTGTTGAAAAATCATTTTCAAAAGAAAGAAACTAGATGCCTGTCAAATATTATTTTGAAATTCAAATTCAAAATCTTTCAAAGCTACATTAAATGTTTCATTCAAATATGGAAAAACAATTGAACACATTGAAAAAGCGAAGACGTCTATCAATAATAAATACCATTGCTGCTACTGCGTCACATACCATCGATGCCTAGATGTTAATAGGAAATCACGTTGCACCCAAATTCTGGTGGGATAGATATTTCGTTTGGAAAGTATGTATAGCATTTTATTCTTAAGGTGATTTGTCAGTCGCACGATCAATTAAAATCCATATTTTTCTCGACGACGTTAGATATTTCAAGGAGAAGAAAACTCACACATTGTTCTCTTTCCGTCAGAGAATAGGACGCGAATTCTAAAGGTGATTTGTCAGCCGCACGGTCGATTAAAATCCAGATGCATATTTTTTTCGAAGACGTTTGGCATATATTTCAAGAAGTAAACTCATACATTGTCGTTTTCTTTTCGTCAGTGAAAAAGCGAATTAAATTTCTCTTGAAATATCAAACGTCTCTGGAAACAACGCTTAACTATTTTTCACTTATCTCTCTCGCACTCGCGCGCAACTGATAAATTGCCTTAAGGGTTGATGACACTGTCAAACCGATGAGGAATTTGCTGTATTTTGTTTATTATTGTATAGTGATACCCACGCAGATTCAAAGCGAGCTCAAATGCTTGTGGACAGCCGCAATCGTTCACGTCAATTCATAACAATTCACACTTATTAACGAATATCTATTAACATTTATCATTATCATAGTTTTGTATAATAAAATTTCTATGATGATAAAACAATATGAAAAAAGTCGTTGAACTCATGATTTTTTCGAATAGATACAAATTCTTAACTATTTTCGCGAGTGTATAAAATATTATTTATTTATAAAACGAATTACAGAAAATGTTTACAAGCACCACGAGAGTCATTTTTTAATGGATAATTCTACAAACAAAAATGTGGACACTTGCCTTTGATGACGGCGAGGAAAAATCCCACAGAAGCAATCCAGTCCGATGTCCAGCAGCCACGGAAGTGAATACTCCTCTTACTGCAAACTCTCTTCGTTATCAACACACTATTTACAACGACTGATTCAAATTATATCAGTTTAGTACTGTTGGATACGTGGGTTTGGTCGATCTAGTTGTAAATAAACTTGTGACAAATCGACCGCTATGCTCGAGCTTGTGAATATATCATTTTCGACAATAGCTTTTCTTCAATTTCATTGAGAAAGAGAGGGAGACACAGAGAGAGAACGAATCGGTAGTGAAAATGATGACAATCTTTGCGGTGGTACTATACCTAATAAATATGACATGACAAATTTTCATCGGTGTTCCAATCCTGTAACGTTGAAGGAAACCAATGAATGTGATCTTATGTCTGAAATAATGTGGAATAACATTTCGAGGACTCTATAATAATTTGCAAAATTTTCACTAAAGTAAAGTACAACCGGACTTTTTTTTAGTTTTTCACAAAAAAAAAAAACTATTTTTTTGACGGGTGTCCCACTTTGGGCCACTGTCCCACTTCGCCCGCCCCTCCCCTATGTATACAAAAATCCCAATAATTGCTTCTAAAGAGAGTTCACGTATATAAATTCTTAAAAGACCATTATTTTCGTCTCAATCATACGTAAAAGAAAAAACTATTTCATTATATACTATTATATTATACGAGGACATTTTGTTGTGAATAAATATACTGAGATTATAAAAAATTTCAAAAAATTGATTATTTATTTTTTTCTATTTGACGTTAGCGTGTAAATCTCGTAGAAAAGCTTTCACTTTTTTGTTCAAGTATTTTCGATTTCTCTCGCCACGTACACCAGACTCAGGTTCATTTATTCAAATCGGTCTTTAGTATTGGCCATAAAATATTACTTTCTTCCAGAATGATTCTCTCTTTCAATGCATTTTCTTGTATTGATCTGCGAGTACGTAGACGCAAGAGGAAAAAAAAACGTAAATAGTTAATGATACATTGGAATTAACATTAATGTTTATAGCTAATATTATGGTTATGTATTGTTATGACGAATATTATCATTATTCGTAGAGGTCTTGGGACAAGCAACAGTCGAATATTTCGGCATAACGGTGACTTTTGGCAAAGGATAGATAATAAGTCAGCAAAAAATGTATATACAAAAGTAACACACTGAGTTTACTGACGGTTTTCAGAGTTTCGATCTGTTCTCTCGTATTTTCTTCTTTTCGACCATTTTCCACCGGTAATCTTGCTGGGAAAATATTCTTCCTTTCTATCGCATTCGACGAGTTCTTAAAATAAATAAATAAACAAATAAATAAATAAATAAATAAATAAATAAATAGATAAATAAATAAATAAATAAATAAATAAACAAATAAATAAATAAATAAATAAATAAACAAATAAATCGGGCGTCTTCTATCACAATTGAGTATTATTGTTAAGAAGATTCATACGAATTTTAAACAATTAAACTTGGAATTCGTCTAACGCATGCCTAACGCGTGAACCACCTTAATGTGGCAAGATGCAAGTGGTAGGATGATGCAGATACGGCGATGAGGATTTATTTGAACTTACTTTATAATTAATGCCGCTGCTCAGCCTCGAACCGCTCAAACGACAGCCAGATTTGTCTGCATTGGATAAAACAAAAAGAACTTCAATTCAAGATGCATTACAGGGTACAAAAAGCTCTAAAAACCGACGATAAAATTGCAGTTTAAAATAACGAGTTTCAATAAGAATTTTATTAGCGCTCTTCAATGTTCAGTAATACCAGGAGCAAGGGAAATTGATACAATATAGTATGAAATTATTATATGGTTGGAAGATACAACAGTGAAATCGCATTAACGAGAGCTTTTGAACATCGCAAAATAATTGGCAGTTCGTCAGAGCAGGTAGATGACAGTCAGCCACATCGATGGTGCGGATTATCAGTATTGCAATCGAAAACTACCCTCAAATACATTCACACGTACGTTATACATCGATGAATTATCGAAATCATATTCTGTAATTATGCGGTTTAATTACTTTTCCGAAAATCGATGGAAATTTTTTTCTTTTAGTATGGGCTGCTCCAATTTTTTTTAGTATGGGCTGCTTTTTGGGACTGACGAAATATCATTCGTAGAAGTTGGCCACTACTAATGATATTCTGTCGGGGGAGGTTTTCATTGCCCATTAATTTCATAAGTTATTCATAACATATAGGTTATTGATAACTTATGACATTTATGAGAAACTTATGGAATTTATGGGGAACTTATGGAATTTGTGGGAAACTTAGAGAATTTATGGGAAACTTATGGAATTTATGGGAAATTTCAGCCTCCCCCGAAGGAATATCACTTCTTGCAGTGAAATCAATACCTTCATGAAAGATTTTTTTTTTAAACTCCATTTTGTCTCGGAAAAATATTCAAACTGCATAATTACGCAGTTTATTTATAATAATAATTAATTATTATAATATGGTAATTATGCATTTTGATTCGCGAAATAATTTCGATAGACTTGGAATTTGGGTGTTGACAAAAGAATTTTATTTCCTGTTAATGCATGTGGTAGTCTCGTCAAAGTCATGTACAAAAATTAACTCTCCAATTAATTTTCGAAAAAGTACTTGCCGAATAATCGAATACTGTTTATTTTTCGATATCATAAAAATGTAAAAACATAAAAAAATTTCGAGAAAAAGTATATTATGAAGAGTTTGAAGTTGTGAACCCTACGCATTCCATTAGTTTTTTAAGACTTCCCGTGTATAAATACATTTTACAATGAAACATGTTGCAATTAAATATTTCCAGGCTTACTCGAAGGTTTGCAGCCTAATCCAATGTTGTCTCGAGGTAATATTGGTTTTCGAGGTTTCATCGGATCATTTTTCGGTCTTCTTATGTTACTCATACCGATGTCTTCTTGCTGAAGATAAACGAAAAAATATTCAAGCATTCACTATCTCCCTTTTTTTATTCTATTCTATAAATCAGTTTTTATTTATTATTTTATTTTTTTTCGTTTTATTTAAATTAATTCATTCATGGGGTTCGTACAAACTTGTGAGTCGACTTTTTTATCTCGTCACATTTGTTGATAGTTTCATTGCCAGTTTCTTGCCAAAGCAATCCAACCGTATCGCGTCGTTTACACGAACGACTACGCTCGAAATTTGTATTTACTTTGGTCATCGGTTCACTCTCGTTGCTCGATGTCTTTCAAAATAAATAAATCAAATTAAATCAATTATATTTTATTTTTCTCTTTTTCTTATTTTAACGTCAGAATCTAATTGCAAATATTTAGATGGCAAAACTTCAAATGCCTTGAAGTTAAAAAAAAAAAAATTTACATTTTTTTTTTCGTACTTTATTTGGTGGAAAATTATTTTTCTCACACTAATACTTTTTGACGGAAAAAAAACTGATGAAATGACTGTGAAGAATTGTTGTTTGATTGATTGTCGTAAAAACGAAATTTCCGAGAACAAATTTTACAAAATGATTGCACGGGTTCACTAGTTTATCGACACTTACCGTTGACTGATTAGCTTCAATGATTTTTCCTCGCGACCCATTCATTCTCGATTTTGCTCTCACCATTGTTGCCTGTGGTAAGAAAGATTGCGAAGATTGCAATGACTTGAAAAAACAATTTTGTAATAAATTTCAATGACTTTTCATTTCCCATAAAATCGAGTTTACATTTTTAGCATATAAATATTAAGAACACGGAAGCAATGTGGAAAAATAATTTCGAGATCCTGATCAATGTCAATTTTATTTCTATTTTATTGAATTTGACATTCGTATTACGCGGGAATTACGGAATATTCGATTGAATATTGATTATTTTAAAATTTCATCAAAATATTCAAAGTCTTGTCGATTGACATTAAAAAAAATAAAAAAATAAAAAAAAAATAAAAATAAAAATAAAAATCGGGAATTATTATTTGTATGGATTTTAACCTTTCCACTAATTTCGTCGTCCGTCGATTCGTGTTCGGTTAGTTCGACAATATTATCGAGTCTATCACCTGCTGGCAAGCAAGCAATTCCGATATTGTCTTTAGGTATAATGAGTACTCTTCTTCGACCTCTTAAATGTGTTCCCTCAGAGTTAATACCTTCAATACGAAAGAAGAAAAACAGGGGGATTTATCGCTAGAATTTACGGTTTTGATTGATAATTTTTTTTCTGATTTTTAGCGTATTAGTGTATTTTACTTTGAACTGTGCAGGAAACATCGATATTGTCTTGTGGATGTGATGCCGAATGACGTCCAGGTGGTCTCGTCTCGGGTTCATTACCTCCGAAAAGACAACTTTCATGGTGACGTACCATGTTTTCTTGTTTTTTTACAAATGATCGCGAGTCGAAGAATAACGATGACACCACGACTGCGATTTAGTAGATTCTTGTTTGTTTTCGTATTTTTATTTTATTTCTTCTGTATGTTCACACACCCAGAGGTCCCAAAAATAGGTTCCGTTTCAATTTTTTTTTTTTTTTAAACTGAAAATGTTCTTTCGTTGACATTTCGTCGTCAATGCGATGGGGGAAATTTTCATTAATAAAATAAAGTGAAATGAGATTGCAATTTACGAAAAAACCAGAATTAAAAAAAATGTGTTTTTCACAAAATGGCAGAGGTTCGAATCGTAAAATCAGGAATTGGACAAATTTCTTTTTTCATTTTATTATTTGGTGAAAAAAAACTATGCTCGTCAAATAAAAAAAGGCTCGATCCTTGTACTAAATTTCATCCAAGTCGTTCACTGCAACGGTTTTTTGAAAATATATAGAGTTTGTTAACTGTTTTTAAAAACACGATTATGAAGAAAAAGCATTCTCACGTGAAAATCTTTTAAGAAAATAAAAAATTTCGTTCTCGCTCTAGGTAAATGTACGCTCTTAATTGTCTGTAATTCAAAGAAACACGAATTTGTTTGTAAACTTTGTTAATCGACTGCCTATATTCTTTATAAATATATTCTTTAATAATATATATGACGATACAATTTTTTTAAAGATTTTTCCATCACGTAGTACTCCAGTAATCGAACACTAAAGTTTACGTGTATAAGCATAAAGTTTACATATATACAGGTGTACATCTCGTGCATATGAATTTCGAATTGACTTTCAATTATTCGATAATGATGTGGTAAACAATTTGGAAAAAAATTGTCTTTCTATACTTGATCCCAAAGAATGTTGTCACCAAATTTTATCAAATTCTGATTGTTTTGGTTTCGAGATCCAACCTCCTTAAGGCAAATTTATGCTGTCAAATATTTTTTTTAATTCAGAAAATACTGATAATTCATAATGCAAAGTAGTCTGAATTTGACTTGATTTTATTGTAGTTTCGAAAGCATTCGCGAGAGGGCGGCATCTCTAGGGTTTTTGTCGAGCCAGCTGTCTACATGTCACAGCCTACGAACACGGCCGCTCTGCGCATATGGCGCCTATTTCACCACGACAACTTTCACAGCTGGGCCTGTGTTCTCCGCGGTCAAACAAAAAGATAATAAAAAACAAAAACGCGAGCTTACACGAGTGTGGGGCACGCACACAGTCGCGTTATCTCCTGTAGTTATGTTCGAAAAGTCATCATCGGAGGCACGGGATAAATTTGATTCGAGTACTTCCTCGTCGGGAGATCGATGACGATACTCAACAACGTTGTCGTCATCGATATACCGCCGAGGCCCGTACAGTAGCGTCGTTGTTTTCTTTATTTTTCTTTTTTGTTGTTGTTCAATAATCGTGGAATTATCGCGCTACAGCGCAGTCACAAGAAGGCCTTTGCACTTTTTTAACAAGTTTTTATCATATATATCCGTATATAAATAATAATAATATCAAGTTTTGTGACAAAGATGATCATCTGCCAGACCGATCTTACCAACATCGAAATTCATTGAATAATATTAAAAAACAAAAACAAACGAATATTTGGTGCAATAAAATCTATAGTGATTTTTAAAATGGACAACTTGACCGTAAGTTTTTAATCATTTTATTATTTCTCCAATTTTTCTATTCACAAGAAATCATTGTCACGAAACGACACATTCATCTGTGAAATTCGTAAAATTATGCAAAAAAAAAAAAAAATGTTTATACGAATTACAACAATACAAAGTGTTTTTTCACAAAAATTGCTTTTCTTGTTTATCCAAATTCGAAATTTTCATCAATAATAATTACGTTTGTTGCCGTGCCACGCTTGGATCAAAATTTTTTTCCACCGTCCGGTAATAAGCAAATCTTTGTTTACCGCAAAATAGAAAAATCCTATAACATAATAAAAATAATAAAAATATAAGTATCAAATATAATTGTAACAAAATTATTCGTCGTACAATCGGCGCTTGATATTTTTTTTTTTTTACAGAAATCTTTTAACGTCAGTCTCGCATCACTAATCGTTGATAAAGTAACGATAAAGCCTTGAGTAGGCTTATCGCGTAGCGAGCTTTCTCCTCCTGCGAATTTTAAATATTCGTGCATTATTTTTGCAGGGAATTCTCGGTGCCGTTTGCCGAGGTTTCATGGACAGTCTCAAGGGCGGCGTTGTACTTTTCTATATGGACAAAGAAATTAATGATAAGTTAATGAGACACACGCCGACTAAGAGTGTACATCGTAGACGAGAGACTAGTACCAATCAAAGTCCCGTTAAACCGTCCAAGGAATATAGGTAAAGATCTTATAAATTGATAAATAAACAAAATGAACAAGTCTCGAGGGATCTTCGCAGTGTATTTTTATGATTTTTCTTCTCAATCGATGAAATCAACATTTTTGACCGTTCGTAACGGAACTCAAGAACAAAAGTGCCCGATGACCGAATCCCACTCTTTTTAAAATTGTCTCAAATGAAAAATGGCGAGAAATTATTAATCCGTGCAGAAAACTCTATGGGGCTATGTAGAATTTTCTTTAGCTCCGTAACGGTTAACAAAATTGCAGTTATTACAAAATTAAATATTTAATTATGCTGCTTTTTCAACAGTCTTTTAGTTGTTGTTTGAAAAAATATCAAATTTGAAAATGAACAATTGAAAATTAAAGAAATAAAAAATATCTTGACGAATGATGTGGCAAAATTTGGAAAATACAGTTTGAGAACTGTCCGTTGAACGTTAAATATATTGCGATGTTTTAAGGAAAACGAGTTTTGAGATTTAAGGGTTTTTGGCAGCCATTTGAAACATTTTCACAACAAAAGCTATGGGGAAAAAAACTTAGGCATGCGTTTGACGAATTCCAAGTATAATCGTTTAAAATTCATATGAACCTTCTTAAGAATAATACTCAACTGTGAGTAATATTTGAGAAAGTTTTACCGTCTAGAAATCGAGTTATTTGTAGTGAAAAATCGTCTTTTTTCGTAACTTCCCACAAGACCTCGTGTTAAAGTTGCCATTTTAAAAACTGAATATCTCGATTACTAGATGGTGAAGCCTTCTCAAATTTTTTCAACATTATAACACGATGCTCAAGAAGATTAACGCAAAATTTCAAAACAATTATCTTGGAAAAAATGGTATCTAATGATTTGGCACGTGAATCTCGTTAATAGATGTGATAGACGAAATTTTGAAAATTTTACACTAAGAAGATACCTCGATGTAACACCTTGGAGGTACTCGCTGTACACGAAGTGTTGCAAAAATCAATTAATTTCAATTCTTCCTCGTGTGATACTGTAACTCGAGAAGAAAAATGTCTCAAATTTCAGGGCTTTATCTCTCTGACGATTATATCTCTGTTCCGAATCTAATGAATTCAATACTTTTCGTAAATCGATGTCTCCGTAACTAGGAGGTTGAAAAATTAATTAAATTTTTTTTTTTTTTTCATTGATCCCGCAGCAATACCACATCCGCAAGTATTTTCATTGAAGAATCCTGAAATGCATTTATTATCAAATTTTTTAAATGTGAGCAAAGTCCTATTCGTTTACGTTCCACGAATGGGGATCACGAGAAAAATGAGCGATTTTTCATTGCAAGTATCTGACAAACTGAGTTGTGGATCGAATTCAAATTTCGGAAATCAGTTTCCAAAATCAAATTTACACTGTAATGAATTTTAGACGCTTCCAAGGATTCAAAAAAATTCACAGAACGACCTTAAAGAATGAATTATTCTATTTTTTTTTTATAGTCGTATTTCATTTTTCAACTCAAAAAAAAAAATAGTACACTTTTTCGAACCAATAAAATTAATAATCATTACAAAAGCATTAGTAAAAATAATAATAATTAAATGTTTATTACGTTTTTAATTTTAATAAAAAAAGGTAATTATTTGCTGTTCTCTGCTAATTTTGCCATATAATTGCGAGCTGTAGTAAGAAATAATTTTAAGGAGATACAGAAATTTCGTAAAATCCGTAATTTTTATACGCTACTGGCAACAACGTGATTTTTTTTTTATTTTTAATGTTACGAGCGGGTTTGCGAGGGTGAACAAATAATAATAATAATGATAATGAAGAGACAGAAGAAGAATGATTTTTAAGATAAATATATTGAGACTTGACGTAATCGGGAGTGCACGAGATGATTGTGGTTCGGAAGATGGTGATGAACTGAGGAGTAGAATAAAGGAGAATGATTTGGTGAAGTGGTAGTGGGGAGATGAAGCGGAGGAGAAGTTGAGGCTCGTAGGACAAAGTAAGTGCTGAGGAATGCGGTGATAAGATAAGGATGCTGTGTTAGGAGTTTGACTGTGGGAACGGATATGAAGTATCGGGTGCGAATGTGGGAAAGGATTTAGAATATAAGGTAATATAAAGGGTGCTCCCGTGACATTAATTTTCAATTGCATTTTTTAATGCACATATTTATTTTTATTGAAAGTTAAAATTATTTGGAAGTCGCTATGCTATAATCTAAAAGATTGTACAACTTATAAAATGTTGAGCCGCCATGATTTTTGGGATTGATAGTACAATGTTTTTGTAATAGTAACCGAAAATAGTCGATGAAATTCTAAGAGAATATTTTTGGCAGAATATCAACGAAAATAGGCGATGCTCATTTCGCAAATAACATAACATTCAAGTATCGCAAACGCAGCATCGTTGTATATATTTTCGGTTATGTAAAATAGTAGAATTTGCACTTTAAATACTTGATTGTGATATTTGTGGAACGTTTGTTTGTTGGGACCAAAGAATATTTTATAAGACTTGGAAAAACGCAATTAAATGCAGATGGTAAAGGGAATTTAATAAAAATGAAAAATTTCGCTGCGTTAAAAATTTTGTGCATTTGGTAATATCTAGAGACGCGGCAGGGTCTTGACGCCAAGTATAAAAAGAAAATAAAATTAACCGTACAATCTCAATTAAGGATAATTAGCAGTGACTACCCTTGTCAAATGGGTGTTGACATTGCCCAACGGTTGTTTGCAACGTTCAACACATCATTTAATTAATCAAAGCTGGAGTCGTGTTGCAGTATGTCTTGTTAACATAGAAAAATATTAAAAACTAGATTTGCTTAATCCTTAAGGAGGTTGGCTACATACGACTATATGATAAAAATTCAATAAAATTTGGTGATAACATTCTTTAGCATCAAATACGATGACACAAATTTTTTTAAATTTTTCGTCTGCATAGTTGTCGAATAATTGGAGTTTACAATATGCTAAAGATATACCTATATATATCTGAATCCTATGCTTATTCATGTAAACTTTATTGTTCAATTACTCGAAAACTATGTAGACGAAAAATCTTAAAAAATTTCTATATTCATATTTAATACTAAAGTATATACTAATCAAATTTCATGAACTTCTAATCATTTCGAATTTTCCTATGCTTTTAACACGGCAACATTGTTGTGTGTAGCCAACCTCCTTAACTGATAAATGCAAAATTCCATAGTCATATTTTAGTTGATATTTTTTGAAGAATAATTTGTATTTTCCAAGCGATTTTAACGCATGAACGCTTATTTTGTTCTTTAAGAAATTCTCTACAAATTCAGCGTGTCGATTTTTTTTTAACTTCACCGTCTCAATGTTGCAGTCGATCACAACAAAACTATGTCTTAAACAAATAGCTTTCATTAAAAAATGGACAAGTTAAAAAAAAAATTGACACGGCGATTTTGTAGAGAATTTTTTGAGGAACAGAATAAGAGTTCGTGCGTTAAAATTGTTTGGAAAATACGGATTATTCTTCTAAAAATATCGATAAAAACATGAATTTGTAGAATTTACCATTTATCAGTTGATGATTAAACATATCTACAGTTATCAACATTTTTCTAAGTCAATAAGACATCCTGCAAGACGAATTCACCGTCGATTTATTAATTTATGTGTTAAACGTTACATACAACTCTTTTAAAAATTTAACACAGCGTTGACTAGGGTAGTCACTGCCATTAGTCCTTAATAACGAAGCTAATTTATCCGTTTTTTTTGTCACAAAAATACGTAATAAAATAATAAGTATAATATAATATATTAGTTAATTAAATATTAATGAGCTCGTGGTTTGCAACGTATGTTTGTAAAATAATATGGATTAACATAAATTTATTAATTGGCCATCTGTATTTATTGTTGCAGGGAATCGAAAATATTAAAACGCACAATACAATGCTGTGCACTAAATGGCGGAGTTTTTTGGGCCAGTATATTGATTTTCGAATGCGGACTATTGCCTTTTTTGAAATATCTGCTGAGTATAATATTCGGTGATTCGCCAGGAATGGGACTCACTTTATGGTCGTGGATAAAACCGTGTCTCTCTCTTACTTTTGGAACTGTTTGGGTATTACCGCTCTTCGTACTCAGCAGGATAGTCAATAGTTTGTGGTTTCAGGTAATCTTACAAATATTTTCGTCTATATTTTTTAACAACTAAATGTGTTGTTAATTTTTTTCTTTTTTTTTTTTATTTCGTAGAAAAACGCTCCGACGCAACTACTACGTTTTACAAATGTATTTTGAATTGCAGGATATAGCAGACAGTGCATATAGATATAGACAGGGAAGGCCTCTGTCATTATCGAGCGTGAGCAAGCTTGTAGCCGATACTTTGTGCGGTGTTCTCGTGCAGGCTCTTTTTCTCGGTCAAGGAATGTTGGTATCGAGAATACCTCTGCCACCGCTTGGAGAAGTATTGGCTCTGATTCACATGTGTTTCCTCTATGCTCTTTATTCCTTCGAATACAAATGGTTCAACATGGGATGGGAATTGCACAGGAGGCTCACATTTATCGAAGGCAATTGGCCATATTTCGTTGGTTTTGGTTTGCCACTTGCGGTTCTCACGCAATTACCGAGCTCCTACGTTGTCAGGTAAACCTTTTTATTATTTTATTCTGAAACTCTGCAACATTGCGCAAATTTTCAATTCGATGCTTGCAAGTAAAAAAACCATTTTTTTCACTATTCACATTTGCACGTTTTTTTTTTTTTTCAGTGGTTGCGTTTATTCGATCCTGTTTCCACTTTTTATCGTCAGCGGAAACGAGGCCGAACCCGTCACTGGTGTTTGGTGCGTATTTCAACGTTTTTCCTTTGTCATTTTTATTATTCAATGTCATTGTTAAAATGAAAAGAAACTAAAGTTCGAAGAACAGAATTTTTTTTCTCAAAGTTCTTTTTTTTTATAGATTTATATTACAATCATTTTATGCTCAATTTCTTTTGTGTTGATTTTATATTTTGAAAAAAAAAAAAAAAAATCCGATTGAAATAAAACATAAATTTTGTTACGTGTATTAATGTTTATTTTTGTTATGAAATTGCAGCGATTGCCCATTGAAACTTTTCTCGCCGGTAATCGCGATAGCGAATACACTTTTCAACAAGACTATCGGACCAGCAACGCGACGGTGACATTTGGAGTCGAGAGTCTACAAGGCCAACAATAGGGAAATGTCGAGAGATTTGTGAGATAGCTTTTACGAATTTTATCGAAACAAATTATTATATGTAACTCGTAATAGGTCCTTTTGATATTTTACTTTTCTTCGCGTGGGTAATCGCGAGAGCTTACGATGTGCTTACAACAGTAAAAAAAAAAAAAAAAAAAAAAAAAAAAAAAAACAAATGAAATTTCATTCACCGAGACTGCGGTATGTCCAATTGACTGAATTCTCGTCACAATTTATATTTAGTGCAAAATGTAACGACATATCGACTTTTAACATACATTTTTTTTTACTTTTTCGCATGTATTTTTTAAGGTAACAAACGCGCTCATAATTAATCCAATCAGTGCTTTATTTTCACAATAGTTTTTGCAAAGTTCGCTGCGCTAAGTGAATTTATTTGAGGAGGTTGAATTACGGAACGAAAATAATCAGAATTTGATAAAATTTGGTGATAACATTCTTTGGGATCAAGTATAGAAAGACAATTTTTTCCAAATTTTTTACCACGTCATTATCGAATAATTGAAAGTCAAATCGAAATTCATATGCACGAAATGTACACCTGTATATATGTAAACTGTATGCTTATACACGTGAACTTTAGTGTTCGATTACTCGAGTACTACGTGATGGAAAAATCTTAAAAAAATTTGTATTGTCATATATATTATTAAAGAATATATTTACCAAATTTTATTAAATTATTATCTTTTTGAAATTTTTTATGTTTTCAACATGGTTTAGCATGACAACAATGTATCGTCGTGATTCAACCTCCTTAAGGTCCAGTTTTATTACAGCACGAGTTATTCAATCTCAGAAAATTAGTAATAACGACAAATGCAAATTTTCCAAATACGTTAAAGCCCTGATTATTTAAAGAACGGCGGGTCCGACTCCGCATCGTTTGTAAATATAGAACGTTGCATACATTTTTGCTTTCTATTACTGTGCACCTCCTGGTCTAGAATCGGGCGCTCCCCCTACCAAGCACCACCGATCGATCGTAAAGCAAAGAAACGAATAGAGGATCGATGAATCGGGAACTTAGTATAACTCGTATTTTTGGACCGAATTTAATGAACGAACGCCGTTTGCATTATTTTTTTGCCGAAAAAAAAAAAAAAAAAATAGAAAGAAATTATCAACGCGTAGATTTTTCCGCAAAAGTTTCAGTGTTACTTTTATTGTCATTCTTAAGGAGATTGGCTACACACAACAATGTTGCCGTGTTAGAAGCATAGGAAAATTCGAAATAATTAGAATTTAATGAAATTTGTTGAGTATATTCTTTAGTATTAAATATGAATATACAAATTTTTGAAAATTTTTCTTCTACATAGTTTTCGAGTAATTGAACAATAGAGTTGACATGCATAAGCATAGGATTCAGATATATATAGGTTTAGCATATTGTAAACTCCAATTATTCGACAACTATGCAGACGAAAAATTTGAAAAAAATTGTGTCATCGTATTTGATGTTAAAGAATGTTATCACTAAATTTTATTAAATTCTTATCATATTGTCATATGTAGCCAACCTCCTTAAAACGAACAGAAAATTGCTGTAATTTTCAACAATTGAGCAGAAACAAAAATTCCGAAGAGAAAATATGCTGTTACAGTAATCAACTGTTAATATCACGGTCAAGAACATTCAACTTTGCGTTAACCATTGTGAAATTTTGGTACTCGTTTAAATAATAAAGAAAATTTAAATAATAAATTTATTTGATAGAAAACTTGAACGAGTTGTAGTAAACGAACTTTATCATGTTATGATCGACTTTTAACATTTTTTTTTTTTTTTCGAAACTTTTGATGTTTTTGGAAAAAAAAATGTTGCGTTGTAACAGCAGCAATCGTAACTCTCGCTGCGATTAATCTTTAATGTGGTACAATTGTTATATTTCTGCTACAATTTCGGAAAAAACCACTTAAAATATGACTTTCGACTAGTCAATCGAGTCACTTACGCTTATGATAAGCCTACCGAAGGTGAATTGAAGTACAAGAAGAGAGCATTGTATAAATTCGAGAACGGGGCTGTAAAAAGCGATAAATCCGTTCAAATCGGATTTATCGAAATTTAGCAATACCGATTTCGTCGATTGACAGCAAGAGTTTTTATTGTTTTTATTATTAGTGATTTTTTTTTTGTAATAAAAAATCGATTTCGTACGACACATATTGGCCTTTGCGAGTCAGAGATGAATTTTTTGAAGGGAGAATATCTTTTATTGATCCTTAGTTAAAATTCACGTTCGTTGAAATTTTTCTAATACGTTCAACGATCGGAAAACATTATTTACAACTTCAACTCGATTGGAATGTGCAATAGAAAAAATTGAATTGTACGTTAGTGAAAAACGAACAAAAATATGTCATCAAAACACAATTTGGACCACAAGTTTTACCAAATATTTCGATTCTCTTGAGAAAAAAAGAAATTCTCCTTAGAGGCTAAATAAAACACCGACTGAGCAACCTTATAAGTGAATACATTTTATCGCGTTTTTAAGTTTTCTTCTGAACAGAAATTAAGGAATAAAACAAAAGGACCATTGAACAGAGTGGTTCGTGATATTTGCTTGGAAAATAATTTATGTAGGAGAAAACTTTGACACGAGATTTTTATGGGCCAAAAGTCTTTCCTATTGCTTTAGAACAATGTATTACACGCAAGGATCCCACCTTGAGCGGGAGCAAGATTAAAGATAGCGAACAGATGAGAGCAAGAGAAACGAAAGCTCGCATATGTGATATATGCTCTTAAGCAAAAAGCCTTCGAATCACGAGCATCGATATTGTATACTACGTTACGTTACGCCTAATGCTTAAATCGCATTTAAGTTTAAAGATCAAATGGACAGACTAAAAAGGGGATGATACACATCAGGGTGGTCCTTATTCAAGGTTGACATTTTCTTCGACGATATCAATTCCCTATTTTACTCCTAATGGTTAAAAAAAAAAAAAAAGACCTGGAGAGGCTGTGTCGTCTTCTAAGTTATCAGTGAAAGGATAAAATGTAAAAGTAAAATGATATTTTGACGAGAAAAGACGACCCGAAGCAAATTTGTAGTTCAGGTCATATGCAAATATCGCAAAAACAATTCTTGATGCTAAAAAACGAAGTGTTGTAAAAAATTTGAAATTTTACATTTTATAATAGTTTTTTAGGGTCTACGTTGATGAAATCTTTTTGTTTTTACATCAATTAAGTTTGGAGAATCGTTTTTTTATTATGTAAATAGGTTTGAAATCATTTCTCTTCGGAATTGCACCACCTAATCATGTGTTATCAATAAATCGTTAAATTTTGAACTGAATTTGTCGAAAAAAATGTCAACCTAAATGAAGTAACACCTCTGTATACACACACAACAGGCGATTTAGTGGCACCGAGATATTGTAAATACGTAATTGTAATGTGGAAATGAATGTTCTTTTTTATGCTGCAGCCTTTTACACGATATGAGTATGGGTTCGAAAAACGTGTTAAAAACAAAATTCAACGTTGTTTTTTATGAACGAGCTCGTTTTAACGATTTTTGCAGTGGCAATCGTCACCTTGAACGAGCGACTCCCAATGATTGTTTACATTTTTACAATAAATGATTTTTTTTTCGTCCAGAAATTCGAGCATTCCTTTATTATTTTTTCTTAGCAGTATTTGACGGTATTTACATAGATTTATCAACGGAATAATCATAGTAATACGAAAAAAAAGCTCAAGCGAGCAGGTCTTGGAGAGCTCTCAAATCGTGCTCCGTTGGCTCTTCTTTTATTCCATAATTGGTAGTTAGCGCGAACGATCTGTGAAGGGCTGAAAAACTTATCCCCGGATCCATTTCTTCCTCCGGCATCGGACTGGCTCCTCTCTCCGTCGATTGATTCTTACATACCTAATTACACATTTTACAATGAATTATTATAACACGCGTTCGATGGCACAGAAACATGTTTTTATAAGACTGTGCGTCATGAAACGCGCTCCGACCACAAATTCTGCTCGTAAAGTTACGTTAAGGACCGTATTCCAAGTAAAAAAATTTAAGAATGTGTTTTTTTTTTCTTGAATTTGAGTATACAATTATTTGTGGCCGCAAATATTTTATGTTATGGGGCGAAACCACATGAGGAAACCTTATTTTCGATATTCTTACAAAATAAGTTATCAATGTAAAATGTAAATTTTTTAAATATCAGATAAAAATTGGAATAGCTACACGTTCCGCAATCGAAAAACTCTGGACTACGACCGTCAGCGGACTTAAGAGCGTAACTCTTTCATTTTTGGTAGAAATTATTTTTAAAAATTCATTAGTTCATCGAAATATGATTAAAATGATGTCAGATCTTTATTGAATTCTAATTAATTTTACCCACGAAAAAAAATCTCAAAGTATCACCGAAAATAAGTTTTCCTAATATGGTTAATATGGTTTCCCCCCTTAATCAAACTCCGTTCGTCTTGGCGGAGCGCTTTTTTTTTACAGAATTTATAAAATTTTGATAACTAAAAAATAACCGGACAAATAACTTTTGACAGAGTAATAAGAGTTTTTTCAAGACGTACCTCGAAACGTTGTGTTTTGTAAATGGCTAATTTTCGCGTGCCTGGTGAACTCTGTATAAGATTCTGGATGGTCGGATGCGATATTCCAAAAAAGTGCGCACCTTTGGGCACAATGTTGCAGAGCATGGACGATATTGCAGCCAACAATAGGGAATGACACTCATCGGGACTAAATCCTACCAGCGGTCGGTCCAAATCACTGTCCGATACAATCTCGAAACGTGGTTTGGCACCGCCGTCCAATATTTTACAAGTGTAGAGACTCTTTGTTCGTGGATCCTTTAAATTTGCGTATATTCGAGTACTGCAAAAACCAACTGGATATATGACATCCTCCGTGTGATAAGACATTCTATCGGAGACAACTTCACCCAGCGAATAAACCGTTAAATCACCCAACGCTATTGGGAATATCGGCCTTCCATGAATATCCAAAGGGATCAATTGGACCAGTCTTTTGTTAGCTTTGTTGCAACGCTTTGGTTTAGCTTTCACACCTAAAACCATCAATTTTCATACACTTACACATCATATCTCTTATTCCCTATTCATGAACATTTACTTTTTGGCATTAAATTTATTTTCAAAGTTGTCGTTACAAATTTGTGCAAGTTGAGAATTTTTTAGCAAAAAACTTAATTGGCTCCAACATTTATAATAATATTCATTGCAAACAATGATCAATTCAATTTGATCGTTAACTTGATAATGATGATTATTTATTTGTATCAAAATTTTTATAATTCAATTAATTGAATGAATAAATGAAAAAACAAAAAGTAGTTTTTCAACTATAAAATCGAGTTTTATGAACAAAATGTATTATTAAACCAAATGTCGCAATTACGTTGGTATAACTAATTTTTTGTTGCTTGCAAAAGTGGTTAATGGAAATTTCTTCATTTTATTAGGTGAGCCGGCCTATTCTTATAATTTTTCTACCGTTCGGCAATAGCATTGGTGAATCAAAGACACTGAGTCATCAGTAAGATTTTTGAAAATTCAATGACATTTGTAATCGCTAACAAATTTTCAACACAATTTAAAGCTAACAATTTGCACAAGTGTCTTTCGTCCTGGCCTTAATTTAGTATCAAGTTGGCGTTAATTTTTTTTTTTTTTTTTTTTTCAAGTTATTTTCATCTTTAACTCTTTGGTTGCACACTTTTTATGATCCAAATTTTTTGGGCTACTGCGACCGTGATTGTTTTTAGGTAAAATTAAAATCCTTTTAGCGTCTGTAATGAATCACGTCCTTGTTCACATATTAGGTACAAGAATCGCGTGCAAAAAAAGTAATTTTTTATGCAAACATCTGAGAAACTATTTCGGGATCAAATAAAAGATTTTGCAATTCTTTCACAGAGATTGTGTCTGCGCTGTATTGAAATTTTAACTTGTTCCTAAGATTTAACAACAACTGCAGAACTATCAAAGATAAATATGTGTTGAAAAACATCAATTGCTTTGAAAACCGTGAGAAATCAGCAATTGGGATTAAAATAAAATGACATTAATCGGGGATAAAGTAAAATTGAAGATGTTACATTTTATTATGTAGAGATGCATGACATTTTAGCCGCATATCCTGCAGTTTAAATGAGTTATTTTTGCCGTTGACCTTCTCAATATTCTCAGAAAATAGGCAATTCTGAATTTTATCAATAAACAAATGGTATAGATTGTTAACTTACTTGTTTCTCCGCTATTTACTCCATCAACAGAATTTCTTTTTTTTGCACTTTTTTTAGGCGTTGGATTCTCACTCTGAGGAGCGGGCGAAGATAGATTGGTGGGTTGAGTTTTAGTGATTATACCGGCAGGATCGCATTCTCCTTGTTGCTGGCATAATTTTCTCAGTAAAAAGAGCCGTTCCTCTTTAACGGCAACCAGATTTTCCTGCATTTGTGCAACTTGATCGCACAATGCTGCATTCTCCTAAAATAATGTTTTTTTCTCATTCTGTGGGTTTGTTTTTTATTTTTTTGCCAGCTGACGAACGCTTCGACAATGCTAGTTGAGGCGTACTCACGAATACAGTATTTTTGACGATCCTCTTCAATTTTCTGTACTTTTTTTTGTATCTGACATTTTCTTGGATTTCAGCATTTTTGTGGTATTCGCTGTAATAGTTCTCGTACTTGTGTGCCATTTGTTAAGCACGCTAACTTCCTTGGAACACACGATAATAGCACAAATATCACGAAAATTACTTTTTTGTAGGTTAATTATGTTTGCGTTTTGAGGTTAGTTTTATTGTTCGATAAATTGCTTATTCACAAATGCGACATTTTTTATAGTAATAATTACTTTGAGGATATTTACAAATATTGATGGATTGTTTAGCAAAAGCAACAAGTGACTGCAAAAAAAAAAAATTCAAATTCAAAACAAAAAATATCACCAGGCGTTTTGGATGTGTCAGATGATTGCGTCGGTCATCGGACCAATCCGAACACTGACCAGTTGTTACACCATAAATCTAGTCGTGTAATTTTTACTTTTCAATTTTTTAATTGATCTCGTCTCTTGGTGATTGTTTGGTAATTTGTGGTGGCGTATTTAAAACGTTTGGTAATGATATTTTTTTTCCAATAAACAGACAATTAAGTATCGGACTGTGAAGATAGCCGACATAAATGGTGATATTTTGCATAAAATGGTTTGAATTACGCTCTTAATCGATTCAGAATCGTAAGGTGATGAGTAATTATGGTAATTGATAATTAATTAATTTAATTTTTAAAGGCTGAAAGGACTGCTGGACTTGATGAGGGGCAGTGGGATGGGCTATGGAGTTGGTGGTACGAGAGGAGCACAATGGGCCGATAGCCTAAATGCACACAGCAGGATAACTATAATAATTATTATTATCGATAAACTATAAATTATTGAATGTCTTACTTCGAAACAGATTGTCATTGCAAATGTAGTCATAAATAGAAAAAATTAATAAATACATCATTTTTTGTGGAATATTCATTTTTTTCATTAATAAATGTACTTTATTTTTAAAGATTGCTATATTAGTCTTTTAAACGAATTTTGCTTTTTCAACGCATATCTTGGGTTGACTCATCGAGGTTTTGGGACTTTCACAGAAAGCAAAAATTTTTTTACGGTTTTAGTAAGTTGTTCCGCTTTGCCCAGTTATTCCACTTATTTGACCGCTTCTCCTTGATTTACACAGTAAAAGTGTGTTTTGAAGACAAAGTATACGCTTTAAGCGTGTTGTAAACATCGATTCTTAATATTGTTATATTTTGACAAGTCTTACTGTTTGTATGCGCGTGCGTGCGTGCGTGCGTGCGTGTGTGTGTGTGTGCGTGTGTGTGTGTGTGTGTGTGTGTGTGCGTGTGTGTGTGTGTGTGTGCGTGTGTGTGTGTGTGTGTGTGTGCGTGTGTGTGTGTGTCTAAATGTACCCTTTTGTCTGCGCCATATTGCCTGAGCCACGCTTCGATGGCAGATCCCAATGAATAGTTTTTGAAAAAGGCCGATTAGCATTTCTTTCCCATTAAAATTCGTTCATTATTACTGGAACTCAGCAAGCAATCATCCAGGCTTCATCCATGAAACGAGAATTACTGTTGAAGTAGAATGATGAGTCAGTGTTAATGTAATTGAACTCTGTATCTCTATTCTGAAGAAATATAAGATCGTATAGCTTTTGTGCAGCGAACTATCCTTTGTCACACATGACTATATGTGGTTGCCGAAATTACTCGAGTTGCACTCGTCTCTTTGGTTGTGCACTCTACATACATAAGTTTGTGCCTATACACTTAGCGTCAAGAAATGCGCTGATAACTAGATATATTCTTCATAATTACAAAATGTTTAACACATGCAGTTACTCTACTCATGAGTAAAGAAGAAAACGTGAAGCTGTCACAGCAAGAGGACTGTGAAACAAAACAAAACGGTCAGTATATGATAAATTGGTTTCTGCCACGGTGAGTTCTTTACTCAACGGAAAAGACGAACCAAATCCCGAGTATGGATATGCGGGAGGTGACTTGCCTTGGCCGTTCCAACGCCATATATTCTGAATGCTTCGGCGTGATGAGACGAAGCATTCAGAATATATGGGCATTTCTTTCCATGATAAAGAAATGTTCCTAGGAAGTTTTACTCGAAATAAATGTTGGAAGCTCGGACACAGAGAGCTTCGCAACAAGCAACAGCAAAGAGCTACACAGTGTCGCGCTAAGGTGTGTCCTAATTACAGTATAAACCGGGCGAAATACGAGACTGTGTTACTGTGGTGCAATTCTTGGAAAACTCTCCAATGAACAGTGTCTACGTGGGAGCCTAGGAACTAAGCTTGGAAGTGGAGGGGGAAAAATAAACACATTTCACATTTCATTTTATTGCCGAATACAATTGTGGATGACATTTATGGGACTGCTTCTACCTTGAATTACTGTTACGCCCTGAGGTCATCGTATCGAATACTAGGTAACATTTCACAGACGTTAATACGGGGGTGTGACGTCTCTCTCTCGTAAATAAGCTATTTCATATAGTATACGTAAAAAAATTTCGGCAGTATACGCGTTGGAGCACATTCCAGTCTCTCGGAGCAGTATCGCAGTAGCCAAAAAAAATTTTAACCAGTGTATAACGTGTTCCGAGCAATGATGATGGAAGTGTGCGTATTCACAAGCACCCAATGAAGGCTTCAAAACTTCACTGTCATCCTGACTTTCGTCGTTTGCCAAAAGACACGAGCAGGTGGCGTATCGATGGCTCGGACACATGTTCAAATGAACGTTCATTCTGATGAAATTTTCCAACTTCGATACGCTTGAAAATTTATCCATCGCTGGAAAGATGTTACCGAATAATGGTAGTAAACAGTCCACGTTAATGAGAATTCGATCTTCTTGTATTCTTGAGTAATCGAAGTTGTATTCGACTTCCAATTGTTTCCCATTACTAAAGGGAGCTGTAAATCGATGAGTTGACATTTGCCACAATTTTTCTCGAAAGATTTCGCTCTCGTCGTTATTGGGCCAAAGTGATCGGATAAAACGTCGATAGTCTTCAAATTTCAGAAATTTGGCCATGTAGAGAATCATCTCCAATGGAAGAACGATTTTTTTTGTCGTTAAAAACGGTGGCGGTGGCGAAAACCGTAAAGTTTTGTATTCCCGTGAATTCATATCGACCGCACAAAAACACGTGCTCTGTGTATCAGTGTAACCACTTCAAATTTGTTATCTTTGAACTGTGCAAACAAGCAGCACGTCCTGCTCGTTCAGTTATTCCAAGTTGACACTCGGATATTGTTTGTCACATTTCGTTTATATAGTCAAATAAAAAAAAATTGATTTATGATCATATCAGGTGCACTTCTTAGATTCCCCTTTTGTAGACAAATTGTAAACACAATAATTCATAGACATTGTTATGAGTCGTTTTGATCACATGAAAAAAAAATCTCTTTTAAGCATCTATAAATTGTCTTTCATTTGTATTTTGGAAAAATTAATTTATGATCATATCAAGTGCATTTAATAGATTCCCCTTTTGTAGTCAAATTGTAAACACAATAATTCATAAACATTGTTATGAGTTGTTTTGATCACATGAAACAAAATTCTTTTTTAAGCCTCTATAAATTGTCTTTCCTTTGTACTTTAGCTGCGTATGCGACTTTTATGAGCATATCTCGTGTCACTTCGAGTTCAGTACACTTCGATTTTTTCCCATCTTTGAATAACTAAGAGTGTGGCAGGACGAAAACTGGCACCAGCTTCGTTGTAAAGACTTGGGGTCGAGCCGCTGGAGCGGGTCGTGATCTTTACACGTAACAAAAATCTAAAAGTGAAGGAACATTTTGTACTCTTAATATTACCGTTTCTTTCGAGTATTCGGTGTCGAGATTGATGCATCTCCAAATATCGTATCATAATCACGTGGGGTAGTACCACATACATCGAAAATTACTGCAATACATTTTCCGACTACTTGCGAATCTATCACTGCTGTTCTATGCAGTCACTACACAGAAAATCGTTTATCTTCGGTATGCTTATTTGATGAAGCCGAGCATCATGCTTACAATCCTCACCTTTGTACAAGCAATATGAGCACAACGCGAGCAGACTCTGCGACATTGTAATGTTGCAACGTAGTCGCTGTACTGACGCTCTGCTCCGTATTCCATGTTGCCATCGGTCATAATGCCTGTAGTACCGCCGAGTAGTCGCAAGGCGTATATGCACTACGAAGAGAGATTTCTCTACCGATGAAATTTTCAACGATTATACAGCAGCTGCCATTAGTTGACTCATTTAAGCCGTTCCAATTTCCGTTCTGTTAAACCTAATGTTCAGCGATCCTTGCGAGCTTAAGTTAGTAGTCTCCAACATGGTTACAGCTTCATTTTATTCTTCGTTATGACCCTTCCACGTGGGCAGAACTCAGTTCGAATATGGTGACGGAAAAGTAAACACATATTTGATACAAAATTTTATTACAACATGTAAGTGAACGTCATATGTTGAGCTACATCTACCTTCAATTCCTGCCGGCGTCCTTCGTATATATGCTGTTAATTTTGTACCTACAGAACTTCTACTATTGGCAATATTATAGTCGTCGTCTTAAATCGTCATTTCGAATGCTTCATCAGCATCCTAAAGTAACACGTTTGACGCTCGCAAGTGAGTCACGTCATGTAGAATACGTAAAAAAATTTCGGCGATCCACGCATCGGGACACTTTCTCGTTTCGCGTAGCTGTATCGCAGGAAGCAGGAAGAATTTTAACCAAAAAAAAACTTGTTCTGAACAATAGTGATGAAAATGGTCGTATTCACAAATGTCCACTGAAGACTTCCAAGCTGCACCATCACCCTGACTCTCGCCGTTTTCTAAGTGACACGGGCATGAAGCGTGTCGGTGGCTCGAACACATGTTCCAACGAACGCTCACTCTGACGAAATTTTCTAACGCCGATATGCTGGCAAATGTATCGATCACTGGAGGGACGATTCCGCCGAACAAAGGCATCAAATAGTCCACATTAATGAGAATTTGATCTTCTTCCATTCTTGAGGAATCAAAGTTGTATTCAATTTTTAATTGTTTTCCATTGCTAAAGGTAGTTGTGAACTGGTGAGTACACATCTTCCACAGTTTTTCTCGTACAATTTCGCTCTCGTCATGATTCGGCCAAAGTGAACGAATGAAATTTCTATAATCTTCAAACTTTAGGAATTCAGCCATGTAGAGAATCATCTCCAATGGTAGAACGATTTTCTTTGGCGTTAAAAACGGTGGCGGTGAAGGAAATCGCAATGTATCGTTTTCTCGTGAATCCATGTCGGCTGTACAAAAACCCGCGCAATTTGTCTCACTGAAAACACTACCGTTTCGTCGTTGTCTTGGAACTGTGCAAAGTTAGGTCTTGATCGTTGTGTGGTTGGAAATACACTGCAATGTTATTTGAACGGTTCTATGCTTATCTTACTATTATATTTCGTAAAACTGCAAAGCTACGTAAAATCAATGTTATTTATTATTCAATCTTATGTGGATCTGCGACTTTTACGATCAACTTGTCGTGTTACTAAAGCCATAAAATTTACTATTTATTGACAGGTGTTAGCAATTTCAATGTGACATTTACGATAACTAAAATTTATAAAAGTGATTCAAAAAGGAATAATTTCGTGATTTGAATAACTTTCAAGGTAGCTCAAACGACCGTTTGACATTTTCCCTCGTTTTTTCCCGTGTTTTCCCTTGTCTTCCTTATTCTGACGAATCTTCGCCAGCATACCGAACTTTGCAATGCCGAGTACAGACATAGCGAATGAGCGCAAACGAAGGTCAGTGGGCGATAAGCGGCAAAGGATATGTCGTACTCATTTGCTATCAGTGTTGAGCAAATTCCACGAAACGTCGCAGAAAAATTCCAAGCGTCAACATATATTGTTGCAATAGGATAAAAAATCATTTTTTTCAGTGAGATTAATGCGATGTGCAATGGAATCATTTGGGGTGCGTTTGACTTTGACGCTCAAAACATTGAAAGAGCTCCACTGCCTAACTGCTGCGTTATTACGATATCGTCACGTATATAGTAATACCGAAGAACGGTAGAGACGTTTGCAACGTCCAAGCCGACCGCGTCTTTGTAGTAACAAAGACGGCGTTTTACATCGCCACACCGTGCGAAAACAAAATAAAACGCAAGTAAACAGAGCAAGAGTTAGTCAGAAAAAGTAAATAAAAACTCTCACAACAGCTACAATAAAACGATGTTGCCAACTGAGATGGTTGACGGATAACGGATGCAAAAAACTTATGGATTAACGTTTTGACCATCGGCATAACGCATACCATCGTTTGTACTCGCTTCTCTTCGGGCAGTCCTGAATTTCTATAACGATAAAATAAGGTATTCCGAAAACGTACAGGTGATAGCAATCCTTCACAATTCTCGTGATCCTTTCGATTTCGATGAAATAGATTATTCCCAACTACCCACAGATGGCAATCCGAAACATGGGCTATTCGAGCAACTTGTGCTCGTGTTTTCATGTAATCACTGTTGCATACAACTATTTGACCTCAAGCATGTGTACCACAATGCATGGTGTTCTATCTGTTTTTTTTTCCAACGACCACACCAGCCATGGCTCATCCTACGATGCCGATGCTGTTACTTTGGCGCGGAAGTTCACGACGATCGATGCTGGTCTTGGTTTCTGGATTACATCCACCATTTTGTATGCTTGAACTTTTCTTTTCAAATACTCAGGGTCGACACTCTGCCGCGTTCCTAGACATTGCTTTATCAATGGATGAGATATTAAGAAAGACGATATATTCAGAGCATAAAGCATGTGCACCTGCGGCATACAAAACAGCTCACCTCAACACAAATTAACTCCTACACATGTCGTCCGCCCTTCCTTATAAGACAAGAGTCTACGACTCAGATGACTAGATCCAAAAAGACCCCATGAACACGAACAAAAGCTAGTGAGCAGGAATCGGCAGTAAGCCGGGTACAAACAGAACGAATGGACAGCAACGAAGTCTGGTTGTTATTTCATTTAAAGTTGGAATCCACACTTCTATGTGTGGTTTTTCTACGTTGTTTGCAAGCGTAGTTATATAGTGATATATCTTTCTGCAACATACTCCGCGACTGATTGTACCTTTGTACAATCCTTTGTACACTGATGCTTATTAATGCTCATCATCGAATGAATTATTTGTTTTTCAGAATACAGAATACAGAGACTCTCCATAGTTCAACAGACAGATATTATTTGTACGTGCCCTAGTGGCCATTGCGACGCTACACTAGTATCTTAAGTGCCGTTTCGTCTTAATGATAACCACCATCTGCGTTTCATCTGTGGAATGGAAATTACACACATTCCATACCAGGTGCGTGTTGTGAGCTTGGTAGTATTATAATATTGCTCGAAAATTCAGCGGTTATCAGTCTTATAATGATAACCACCATCTGCGTTTCATCTGTGGAATGGAAATTACACACATTCCATACCAGGTGCGTGTTGTGACCTTGGTAGTATTATAATATTGCTCGAAAATTCAACGGAGCAAAATGGTTTACTTTACCAGTATTCTCTAACTCACAATGACAGTTTTCGGAATCGCTATCATAACGAAAAGTGTCAGAGTCCCGGTGCTAAGCCGGATCAGTCGTTGTGACGTCATGCCATGTACGCTGAGTTAAGCCCGGTGTACACGACGCTTGTTTTGCTGCTAGATTGCTTGCGGGGTACTAGGATGGCTGCTCTGATGGAAGCGCTGCGAGAAAGTGGCGCCTCTGCTGGCTCTGAAGCGTGGTCACGTGTTGGATCTCTGTGGTAGGTCGCGTGCTATTTTTCTTGCTGGATGTGTGATATAGCTGTTGCAAAATGGCCGAAAGGTTGGCTATAGCGGCCATGTTGTTCAAACTGGCTTTCCATGCACAGTAACCAACCTAGCAGCAAGCATCGTGTAAAGCCAATATAGCAAGGGAGCCATCACCGCGCCCAGCGCCATAGCCAACTTTCAACCCAGTGGCAAGATCCAGCGAGCAATCCCGCAGCAAAACAAGCGTCGTGTACACCGGGCTTTACAATCCGTCATACTTCTTGCAATATGCTCCAGTGATAACATTGTGAGACGTGGCCGGAGAACACTGAATGACCAAACGTATGTTCATCAAAGCCGTTCCATTACCGTTATGTTGGACCTGACGTTCAGTCGTCGAAAATTGAATGCTTGCAGACCTCCATCCTTCGTTGTCGAAATTTTTTTTTGAGGATACAGTCATCTGAAGGGGAAATAGCTCCTATTTTCAGCTGATCGTAAGTTTTACAATGTCATACATGCGAACAATAAGTACAAGAAAGGGTGGAGCGTGGATACCATCGGTGCAGTGACGGATGAATACAAGCTTGAACGGAGACGGATTTGCACATGCAGATTTATCATCGAGTCTTTACAACCGATCACAAAGGCCGGAGTGTTTGTCTCTTACAGATTAATATATATGTTGACGGATGACATAAATAGTAACCATGTTTTGAACACATGATGTTAAGATGCTCCGTTGTCTGCAAATAGTTACTGCAGATAGTATAATCTGCAGATAGTTTATTATATATATCGGGCCAGCAGTTCTATCATGACTCCCGTCAGAGACTCTGACGAGTTTCCGTGAACACAACAAATTATGTAATTATGTTCGCGAAACTCTGTTCTCGGTGGTCAGTGGTATTATTTTGGATAATCTTATGACCGTGGTCTACAACATGGTTACAGCTTAATTCTATCATCCCTTCTTATTCCTCCCACATGGAGAAACTGAGTTCGAATATGGTGAGGGAAAAGTAAACACATATCTCATACATAATTTTATTACAATACGTGAGTGAACGTCACATTTCGAGCTACATCCAGCTCCAATTTCTGCCAGCGTCTTTCGTATATCCCTGTTATTTTTTTCACCCACACAATTTCCACGATTAGCAATCTAGTCGCCGCCGTAAACCATCATTTTGATTGGTTTCAGCATCCTGAAGTGACACGTTTGTTGCTCGCAAATGAGTCACGTCATGTAGAATACGCAAAAAATTTTCGGCGGTCGACGCATCGGAACGCATTCTCGTTTCGCGTAGCTGTATCGCAGGAATCAGGAAAAATTTTAACCAAAAAAAAACTTGTTCTGAACAATAATGATGAAAATGGTCGTATTCACAAACGTCGACTGAAGACTTCCAAGCTGCACCATCATCCGGACTCTTGCCGTTTTCCAAGTGACACGGGCAGGAAGCGTGTAGATTGCTCGAACACATGTTTAAAGGAACGTTCAGTCTGACGAAATTTTCTAACGCCGATATGCTTACAAATGTATCGATCACTGGAGGAACGATTCTGCCGAACAAAGGCATCAAATAGTCCACATTAATGAGAATTTGATCTTCTTCCATTCTTGAGGAATCAAAGTTGTATTCAATTTTTAATTGTTTTCCATTGCTAAAGGTAGTTGTGAACTGGTGAGTACTCATCTTCCACAGTTTTTCTCGTACAATATCGCTCTCGTCATGATTCGGCCAAAGTGAACGAATGAAATTTCTATAATCTTCAAACTTTAGGAATTCAGCCATGTAGAGAATCGTCTCCAATGGTAGAACGATTTTCTTTGGCGTTAAAAACGGCGGCGGTGAAGGAAATCGCAATGTTTCGTTTTCTCGTGAATCCATGTCAACTGTACAAAAACCCGCGCAATTTGTCTCACTGAAAACACTACCGTTTTATCGTTATCTTGGAACTGCGCAAAGTTAGGTCTTGCTCGTTGTGTGGTTGGAAATACACTGCAATGTTATTTGAACTGTTCTGTGCTTATCATACTGCTCCTATATTTCCTCCTATATTTCCTCCTACATTTCCTACTATATTTTGTAAAACCGCAAAACTACGTAAAATCAATGTTATTTATTATTCAATATATTTATATTTGGATTAGAATTATATATGGATCTGCGACTTTTGCGATCAACCTGTCGTGTCACTAAAGCCATAAAATTTACTATTTATTGACAGGTGTTAGCAATTTCAATGTGACATTTACGATAACTAAAATTTGTAAAAGTGCAGATTTAAAAAGGAATAATTTCGTGATTTGAATAACTTTCAAGGTAGCTCAAACGACCGTTTGACATTTAATCCGTGTTTTCCCTTGTCTTCCTTATTCTGACGAATCTTCGCCAGCATACCGAACTTTGCAATGCCGAGTACAGACATAGCGAATGAGCGCAAACGAAGGTCAGTGGGCGATAAGCGGCAAAGGATATGTCGTACTCATTTGCTATCAGTGTTGAGCAAATTCCACGAAACGTCGCAGAAAAATTCCAAGCGTCAACATATATTGTTGCAATAGGATAAAAAATCATTTTTTTCAGTGAGATTAATGCGATGTGCAATGGAATCATTTGGGGTGCGTTCGACTTTGACGCTCAAAACATTGAAAGAGCTCCACTGCCTAACTGCTGCGTTATTACGATATCGTCACGTATATAGTAATACCGAAGAACGGCAGAGACGTTTGCAACGTCCAAGCCGACTGCGTCTTTGTAGTAACAAAGACGGCGTCTTACGTCGCCACACCGTGCGAAAACAAAATAAAACGCAAGTAAACAGAGCAAGAGTTAGTCAGAAAAAGTAAATAAAAACTCTCACAACAGCTACAATAAAACGATGTTGCCAACTGAGATGGTTGACGTATAACGGATGCAAAAAACTTATGGATTAACGTTTTGACCATCGGCATAACGCATACCATCATTTGTACTCGCTTCTCTTCGGGCAGTCCTAAATTTCTATAACGATAAAATAAGGTATTCCGAAAACGTACAGGTGATAGCAATCCTTCACAAGTCTCGTGGTCCTTTCGATTTCGATGAAATAGATTATTCCGAACTACCCACAGCTGGCAATCCGAAACATGGACTATTCGAGCAACTTGTGCTCGTGTTTTCATGTAATCACTGTTGCATACGACTATTTGACCTCAAGCATGTGTACCACAATTCATGGTATTCTATCTGTTTTTTTTCCAACGACCACACCAGCCATGGCTCATCCTACGATGCCGATGCTGTTACTTTGGCGCGGAAGTTCACGACGATCGATGCTGGTCTTGGTTTCTGGATTACATCCACCATTTTGTATGCTTGAACTTTTCTTTTCAAATACTCAGGGTCGACACTCTGCCGCGTTCCTAGACATTGCTTTATCAATGGATGAGATATTAAGAAAGACGATATATTCAGAGCATAAAGCATGTGCACCTGCGGCATACAAAACAGCTCACCTCAACACAAATTAACTCCTACACATGTCGTCCACCCTTCCTTATTAGACAAGAGTCTACGACTCAGATGACTAGATCCAAAAAGACCCCATGAACACGAACGAAAGCTAGTGAGCAGGAATCGGCAGTAAGCCGGGTACAAACAGAACGAATGCACAGCAACGAAGTCTGGTTGTTATCTCATTTAAAGTTGGAATGCACACTTCTATGTTTGGTTTTTCTGCGTTGTTTGCAAGCATATTTATATAGTGATATATCTTTCTGCAACATACTCCGCGATTGATTGTACCTTTGTACAATCCTTTGTACACTGATGCTTATTAATGCTCATCATCGAATGAATTATTTGTTTTTCAGAATACAGAATACAGAGACTCTCCATAGTTCAACAGACAGATATTATTTGTACGTGCCCTAGTGGCCATTGCGACGCTACACTAGTATCTTAAGTGGCGTTTCGTCTTAATGATAACCACCATCTGCGTTTCATCTGTGGAATGGAAATTACACACATTCCATACCAGGTGCGTGTTGTGAGCTTGGTAGTATTATAATATTGCTCGAAAATTCAGCGGAGCAAAATGGTTTACTTTACCAGTATTCTCTAACTCACAGTGACAGTTTTCGGAATCGCTATCATAACGAAAAGTGTCAGAGTCCCGGTGCTAAGCCGGATCAGTCGTTGTGACGTCATGCCATGTACGCTGAGTTAAGCCCGGTGTACACGACGCTTGTTTTGCTGCTAGATTGCTTGCAGGGTACTAGGATGGCTGCTCAGATGGGAGCGCTGCGAGAAAGTGGCGCCTCTGCTGGCTCTGAAGCGTGGTCGCGTGTTGGATCTCTGTGGTAGGTCGCGTGCTATTTTTCTTGCTGGATGTGTGATATAGCTAGTGTGTTGCAAAATGGCCGAAAGGTTGGCTATAGCGGCCATGTTGTTCAAACTGGCTTTCCTTGCACGGTAACCAACCTAGCAGCAAGCATCGTGTAAAGCCAATATAGCAGGGGAGCCATCACCGCGCCCAGCGCCATAGCCAACTTTCAACCCAGTGGCAAGATCCAGCGAGCAATCCCGCAGCAAAACAAGCGTCGTGTACACCGGGCTTTACAATCCGTCATACTTCTTGCAATATGCTCCAGTGATAACATTGTGAGACGTGGCCGGAGAACACTGAATGACCAAACGTATGTTCATCAAAGCCGTTCCATTACCGTTATGTTGGACCTGACGTTCAGTCCTCGAAAATTGAATGCTTGGAGACCTCTATCCTTCGTTGTCGAATTTTTTTTTGAGGATACAGTTATCTGGAGGGGAAATAGCTCCTATTTTCAGCTGATCGTAAGTTTTACAATGTCGTACATGCGAACAATAAGTACAAGAAAGGGTGGAGCGTGGATACCATCGGTGCAGTGACGGATGAATACAAGCTTGAACGGAGACGGATGTACACATGCAGATTTATCATCGAGTCTTTACAACCGATCACAAAGGCCGGAGTGTTTGTCTCTTACTGATTAATATATATGTTGACGGATGACATAAATAGTAACCATGTTTTGAACACATGATGTTAAGATGCTCCGTTGTCTGCAAATAGTTACTGCAGATAGTATAATCTGCAGATAGTTTATTATATATATCGAGCCAGCAGTTCTATCATGACTCCCGTCAGAGACTCTGACGAGTTTCCGTGAATACAACAAATTATGTAATTATGTTAGCGAAACTCTGTTCTCGATGGTCAGTGGTAATATTTTGGATAATCTTATGACCGTGGTCTACAACATGGTTACAGCTTAATTCTATCATCCCTTCTTATTCCTCCCACATGGAGGAACTGAGTTCGAATATGGTGAGGGAAAAGTAAACACATATCTCATACATAATTTTATTACAACACGTGAGTGAACGTCACATTTCGAGCTACATCTAGCTTTAATTTCTGCCAGCGTCTTTCGTATATCCCTGCTAATTTTTTCACCCACACAATTTCCACGATTAGCAGTCTAGTCGCCGCCGTAAACCATCATTTTGACTGCTTCAGCATCCTGAAGTGACACGTTTGTTGCTCGCAAATGAGTCACTTCTTGCAGAATATGTAAAAAAATTTCGGCGGTCGACGCATCGGAACACATTCTCGTTTCGCGTAGCTGTATCGCAGGAAGCAGGAAAAATTTTATCCAAAAAAAAACTTGTTCTGAACAATAATGATGAAAATGGTCGTATTCACAAATGTCGACTGAACACTTCCAAGCTACACCATCATCCGGACTCTTGCCGTTTTCCAAGTGACACGGGCAGGAAGCGTGTAGATTGCTCGAACACATGTTTAAAGGAACCTTCAGTCTGACGAAATTTTCTAACGCCGATATGCTTACAAATGTATCGATCACTTGAGAAATGATTCCGCCGAACAAAGGCATCAAATAGTTCACATTAATGAGAATTTGATCTTCTTTCATTCTTGAGGAATCAAAGTTGTATTCGATTTTTAATTGTTTTCCATTCCTAAAGGTAGTTGTGAACTGGTGAGTACACATCTTCCACAGTTTTTCTCGTACAATTTCGCTCTCGTCATGATTCGGCCAAAGTGAACGAATGAAATTTCTATAATCTTCAAACTTTAGGAATTTAGCCATGTAGAGAATCATCTCCAATGGTAGAACGATTTTCTTTGTCGTTAAAAACGCCGGCGGTGAAGGAAATCGCAATGTTTCGTATTCTTGTGAATCCATGTCGACTGTACAAAAACCCGTGCACTTTGTTTCACTCAAAATGCTTCCGTTTTTCTGTCTTGGAACTGCACAAAGAACCAGTAGGTCTTGATCGTCGAATGGTTGAAAATACACTGCAATGCTCCACGAACGACTCTTTGCTCACGTCTCAACCATATCTCACAGACTATAAAACGACGGGGAATAGAATTTTTATTGTGTGTTCAGTCTACTCAATATTTGGTTTTATTAATCCACTTTCTGTGTCCGATCGATAAAATGGAGTTTTTATTCACACTTCGAAGACATTTCTATAACGTCTCATCCGACACTCGCGATTATATTTATGAAGGTTATTCAAATGCATGCAATGCTTCCGAGATTTAAAAAAATTCTTGAGATAGCTGAAACGATCGTTTGATATTTTATTCGGTCTTTCGTAAAAAAAATACAGAGCACGATAGCCGCCCCACGGAATGCAGCATACTTTCTTTGCCGTCTTCGTTCTGACGAATTTCCCTATGCAAACTGAACTTTGCAATCATGAGTACAGACATAGTGAATACGCGCGAATGAAGACTAGCGGGCGAGAAGCTCCAAAGGACACGGCGTGCTGGTTCGCTATCAGTGTTGAGCAAACTACACGAAAATTCACGGAACAAGTCCCAGTATCAATAGATATTGCTGTAGTAGACTACAACTTTCATACCATATAGAAAGCTAGTTCGTTTCGTAGTTGAAGGCGCTCCCGTAGTTGATGGCATAGTGCAGGATGTTCACGCAGCTCTTGTTTATCCCCGGGATACATAGATCCATCATGACAGAGACTCTAATGAGGTTTTTCGAAAAAGACAACTTTTGTCACTATTTATACATAATCTCGTTCTTAGTGGTCAGCATGGAGACTATAAAGGAGTGTCAACTCTAAAGAAGGAACAGGGGAAAAAAACGTCCCTCAAAATGTACACAATAAGAACCACGATATGTCAGCACCGTGGCGCCCTTGTCAAAAGTTCTTGATAAATATAGTTAAAGTGGAAGCACATCTATGCCTACAGCACATCATATGTGCGCATAGTGCATTTATGCACATATGGCATAACGAGAACATTTGACGGCAGCGCCGCCCATTTCGGAGATTTTTTAGGGTCGACTGCAAAGCATGGAGTTGACACTTATTCCTTATAGTCTTTTCATGGTCTCAAACTTGGCTTCAACTTATATCGATTTCGCATGATGTAATTTTCCAGAGAATAAACTGCGTTTGAACTTTGTGAGGGAAAAAGAAACACATATTTAGTACATAATTTTATTACAACATCAGTGGATGACACAATGACATATTTTGCTACTCCGATCTAAAATTTTCACATCCGTACTTCATTAATGTCGTTAATCATCGACCCGAACTATATTCAGTATCATATACGTAATGACCGTCGCCGCGGTAAATCGCCATATTCTGCCCGAGCACGTTCAACTGTGGTGAATCCCGGAGCTGCACGTTTGTCCCTGGAAAATAAGTCATGTCATTAGAAATATGTTAAATTTTTTTATCTGTTCCTCGAAGCCGTGACGAAGTCGGCAGGAAAAATTTCAACCAGTATATTGAGAATCAATACGGAGGCGTGGCTTAATGACTGGGAGAGAACGGCCATATTTTCTATACATAGTCATAGAAAACAACAGCAAGCGACCCAGAAACAAATCTGCGTCATCGGTTTTCATATTTCGGAAAATTGGCTTAGACGATCGATCTCCAATGTTTATACAATTCCCTTTGTCGTCAAGAACGGAGATATTTTATTCTTGAATTTTTTTCTATACTCAAATATAATTTACCAGTATCGTAGAAAAGTCTGATAGAAACAATACACCGTGCCACAGATGCAAATAATTGCAGAGAGGAACAGCGCGGCAAGCCAGCAAGGCTGTTTTCGCCATTGATACTGACAACCGATGCGTTTCACGTGGTTCCGTAAAACGGTGGTCTGAAGCGTCCGCATAGCGAGTGGTATGAAAATCGTATGGATGTAGACGTCGTCACCGCGGACGACAAGTAGAACGCACTCTTTGTGACACTGTACACACCTCAGTATTTTATCTTGGAATCGCGCAAAAAACCTGCACGACCTACTCGGTCAGTAGTTACTGAGATATTGACTGAGGGAAATACAGTCCGATTGTTTTTATATACCCCCACCTTATAAAATTCTGTAATATAACTACACCTAATTTACTGTCTGGACTCATGTGGTAGCAGTCATGGATGCAACCACCTCATCAAATTCTGAAATAACACTATACCTTATGTTACTGTCTATACTAACGTTATAGCAGTCATGGATACATCCACCTCATAAAGTTTGAAAATAACACCTTATGTTACCTACTGAACGGAGGTGAAAATAGTCCGACTCTTAATGGATCCAACCAAACACCTACCTCATAAAACTATGAAACTAAAGTGAAATCACTCTCCATCTAATGTATTTTTATGATTGATTGTACTCAGTTTCTTTCGATGTATAAAAACAAAAAATACGACGAGAATTGTTCTTGATGTTCTTGGAGAAAGGGTGGACGTTTTGAATTGATGCTTGCATGATTTCCTGATAATTTTGATGTTTGGAAAATAAATTTTAAAGCCAGCTGGAACAGTTTCTATTATCACATAGCGCAACTTCAGATGGTTCACTGTGAAAGTTAATAATTTTACGTGAGAACACGTGAGGATGCAACCTTTCATGTGATTAGCCATGTCTATTTTTTGTTGATATAGCTAAGAGAGCAGGTTGCTCAGTTGAAGAGCAGAAACATCAGGAGAATTTCGTATCTGCAGGGATCCTCATAAAAGCTTGAACAGCAGCGAGTATTGAACCTAACCAGATGATGAACGTACGTGTGCCACCGATCACATATCCGTAATGTTTGTTGTGTATTGGTTGATTTAAGTGTTCGTGTACCTCATAAATAGTTGAAGAAAGATCGATTAGCATGACGATCCCAATTGAGGAAACAGAGGACCGCAAAAATTTTTCATCGAAGGAACTGCTCGATCAGCTTTGTCAGTGACGAATTGTATGCTCGTGAATGCAGTCGGGCACGTATCTTAGTCCTCGTTCAATTCCACAAACTGTAGTTCGAAATCTGAGAAACTGCATCAGAGCTCGAATCAATCAATTCGGGTCAACAATTTTGATGCTTACAAGTCACTAGGTGAGCACCGCGCGTTATAAAGTAGCGATCCAATGTTCTTCTTATTACGTGAATAACGAAATTGGAATCACTATTTTCACAAGCAGCCAAGAAACCCCCGTGCATTAAAGGTGCCACACAAGTTCAGTGTAAAACAAATTCAAAAATTTGACGTGCATGGTTAACAAAAAAGTTCGCGATTATACACAATCGATCAAACTACTCCTGCCTTTGTTGAATGTTTTTGCATGAATGTGTGTGTCGCTGTTTCCACGCGTGTGTGTGCAAATGTGTTATCGTAAGTGATGTGTTTTTGTGTGAGTGGGTGCGCCTGTAGTCGAGTCTGTGTGCGTACGTGTGTGTGTGTGTGTGTATGTGCGTGTGTGTGTGTGTTTCTGTGTGTCTGTGTTTTTTTATGACTGCGTGTGTTTTTTAGTTTTTAATTCTTTAGAAATGTTATCGTTTTTTCTCGGGGGGCTTCTCGCCAACCAATAGTTGTTCCTTCTGATTTCCTCCTTTCGGCTGCAAGTGACGTCAACGTTACATATGAGCGTGACACAGCAGCGTGACATAGTGGTCCATAATGATGTGTTCTTTGCAAAATCGTTCCATCTCAGGATTGCGGAGGTGGATCTACTTGCGACAACTGCCAATGGAAAGGAAACAAATAATTGAATGATTAAACGAACTTACCTGTAAGTGAAGTTCTATCATAATTGTATGTAGCGCCTCTTCCGAATAGATCATCATGTAGTACCCCACTTCACGCCAGTGTTATCACATGTTTATAGTAACTATAGAAACTTTTTGTTTCGGTCGCTGGTGTACCTGTCTGAATCATCATTTTTTCAAAGTACTTGCCGTAATCTTTTGGGTCTACCTCTGTATACACAGAGACGTGGGTTACCTATGGGTGGGACTGATCTATTCGGAAGAGGCGCTACATACAATTATGATAGAACTTCACTTACAGGTAAGTTCGTTTAATCATTCAATTGTATTTCGCGCCTCTTTCGAATAGTTCATCATGTAGATGTTTAAAGATCATTACGGCACCAATCGTTCAATGAGTTTTCAAAATGAATATATTTTTAAGTAGCAAACGAACCAAAAGTGTAGTTCAACTACAACAAAACCATAGCTATAACTTGAACAATGAAAACTCCTTATTTATCTAAGACTGCTTTAGCAAAAGCATCCTTATCGCTACAAACAGGTAAGTGATAAAATCTCGCAAAGGTCTGAGAGTCTGTGGTCCAAACCGCAGCTTTCCTTATACAGTCTATATTCACCCCTTTCTTATTTGCCGCCGAAGTCGAAGCATGGCGAGTACTATGTGCCGAAAAAATATTCGTATCTACGCCGCTCTGTTCTAACATACTTTTCACCCATCGGCCCAAAGTCTGGGCTGTGACCGCTGCGTTTGGTTTCTTTACTGCAACAAATAGTGTTTGTTCGTCGCCCCTGAAATCCTGTGTTTGTTTGAGGTACGCCTCTAATGCTACTGCGGCGCATATACTCTTATCTTCCTCGTAAAATGGTATATATAGCAAAGGTTGTCTTCTGTTGGGTCCAGAAGTCTTTACTTTATCCGGAATTTTGATCTGTATAGCTCCACCCAGAATTTGAATATTCGGTATTTTAAGTAGGGCGAGAGTTTGCATTCGTTGCCCCGTGACTAGTGCGAGTAAGGTGACAACTTTTAACGACAGCGTTTTAAGCGGGATCTGCTCGTTTGGCATTAGACTAGCCGCATATTCCAGAACTATTTTAGGGTACCACGTTTCATCATACTTGGGTTTCGAAGGGCGCAACTCAGACACTTCCTTAAACAATCCTTTGACTCTAGGGTCTTGCCCCACGTGAGGTCCTAGAACTAACGCTATTGCTGATGTTAAACAATTTAAGGATCCGTAAGACACTCCTTTGTTGTATTCTTTAGTTAGTAATAACAACACGTTCTCAATCGAATTATCAAATTGGCTGACATTTTTTTCCGAGCAAAACAGCCACCATTTTCTCAACGCACCGTCGTATATTGCTTAATCGATAAATTGCGAAGTGAAGCCAGCATCAACTCAAAAGATTCCTCGGGAACGTTTCTAATCTCGAAGGATTTCCTGATAATATTGCAGCCACCAGGGTAGTTTGCTGCCATAACGGATGACATTCCCTGTTTGAGGGCAGTAATAGTTCCGAGTTAGGCTTAAAATAATCGGCTCACTAACACGAAGAGCCAAAAAAAGTGGATAATACCACGCTTGTCCTGGCCAATCTCAGGAACTACAAGAATACCCGTCGCGTTTTCGTCTCTAATTTTTCTCAAGACTCGCGAAATAACTATAAATGATGGGAATGCGTAAAAGAAAATTGTCTCCCACGAAATTGTAAAAGCATCTACTGCAATGCTGTCTGGGTCCCGCAGCCAAGAGACATATTTTTCGCATTTTGAATTTATCCGACTTGCAAAGACGTCGATTTCGGGTTTCCCAAATTTCCGACCTATCGAACGAAAAGCTACGTTAACCCGTTCTTGCGTGGGAATGATTTGAAAAACTAGTGATATCACAAAAGTGCTAGTGCGTGCTGCTGGCTTTTGCTCTTAAGGGGGAGGGCTCTCCAGAATGTTCAACTTTTGCATTTTTTTGCTTTAAAAGTTCATTTACAGCCTAAAGAATATATTGTCAATCGTTTTCCTGCATGACATCGCAGATTAAGCTTGGGGCAATATATATATTGCTTTTAACTCTGCTTTACAAAAGAACGTAAACTTTCAATGCGTTTTTCTCAAAACGTTTTGAGTTTGTTTTTGTTTTTTCCGCACCTTCGAATATAACTTAAGAAACGTAATTGAGCTCTGAACTTGAATTTTTGCACAGGTATTCTTTGACGTATTGGCCTTTGCATACACCTAAAAAGTTGTATTACTAAAAATATTGTTTTCAACCATTTTTTTATTATGCAAAAGCAGTGTAATTTTTTTCTGTTTATAATAATATACGCAAAGCGGAACGACTAGTTTTAATGAAAAAAAATTGTTCCATCGATTTCGGTTGACTATAACAAGGGACTAGGCGTTCCATGATTCAAATTAATGGAGCCAAGTCGGAGCAGCTGTAGCGCCGCGATTTTGTTTTCTTTTCTTGATAAAAAAAAAAAAAAATTGTGTGAATACGTTTAAACGTGAATTTAAATCTGTAATTGCATTTAGCTTAATAAATACTCCCAGTTTTTTGAAAAAAATTATTTAAAAACCTGTTTTCTGGAGGGTCTTCCCCCCTCAATACTCGCTGCGTTCAGCCACTACCGCGTCTCTTAATGAAACATTCACAGACTAACGACAAACAAACATGATGAATTTCAAACAAAGGCAAAAGTGAAAGTCGAGTTGGTAATTTCACATAGCTGACCGGCATTTTCTATTAAATTCCCCTCCAAGGGGAATTAATATCAAGGGATGGTGATGTAGATTCCGGACTGTACCTACTGATGATACAGAATTATTGAAATGAAACGCAAAATATTATGGGGGCTGGCGTATTTACAATTCTAGCAGAAACATCTGTACCAAAATGACAACTGTACCCCAAAAAACTGTACCATCACAAACATACCACAAATCAGCACTACCTCCAAACAAAATCTCTACCTTATCATCTCTATCGTACTGGCTACACGATAGAGATGATAGTACCATCTCTATCGTACTGGCTACATGATAGAGATGATAGGGTAGAGATGTTCTGTGGTAGTCCTGTTCACTTGGTAGGGCTGTTTGGAGGTAGTGCTGATTTGTGGTATGGTTGTGATGGTACAGTTTTTTGGGGTAGAGTTGTCATTTTGGTACAGATGTTTCTGGTAGAGCTGTAAGTGTGCCACCACAGCGCTTTGTTCACATGCGTTCAGTACTTGTGCTTTTTCAATCAGTACAATTGAAGAACTCATTGTATATAACATTCGAATATGGTTACCAATCATTACCAAACTATTTCCCATGAACTAAGACAATTTGGAATAATATTGGTTTAAATATAAAACATTTGTCCGGTTAAGTTTACTTTCTCACAGCTGTTCCAGGTGATCAGATGGTCATTTGTGGGAAGTTTGTATTTACGGTTATTTATGTGACTGATTAATTACCAAAGCTTGAAATTTATCGATTCGTAACCACCTTACGATTCTGTATCGAATGCAAAATAGCCATGTATCGGCTATCTTTACACTTCGGTACTCAATTGTTTGTTCATTAAAGACTGTTAATCACGAAACCTTTTAATTACGTTATCACAAGTTACCAAGCAATCACCAAAAGATGCGATGAATTAAAACGTTGGAAACCAAAAGTTGTACCGCTAGGTTCATGGTAACTGACAAGCCGAAGCCGAGTGCAACCTTCGTCCTTCGTTCAACTTCGTGAGACCTCGCTTCACGTAGCTGGAGTAAATATCGATCGCTGATAAGACTATTCTGGGCTCAATTTCTTTTTCTTTTTTTTTCATATCTTCCAGTAAAAATATTAGCAGTTCCAAAAAAACAAAAATCGTTATTGCAGCTGTTTCCCGATTGTTTCCACATTGCCCACAATGTTCGGTATACCAAAGAGATTTAAATTTGAATGAACAAATAGAAATTGGTCAATGAAACAAATATAATCCCACGTAAAAATTTATATTTAAGAAATTTGGTGATATAATTAAATCAAATGATTCTATATCTAGAACAAACCACATAAAACAATATCTTATGGGACCTAATGTGGAATCGACCTCCATTGATATAAAAAAGTTGAATCTACTACTTTCCTATTGTATTCTGTATTTGTTATTATTTCTGATTCATATTATGTGCATAATGATATCTATAATCTATTATATCGCGCGTTGAGATATGCTCTTTCATTTTTTGCTACATTTTTTCTCTTCGTGGATCCGCTTCTTTTTTTTCAGTGCGTCATCATCAATTTTAATATAATAGATTGTTATAGAGACTGCTTTTACTGAACACCTCGCACGGCCGACTTCTGCCGGAGTAAGCCGCCTCAACCAGTAAACCAGCATAGATACGTTTGCGCATGTGGTGACTGTCTATTATTGCTAAAACTACTCTCCAAACGATGTATCAATATATATAATACCAATATTCAGCCGGAGGGTCGATTATTGGTTTTTCCAATGGTCCATCCTCCTCGGCAGACTATCGGTTTTATAATGATCAATCGTAAACCCAACATACAAAGTATATATATATATATATATATATGTGTATTTGTAAATATTTAAAAGGATTCTTCCGCGGAAAAAGACGAGATAGAAAAAAATGGGGAAAAACACGTTTCCTGGTGGTATGAAAGCATGAAATAACACGGGCGTAGAAGATGAATACCTGCATGTGAGCGAAAGGGATTTTTCGGTACGAAAAAAACGTAATTACGCATGACGGAAATCCGTGCCCGTTGATCGCGGGATTGCGAATAAATTTTCTTTTTCGGTCTTTGAACTGGTAGGATATTGAAATTTCGTGTACCGATCGATCGAACACAGTATTGCATATATTTTGTTGAGCACACTTCTATTTGTCGAAAAAATACTTTTACGCCATTTTTTTCGAATGTATCAGTTAAAAAAAAGGTCCACCTCTGATGGAGCAGGGCCGACTACAGGGTGTTATACTTCGGATTGATGATGTTTTATGGTGCGATACGATGATGTATGATGTGTTATGGAAAAATGAATTTTTCTAGGGATTTTTTCTATTTATACATTGATGAACTCAAAAATTGAAGGGTTAGAAAGATTTTTTACAGGATGTATTTGATGAAGAATGGTCGTATATGGAATTGAAAAAAAAAAAAAACAGTTTGAAGCTCTAAGAGTGTGGTTTTCAAATTTGTAGGTCAAATTTTTCTAGGATCTGCGGTTATTTTGCAATCCTAAGAAACAGCACGGAAATTTTTTTTTTCTGAGTCCCCGGACTCGGAAACTTTTAATGACACTTCGTAAGATTCTTTATTGAGGTGTTTTGTATGGTAATTCATCCTCCACCACATTTTTGGAAAAAAAAAAAAATTACGATACAACAATTTACACGACTCAAAACGTACGAAAACCGATCAATTTTCGTAGAATTTTTTTCAAATAGCCGCCATTTTTTTCTATCATCGATTTTTGGCAAACGGTGGTGAATTACCACGTGGTAAACCTCCTCTTTAAAATGTTTTTTCTTGTTTTCGTTTCAGACGTGTCAATCTGAAGATTGTATGTCCACCATGGAAATACGTTTTTTTTTTTGAGGACTCGATTTTGGCGCTTTCTGCAAATTTGAAAAAAAAAAAAAAATGCTGGGCGCAGTTAAAATTTTTTTGAATATTCTATAGGGATAACATTGTCTTGGAAAAAGTTTTTTTTGTAATAAATAATAAAGAAGCTAAGGAAAACGTTTTCGCAAATGAGCTTTCTAGACTAGACATCAATCTTAAACTAAAAAAAAAACCGTTTATTTTTTTCAAAGCGTATACAGATTGCTCAAAAATCAATCCAAAATTTGGCTCAAAAACGGGTATGCATCGGGGTCGAGATCCAGTTTGGGTCATTAACTTCAATCTTAATATAATTCAAAGTTTAAATAAAAACATTGTTCAATGACCGAAATGTTTACAAAAAAAAAAAAAAAAAAAAAAAACAATTGTTGCAATTTTACAAAAAATTCCGATTTTTTTTATTTTCTATAGTTTCAACATTGTTTGCGGTAAAAATGTGAGCAAACCTTAATAAAAAAACAGTTTATTTTTATTTGTATCATCGTTTTGAAGTGTGTATAAGCTCAAAAAAAACCTAACCCTTTGATTTTTTCGAAAGTTTGACTGTTGGAAACGAAGGAACGATTCGCTAGGTCAAGATGCAACTTCATATGGTTTTTCAGGGCATACCAGGCTGTAAAAATCACGCTCAACATTAGTCATTTGGTGGTTATTCCTCATTTAGCATTCAATTTTCTAAAAAAAAATTCCATATTCTCGTGTAAAGGATGAAAAGAAATCTGAACGTCGTCGTGGCATTTTATAGAAATTTTTTCCAGTTTTCGAAATTGCCGTTCAATTCGTTGTACGATCATTTCTGTCGCTGAGTTATTGATGAATGAAGACAAAAAGATCTTTTTCCTTGAAAAATCCGATATCTCGATGAAAAATGGTCGTATCGAGATTTGAAAAAAAAAAAAAAAAAAGAAATTGAAGCTGAACGATCAAGCTATCCGGTCCATGGTGAATGCATGGCTTAGCTGAAAAAAATTCAAGCCCAGGGAGTCAGAAAGAGAAATGAAAAATTGTTCAACAATTTTTTTGTGCTGTTTCTTAGGATTGCAAAATCCCCGTAGTTCAAAAAAATAAATTTGACCAAAAGATCTGAAATCAAGAATCTTGGAGCTTTGAAATGCTTTTTTTAAATTTTGGATGCGATCATTTTAAATCAAAATACAGGCTGTCAAAATTCACGTAAAAATTTTGCATTTATTTTTACCCTTCAATTTTTTGGCTTAGTGTATTTATTTACTAAGGAAGAAAACATTAAACTATTTCGTCCATACATTTAATAAGAATAAGGAAAATAATTATTCGGCTCCGTTGCGTCTTTTCCATGTCTACGACAAGCGTATTAAGGCGAACACTATTTCGACATTTGTTTTGCAATTTGTTTCTAAATCTTTTTGTCATCAATACTTGAGGTCGAGCTGTGCTGCTTCCGTGCGCGTCTCTTGATAAACCAAGCACGGATTGAGTTTCTCACCATTACGGTCTCGATGTGAAATTAACCCTGTAGGTTACTATCATTTTCCTTGAGCCCCGGTCGTTACTACAATATACCTTGGATTTTTATGGCCCAGCCAACTAAGCGTGCTCATAACTCTCACAAGAATTGCTACTTTCCAGTAGATTTTTATTTCTTTTTTCCCCTTTTTTCTTAGTCAATATACAAATAACGATTCAGGCATGGGTCAAAACGACCCAGGGACAGATACACAGGATTAATCGTGAATCAAAAAATGAAATTATCCTGAAACGATCCTTAAAAATTCTCACCGTTCTTAAAGATATCTCGTTGAAAAAAAATAGTACAAGACTAAAACAGAGCAAGACTCAGAGAACATCTGTCGAAAACTATTTGTTCAAAAGTGAAAATTAAGCGAGGGAGAATAGAGTATGGAAATATATGAAGGAACTGGGTATATGTGAATCAACGAGAGTGTTTATTTCCAAAATACGTTTTATTAACTTGCTCATCTAACTACAGCGCAGTGCGTTCACACACGCTTCGACGTTTCATTTTATTAGCATCTTCATCTTTTTTTTTTTCTTCTTTTTTTTCGTTATTTTCTTCAAATATTTATACATACATACATATATGTAAAAATACATATATATATATGTATATATACATGTATCACACGTCTACACCCTTGCACGCAAATATAAAAAATCTAAATCGTAACTATTTAGACACCGTGACTCTTAGTTGTGATAGACATTACGTTAATACTATATTTTATTTTTTACCTATATTTATGTATATATATATATATCTATGTATATATATATGCCAGATTGTGATGAATACTTAAAATACGTGGGTACGATTTTCAGTACGCTCGAAGAGAAAGAAAAATTGAAAAATATCGGAGTGCTTTATGATCGACGATTGGCTTCTTCGTTCAAGTGAGAGATCGGTACAAATATTTTATTCATAAAAATGCTACTTTTCATTTTAACTTCGGCCTTAAATCCAACTCGAAATGAAATATTTCGAATTTCTCGTATTGCCAAAGATTTGTTTCAAAATCTACGATCGCATCGGATAAACCTTCTCACATTGGAGTTCCACGCATCAGCACTCGATTTATACACTCTTTTTTCGTTGCTATTCATCAATTTTTCTTTCTCTTCTACTTTCGCTATTTATTCGTATTTTTTTTTCTTCACAAAATTTGCACACATTGTCGCATCAATATACAAAAACATCTCGTGACATTGAATTCTGCATCATCAATTGAATATCCCCGTTTCTGTGTACTCAATTGCTCGAAATTATTTTCCGGTTTTGTAGCTGCTACCCACCTTGAAAATCATCAACTATAATCGTGTTCATATAATGTTGGTCAAAAAATACACACATCGAGTGGAAACAAAGTGACGAACAAACTTTCAAAATAATGATCTCATTGTTTCTTCAATTTTTTTTTTTTTTTTTTTTTTCCAATACAAACCATGTATTGGACCATTGATTTAACAACAAAAAGCTAAAAAATCATAATAAAATAAAATAACATTTTACAAGACGATTGTCAAACGATCATATGCAAAAAAAAAAAAATTTAAACCTCTCTCTTTAAATGCCGAAGAGAGGGGGAGGGGATTATTAAATAAGCATTATAGGATTTTGTGGAGTTGGTAGCGAGGAAACAAAGCAGATTGAAATAAAACGAAATAACGAAAATAAATTAAACCAACAAAATAAATATATGTATATTGTTACTTTCACAATACGTTTTTTGTGCAGTACGAGTTATCTTCTCGAAAATACACATTTACATATATGTTTCATACAAACGAAATGCCTCATGCTTACGATGCTTGAAATTTTCGTACAAATGTTTACAAAACTTGTTTCCCTTTTCATCATAATTTTCCTTGCAACCATTTGCAGTTGGATAAAATAGTATTTTCAAAGAATTAAAAGAGAAAAATCAATTGTGTGTGAAACTCATCGAAATAGATTTTGAGTCAATTTTTCGATCGGCGTTTATACGCCATCATCAATATTTTTTAAACTCAATCAATTCTTCTGAACAAAACAAAGATAAAAAAAAAGCGTCTTTTCCTATGGAAATTTTGTAATCGTTTATATACGTTATACATTTTTCTCCATTAGTCCAAAAATCGTATGAAATATCATTTTATTCAACACTGATTGAGAGTAGAAGAAAAATTATGAGGAACAGAAATAAAAAAACACTAGCGCGGAGGTATTCGCAGACGTACGAGAGATATCGAAGGGCCGCCAATCGAGCCACGGTGTTTATCGACATTTTATATCACTGTGAAACAGAATACTAAAGATTTTCCGTCAAATAGGTGTACAATTTCGAAATATACTTTTTGTTAAAGAAACAAAAAAGACTGAATTTAAACTAAATATTCGATATATATTAGCGACTGATATAATAATGTATACTTCAAAATATTTCGTCTCTCGAGGCGAAAAAAAATTTGTCGATCAATAAGGTGGCGAATCGAGCGGTCTTTCACAGTCCCATATTCGCACGTGCCCACGGACAAGCGTTGGCTAAAAAGCATTTTTTTCGTAACAATACATAGCCCTGTTTAAAGAGAAGAATCAAATCCTCTATGTTCGACAATTATACAATCGTGTACAATAACCGCTAATTCTACGATGACATAATGTCATTATTTTGGACTTTAATTCCGTGTGTTGTGACGACGCACGAGAAAGAGAGAGAGAGAGAGAGAGAGAGAGAAAGACAGAAAGAGAAGAAAATAAATCAAGGAAAAAGCATGAAAACAAAGCAACGGATGTTTACGACTGCGGACACGAGACGAAAAAATGTCTCCTAGAGAACACAAAACAAGTGGCGCTCGTCGTTCGAAAAAGAAATAAAAGTGTACTTTGGTTTTTTTTTTTTACTTAAACTACAAAACTGGCATCGAGTTATATTCCGACTTTATTCTCATCGCAACTTTCGTTATTTTATTTTTATTTTTTCAATTATTTATAATTCTCTGTCTCTCTCTCTCTCATTCACAACGAAAATGGCACGAATCCCCGTTCATTATACAATAACGAAAAAAAAAAAAAAAAAACAACAACATCGACATTGGCGAAACTTTGAAACAAAAAAAAACGCAATTGAACGTGTAAGCGGGATGGCGAAAAACAAAAAGATACAAAATATCGAGAATAAGCGGCGTTCAGAGGAAACAACACTATATATATATGTTATTATAATGATTGCAACAAGAATAATAATAATAATTTTTCATTAGTATTCCACTACGAAGACTGTCGTCGTTTGTACGTAGTGGAAAAGAAAAAAAAAAAAAAATAACCCAACAACGGTGTTTACTGTTTTTTCTAGGGGACAATGGTTCACCATTGACAATAATAGTAATAATTATAACAATAATGAACACGAACTAAACGAAGTAAACGTGCTTTAGCTGCTGCATAATTATACAACGATGATATAACTGTTAATCTAATAATGCGTGCCTGGCGACACGAGCAAAGAGCCTCGTCAACTTTTTCTTTGTTTGTTTGTTTTTTTTTTTTTTTTTTTTGCAAAAAGTTGCACTTTGGCTCGTAACTTTTGTCTCGATTGCCACATATAATAATGATCAGCCTCGTTGTATCGTGTAACTCGGGACTTCATTTATACTAATAATAAAAACGAAAAAAAAAAAATTAACAAACACTTTGCAAAAAAAAAGAGGCTTTCATCGATAAAACGCAATCGTATTTACGAAACGTTGCCAACTCTTCACACGCAATCGATGCAAACAAGCTCTGAAATGGCTTTGTTTATTAAGTACACTCGAAAAACTTTTCGCGACATGAAAAAAAGTATTTTTGTTTGTTTGTCAAAAACAAAAACAAAATGGTGAAAATAAGCATTAAAAGTTTTTCGTACAGTCTTGAATTTTCGAAAAGTACGAAGGATCTTTTAGCTACGCAGTAAAAAGCATTTTCGGAGCTTGCCTCCTGAAGGGTGGTGAACGACGATAAAATTCGTAAATTTTACGCACACAATAATAATTGTAATAAAGATAATAATAATATTAATAAGAGGCTTAAAAATAATCATACGAAAAGTTATTTCGTTGAATGATGAGCTTTTGCAACCCTCGTCGCGTTATACTCTCTCTTCTGCTTTCAATTCAAAAACATACACCAATTACGAATGAATAGCAATGCCATTCTATAGTTATTGTTGTCCTTTTAAAACATAACGCAAATATTTTGTTTATCGGGGAAACAATTAACTTAAATGATCTATCAATCACTCGTTCAAACGAATATCGATCATTAGTGATAATAGTACCATTCATTGTAAATTATAATAATGGATATAATAATAATAATAATAATTGTAATAATAACAGTGATAGTAGGCGACAATGAAAACTTTCGTTTTGCCTAAACTACACAGAACAAGTAGTTATATTTCGATGGTCACAATAATCCCTTTTCTTTATCTTTTCTTTGTTTTTGTTTGGTTTTTGTTTTTGTTTGTTTGTTTTTTTTTTTTTTTTTTCATTCTTTTTCTCTTGACTTCTCCACTTTCATGACCCGTGCATATACAAAGACGATATGAATGACGAATGACGATGCGGTATAGAACACAGTGATGTAAACACACACACACACCGTTAACGAATAGTTATGACTAGGCTCCATATTTTTTTTTTTTTTTGCTCTCATGCGCGCGTTTACAAGTGTATATACACTTAACTAATGTGTTTGTGTATATGTGTGTGCGTGTTGGTACGATTGCTTTGTTTTTTTTCTACTTAAATCGTTCTGTTCGATGTTTGCGTGTGCACGACTGGTTGTACAACACGTGTGGTTAATACAAAGAAGAAAAAAAAAAAAAAATCAAAATCGTCTCAACATGACGACGTTATTAGTCATTGTAGCTTTGCATTGGTAAGTACATCTGTTAATAATATATAAGACACGTCTTTGGTAAACTCTGCCTGCTTGGAGCTGCTTTCTGTGTTTCTGTTTTGTTTTGTTTTGTTTTTTTTCTTTTCTTTTCTTTTCTATTCACTTTCGCGAAACTTGATAGTCTTTTCGTGCTTTTCTCCTTTTTTTTTTTTTATTTGTTTTTGTTTTTTATTTAATCTTTGTTTCGTACTGTAAAACTACGTGGGAGCTTCTCCGAGCTTTCGTGACTTTGCTCCGATACATATATACACATTTATGTATAAATATATGCATACACGTTTAGATAGACTGAAAAACGTTAAGGGAGTATTGACGCGACGATCGAGACTCGTGATTGACATTTTAAACTCGAGGCCACAATAATCCTCGTACAGTACCGGATTTCTTTGAATGTTTTTTTTTTTTTTAATTTTTTTTTAATTACTCGTTCATCATAGATAGTGGACTCGAGTTGGTCAGAATCTTGGCTCGATCGGGTTGCCAGTGCACGTGACACGCTGCCAGTTTACACCCACGTTGTGTAAAATGGGGAAAAAAAAAAAACAATTGTAAATTAAATAGAAATAACATAAGAACGAAATAGCAGCCACGAACAAATGATAAAGCGTGGATCGGGTTTGCTGGTCGTGTGAGGGTGGCTAATGCTTCTTTTTTTCTCTCATTCCCGATCGTTGTTTCCTCCGGTTTTCTTCTATTTTTTAATTTTTTTTTTTTTTTTTTTGACACTACGCCGCAGCTCCGGGACGCGAGGGTGCGACTGTTTTTTGTTTGTTTGTATTTGAAATGACTTTCCGCTTCTCTCGTTTTCATCCATCGCGCATCGATACTACGTTTCCACGTGGATTTTGAAGATTTTTTTTTTCCTCGCAGATGATCGACGACGACGATGGCGACGATTATCCATCATTTATTTTGGTGCTTTTTTTCTTTGTCTCTCGAGGGACTCATTTTGGTCGGTGGGAATTTCGTGTACAAGAAAAATGAGACACTTTTTTTTGACAACGTTTCGGAAAAGCTCTTTTTTAAGGGGGGGAGAGGTGGAATTAGGAATAATCGAAAAGGAACGTACTCCTGCATTCTAAGTTTTTTTTTTTTCAAGTTGTTTTTTTTAAAAAACAACTTGAAAACTTGAAAAAAGTTAAGAGTTTTTTTTTTTTTCAAGTTGTGTTTTTAAAGATAACGTTTTCTTCTATTCGTACGGAAACAAGTAAATTTTTTTTCCTAATCTCTTCATAATTTAAATATGTTTCAATGATATTTTCTTTTTTTTTTTTTTTTACTTAATTCGAATGAAACATCGATTCAAAATGTACAAAGACAACGCAGTACGAATGGTAATTTTCAGTTACTTCGAAATTTCGATTTCTCGTTAGATCAGTCATTTATTTTCGATTAAGCTCGTATTTCGAGGCAAATAATTATTAAGCAAAAAATGAAGTATTTGACAGAATATTCACGTTTTGACGACATAATAATTGTACCGAAATATTAATCATTCAAAGTAATATCAATAATCTATCAAAATAATGATAATTCAACGAAATATATTGAACGAGCAAAAACCAATGGATTGAAAAGACTGATTAAATAAATGGAAGGAACATATTCTCCCATTGCCGTGTTCGATGTCGAATGAATGATCTGACGAACAGTGAAATATGTGGTAAAATATTCACGATTTGAAAAAATATATAATAATACTGCAAATTTTTTTCATTTGTAAAATCATCAAATCAAAAGAATTTTAGCGTTTGAACATTTTTTCGAAGTTACACGAAAGTACCATTTTTTTATAAATGATTCATGTAAACCAAGTCCCCCGTTGTATTTTTTTTTGTTGTTTTTCCGAAAACATCAAGAGAGAGCTTTCCTTTCAAATCCCAGAGTCTCAAAGACGGCCCATTAATTATTGTTTCGCGTCGATGAATAAGAACGAAATGGCGGTAAAGATGATGATAGCAAAAACCACAAAATATTAGTTAAAAATAGTTTTTTTTTTTTTTTTTTTTTTTTTTTCACACCCCCGAAGCCCTTTTCGTTTACAGTGTCTCGTTCATCCGTTCGCGTTTTTGTATTTTTAACGTTTCATTTTTTCTTACACATTTAATCAAGATTTACCAAAAACAATTCGATCGCGAGTATCCAAACGTTTACCATTGTTTATTTATTTATTTTTTTTTTCATATTTTTTGTTTACACAAATCTTGTGTTATAAAAAAGAAAACAAAAAAAAAGCAACCTTCCAGAATATCTTCGGCAAAACGCGAAGCGTAAGCTCGTACGTTTATTCAGACACACATACACACGCACGGATAATTGTTTTTATTTTGCCCTGCTTTTAATTACTTTTTGGTTGGCGTCGGAAAAAGTGTTTGGCGGTAATTACCGTCGAGTTAGCTTCGTTTTTTTTTTTTTTTTTAAATTTTTTATTGTTTTTCACAATATTCGTCTTCGTCTTATTCATTTAATTATTTGTATTCTTGTTTCCGTAAGTAAACTTTAATTTAAACTTTACATCGCGTCGTTTATTCGACGTTTGTTATTTGCTTTTTCTCCCTAATGAGACCACGGGAGCATCGATTTCTCGTTATAATTATCGTCATAACGATATCATTTCTCCATCGCCAGTCTTTCGATAAATCCGCGAGATCGGATTACAAAGTTAATAAATGTACTCCATTTGGTAAAAAATCAAAAAATCGTTGCGAGGAGAAAAGTTACGCGTCGTTTTTTTTTTTTTTTTTTATTAATTTTTCATATTTTTCTATCAGATAAATTGATTTAAAAAATGCTATGATTTCAACTAGTTTTTTTTTGTTATCCAGATTGAGAAATCGACGATCCTGGCTCGAGAGAAAAAGATATTCTGTACATAGTTATGCTGCGAAAAATCGTTTGTGAGAGCAAAGTACGTGATCAGGATTTTCGCGATTGGTAATCTGTGGGTTTTAAAAAAATGTTTTTTTTTGTTTATGTTGTTTTTTTGGTGTTTGAAAGGGCACGGGTTTGGCAGGCTGAAAAAGTGGATTATTTTCTTTGAATTTGAAGGATAAGGGAGGGAATTAAAGGATCGAGGATAATATATAGTTGAGGTCGCAATACAGCCACCGACAACAACACAGAGACTGGGTTGAGAGCAATTTTTGTCGTGACTGATTGATTGACTGAGACAGACATGGCACGGCGACTCCAGAGGTTGAGAGAGAGAGTACATGGTCACAACGTCACAGGCCACCTGCTGGCACACAAACGAAACACACAGACAGGTTAGTCACCACCACACGAAAAAAAAAAAATAAACGGGAAGCTCAGCGATTATAAACTAGTATCCGCGATCGAAAAAAATTCAAAAAAGTACCAAAAATAACTTACAAATACATTCAAAGTTGATAAAAAAAAAAAAAAAAAACGACGAGATAGAAGTACAAAAGACGAAAAAAAGTTGTTCCCGACTTCGGGATAAATTTATACTCGATGAATAATATAAAAGAAAAGTCCAATTAATTTATTACGAATTAATTACGAAAACGTAACGAAGATTTGAATAAATAGCAAGTGAGATTCTCGAGGGCTCGTGTCTACTGCTTCGAACTGTCATTAGCCTCGAAATTTTCTTATACTTATTGTTGTGGAAGAAATTTAGATTCAACAATTATTGTCAATTAAAACCGCGCAGTAAATTGCAATCGCGTTGTCTTTTGCACGACTGCTGCTTTGTTTGAACTTCGCCTCGATTATAGAATAAACACATGGCAATTTTGTTAGTACACTAATTTAAACTAATAAAGCTGATCTGTATATATGTGACCGATAGTTTCCACGCCATTTCATCATTTTCCTTACCCTGCATGAGCGAACGATTAACAATTTTTAATTCGTTCAAATATTATATCGAAATATAAATTGATTGGGGTCACAGACACGGTGAAATGGCGTGCGTCAAATGCATGTATGTATGTTTGTGTGTGTATTACAATAGCACAATATCACGAAAATCGTACTACGGTTAAATGTTGATGTAGGCAGAACTAACAAATTAGTGCATCTCCATTGGCAGAATTTTTTTCATTCGAGAGCACTCGCGAGCAAGCTCATAGTTACTTGCACTGAAAAGAAAAAGACGATAAAAGGAACATAAATATAAAATTACACAACGTGACGATAAAGAGTTAAAAAAAATAAAACAATATATACACATATTTCGTATGAGATAATCAATGCCAACTCGAATCACTTTTCGCCACATTTTTGTAATTACACCCGCGCACCTCTATTTTCGGAATGCCCGTCGTACAGCTGTAATCATAGAACGTTGCGCAGTCTTCGTTTTTTCGTCTCTGCGCATCAGACGCGAGGCCGGATTGGCCCGGGCTCCCCCCACCCGGCGCAAAACAATTGATATGAAGCACAAATTTAGGAAAATTACATTAACAGAGGTCCGACTGCTTTCTCGCTACCCTACGAGAGTTCATAACTCATAACTCTTGAATATATTCAAAAAGATTTTACCATATATATAAAAACAACTTGGTCTCATGTTATGGTTTGGAAGGATGTTTACCAAGATGTTTAAAATGCGCCAATTTTTTTTTTTCCGTGAAAACTTCATTTTTTTGCATTTTTCGAATTCTTTTTATGTTTCACAGAGTTTCAATCGTCAAACATTCAACAAACGCCGCTTTAATGTATACCCCGTAATGAAAAAAACGAAAAGAATATTTAATGCTAAAGAGAACATTGGTGTCCTCTTTGACCCCATTTTAAGAACTACGTTCGGAAAAGTATAGCAAGTTTTAAGACATGCCGTTGCTGAATCGAAGGGCCAAAAGTGAAAGGAATCATAGCGTTGAAATATCTCATGTAAAAAAATAGGTTATTACATAGCAGTACATGAATAGATAAACCGAAAAAACTAAGCGAGTGAAATATGGCAACTGACAACATCAACACTTATAATAATAATAACAATAGTCTGGACTAGCGTGAACTCAAAAGTCATCTAAAAATCTCGTTTTTACATATATTTCTGTAGTTTATCTCATGATGATCAAGTTCACGTTCGTAATATCACAGCATCTGAGATTTATACTCGTCGCATAATACACAAATCATTTGTCACTTTCGCAATAGCGAAGAATAAATTAAAAATAAATTTAAAAAAAAAAAAAAAACGTTCTGAGTGAACTTCAAAGAGTTTATCGTGACCCATTGTGCTAGGACAAAAAAAATGGAATAATTAATCAACAACCCGTTAAGAGGCAACAGCACTCTAGGATTTTGGAAAAATCGTTTCTCTTTTTTTTTTTTTTAACTAAAACAATACTTCAGGGTCATAAAAATAATATCCAATTGGTTCTATGGTCAAACAAAAAATTGTAACACGTTCAATTTTCAATCTTGTCGCCGCGAATCTTCAGATTTATATATTTTAGACGCGTTTTTGTCGAAATTAACTTTTTCAAACTGGGCGGAATCGCTGCTCGAAAACCACTCGATTGATTGCTTTGAAATTTTGACTGCACCTTCACAATCATATTATCTAAAGAAGTACATAGTCGTTTTTGGATTAAATAAAAACTTTTTTTGTTTATAAACAATTTACTGGAAATTTTTACGTCAAAAATCTGAATTTTTTTTGAAACTTGTGCCATTTTTGCAAAAATCGATTAAAATCAAAACCCTTATGTGTTTCCATAGCCAATAACATGTAATTTAAGAAAAAAATTATTTTTTTATTCTAGCTCTTATACTTTCGGAGTTACGATTCCACCCGTTGGGGTATTAAGAAAAAAGACTTTTTTGGAGACTGGCTCTGTCGCCGCCATTTTGTATAAAAACTGCAACAAAAAAATTTGTTCTCATACTTCAATATCTGTTTAATAAACCCTGAATAAAGAAATCCGATAACTTAACCAATATCCTGAAAAAAAATTATCAAAGAGCGCTGTTACCCCTTAAACATCGAAATGAAGAAAGAAAAATTGTAAAACTAAGAATAATAATATAACGTGTAATTATCATATTAATAATTTAATAATAAGCTAAAAAGTCTTGTAGCCGTTACAGAATACTGTTTTCATTAAAAAAAAAAGCGAGTTATGAAATTCTTTGTCAACGTGGTTTCGTTGAAGGATTTGACCGCCCCAAAGTCATGGGAAAAAAAAAATCTACTTGTATATTCACTACTTGCCGCTCGAATCGCTCTCGTGTCAACATGGTCAAAGCTCGACCAAGAGCCCGGACTATATAATATAAAACTGTATTCCTAACGAACCGGATTTTCATTTGTTAACTTAATTTTTTCTCTGTATTTCAATTTCTTTGTGCCTATACTTGTTGAAATTGTCTCTTTTGTTTTTGTTATTATTTATTTCAGGCTATCCTACCTACGATTGAGGCTCGTGGTCCTCGGCTAGTAGGGCTTCGATGCCTCTTTGGATCTCTTCAGTTGAACTTTGAGTCTCTTCGTGCCTATTTGAAAACCGTTCATCGCTTGAATCGCTGCTTGAGCACTCGGGGCATTGTCGTACGACACAAAGCCTAAAAAAAACAAATAATTATTGTCGTCAGCACACTTTTCATCGAAATAGAAAAATGTTTTGAATCAGGAAGGAAAAATGGAAAATTTTGAGTACTTATAAGGATACATTGTAATGTTTGACTTTGTTGATAGAATTTTATAAATTTCATTTTAGTAAATACTCATCATTTTTTATGAAAAATATTTTTTGTTATCAACCTAATAAACATTTCACAGACCAATCATCCTTAAAAGTTGACCATATGGCGATGAGCTAATAAAAAAAGTGACTCTGATAAGAAAAAAAGTTTTTTTATCCACTGATTTTTCTAACGTTCAAATTTTTCTCATATTTCTTCACCATACAAAGAAAAACCAATACAGCCACGTCAATAGAATTTATTTTGCAATTCAACAATTAATCAATGCAGCAATTATTTAATTGCGGTACACGAGTTAAAATATAATGTGATCCTATTTTAGTTATCTGTACGATATATTCATTGCTGTTCGAGAAACCTTTTGTTGGAAGATCCACCTTAATATGTCATCGCATTTAACAAAGTGATTCGACTGTACAATGCACATTTCGCCCTTTTCAACAAAATCAGTGTTCCATTGTAGAGAATTGCTTGTTCGTTACAAATCGCTTTCAAATTGGTATCTTTGCAATTATTTTCTGCTTCTTCCGACTATAAAAATCTTCAAATTGTGAAACAAAAGTTCGTGAGCGATTTCAGGCTTCTTGTAAAACAATTGATATCCAAAGTGCAGTAGAGAGCACGAGGATAATTATTTTCAGTCTATACAGAATTGTTTTAGTGTAAAAAGAGATGTATCAGAATGAAGTTATTTTAAAAAATTAGTTTTCGAGAGTAAAAACGTTGCAAAAATCCACCTTAAAAACCAAAAAGTAACCATAATGCAACCGGGATGCATTGAAATATCATTTTTTATAGAAAAATATGTATGAGCACTAATCGCAACAACACTAATGACGACGTAATTTCGAGCACCAATCGATTTTAGTACTATAATTAGTATCGTAACTCTGATTTCGTTGATTATTGCATTACAATTGAAGTATTTGGATGAACTTGCCTTCAAGTTATGATATTATAAATGAATTAAATAACAGAATAATTGTAAAGTAGCAGGTTCACAAGCGGAAATCTTATTTATTAGATTTTTCTTTAGTTTTCCACAATGGTTTCAGGGAACCGTGCATCAAACGCATACAATCTGTACATATACCAGTCATTAGTGACAAAAGCACATATCATTAGTGTTGGTGCACTGAGATCCGTTTCAATCAGTTTACGTTAGTAACAATAAATAGTGGAAATTATAACTATTATTTACTGATGAAAACATTTATGAAATAGTCACGAATTTCTGATGACTAACACTCGTCAATTATACTAACGGTGTTCTAGGATTTTAGACGTTTTAACGTGACTTTCAAACGCGTGTTTAAATTCCGTATGCTTGCTCTTTTCCGCTAAGACATTATGAAGAAATATAAGAAAAGGAGGGTTGTTGAATGATTTTAACAAAAGAGAAAATATATATTGTTCGAAATAGTGGGTGATGTATGTTGCGTTAACTTACCGAAGCATTTGCTCATGTTGGTCTGTTTGTCGATGAAAACTTTGGCGGATATGACATTGCCGAATGGCAAGAAAGTGGAAGCGAGATCGTTGTCACTAAATTCCTGGGGTAGATGATAGATGAATAAATTTCCACCCTCGGGTCCTTCGATTTGTTTACCAGCAGGGCCGGAAGTTGTGTTTTGCGCAGCCGCAGCGGCCGCTGCCGCTGCTGCCGCCGCCGCTGCCGAAGCCCCCGTAAATGCCGGGAACCCTGAAAAATTTGACGATTATATATTTTTGTCACTCGCACTCTACTAAGCTCATGATTTATAGCAGCGTTTTACAACTCCCCTACACATTTTATACTTTTGCCCTCTTTTCCTATACTTCTTTCGTTTGTTCTCTTGACTAAAGCTGCCTCAAATTTTTAGGCATTCGTCTTGATTATTCTCGGGACAAAACAATCGCGGACACCAGTTTGACCAAGACATTACAATGTTTTTTGCTCAAATGATTTATGACTTCGACTCACGAGTGGCACTCGTCCATTTGCGATATACCACCTGTCTACATAATTTGCTATTCCGCGAGAGAAATAACCGGAAGGTGGTGGATCAACGGATTTTTGGCCAACTGCCAAAATTACGAGCGACAGCTCAACCAAGTTTTAATTGCCAACGACAGAATGCTGAAAGCACATATATAAATAGGACACTTCACACTAACACGGTGAATCAATTTTTTTAACGACAATCAATTCTGCTTTGCATTCAAGAATTAACAATACGCATTCTTTTTTTGTTTTTACTACAAAAGTTTTATTTCAAAATGATTCCTTGGACAAATATCTTTTCGAGGCAAATTCAATTTCATCCCTTTTTCATTTATTTTAATCTATTGGTCCAGTTAAATCGAAAACCTCGCTACAGTTTGGAGCTCTGGTTTAAGAGTTTCGGTCCATGCAACAAAATGTTACCATTTAATTTGAAAATTGTGCGATATATACTCAGATTTATACTCGACCATGATCCACAAATTTCAAGTCGATTGTTTGCACTGTTTTTGTGAAATTGAATATATAAAAAATCCTTTTTTTAAGATGGAATCTTAACATGGAACTTAATGAAAAATTGTCAAACCAGTGGGTTCACAATTGCAATAATGGTGTCGAAAAATGTATTGATTCATTTACGAAAACGAAGAAAAATTGACTTTGCATTTTGACATTGAATACCTGACTCAAATATTCTCACAAAAATAATTTTTTCAGATTTTCCTGCAATCACCTACAAAGTGTTTTTTTATAGTTATTTTTTGTTTTTCGATTCGTTCGTAGTTTAAAAAAAACAATAGAGAAAATCCAGGACCATTGTTTTTCTGCTAAGTGCTTTTTTTCGTCATGGCGTAAAATATATCAAATTTCGTACATTTTTCCAAGCGTTTTTATTCCCATCTTATAAAAACAGTCAACAGTTTTTTGTTCAATCATCGCTATGGGTTTATACGTATCGTGGGAATTGGGAGTATCGATACAATAAAATCTATGTTTGTCACGTGCGAGACGAGAAAAAAAAAATTCTAGCTACAGATTGTTGAATACTGTGTGCGTAAAACGTGCTTTCAGCTTCATATGTATATATATCCACACTGTCTATTCCATTTCGTTTACTCAATTCGAAATAATTGACATCGCATGGGAGGTGGATTTGGTGTTTTTCGTTTCCGGTGGGAAATGATTTTTTTCGTTTATCGAAGAGCGTCGAGGAAAAATAAATTCGTTTCGTAATAACGACGAGGTTATTCATCGAGATCAAAAATTTATTCAGTTTGGATTGAGGCACTAATTATTAATAAACCGGCAGTACGCTGGATTACGTTAAATTCAAATTCATTCGGAGAAACCCTCAAACATTTATTTCATTCAAAAGATGAACGTGCTAAAGTTACAAAGTATAACTCAACGGTAATTGGGAATTATTTAATTTCTTTGCATTTATTCGATATTTGGAGGAAACTAAATTTCATTAAATTTCCATATTTCCGGCTAGATAAGTGAATTTTCTCTGACACAAAACTCTGTATAGAAGTTTTAACTCATTTGTTTCGACAATTCGTTTGTACAAATATATTGTAAACTCGATTTTCGTTATCGTCATTTTTCGATCGCACGAAAACTAAATGATTTTAATGTTTCTTGTCAGAATGTATTTTAATAACAAAATGTAGTTCGTGCAATCTCATTTACATTGACAAAGGCGTCGTTGAAGAGTCGATGGAAAATCATGAATTTATATCACATCTATTATACTTCATTGCTTGAACAATTACAATTAAATTTATTGATTGTTGCGGTGTTCTGGGAACGTCGCATTGTTCGATTGAGCGAGCCCGGGAAAGTTACGATATCGTTCGCGTACCTGTTATACCATATCTTTCGTACGACTTTGCAATCGAAAATTACGCAGCGAGAAATCCGCGAATTTTAATTGTCGTTTGCGCGTTCGATCAATTCTTGTAACTGTGTCTTGCACACAAAGCTGTCCCCGGCTGTCCCAGTCGAGGCAACAATCGATTTTATCAAAATCAACCTCTTTAAGAAATAATAGCTGCTTCACAATAATCAAATTAGTATTTAATTTTCTCAAGAGTTGTATGAAACGTTTAAACTAAAAGAAAAAAAAAAAATTATTAACGTCGGAAAATATTAATCACGATGGATTCACAATCACCCTTCATTTAATTAATAAAACTTAGTATACACGACTATTGTAAAAATTTAACACTCATTTGGCTATTGTGAAGCAACTATTTCATACTTAAGGACTTATATTCATACCTATAGAGAGAGGTTAAAAAATGCTCGATCATCAAAATTGTGTTTTTGGAAACAATAAGCATTCTATCTAGAGAACAAAACGCTCGATAGGCTGCAATTTGGTACAGAGGATCTTTACACAATTATCTCGATTTTGTCGAGCGATTTTTTTTTTTCCAATATCATTGTTCTTTTTTTTACAAGTATAGAAAAAGGGATTTAAAAAATTAGACCTTGACAAAGACTTGTTTTTTGTCAACTTTATTTTAAAAAATCATTCTATTTTTAGGTTGAAGCGCATATAGTCGGAAACATCGTTACCGTGAATAGTATTTAGCGAAAAAAAGTCTTAAAAAAACTACAAAAATAAAAAAAAAACAAAAAGTTGTTTCAATGAATAAATGTTTTTTGGTTTAGAAAAACCTCATTGAAATCGACCTTATTTTCGGCACCTTCAAGGTGTATGTAAGAGATTTTTAAAAATTCTGAGTCACAAAGTATTTAATTATTCGTTAAATAAATAAATAAATAATGAAACAATAATTTTGCAGATAGTTTTGCATTCGAAAATCCCGATAAAAATAATGAACCCAGATTTCCAGTTGTTGGTTAGTAACGAAAATTTTTAAAGAGTTAGAGTCAATTATTAAAGTTGAGCAATTGGCAGATGATTGGAAGCCGAGACTCCGTGAAATTTGGCGGATGGAGCATGCACGTGAGTATCCGATTAGCCCAATTAAAATCGACTGCATTAACTTTTTTACAAATTTACCAAATAAAAAAAATGAATGAAATAACCGACCATTGGGAAATTTGGCAGGTATGTGTTAATTTCAGTACATCAAGACTATTAAACAATTACGGTCACATAAACATCGAACGTGTGCAATGTGGCATATTAAATCAATTACCACACGCTTATAGAAAGGTCTAATATCATTGGCTGATCCGTTGGAAGTAGAAACGGTTATTTGGTGAAACGCAGCCGGACACTAAATAATATTAATTAAACTACAAGCATGCAAATACTTAAAAAAAAAAAAAATGTATGCAGTGTTGAAACCGGGATGAAGATAAGATTTTGTATTGTAATCTGTCAAAAATAAAAATGAACCAGGAAAAAGAGTGACGAAATTTTGATTTATTTATTTATTTGAAATGCAAGTTGCCATGATTACTAAACGGTCAATTCTTCAAAACCAATTGTTTTTTCAACCATCTATTTTATTAATTCTAACTGAAAATTCGAGCTAAATTATTGACTACTACGGTAATTAACGCAGATCGTGCAGTTTCAATGGAAAACGCGAGTTAGATGGACACCCGATTACGGATTTAATCTGAAGTTGCGGAACCATCAAGCCTATTGGAAACCTACAAGAAAATTAAGAAGGTACGATCGGTCCCTCGTGTGGAATAGTCATTAATAACTATAGTTGGACAAAAATCAAAACTGAAGAATAATATCGTCAATGACGCGGGAGTTATAGCAAAGCGAAGTTAACTGTACCAAGCGAGTCAGCTGTTACGTCGTGCGATCATGCCACATGTGCAGTCGGTGCTATTTCCGTTTTCATTGCGATTTGACGCTTCCGCGCTTAAGGAAATGCTTCAATTACACGGTGAAGTTCTAAAATAACATTTTTTTACTGTATCTATCATGTCTAATCTACCAATTTTTTTTTTTTTTTTTTTTTTAAATTAAGGTATTCCTTTCACGAGCCCGAATATTCTACAAGTAACTGGTTTTTATTTACAATACAGTGGAAGTGCATCCAATCATATTGCAAAAATTTCTAGCCACGTTACCGAACATTTAAAGAAGAAATATAACTTTTAAAATCGTAAAATTTATACGTGAGCTTATGGAGATTACATGATTATCACACTTCTATTCAATTATGTATTCCGAGACTTAATATCTCTAAATTTCTGATACAAACTGCTTCACTTGTAGAAAAAATTATAAGGAATCCGTAACGACGATAAAAATAGGGGGTAACCGGACGTTTAACGGAAATATTAATAATAAGAGTTGAAAAAATGTCACAAGGGTTATGTTCGACAACAGGAATTCGCAAATTGGCTGCATTTGATGCGTAACAGCTGACTGATGAATATATATACATATATACGAACTACCGTCTTTGACACTCATAATTTTCCATATCGAACAAAAGATGAGTGCCCTTCTCATGCACCCTCAAAATACGGCCCTCCGCGAAAGGATTTCCTTAAAAGGTCATCAATGACCTTACTTAGTAGAATCGCAAAACTGTGTGATCATTGAACTTCCGCTCGATTATTTTCCAGAAGATCACGTGCTTTGACAACTAAAAACCTTCGACTTTTCAATTTTATAGTACAGGTAAACCAAACTGTCAATATTGTTTAAATTTTTCGACTATGGGTGCATAAAGTGTTTGTCTCTATAATATTAACCCAGAGTAAGCAAACTTCCATCGAGCATACATGTGGACCACACTAGTGCGATTTGTATTGTGTCCTTATCAAACTCTCGATATACTAAATATTTTATAATGGTAGTTTCTCGAAGAAAATATTCCCAGAAATCTAATACGGTACTGGATTCAAGTGCAAAAAATAATATCCATATGGAGAAAATACGTCAACGTTTGAAAAAAAATAATAATAATTTAGGGTGCAATTTGGCGATGGTGTGATAACTATACAGATTGAACAAACATTCAGGTCCAACAGCTAGATTCGTTCTAGTGATCATGTACCTCCTTAATAAATGATTAATATTTTTCATATAATATGTCCTTCTACCAATATCTACTAATATCTAAAAATATCTACTAATATCTACTCGATCGGCAAACGGGGAAGAATCCGAAATAACAGAACAATAATGTACGGGGTGTTAAAAAATAATTAAAAAAAAAATAATAAAAACAACGTAATTAAGCGAAATGGTTTAAGCGTAAAATTCATTCCATTTTTTTGTTCTACGTTCATCTTTTGTAGTTTATTGTTACTCACTATGCAATTCTTTCTTTTCCACCGTCACCGTAGTTTTTCCAATGAGAGCTTTAGGGCGCAAATTCAAGTTGAATAATAATAACGTTCGGCACCACGTGAATGGAGTAATTTTTTTTTTTTTTTTTTTTTTTTAAAGAAATAGTGAAAGAATAATATTAGAAAATGACTAATTACCTGCGTATTGCTGCAAGCTCGAATAGGCGTTGCTTAGCGAATCCTGAAGACCGTTCAACGGTGTTCCCGTGAGGGAATTTAGGGCGAGTGAGGTCACAGGACTTAGACTACCGCCCGTGGACCCTGAAAAAAAATTATCGTACATTCCCATACAATTTTTTTGTATGTTGAAAAAATCGAGAAAAAATTAATTCGAATCTGCTAGCATGCACCATATCGCTCGTTCGAAAACGAGCTGGAGAAAATCGTGAGTTATATGCACCTGAACCTTTCGTACTTTGATTAAATCATTTTAGTTAGTGTGGACTACAAAAAATAAATCGAAGCGTAATTTGCCGAAATTCACACGCAATTCAAAACATTGCAATCAATTTATCAGTTTTATGGGACAACAGTCTTTAGGTTTCGTTTCGTTCGTTCCAAATAGTTTCTTTTATATAAATAAGAGAATTTCGTGCTAACGCGAGCTACGTCTGACTCTTGGCCTCTTTAATCAGTTGAGATATTCAATCAATCCAATCAAATGGAAATTTTTTTTTTTTACCTTCCTTCTTGAAATTGGTATGTTTAATGTATATTTAATAAAGTGAATATTTTAGTGTTATTAGCTAGCCCACTATAGGGTCTTCGGTCAATCAAGAACCCCGGAAACTCACGATTACCAAATTATATTTAATGGATGGCTCAAAAAGTTGACATTATATCGAGCGTTGTTTTTTATTAGAAAAAAAAAATGACATGTAAATCGATCAATATTCTTCGACTCGATAATTCTTAAAAACATTATCACGGAGAAAAAAAATGGTCGATTCAATAACATTTGATGTTATTGGAACATTTCGTTGATTTAATGGCGGGGACTTCGGTCAAAATAAATGTTTGATCAGTTCGAAAACAAGGGTATTTGTTTGATACTTTTTAAAATGTTGCTATGATTATATAATTTTATTGGCACCCCGTAATGAGATATTTGATTGATCCAACAATTTTTTCCCTCAGTGTAGCTTCGAACAGGTAATATAGAAAAAAAGAAGCTAATCAGTTAGTGATACGAATTGACGAATATCTCGTATAGAATTTCAGGCGGTTTCGCGGTACAAATAGTGAAATAATTCACGTTAGCATGATACCCACGAAACTGCAACTAATTAACACACGAAGCGAAACGTTCACATAAATTATCGATACTACATTCATTATTGAAAAAGCTCTTAGGATAATTTGTGTTGCGAGCTTCGCGTATAGTAAGCCGAGTAAAGTACAAAAAAGAAAAAGCTAACAGTAAAACACTTCAAATGATAGAGAGATTATTGTGTAAATGATTTAACGTGACACTTTGATCTCGCAAACCTAATCTCCTTCCGATGCGTACAGGTATTGTTTGTGATATATTTTTCTATGCAAGAAATAAGAGCACACTTGAGATTTTTCCATTTTTTCCACTCTTTTGATGGAAAACTATTGTCAGAATTAAAAATTTTCTAAAAAATCCCATTTATTGATTTTTACATCATTTTTCACTACGTAACTTCGGGATGAGCCGTATTTCTTTTTTTTTTTTTAAACAGTAACTAGTAGTTTAATGAAATTTTGTAGGAATTTAATGAAATTGAAATGAAACAAATTTTCTATCCCAAGTGCCGGACTATTTTATTTGTTATTTTTTAATATACGGTTTCTGATTTTTTGTGTTTCTCATAATCTGTGTCTATTTGACGCCATTTTTTTCCACTGGAGAAATAATTCTGCAATTTAAGAGCAAATTTTCGTCTGCTTATTTCTTTTGGGGAAATATATATCACAAATTGGAACGAATCGAAAAAAGTTAGGGCCGTGATGGATATTGTGACAAAATTCCATGCTTTTGTCGTCACTGCAAATGTGTATGCATATTTAAATACATTTTTTGAGGCGAAGATAACTGACGTTAGTGATGGTACAATTTACAATATATATATAGCACTAGGGACGAGGGAATTGTGATTAATAATAATCAATGTAAATCTTTACGCTCATAAATTTACAATTACCAATGTACAATACTGTTTAACTTGCAGATGAACGTCTACAAAGAGAGTTCAACAATTTCGATTGTTAAAAATTTGTGTATTCGACGTACTTTTACGCATGTATACATTTTTTCAAGTCAGTAATCGGTAACATATTGTGGGTGTGGGAAAAAAATTAGTCTCGACTTGTTTTATACTTGAATATTGAAATGACCGAGATTTATATGCAATTCAGTGCGAGGTTTTTTTTTTTTCATCATAAAAGTTATTTTTAAAAACGGAAAATTAATCAACCAAATCCGGATAAAATATTCTATTTCATTTTTGGATTGGAATGTACAAAAAACTGTTTTACAAAAACTACCATCACAGCTCGTCTACTTTTTTTTTATTTATTTTTTTATTTTTTTAATGGGTTTATTCACTGCTATCAACAAGGGTATTTTTTTTAAATAATAGAAAAGTTTTTTCATCGGAAACATTTTTTCAGTATAAAAAATAATATTAAAATTGATCCTATTTTGGCAATTCTTGGTGAGTGTAAACCCTTGAAACCGGTTTTTCCTCTTCCGGTAAATTTTATCGGATGCTCGAGGCTTTGCAAATAAGCGCTTTTGATCGTCAGGTAAAATTTACCTGAAGAACTAACAAGTCGCTGACTCGTAAGTACACAACCGTCAGATCAAAGTGGAAGAACGTTCTCTTTTAATGAAATTTTTATATAATGCCCTGAATTTTCAGATTTCCTCTACAACAAGTTCTATGGAAAATGTGTCACGCAAAGTGTCGATTATGAATTATTATTGAATAACTGAAAAAAACTACTTTCTCGCATGAAAGCTAATTAAAAGAAAAATGCATTCGAAAAACGCTCATCTCAAGCTGTTCAGCTATAATGAAAGATTGTGTGTGTGCTTTTTTTACTGTTTAAATATCACGGTATGAAAAATACTCGCATAAGAAGCAAAATTAATTAGTGCTAAAGTGCCATCTACGAATTCAAAGAAACGAATGAATAAATAAATATTAGATAATCCTTTAAAGGACACTGATCAACGAGCGTGTAAACTTGCGCAGTTTTTTCACTTGCGCTTACTAAGATTTGCCTCACCTGTGCTTCCCGTTTTCCCAAGGAGAGCAGCTGATTATAAGAAAAAATACAATCAATCGTTAGAATTGAAAACAACGCTTTTATAATTAGTTTGTCTTCTTTTCAGATTCTATTTTTTGGGGTCCAGATAACAATGGTACCAAAAATACTGCTGTTTTTACATCCAATTCGCTTCCGAAAGATTATGTCGAATTTTTGTAATTTTTCTTTTGTTTATGGTTTTTTTCGTGGTTTATAGTGAGATAAGATTTTAAAGGGAACGTTTGATGAATTATTGAGTAATTTAGTAACGGTTAATACTGTACCAGGCAATGCGACACTTACATAGCGACATACCTGCTGTCGAATTGGCCAATCCGCTTAACGCTGAAACATACAGAGCAGCGGCGATATTATCACACGCGTGCGCAAATCGGTTAATTTTTTCCATGCACGAAATCTTGATAAGAGTGCAAACGTGACCTTAATGAACTTAAAGCTGAGGCATTACTACGTATACGCTCCAAATAAACTGATGTGTGCGCGTTGTTATGTTTCAATCAAAAAATTCAAAACTAATTTTTAAAATTTTCAAAGTTTTCAAAATTTGATGATCTTCCGAGACACAAATAACGTGCTGGAATCGGAAAAAAAAATCTTTTCAAAAAATCAAGTATTTTTGACAGAAAAAGTATAAAATTTGCTCTCCGACAAAGGAAATGATTTGTAAACTGAATTTTCCGTCTTTGAGATCAGGCTGATAGGAACTTTTTTTGTATTATATAAGAATAAGGTTTGCCATGAGAATTTCACAAAAAAAATTAATTGACGTTACATAGTTTAACAATCAAAACACAATGGACACAGAAAGCCAAGTGTAAATAATTATTTCAAATATAATACTAAATGTTTTTCGATAATATTTAAGATTGTTTGGTATGTGGAGCCAAACTTTTCGTGTCAAACTACGACAATGTTAACCCCTTAATGTAAATACCAGAGAAAAGTTGAAAGATTTTATTTTTAGGTAAGAACGATTACCATAACTTTCTGAGGAATGTTTTGGTTCTTTTTTTTCTCATCATACGTTTGACGAATATTGGAGGTGTTTGTATGCATATGCAGTTATGTAGCTGCGTGTTAGTGAATGCATGCAAAGAAAAAAAAGCATAGGTTTTTCTTATTGCGAAATTACTTTTTCTCGAGAGAATCTCAAGATTGGAAACGATGTAAAATTACACTTTTGACGATTCTCGTGTAAACCGGCGAGAAAATGTCTCGCCGAATTAAAGACGAGCTTTTATTACTCACTGTTTGGGGAAACTTGAAGATTGCTGTTCCCACCTGTCATCGCTGCTAGAGTAACAAGATTCTGCATGCTCATTGGCGTTACTCCGGCGTTCGCTGCAAAATTACATACAAATTCTTGAAATTACTAACAATGTTTAAAATTCATCGATCTCATGAAACACTGCAGTGAAGGTGATCGGTGCAAATGCCAATCATTCCACGATATGCAAGCATCAATTTAAAGGTAAAGTAATCATTAGCCAAAAATTAATTTAAGGTATCCCGGTTGACAAACTTAAATATTTGCCGGATAACAGATATTTTTTCACGATTCAGTGCAAATATATCTCATTTTACTGCAAACATATCAAGAGATACAACTTCGAAGATTTATTTTAATGAATTTTAGAAGTTTCCATAGCAATTGACAATGAAAACACGAAGTCACCGAAAGTTTTACCAAAATATTTACGATAGAACTTGGAAAAATGATTTTTTTTTTTCATTGATAGTCTAGTGGTCGACGTGGTGGCTCAGCGAAAAATATTTGAAAATCTCCAAATGATAGGCGAAATTTTTGAGTTTTTTTTGTAGCTTGGACCAATGATGTGCTTCAATTGTTTTTTTCTTTTTAAAATCAAGTCAAATTTTTGAAAAATTGTCGCAGGCCCTGCGCAGGTATCTAAAAAGTTTGGCTTTTCGCAAAAGGAATACTTTAAGAATATTTGAAGCGAAGTAGATTTTTAAAGATACGAATGGGTACTATTTTTGATGAAAATTAAATAAGAAAAGTGAGAGCGTGCTGTTTGTGTTCATATGTGGTGGAGAAATAAAGATAAATAAATAAAATCATTCGTGCGACACTAACCGTACTCACCGGCCGAATTGAGTGACGCTAGCGTCGCGAGACCTTGAAGGTTTGCCGGATTGATTTCCGGTGGGTTTGGTACGGCTGGGGGTGCTGCTTGAGCGGGTGTTGCAGCCCCAAGTCCCAGATGTTGCTGCAGCAACAATTGATGTTGCACGCTTGAGAGGGCGTTAGCACCGGCATTTGAACCTACAGGGGTCGCGGCATTCGACGTCGCTTGCAGTTGTTGTAGGAGTTGTAGCGACGCTGGTGCGAGGGAGTGCGTTTCATTCTGCAAAATGAGGTTTCAAGATTTGTAATGACGAATGATATCATCAAGGATACGCGACGGCACATACAGTCAATTCAGTAAATTCAAATTATCAAAAATTTTTACACTCTTATTACATCGTCAACATTCAATTGAAATTTTATTTAGAATTTTATGAAGTTTCCACTTAATCCTAATTCCATAATATTTTTATTCTATTAAATTCATTTTTACGTGCATCGAAATTTTTTTTCCTATTCCATATTCATTTTTTTCCTATTTCTATTCATTTTTTTTTATTTCCATAACATTTTTATTCTATTAAATTTATTTTTAAGTGCATCGACATTTTTTTCCTATTCTTATTCATTTTTTTTTCTAATCCCATAACATTTTTAACCTATTAAATTTATTTTTATGTGCATCGACATTTTTTCTTCATCTGTTTAATGATAAAACTCAGAAAAATCCTTTTGCTGAAGGGAAATGAGCCATTTTTACAGAATACGATTTAATCTGCGATTTATAATCTCAATGAACCAGAGGAATGTTACACTATGATTCTCACTGTAATAATAGGGAATGATTCAACTGTAATCAAGAGATTATACCACTTGGCACAATGTTATTTTTTTTCACGCTTTGCTAATTAATTACATTTATTATAATCGAGCGTTTAATAATGACTGTGGATTTTTTTTCCCTTCTCCTCGAGAGTTCTACTGAAAATTGGATGCCACATTTGGATGTGACGGTACACGGTTAACATCATTAATCATTCACGTCCACGTCCGAGCCACGACCCTAGTGCAAACCCGAGAGATCGATGTTCCAACACAGTGCTAAAATATCTAGATTTGATTAATTAATTAATAATGGTAATTATCGTTATTGCTCATTCACGCGTAACTGCATACGTATGACGTACGAGTATCTTGTGATCGAGTTGAAATTCAAATAAATATTTAATAATAATCATATGGAGCAGTGGGATATGCAAAATACGTTTGCAAGTAAAGGAACAATTATCAGACGGTAAAAAAATGCATCAATTTAATTGTATTGAATCAGAAAAAACTGAGTGACAGTTTCGCCAGAAACACTTCGCATGCCACTCTGAAATCTCCTCCACGGGAGCAGTCTCACCAAAGCGTTCTTCTACAGGTTTTTTTTTTTTTTTTATATTGAGGATAAATTTAGGGCATTATCGTGAAACTACGCGGACGGTTCCAAAAGGATTAAAATTTCCATATTCGGGATAATGGCAATGAAAGGTTGCACACCTTCACACGCTGTCTTATGGCGAGCAATAGGGAAATGCACATTTCACGAAATGACTCCGAAACTTATCTACAGATTTTTTTCTCAATTTTCTTTTCTTCCCTCAATTACAGAGAAACATGACGAGGTTTGTCTAAAAAAAATCGTGAATTTGAGTCATTCAATTTCAGATATACAGCGATTTAAAGTGTAATCTCTGTGTATACCCTTCATATTAGATATTTTTCCCGAAATTTCGGTATCACGACATAATAACACGGACAAAATATCACCGCAACAAAATATCACGCGACAAAATATCACACGACAAAATATCACCGCGACAAAATATCACTGCGACAAAATATCACACGACAAAACATCATTCCAATCCAATTCCAATTCCAAGCATAATAAAGATTTTATTATAATAATTTTAATTTATTGATTAATTGATGTTCAATGCTGTGGTTATGTTGTTTGTTTGTTTGTTTGTTTGTTTGTTTCGTTGGTTGTTTGCTTGTTTGTTTGTTTGTTCGTCTTGTTTGGGTTCGTTTGGGTGTTGGTTTGTTTGGTTGTTTGTTTGTTTGTTTATTTGTTTGTTTGTTTATTTGTTTGTTTGTTTTTTTGTTTTGTTCGTTTGTTTGTTTGTTTGTATGTTTGTTTGTTTGTTTGTTTGTTTGTTTGTTTGTTTGTTCAACTTGTTTGCGTTTATTTTCTGTATGGGTGTTGGTTTGCATGGGGGTTGCGTCTCCGTTCTTCTAGTATACTATTTGTTAACGTTTGTTCTACTTGTTTAGTTTTGTTTGGGTTCGTTTGGGTGTTGGTTTGTTTCGGGGTTCTGTCTCTGTCCTTCTGTATTATTTCTGGCTGTATTTGTGGTTGTACTATTTTGTGGCTTTGATATTTTGTCGCTGTGATATTATGTCATGTGATATTTTGTCGCAGTGATATTTTGTCGTGTGATATTTTGTCGCGGTGATATTTCGTCCGTGTTATTTTGTCGTGTGATCAAACGTCATGGAACCGAAATTTCACGTTTTTTTCAATTCCTGCACAACATGATAAGTAACATTATTAGATTATTCCGCCAGCTACATCTAGAATCAATCGGAGAGTTAATTTTTCAACGTGACTGGGGCGAAACTACTGCCTTAATGTATGTATAAGATAATGCATGATTTCCGAACATTTAGGAATAATGATCAAATGGATGCGATAAAATAGGGCAACGTGAACACATTTTTCTCAATTTATAACTTTGCTTCAAGGAACGTTGATTGATTATGGAATAGTTAGCCTGTGAAAACAAATCCATTTTATATGCTAGTCGTTTCGTTAATGTAATTACATTAATTGAGTTTATCAATAAGACGCTTTTTTCCAATAAAAGATGCATAGGGTTTCCAGGTAGCTCATACATTCACGTTTTACATTTAAAATTTACACACACACACACACACACGTACCCGAACATAAACACTTTTAAAGGTTTGTATATAAAATAAACATTGACCTGTACCACCGAGTGCTCGACTAATTTCCTCACGCTCGCTTAAACTCGATTAATTAAAATTCCTTTTTGTAAATGACGTCGAAAAAAAAAAAGAATAATTTAACTCCGGAAAGAAATTGAGCCAAAAGGAAAGAAAGTTAAAGCTGGCGAATACTTAATTCTGGATCATGTATAATGTATTTTTTTCATGGGGTTTTTTCCCGAACCTCTTACATATATAAGCTTGATGTGTTGTAACATCGCATCAGTATGTTCCTTCAAGCTGCATACATGAAGAGAATATAACACAAAAATTTACAATGTTCCCATTACGGCATGGAACCATGTTGTCACATTTCAGGAAAATGTACTATTCTTCGAATAGAAAATCATAGTCAAGTTTCTCGCGATACGAATCTACAGAGCAATGTGAACAATTTGCGGTAAAAAATTCTTTCCGTGTAGGAAGTTACGATCGATACGTTCTTATAGCATTAGCTCGGCGTTTTCATTAATAATTAAAAAAAAAAAAACAAAACAAAACAAAACAAAGCTACCCCACATCAAGTTCCAGACAAACAAATAAATCAATCCTTGACTAATAAAAACAACAATATATTCGGCTTTACAGAAGCTTGGATCCACATGATTTTTTCATTATATTGATTATCGTTTAGTTAGTTAACGAAACAAATTTACATGGACTGTATTTCGTAGTGTTCAGAGTGTTAGGAGAATATGTTCGCCGTGGTTGTTAGTTGTGCGTGAGTAGTCTTTAGGTTAGAAGTCGTTCAATGATATAAATAATCATTCGAGAGTTACAATGGGGTCCTCTCGGGGGACTGCAGCTCCTTGACCTACATCAACCCGGGTCCTAACATCACATTCCATAAAGAACTGCAATGCGTTTGTCATCTTATTGGTGACGTTGGGGTAGACAAATATCCAGCAGTCTTGCAAGGAACGTGTGTCTTTCTGACCCCGGCAAACGGTATCACCCGAGAAAATGGACTTTTATTTAAACAATCTTCACATTTCAGGATTGAGTGGTTGGATCGACTTGTAGTAACTACCAATAGGAAGGAAAAAAATAATGAATCATCGTCCTTTAAACTCAGATTTTTTACTCAACTCATTCTGCGTAAGATCGATTTGAAGAGAATTCATTCAAGTTTTTCGCTTTTATGCACTCTCACAATTAACTAAACCGCAGAAGATAAAAAAATGGAGTCATGGGCATACTTCATTATTTCACCTTACTCATAGACTTTTTGACTTAGGATTCGGCTCTGCACCCAAAAAAAAAAAAAAAAAAAGTACATCAACTTTTGATCCATAACTAGTTAAATGAACTGATTTAGTTTTTTTTTTAAATAGTTCTCCTTGTGTCGCGGCCTAATATTACAGCTTTTAATAAACAAAAAGTTCCACGAATGTAGTGATGGTGAGATTGAATTAAAATTTATAATATTATTGATACTACATTCAATCACATTGTTCTTGAATAATATTCTCATGGATCTGAAATCCTGTGTGGGTATAAAAATTCGCAAGGCGATTCTCGTTCTAAGACATAGTCCGGAATCAGTCAGAATAATAAATCTACTTTGTTTCCCGTATTTTATGCCTACCAAGAGCTCAACTCGTATATGAGCAATGCCTCGGCGCTTTAACGTCATCAAGTAACCGGTGTAAGAGGCTTTGACGCGGATACTCGAACAAACGTACTCAAATAGCATTATTCACTTGATCCCAATACAGCTTTTTAGTTTCAGTTGTAGCAAATAAAAATGTTGTTTATCAAAAGAAAAAAAAGCCTGAGTAAAAAGAATCTCGGTAGATTTAAATGGATTATTTTTCTGAATGTAATTAAACTACGGAAGATAGAAAAATGCGGTTACTGGGACAATATTCTAACCCATTAATTAACAGAATTTTGATAAGGAAATACCTCTGAATTTTGAACAAAAATGATGATGATTTCTGGCGGGACACCCTGTATGCGAGTGTGTATGTATATTAGTGTTCTCATATTTATGATGGATTCGTATATACATGTAGAACCGCTGCACCGGTCTATCGATGTTTTGAAAGCAAACACATTAGCGTTCAAAGCTTTTTAGTGACACACGTACGTAAACACAAGCATAGAGTACGTACGTAACCCCAACCGAGGGTTCACCACATCGTTGTGCCATGAACTGTACGATGTGGTTTCCAGGGTTGGACTATTTTCTACCAAATACATACAATTTATGCGCATGTGTGAATATTACATAGTATTATATGCGGTTAAGAGATTCATGTGCGATATATTAAAGTCAAACCACGCGAAAAATAAAAGTTTTGTTTAAATACTTGCTTTGCTATCCGAATGTGATGGGAATAATTTCTACTTTGAAAACTCTGTTTTAGTTTTTTATCTTTTTTTTTTTTAAATAGTTTTTCGGCATGTTGGAAATACAAAAAATGCAACTAAAAATCGCATTATTACGGCAGTAATAATGTTTTTGTTTACGTTGTATAAAGTCACAAATTTTGCTTAGTTTTGCTAGCTTTTCGAATAAATTTCAAAATACACGCCGTCACTGAAATCTTAGGTAAACAATACTGCTGCTAAATCTGTCGATGAGAACACACACAATCAAAGAGCACTTTAGGCATGTGCCAGCACAAACATCGAAAGTAGGGTGCGGCATTATTTCCTAACCAAACTGGCAACACTAATCAATGCACAGGTTCCACCGAGCAATACTCTTGTCGGGCGCATAGTAACGTTTGAAGATAGTCCCCCTAGCAACTATAAATGACGTTTGTACTCTTTCTTTTTATCCTTGTCATATCTTAACGAATTATTATCTTGGTTCATCGTACACGCACATCGCTTGTTACATTTCGGCATTGAAATTTTATTTCCATCGTCGTATAAACAACAATGGGAGGGCTTCTGAAGCCGTCAAAGTTTATAAGAGAGAGAGAGAGAGAGAGAGATTATTTTAATTTTTCATTTTTGAGTGTTTCTTTAACCTGTAACCCCATTTTTTCCCTAATTCACTGTTCCTGCTTCAGTGCGATCTCTCGAATGTTGTTGGAAATGTGGAAGACTTGGTTGGCGCAGCCAGCTTTCTTTTTGCTGAACTTTACCTACTCAGCTGCATTAAAAAATCAGAAACACTGCTTATACCGATAAGTGATTGATATACGTAAGCCAATGGATGGTTAAGCGATCACCCAACCAAGTATTGATCTCGCTCAATTATACCTAACTTTGGTCGTTGCCGGAGCTACACACCGACCCTGCCTCCCGAGCTGTCTGTTTTATTACGATCAGTATTTTAATTATAAAATTACCTGGAGTGCTCCAATATAAAAATTCGTTAAAATTGCAGTCGAGGAGATGAAATATATAATTCTATTGTACTGTGAAACAAGACAAAATAAATGATGTTGACGAGGAACAATCGATACGATAAATAATTCTTATATAAAATATTAATTCAGAATTCTCATCTTCGAGACTCCATTCATTACATCATTGCATCAAAGTTAAATCTAATACTCCGCTGGATAAGATTACGATGCCACATACGTATGTTTGGCTTGAATGCTTTTAGCAAAGCAGTGTGAGGATGAGAAGAAGGGAAAAGATATATATATAGATATTTACAAGTTTTACGTACCGTAGTGAGGTAATGCGGCGTCATGTTGACTCCAGCTATGTTCCATAGATTCGCCTGTATTTGCTGCATTCTCTTCTGATCCTTTTCCTTTTGCGTATCGGCGAATTTTACTACTAGCGGCGACGAGCATCCCTTTAAAATATAAACAAGAGAAACGTAATAACTCAGGGTGTTTACATTCATCATTATGTTTGGCTCGAATTTTCTTAAAACTTGAATAATTTGTCAATTATAAGTTGGAACATTTTTTTAGAACTGCAATTTTCCTGTTCGCCATAAATGAAAAAATGACCGGAATATAAAGGATTTTTCTTCATACCTCGGTCGAAAGTACGCACTTTCGGCCCTGATTTCAGGGCAGAAAGTTCAACATTCCTGCATTGCTAAAAAAAAAAACACGCTTGCCCTCTGTAACAGCGGGCGCAAAAATTTTTTCCTGCACTGCCGCCGATCATTTGTCTCTAACCGTGTTTCTTGTTCAATATGTCAAAGCTGTTTTTTTTCTCGGAATAGAAAGCAATTCATTGACATTAGATCAGTTGAGTTTGGAAGTAGAGTCAGTGTTTCAAACAAAATAATAAACGGAATGATTTCCACTGATGAATCCGTAGACGAGGAAGAGGTGATGAGAGATTTTGACGCGGAAGCGGAATTAATTATTCAGGCGGAAACTTTACCGAAAAAGTCGGCTGATCGGTACAAACTGATCTACGATAACTACAAGAAATGGCAGTTAGAAAATCGAAGTTCTCTGTCAAAGTCAGAAGAAGCGAATTTAGTAGTGTATTTTAAAGACTTGACCAAAAAACTGAAGCCGTCAACATTATGGAGCATTTGGTCAATGTTAAAAAAAACGTTAAATACAAGAGACAATGTCGATTTAAACCAATTTCAAAATTTGAAAAGTTTCATTAAAAATAATTCTAAAGGTTATAAACCGAAAAAATCCTTAGTGTTCAAGTGGGATGAAATTACAAAATTCATGAACGATGCATCAGATCACACCCATTTAGTTTCAAAGGTTAGTATTGTCATTTACTTTTATGAATTTCGTAATTAATTTATATTAATTCCTGTTACACTAATTAAAGGTTATCTTTGTATTCGGAATTTGTGGAGCTCTGCGATGTGATGAGCTCACCAAACTGTCGGTGCAAGATGTTGAAGATCTTGGCAACAAATATCTCGTGTCCATCAATGACACCAAAAATGATGCTCCTCGCCAGTTTATAATCGGAGAACTTTTTTATCAAACAGTCAAGAAATACCTCTCGATGAGACTCAGCGAATCATTTACAGACAGATTTTTTATCCAATACCACAACGGAAAATGTCAGCGCCAAGTCATCGGCAGAAATAAAATTAGCGAAATACCTCACGCTATAGCTTCTTATTTAAATCTATCGAACTCAAAACTCTACACTGGGCATTGTTTCCGAAGAACTGGCGCAACTCTTCTTGCAAACTCGGGAGCCAGTACGACCATGCTCAAACAGCTAGGCGGATGGAAGTCAACAGGTATTGCTCAAGGTAACTCGTATGTTTATTTAATTGGATTATTAACAATACTTATTATTTATATTCAAATTCGATTCCCTATTGAATATCAAAATGATATTTTTTTTCAATTAAAATTTTATTTATAAACAATTTACTTATTTACAGGGTATGTGGAAAACTCCTTGAAAAACAGGGAAAAAATTTACGACAGCATAACTCACGCATCAATATCCGCTTCAACTAATTTACAACCATCAACTTCGACAACAAACCACTTAACGCCGGAAGTCCCGACCACCAAAAATGATGACAAGTCTACAGATACAAACCCAATCAACTTCTCGGATGAATTTGAGATTGATGAAGAGGATCTGGCCAAAATTGACGAACTCGATCATCCGGAAGTTTTAAATCGTTCACCGAAACCGTCTTTTAGAACCGCGAACAATAAAAAAATAGTGATCAATAATCGACAATCGACACGTGCAACTCATTTTTTATCAAAACCACCGATTAAAATTTTTCCAACGGAAATGAAGAATAAACGACCACAACAGGAAATTGCGACTCATGCGAGTGAAGAAATCCCGAAAGTTTTGACAACAAACCCATCCGTTGTATACGAAAATTGCATATTTCATGGAAATATCGTGAATAATTTCTATAATTCATCGGAGCAAACATCGAAATCTTGCTTAACCAATCGATCTCATGCGTATAAAAACTGTGTATTTCATAAAAATACGGTAAACAATTTCCACTGTTCCCGTGATCCCAATAAGAATAAATAAATAAATCGATTTAAGAAATGGTACAAGTTTGAATTCATTTTTTTTCCATCGGTAACTTTTGTCTTTAACCGTGTTTTCTCTAATGTTAAGCCTGATTATTTGATGCCTGCCCCCGACCAGCTGGCACTCGCTTCGCTCGTGCCGCAAATGTCGGGGCAGGCATCAATGCGTGAATCTGTCGTGAATCTGCCGCGAATCGATCGTACTTTCGACCGGCTATGAAGAAAAATAGTATACACCACACGGGCAGAAAGTTTGGAAGCCCTGAACTGCGCAACATTATGCCCTCGGCTTCGCCTCGGGCATGAAGTTGCGCAGTGCAGGAATCCCAAACTTTCTGCCCTTGTAGTGTAATATACTATTAAGAAAATTGTATATAATATTAAATTATATAAATTCGGAGAAGCATTTAAGGAAGATCCCGTGTTACTTGTAAGTCAAAAAGTGACTGAACTTTTTTGCTTTTTAGGTTATCAAAAAAATGATTATAATTTCTTTTTTTTATTATTAAAGTTACGTGTAACTTATTTATTCACCATAATCGATGTTTATTATATTACCAGCTTTTAAAAAACTTTCGTAGTGAAATCATCGGTCAAAATGTGGCAAGAGCGCTTTTTTCCTTGAATGTGTATGTGTGTGTATGAAAAGTGACACGACAGTCTGCACGCTGCACGGTGCAAAGAAGTTTTTGTTTAGTTTAAAAGTAAACGTAAATATGAGTGATTGCCGGCATAACGGCAGATTCTGTAAAAAAAATGTGGTGAAGTGGAAAAAAAATTTAATTAAAAGTAATCAACAACGCCATAAGGATTCCGAAGGTAAATATGCAATAATTTTATGTGACATTTGTGGTTATATTTGACGATGTAAGTTGGGCAGATTTTCAAACATTTGATGTACATGCATTATAAATTGACAATTATCATTAATTTATACCAATATTGTTCATTTATCCTCTCGAAAGCTAATAACCTAGCGTCCTCGGAATTTTCCGTTTTTCAGGTTTTCTTCATGAATTCTACGTGTCCCTGTGTGTATAACATTTGTTTTATATCAGCCAAAGTATTATTTCATGGAATGTTCTAAAATCTAAAATGAGTTAATAAAAATGTTGTGAACTGAAATATCCGCGAGTTTTATTTTTATAAATATTACCATTTTAGGTTAAGTGGTTTAAATTACACTGCCTGAAATCTCATTAAAGTATTTTTCTCCATTTGTAAGTTATATACACTTAATTTATTTCAATAAATCATCGAAAAAAAATCGTTTCGCGTTTGCAGACCATTTCGCGTTGCAGTACCACACATCTATATCTATATACATGACGGAGCGCATGCAACGTTGCCAAGCCTTCTATCGTTCATGTTGTTATGACATGTTAACCACAAATAAGTGTTTTTCAATTTCAATTCCCGGATTAGTTTCAACGGTAACAAGGGTTTAAAAATACATCAAGAGTTTCTATGTATATTATATTTTCTTATGTTAGTTTTTGGATCCTCAAAGTTGGAAAAATCAATGTGAAAAAAATGCAAATAGTCGCAAAGAGCGTATGTCTACCATAAGAGCCCATGTGTAAGGATTCAATAAACGTGATTTGTGTACATCGTTTTCTTGATAACTAGACGGTGGATACACAAATAATTCCGGTGATAGATGAACGGTGTTTTTTTCTACTATATTCCCGAATTTCAATTCTCAAAGTTGGAATTTTCGTTTAACATGGGATACGCGTGATCCTCCTTAATTGTAATTTAAAAAAATGGGCATAAACAAATGAAATTTCTTAGAAACAATCAATGGATGTTTTTCAAAAATCTTGGGTATTTTTTCGTAGGATTAATTAAGAATTTCGAGTATCCCTCAGAGTCAGATATTTGTTAAAAAATTCAGCAAATATTTATGAGCTTTTAAACAAGTTTTTCGATATCGATACTCTGACAATATTTGTGGAATGCCGAACAAACAATTAAATACTAAAAAGTTTAAAACTATAAGAAAATAATACAACATTCATACGAGTTGCGAAAACGGAAAAACTCGAAGGTGATGGTAACATTTTTTTGAAACAATAAAAGTGTTTCCGATTAACTTGAAAATATTTTCGTATTCCATTTTTAAGTGCGTGAAATTTTCAGGGAATGGCATTTATCAGCAAAATATCCGTAAAGACATTTTGCATTGTATCGTGCAATTTAGAAAGCCATTCACTCCTTGCCTCTGCCTCGTTTCGCAATTATTTCCTTTCTGGAAAATGCAAAAAAGTGTTGGAAGTAAAGCGTAGATTGGCTCGCACCATTTCCACATCGTTATCCAGGGCATAGATATAGAATAAAAAGGAGAAAGAAAAAAAGTGTTTTCGAGGCAGGTCCCGAGACGAGGCCAGAGTTGGCATTGGGAGATGTGTATGCGCAGGGAAAGGGTGAATTCGCGAGAAGACGAACACTCGTGGGAGAGGCGGAGGTGTGTAGGGAAATAGCACCATCGTCGCCGCCGGAATGTGCAATCGAAAACGAAATGGGCCAGCGTTATATAGCCTTGGGACGATCGAGTTCGTGGTACTTGAAGCCGGAAATATTCATGATATTAAAATGAAATTGCCGGAGGTAGTGAGGAGAATAAGTGGGGGGTAGGGGGTGTAGAAAGGGTGAAGGAACGAGTGGGAAAGAGGGACTCTCGCGGCACACTGTGCCGACTCTACGACTATGCCGCGTGCCTTGGCAACGATCTGGCCATGGCTCGTGTACTCGTCGTCGTCGTCGTCGTCGTCGTCGTCGTCGTCTTGTTCGTATTACATGTTCACTATATACACCACCAAATACTGTGTATGAGTGCGTAGAAAGGTAGATGTAAATATTTATATGTATAAACATAGGTATGCGTGTCTTGTGCTATACTTTAGCCGTGAACTTGCCGACACATCCGGTCCCTCTAATATTTTCACGATGATTCTAAGTAACAAGTGCACCTTCTACGTATATGAAATTTTATACTTTGCGAGTTGCTTGCACATGACTGACGAAAAAAAAGTTTTATGTTCATCCCACGTTGCATTGAATATGAAACAGTTTTTTTTTTTATTCATCGCCAATATTATGCATTCTGCTTTTCCTTCGCAGCTAATGCAAAATAACATGGCAATCATAATAACCATTTTTTCGAATGATTACGCGATTAGTCTGACAGAAATTGGTGCGAATTTGAGGTCATGTAAGAAAATCAACGAAGAAATAATGGTCTGCGGTAGAGCTTGTTTTATTATTTGCTTTTTCATCCAGATACCATAAAAAATTGCGATATATGCGCGTGTAAGGGTTATGCCAAGATAGTTCTTGTATGATATCAAATCTAAGAGCTTCGAGTTTTTCGTTTTATTGAGCAATATTTTGCTGAATTCGAGATCTCGATCCTCTTGATTTGCAACTTCAAGTTTATCATCGCGGAGGAGGGGAAAGTAAGATAATACCCGCGTGAAGAAAAAGAAAGATTTGTGTGAAAACGATGAGTGCTGGCGGAAGTGAGAATCGACCACTTTTAATGCGAAAACAACGATTTGTTGGTTTCTGACAATAAACAACACTTAGGCTACTATTTTTTTCCGCGTCTAATATAACGAGGGAACATTATAGTAAACTCGTTTTTTTTTAGAAATTTTTTTCTTGATTAAAAAAAAAAAAATACTTTCCCACCAGTTTTGGTTCAACCCGAGAATCCGATACTTTCATCACAAACCTCTGATGTATTCCCGAAATAATAAAAAGAAAATTCATTGTGTTAGTTGTAGCATCGATTAGTTAGAGCCGCTGGGTCACGAACAAAGGCTCGTTCAAAATTCAAATTTTTTTGCTGTTTCGCACGTACTCAAATTCATTTATCAGCGCAAACAAAAAGTCGTGAGTTTTTGTGTCACCTGATAAATCGAACGACTCAACGATTCCGTCAAATAGTAATTTTTTTCTCTTCAAATTATTATCATGTTTTCCATTTTAGGGAATATTAACGTTACCGTAAATACAATAGAAATTTTATCATAGAAATGTAATCATGATCATAAAGTTCATATTTCAGTTTCACCGAAGGGAAAAAAATGCAATTTTTTTTTGTTCGGAGCTTGCGTTTCCTATTGTCCACCGTTCCTGTCTCTACATACGTTCTGCTTTGAACGCGAGTTTATATTCTCTTGGTATTGTCTTATCTCGTGGGAAACTGCATAAAAAAAAACGTAGCGTATGTCGAAAATCGAAAAGTTGTATAGTTTTCGTCGCATACGAGGAATGACGTCGAGGACAGGGCTTTATTAAAGTTTTGCTGAAAGTATGGTGGCGAAAGGGCTTGCGGCGTTTTCCCATTCCATTTCTACCATATGCAATAGTGATGCGACGCAGTCGTCGAGATGATCCTAGGCAAGGGGTTGCTACGAACGGATGAAGGGAGGGGGTGGAAGGGGAAAATGTATCTACAGAACTAATCTGGGTCGGCTTTGGAAGAACCAAGCTGCCTGCCACTGCAAGCCGTTTTCCTTAACCAAATGGATTTTCACCTGCCTCGAGAATGCATTATATATCGTATAAGAGTATATAAGAGTATAAGCTACTCTTGAATCCACCTCATACGACTCCCAACCTTTCATATACCTGCGTGCTCTTCGCGTATGCCAGTTATCCTTTCCTCATACTTTCCTTGCCATTGTTGTGCAAATATCTCCCGATTAGAGTTTACCTTCCGCTTTTTTATTCGACCTTTATTTTATATCTAACATTTGTAAGTGTCAATAAATTTTAACGAATTTGTCCACGAAATTTTCCAAATTGCATGTTCTCTGTTACTGCACCGTTGGATGCATAACTCTCGAAGAATTTGCTGTTTTTCAACATATATTTGTTTTTTTTTCTTCGGAACATCTTTTGAGTGGGTGAACGGTACAAGATTTAATAACGCCGGGAAGCATATTATAGCAGATCATTCATTGCGGATGTTAGTAAAAAAGACGAATATCTCAATTAAGTCGCAAATGCACCCTGGCTATCGGTTCAAAATCACTCAATCTTGGTAAAGTGTATGCTTGTCAAGGGATAGCAAATCGATCACTAACCTAATCAAGTTCTTTATCGGCGTAATAAATGCTAAAATTTGTCTCACATTTATGAAAATAATAAACCAGTGTTACTGTAGAAATCACAGAGTGCACAGATAGCCTCACAAATACACTGTAATACTGGCAGCTGCGTGCAGTATGAAAATCAGTGATCTCATGTGAATTTTACAGTTGATCATTTTGACTGGGAACATTGTTGTATTGACAGTACCGAACTGTTAACAAGACAGTTTAATTGTGAAAATCTCAGTGTTCACAGGAAAATTCATCATTTTTGTAGGACAAAAATTTACATTACTGTGTTTAACTGTAAAATTAAATGTGGTACCCTGTTTTTTTTACGATTTATACTGTGATATTAACTGTTTCTTTTTTTCCGTGATATAACTGTTTTATGTATCAATCAAACATGATTGCAGGTGATATTTAACTTTTCTTTTCTATATCAATTCTTCACACACTTTTTTCGAATTTATTATTATTAATAATACATTGACATTTGTACGGATATAAAAAATAGCGTTATTTATCGTTCTTCTTTTATAAATCGGAAAAGGCAGAGTCGATTGAGTTAGGTCATTGGCTACTTCGAAAGTTCACTCTCGAACGATGCGTTTCGGAGTCTACAAAGCACACTGAACGAGCTCTCGAAAAAGTAAAAGCAAAAATAAAATCGATTCAGTGGTGTGACGAAAAAGCAAAGAGTCTCGAACGATTGGCATCGTCGAGGAGTCGCGTTCCTTCGCTCGTTGATCTTCGCTCTCGATTCTCACCCCGAAAGTTAAATCGGTATATCGACTTTTATCGTTGAGATGCACTAACTCTCGGAATGCATTTATACAATGTTGTATATGTATATATGGGGCATTCCACGGTAGAGTTGCATCTAGAAACTATTGACTATTTTCGAGCGGAGAGACTTTTTGACGTGTCTGTTTATCAAAGAGAAAAGCATTTGCATTTTTCCACTTTACTATTTGAATCTTATTCGAATTTCACGAACCATTGAATTTTCGCATCTCACCTTCATTTTTCTAGTTTGCAACAATTCAGAAACCTAGTGCATCACAACAAATTAGACGAAAAAAAAAAAGCTCCTGGCAAAAATAACAATAGTGGCTATGGCCATTTTTAAGGAAAGAGAAAAGGCACGAAAGGATAAAAACTGTTTAAAACAATTGAAGGATGTTCAGCAAAAAAAAAAGTCATGTTTCCATGTCTATTTTTTGAGTTTATTCAATTGTCAAATGTAAAGTTCCTTTGAATTCGACTGTGGAATAGAAAATGTATGTTTTCGTGATTATTAGAAAAAAAAAGATTCCCCACTTTTATATAACGTGTTATTTATTTACTTGTCTAATAATTGAACAAGTGTCCAATATTCTATCGTGAATTGATTTACATTTATATGCAAATTTATTCGTGCTCCTCAAAACAGTTTTCCCATTTGCTTATGTGTAACTTTGTTTGAATTTCGAATTATTATAACTCTCAAACGTATAACTTAAAAAGTATAACCTCCGGCGTTGCTAATATACACGTCTCAAACATTCTGAAATATTCGTAATATAATTGAATAAATTGAAGTATAATATTGATATATTCAACTTATAACATACTCACTCTGAAAGTTTTGTTATCTCACCTGGTGCAAATTAAGGAACAGTGGCTCAGATGGTAAATGTAAGTAAGCTTTTTCAAGGAAACTTCTCATTGTGGTCGAAAACTCGAATTTTCGAATTAATTTCTATTGTTTTCGAAATATTTTTTTTCTAAATTTCAATAATAATAAGTAAGTATGAACTTCATGACACATTTTACTCGTGAATTGTTACACAGGTTTCCGACAGCACGCAGTTTCAACGCCAATAAGAGATGGAGCAAGAATTCGAAAAATTAATTAATAGTCTAAACGGAAAAAATGTGAAAATTGAAAAACGGAAACAATGTATTCCTATAATGTAACGTTTTCTCCCAGAGATAAATAAAATAAAAAATTCGTACCGATAAAAAATGATTAGGGTTTTGAAATTGAAGTTTTACATGAAAAGCCTCATATATATGTCTGCTTTTATAGACAGGCATGGCAGCCTGCCAGGAGAAATCCTCAGGGCGGAAGAATTGCAAATTTAGTCGAGCAAGAAAAATAAGTTCGCGGAACCGCGAGAGAGCGAAGTTGTTCAACTTTTCAACACAGGTTTATTCTTTTTTCCTCAATTTATTTTGTCCTAATACGTTCTGTCACTCTCCGATAAATCATCCGATGCATTTTTTAACTTTTTCTTTTTTTTTCCATTTATTTGAATTGGTCATTGAAATGAAATAATGGCTCTAATGATATAATCAACAAAATATTGAATAATATTCCAAGTTTTAAGTTATAATTCTTCGATACTCACCTCCATCGTTTGAGAATGATGCAGGGTCTTGATGGCTGTGATCGCGTATTGTTTACTCGCGAATGTGACGAATGCACAGCCTTTGCTTTGTCCGGCGTTGTCTCGGAGTACCGTGCAATCCTCGATTGCTCCGTAAACTTCGAACATGTCTCTGACGTCATTTTCGCTAAACTTCTTCGAGAGCATACCCACGAAAAGTTTACGATCTGAAACATACAAACGAAACCACAAATATTTCATATTCAATGTTTTTTCTATTTATTTATATAAAATTGACAATTTTAATGATAAACGTTTGTAAAATGGGACAAATATACATATATACGTAGAGAATACACGCCGGGGTACTCTATGTGATATTTATGCGATTTGATAAATAAAATATTATAACGATGATTTTTTCATAATTCCACATAAATAAATAAACTTTTATGGGCTTGAATTATTATTGTTATAATTTATCGAAATGAAGGTATGTATTTAAATTGCAAATTTTTGATCCTAGTTCGAACGGAATTAGGGTCAGAACGAGCTTTGCCTCTTTGACCCCAAACAGGCAAATAGAGGCTCGGAGGCTCGGAGGCAGGAAGGATGAGCCCTCCTTCCGAACGTAGATGTACGCGCGGTATCTAATGGACTTATCATGTAGATTTGTGTTTGTGTGGTTATGTGAGTGCGTCGAAGGGTCATCCTTTATGGACGACGAACGAGCTAAGCACCTCATGGGAGCTCACTCGATTCTCAATTCAATGCTCAGAATGTTTCATCGAATATTTCCCCAAATTTTCATTTACGGATAAAAAATTATGTAATCTTTCAATTATATTTGATCTCGAATTTTCAATACAATACTCAGTTATTTTTCCCTTCAGAAAACAAACAAAAAATTTCCTAATTTTTAATTAACAACAATATTTCAAAGCATGTTGCAGTTTCACTCTTATTGTCTTTTCCATTTTTCTCCCAAACTAAGAATGTCGTTGAAATATTAATTTTTACTTTTTTCAGAAAAAAAAGTAAACAGTAAAAGTAGAAGAATGTTTTTTTTTTTTTTAGTTTCCGTCACGTATTCTGTGCGATTGTTGCTATAATCAAACTTTTTTGTTCTATAATTAAAAATCCTTGTAAGTTTGAATCATATAATCATTTGTTACGGTATAAAACATTGATAGGTAAAATTTGGAATGTATTTAATCATTTTATAAAATATAACAAAGCCTCACATACTTTATTATGTTTGTTTCAGTGCAGATCTCAATTCAATTATTTGAAATATTTCTTGGGGTCTCTTCAATAACTTATGTATGCGTTTAATTATGAAAAAAAGTCCATTTAAATCGGAAGGCAAACATTTTATTAAAATCGTTTATAAAAAGAAAATTGCGGTTCTCTTTCAATGTCTCATGCAAGATTTTTACTTTTGCTTCGAAGAAAAAAGCTGTATGTGTGCGTTTGTATGATTCATGCACTATTTATAACTGTTTGTAATTGATTGCATTTAAAATAGGATCGTCACAATGTATATATTTGGTAATAATAACACGGACAAAGCTCCGGGTACGGCAATATCGTGTATATATATATATATATATATATATATTTATTAATATTCACAAGTATGCACGTGAGGTGGAGCACTTCATTAATATTTCTCTCACAGAATGCACCGGAAGTGACGACGAGTCGCAAAAGAAGCAAACTGAAGAGAAAAGAGAGGGAAAAAGGCGGCGGCGACGCCGACGACACGGCAGTCATACCGATTAACGTTATACGTAAAAACTTTCTTCAGCAGGTCACTCGAGTAGAACTACCAACTCGACGAAATAATTCATACGACTCCTGTCGGAGGTCGCAAAGTTACCTGCTGTTTTTTTTTTTTTTTTTTTTATATATATATATTTTTTTCGATGCACCGTTTTTTTCTTCGTAGTTTCTCTGTATTGCCAACTTTTAAGTTGCATTTCGACTTAAGCATTCATCAACTTTCAATGAGTCACGTGAAATTTCAATCGCTATTTTTAACGAACATTTCCGATACATAATCGGTTTTCAGGAATTCGAGATAAAATTTCTCATGCATATGCATATGATGAATCCGGAAATCAATGTGTATTAAAAAATCATATCAAGTTTTTTTTTTCCTCAATTTTCGTTCAATGTTTCGAATGTAATTTTTCAATTTTAATTCTCTTCACGTATACATCAATGTAGTCAATCTGTTATGGAATTCATTGAACGAAACGGTTAAACATATAATTAAATAAAATTCATAAACTGAATTTTGTTATCGTCAAAAAAAATTAACAACGCGATCTTTAGAATATAATAATATTAAATAACAATTTCACAAAAAAAAAAAAAAAAAAAAAAAACTCTATTTGAGTGCAAAAACAAACGACGGATCCCTAGCAATTGTAAAAAACAATAAAAAAAGAATGTACCATAAACGCAGTTTAAGTATCGCAATTCATAATCATAAAAGCGCGTGTTTATAAGTTGTACCGAAGCTTCAAAGCTCTTTACTTTAACTAAAGATTGTGTGTATATATATATATATATATATATGTTTTCGACGTCGAAGAATAATTAAATAGCAAAGGCTCAAAAGACCGTAAAAATATGTTGACGACCTTCCAACCTTGTCTGATTACAAAAATGTGAGCAATATCCGTAAATACAGGTATTAAGCCGGAAAGTGAACGCCAATAAATTGTACTTGAATAGCGATAATCGTTATATAAATGAGAGAAGAACGGAATAAAAAAAAGCAAGAAAAGCAAATATTTCCAAGTAGAAGTTATATTGGGGAACGCAAAGGCCCACCTGGGCGTTTGAATTAATTGAACATTTGTATGGATTCCAATGCCTCTTCGTTTCCTTCCGGTTGCCCATACAGCGATGGCGATTCGACGATTCTCTCTGTTCCACTCTACTCCTCTCATTCCCCTCTCCACCGTCAGCCTAAACGATGGTATTTCTACGGGCAGTCTATCTCTCTCTCTTTCTCTCCCTCTCTTAGACACTCCCCTCCCCCTATTCTTCTTTACCAGGTGTTTTTTCATGGTGGACACGAGTTAGGTAGTCACCACCTTGTTTCCACCCACTCCCTCGGGACAAAGCACCAAAAGCACTTCTTGCATACCAAATCGTCGCTTAGTCCGCTCTTTCCGTCCTCGTCAACACGCTATAGTAGCCTTTTCCAAGGATTTCCTCTTACACCATCGTCTTTTAAACTACCCAACAAAAGCGACGAGAAACTGCGAAACCTATAGAGTTGTATCTTACTTTTTTTTTTTTTTTCCTCAAGATCTAAGAATTGAGTTCATTCTTGAGGTCATTATTATTTTGTGATTAATTGATATTTAATTAACATGTATTATTTTTGATAAATATAAAAAATTCAGATACATTTTTTAGTATCGCATCGACGCAATTGTGAAAAGATTTATGAAATTTTATAGTTTGCGTGCCTTATTATTATTTCAATAAAACGCTCTTGTACTTTTTTCAATTTTCACTATGAGGCTTGAGTTTATCTTTTCGTAAGTAGTACGTACACATTTATCTTGTCGAAAGTTAACAATTTGTTGTTAAAGCAACATAGCGCTCGATAATTTGTGTATAGTTCAACTGAGCTTAACTCTATTACCCGACGCTTATCACACGATCCAACCTAACATTTTAGGCTACGATGAATTTCGTTGAAAATGCTATTTGTACTTGGAACTCCCGTAATCACACCTAATCGTTATACACGATATTTAGCCACCCTCGTTTTCATGCTCTGTGCAAAGTTTCCGTATGTTTTCATCCACCCATAATAACTTTGTTACAATTTAATATTACAAAACTTATATATTTACCAAAATATTCGCAATTTTAACTTCACTTTTCGCAAATTTTATTAACCGCAACGATAAACACGCGAGTAACATAGTGGAAAATTCAAAATAATATTGATGAAATATTGTCTCAACTTTATTGATTAAAAATCGTTGCTCAATCGAATATGTGTTAATACTCGTCAATAAGGGTTCATGAGTTTGTTGTGAAAATAAAGTGTAAACTTGAAAATATTCTTGTCGACCAGTTGATTCTTCATTATTTCTCTTTTTATACACAAGGCACACGAGAGGGCAAATTATTAAGCTATTAAAGTAGTCAGAACTACAGGAACTACAGGAAGTAAGTTTAACCCCTTTTCATTTCACGAAGCAGCAATAATTTTATTTTCAGTGCTAGCATTAACGACCCAAACACACGGCAAGCAATGTAACTGCAAAAAGTACCATGCTCAAGTACAAATAATTCCGCCTTCGTATAAATCTACAGTACTGCAAAACGAGGCTTTACAATTTTCTGAAAAATCTAAAAAATCCAATGGGTCTTCAACAATTTAATTTTATTTCTTATTTACTATAAAAGCTAAAATATAACGTGAATTATATGAAGAAAAAAAACGTTGCGAAATATAATCTCGCGGGAACCGGAAGGCCCAGTGGATATTAGGAGTACTAAATAAATTTATTTGGTTCTTCATGAACTTCAAAATATTTATGAAAGAGCGACATTCTACGCAAAGATACGTCATCGATCCAAATCAAGCGATTACTTAGAATCTAGTCATCCATAGCCATTTGTGATTTCACAATTATATTAGAAGAAGATAATGAAATGTGATGGGAATTCTCATTCAAGGTTTCGCCTTTCTCTCCTCAAATTTGACGTGGACCTTCTTCAGTTCTATACTTGTTGGAATGGTCACTAAACATTTTTCATGTTTTTTTTTTTTCCAACATGTATTTGCATAGTTTTCAAACGAAGGGACGCAGTTGCTATGCTCGAAGAAAGAACACGATGAAATATATGCCCTTTTGTTTGAGAAACCGTGGACACAGGAGTTTTAAGACTTTATGTACTGTGTTATGTCTACTGCTGGCAGAGAAATACGAGACTTGCTTTTCTCGGCATCGTGTACCTCTTTGAAATAGAAAACGTGACGCGATAACGAGCGCTCTTTCTTTTTACCACTTCCTAGTTCGCCTTATACGTGATATCTACATTTGTAAGTAGTGCGTTGTTACCGAACAACTGACAAAAATCACTTCTATAAAAAGAATAAGAGATCTATGAACTCTTTGCATGATTGTTTCTATTTCATGGATCTGTGTGAGTCATTGATTATTATATAATAAATTGTTTGAATTAACTTGTTTATGTCACCCAGAAAAAATGTCTATATGAATCAACTAGGATTATTTATTTAATTTTTTATATTCAAATAAACAAAATTTCTATTGGCTTCAACTAAAGAGCTCTATTTGAATGAAATAAACAATGCTATTTGAGTACGTTCATTCGAGTACCCGTGTTAAAGCCTCTCGCTTCGACCGCTACGTGGCGCAGAACATCGAGATATTTCTCCCATACGAATTACAGCCTTGGTTTGCAAAGATTTCAGGAACTAATAGATTTATTATTACGACTGACAACTAACTGTGTCTAAGAACAACCAGTAGGCCATGTATTTTTAAACCGGACAAATGGTTGCAGTATTCATTTGTATTCATGCAAATATTATTGAATAATAAAAAAAAAATAACCTCCAAAATTATTCTTCACTGTCCATTGGCGCCTTTTCCTCATTTACGGTGTTTGCGACGCGTTAATCTTACTCGCCCCTTTATTCAATGAATGATTTTCCGGATTTTATCTTGCAGAATATTTCGGATCAAAATTTCAAATAAGTTAGACACAGTTACGAAGAGCCAGTAGCGACGTGAAGTTTGCCGCACATGTTGGGAGTGAAGGGGTTATGGCGGCTATGTCGATTTGATTCAACAGCTTTTTTTAAATTATAATACTAATCATTTCATGAACATACATATAGTCGTCTCAAACTATTGCCAAGAACCATGTCCACTGGTCATAGAACATATATTCCAAATTTGGTTAAGCAATTTTTTGCCGTTTCCGCAAACATTCTGCATAAAAAAATCGTGAAAATCAGCTGATCACGGTCAAGCGCATAACTCGCGGCTTTTGGCCCATGCGGGCAGTTGGGAATTAAAAAATATTGTTTTTCATTCAATTTCATGCTCGTGCTTTTGCTTTTACTTGCGAAAATGGCTTTTACTGTAATTTGGAAAAATAAGGGTTCTATTTCACAGAAAAAAAAAAATCAAAACAATGAAAATAATTTATTAAAGTTTAATAGAGTTCTATTAGGTCGTGAGACGAAGGAAAAAATTATTCGATTTGACTAGAATTTTTTCCCGACAGAGTCTTAGAAACATTTCACTCATTAAAGTTCATGGTCCGGAAAGTTGAATGGAAAACCAAGTTACCAAAATAGTTACAAAATTAATACGAATTGTACGATTTCGAAATTACAAGGTGGAATATATATCGTCGGTATCGGCTTCTCGCATGTGGTATTGCGAAAGTGGTAGTCCTGTCGTGGACAAGTTATTCCTCATGCACGTGTGAACCCACGACATTCTGGTCGATAATTAAGTTGGTTAAGTGCAGGATATATTGGGCCAATCGGTTGAACGTTGATGAAGTTTTCATGGAGCGGGGGAAAGAGCAGAGAACAGACATCAGTGAAAAGCGGATCGGGGAGGAGAAAGAAGTTAAGCCAGAAATGTATAAGAGACAAAGAGAACGGAAGGGTCCAATAGCATGTTCCGTCAAAGTCACGTGCCACGATTTATTTCAGCCTCAAAGGATTTAGTTCGGTGGTGGAGTTCTGCGTCAGTTTGTTAGCTTGTTTCTATATAAATATGTATTGCGCATGCTCCATTATTTTCTGTGCAGTGTACATCGACGAATCTGGTAACTAAAAGGGCGACATCGTGGCAACTTGCTATTTCGAATAAATTGGGTTAATGTCGTTCTGTTTCATAGGGGCTGACGTTATTTACACATCTGTACAGCTTAAAATGGGCTTCGCGTTGTTATATACGCCCGAGAGGTACATGTTGACATCGCGCAACGAGACTCGACTCGTGCTAGCTTGTATTCTCGTCTCAGGTAAGACAATGAACCGAGTTTCGACTTTCGTGCACCATACACAGCGTATAAACCTTATATACCAAGTTACATTCTCGCGTTCCGACGAATTGCTGCAAGGTGCAGCGCACTTCATACACGAAGATCGCGCCCGGCCCGGGTACCACGCACGGTGGCGAAGGATTTTAAGTAGGTTGCTGCAGTTATGGCAAGGTGGAACGATATAATGCATAGTTGCAGTGTCTTTGTGCTGTGTCGTCGTTCTCGTCGTTCTCGACGTTCTCGTTGTTGATGCAAAATGTACGAATTTGTATACCAAGTACGAACGTACCGTCAACTTCTTATTGTGTAAGTGCACGAAGCATCCACCTACCGATTTCATATATATTTATTGTCCTTGTAACTACGTGCAAACGCGTTTGTGCGTCAATGACACAAACACGTTGCGTTTCAATTATGTAACCCTGGCGAGATAATCTGGTATCATATATATTTTAATAATTACGAGAAACATCGCGGGTATGCCATGGACTTTGTAAATTATCAAAATTCTTATTTGCACCGTCTTTGAAATTCTGCATTTTAATCGAATCAAATATGCATACTAATACAATTTGAGTACCTTTTTTCCAATACCGGAAGTTCGTTGCAAGGCATTTCTCACATATGCGCAGATCGCACTCTGCATGTGCATAAATTAGGATAACCAAAGTATGTTTATTATTCTGACTGTTTATCAAGAGACTCGGCAGAGTCTCGGGACAAGTACATTTGACAGCCCAGTCGTCGATTTTTATTTTTATACATTGGCGACTTTTTTCAATAACCAAGCGACAATGAAATACTTGTCCTATTATTGATATTATAAATTTTAGTGCTGAATGTAAATTATTCTCTATCTTGCCAATTGTTGTAAGAATTTTGTACTTTTTTTTCTGTTTGACTATGTCCGAGACCAATATGACGTTCGATGAATTTTTATACCCACAACGGGTTGCAGACTCGTAGAAAAATAATTAATCAATAATACAATTAAATATGGTAATATATTACAAATGTATTAAACTTTCATGTTTTTTTTCTTTTTTTTTTTTTAGTTTTATTACCTAAGGCTATTACTTGATTTAACTATAGATTCCATAGTTGAATCAACCGGATTTTTTTTCCTCAGCACGCACGTATCAAAGATCATTTTTTTTTTGTTTAAATTGAGAAAACGAGGACTAATAAACATTGACGGACGGTAAAGTCCTTTTTTAGTCAATCAAATGAGACGTTCGTTATATTCGCATTTCAGGGAGGTCAGCCGTGATTTTGTAAACTTAGATTTCATTTTTACAAGCACCTTCGAATAATGTATAAAAAGTTATGCGATGAAGCTTCAGCTTTGAAAGTTCTTGCCTTCTCTATTTGTTCGTGATATAGTTTGAGAAAATAAAAATAAAAAAACGTCGTATCAACATATATTTTGCTGCAATACCGTAAGAAAAAAAGTAAAGAAATACGAAAAATGTAATGGTTTGGTTGCACATTTTCACTACACGTGCTCTTTGACTTCTCTTTCCGGCTAAGCAATAACTGTAGCTCTTAGTCATATTTCATACGAAGGTGTCTACATCTATATAGTTCTCGGTCACGAAACCTTGGATTATTCGTCTCTCGCGACAAAGTGCGTTGCACTGTTGCACACGACATTTATTTTTTCTCCACAGACTTTCGTACTCTGTGCTGACGGCATATACTTCTTATTCCACTGATGGAAAACTCTTCTCCACTCTCGGTGTCGTCTTGAGAATCTCGAAAGCAGGATGGGGCAAAAGTCTCATTATTCTTGTATTTTAAAAACCCGAGGTGGACTATTTTTTTAATGGCTTCCCGCGTAATGAAGTGGTTTCCGGAATGTTTTTCCAAAATACTGTATTGCAGATATTCCATTTTTTAATAAATGCTAAAAATTAAAGCGTAACGAGGAAAAATATGGACTTGATTATATGAAAAAGTATGAGGACCGGATCGATGTTTTTTGTGGTATAATTAATATTATCTTTCACATGTACATTATGTATCATGTTTACTCGAGGCATATATTTTTTGTTTGAGCTTTGTAAAAAAAAGTTCTGATCTTCTGCATACGGTTTTTTTTTTCATCCATATTCCTTTTTTTTTCTTCCTCTCCAGTAATTTCTCCGGTAGTATACTGGTAAATTTTATTTTTAGATTCCAGTAAAAACGTAACGCACGGGCTCGAGAAAGGAGGAACGAGAAAAAGAGAAAAAAAAAGCAGGAGAACGTGGAGTTACGACTCATATGTTACGAGAGCCCCGGGAGCAGCACTGAAAATGCATATCCGACAGAGATTTCAAGAAGTTGTTGGTACTCACTACTGCTAGATAAATATGTTGAGAATCCCACTTGAAGTGAAACAATTTTTTGTGAAATATTTATAGCGAAAGAAATAAAACTAAAAAAAAAAAAAAATATAATATCTAATAAAAATGCAAATGAAAAGAGGAGTACATCGTCGTAAAAATATAAACGACTTTATTTTCTGTTAAGCCACATGCATATGAACTGTGGAACAGAGAATTCGACAAAAATATGCATAAATTACATTTGCAGATAGAGCTTGATAATAAAGTAGAAAAATATTTAATTAAAATAACATTTTAGTGTAAAAAAAACGTGTAGCATCATTCTCAAATCACGATATCCATTATTAAAAATGCTTTTCATTACTATGAATACGAGTATTTTAAATATTTAATTAATTTAATGAGCTCCAAATTTTTTAAAAATGTTTTCGTAAAACCAGAGTCGAAGCGGTTTCTAAGGGTAGTGTAATTGATAAAATAGAAATTCACGAGGAGTCAAATGTGACTTTGATAAAGATAAAAGAACAGAATAAAATTATTCTTATACAGGGAATAGTTTGTAAATTTGACAAATTAGTACGTAAAATGATTGAAAACACACACAAATGTTTGAACATCTATGCACCAGACACCAGAAAAACATCCAATGTTTTTTCTCAGCTGTGGTTACGCTGTTGAACAAGAACGTTTAAATCTTTGTTAAATGCGAGTCTCAGAACTGCAAAGCTACGACTCGCACGAGAGATCAACACCCGCGCACTGTTTACGTTAAAGATCCGCGCTCGCAAGTTGCATAATCGTCGTAGTTTCACGGTTTAACAGTTCGGCCAACTGTGAGTGGTGCATAACTTTGTGGTTGAGCGAAAACGTTCGAGTTTATACTGCACGCTGTTTATTTGAAAACGAGGATAACGATCAAAACGCGACACCGTAATTTTCTTCGGATACGACCATTTTTGTACCCATGAGTAGTTTTTAAAATCGTAAATTAACAGCAAACAGAGCCAGTAATTTAACTAACGCGGGTTTTTACGAAAGTCACATTACAAAAGCATTATTAAATTAGTCTTTTAATCTCCTTCATCCTTTCTTTTTATGTCTTGGAAACAAAAAATTAGCAAACAAGTATACAAATGTTTATTAAAAATTCCACTAGCATTTGATGTCATTTCTGAAATTTGCTTCCGTTATTTTATGACCTCTGATTAAGTATAGTGCTATTATTTAATAGCAACTTTTGATTAGTAGTTGACAATCGTTTATTATATTTGCCAATAAGGTTAATTCTACCCTGGCATTAAAGTCTCTCATTAAAATGAATGATAATTTCTGACATTAATTGTAATCATAGTGATTATTTTAAATTCCAGTCGACCCTAGACCCCGAACTAATTGCAGACTCAATGCATAGAAAAAGTGTCTATACTTTATATATCTTTGATTCCAAATGTGTCGTACTTATAATAAGCTGCAACTGGAAATATGTTTTATTGAAATGATATTTTTAATTTTCATAGAAAATTCATTGTATGTATGAGATCAACAGAATTTGCGCAATTCATCCGAGATGGGAATAAGTCATGCGTAACGCACTCAACAACGACCGTGAACGTGAAATATTTCATTAGACATTTATGGTAAGCATGTGTGCGATAAATGCTTCATATTTAATTTTATATGCTTGTGCTGATAACATAAGGGAGCTGGGTATTACTAGGTCAATTCAGTAAAATAAGATTCACCAACATGATGGACGTTGCATATACGCGGGCTCATCTCGAGACTCCCGCATGTTTTCTTGAGACACGAGTCTCGGCAGTATATATCGAACGTCTGCAGCTGAGTCATCTGCGGCATCTATTTGCATATGCATTCATCTCCTTACTACTCTTTTATCGTTCACGTGAATCAAAATCATTATTCAAGTGTATATATGTACGTAAACACATTTACGAATTCAAATTTATGTTTTCAGGCGTACCAATAATGCACATAGATTATTTGCCAACGGAAAACGAGACAATAAGGTCAACAATTTATACGAAAAAACAAAAGTTTTCCGCAGGAGTCTGACGTCGCGCTTGTTTCGAATATAAAGATTTTTGGAAACCTATAAATAAAGCTTAATAAAAATATATAGATTTACTTTGTTTTGAATAAACAAGATATGGATTAAGTAAATGAATTATTTGATAAAAATAGCGAAATGATGCTAATGGAAAATCATTAATGAGGTTAATGTGAAAAATGTGGAGATACCCGCGCGGTACTTTGTATTTTATAGGGAGCCCAATGTTTGTTTTTGTGATTGACGAATTCTCTCGCATGCAGTCCCAGTTTCTCAATTCTCTTTGCGTTCCGGAGCTTTTTCGGTTTCGCACGAATGCTCAAACGAGCACCGGATGACTCTCGTGATTCGAGAGACCGGGAGAGCACGAAAAATCTTCGTCCAACCAACGCCAGAGTGGAAACTTTGCTCTCGCAAACTCGAATTCACATCTCGCACAAATGCCATCAAGTGTTTACTCTGCCTTTATGTAGTGGAAACAACGATTTATCTTTTGAGGAATCTTTGCGCGCTTGGCATTTGTTTATCTATTTTGTTAGATTGAAAATATATCAAGAAACAACGAAATAAATATAAATATGTGGTTCAGACGGTAAGTGCATCAAAATAACTGCCGAGTAGATAACTAATTTGAACAAACAAATGTTTCTATTTCTGCAGCAACTATCGAAGAAATGTTGTTTTTGAACCAAGTGTACGATCGAGTGAGACATTGAAAAGCGAAATAGGAAAACAAGTTTCTTTTTGTCACGAATCGATTGACTGACGACTACTCGTCTTAAATTGTACTTTTCGCTTCTCCTAGCATCGCGGTATGTCACAGTAGTAGTCCATTCATTGATCCCACGGACTGTTATAAAGTGCAGCTTCTATTGATAAACTCTCGAGGCAACTAAAACCACTCTGTGGCACGTGCCACTGACACGTACAAAACATGCACAAACCACTCCCGATATTGTACTGGCGGTACACTTTGATACACACTTCCATCAAAAGGTCTTCGCTATATGCAACCTATCAGCTCTGTTGTCAAATATAATGCCGGAGAAGAATCAAACGTAAGACGAGACACTCGTCTCTCCTCTAAAAAATTGGAAAAAATAAAAAATATTGAAAATAAAAGGTGCTCGAGGCTGCAGCACTGTTGTCCTCTTTTTCGCGTGAATCTTTTACACTCGTGAAAAAAATATATATGTCGTCTAGATTTTTATTTTTGAAGCATGTTTGTAACGTGAGAACAGGTGGACGGTTCCTTAATTATTTTGTATATCTAATTTTAATAAACGTATGAGTAACTTATTCCAAAGTAGGATTCGAATGATTTATTTTCGCGAGACCGCCAAGTATCTCAAGATTGTTCAAAAAAAAAAAAAAAAAAAAAAAAAAGTTTCTGCCCAAAATTACCGTTGAAAGGAAACATTATTCTTGATTAATGAAATATTATTTTTCATAGACAAGAGGAAATATCATAGAAAAATGCCCAGTAAAAATAATATTAGGTCAGTTCCGACGCGAAAGTGGTCAACCTTCGTGAATCAAAAGCAATTAAAAAGCACTCCATTCTCATCCGCCACTTAATCTTATTAACGGCAATAATGAATAATGGACATCGAGAAACCTCCGCGTCGTGGCAACTCCTTCGTCACAGTTGTGTGGCAAATGAAACTAACTGAATGACTGAAGCACTAAATCCCCACTGCATGTATGTGTAGGAGTCATCTTTTAAAATGTGGGGGCGTTTCGCGATATTTCTATTGTGACACCTAGATGTGCAATTTCATATATAAATACCAAGTTGTCTGATATTCATTTCGAAATTTTCACATCTTGTTACCACAGAATTCAGCGATTAATCAGACGAATTTTTCGTAAATTTGCAGAAATTCCTGTAGATCGTATGACGAAAAAAGACATTAAGCTAAAAATTCTCAAAATTGAAGTAATCCAATTTTTTTTTCTAGCTTCGCACAATGTAATTTTAATGGAGTTTAATGGTAGCCGATTTGCAGGTTTCATTGTGTTATCAATCCTATGTAAACGATGCTATGGGTACCAGCTGCATATCGATATATGTGCCGTGTATATAGAATCAGTAATGTAAGCGGTACGTTCTCTGTAAGTTTAGATTATACGTCCATGCTAACGGGTATGAAACACGAATATTACCGCCGAATTCATCAATATCCAGAGCAAAGCAAAAAAATAAAAAAAATTTGGTGAACATTTTTATTTTTCAATTTATTGCAAGTGCTGGCTGAAAAAGCGACATCGCCAGTTTCCACCATTATTTGAGTCGTCGGACTAATGAAGAAAATTGATTTTCGTTTGTTTCATTACGAATCTGCTTCGTATTTTATGATGTCATCACGAGACAACTTATATTTATACAGCATTAACATGGCGAGTACGCGTTTCTTCTCTGAAAAGTTCTTCAATTCTTGATGCATGAATAATGACAATGAATGCAAATGACAAAAAAATAATCATGAAAATGTTCGAACAATACACAGCAGCAGATACTCCAACTATGAGCAAAAACAAATCGATGAATATAACACAAACCCATACAAAAATTAATATATTAATATGTTATAATAATCACAATAATAAATTATATAAAATAATATTCCATTAATTACTTGCGTGGAATGGAAGTTTTTGTTATACAATTTCTATTGTCATTTTAATCGATAGGGCAATAAACAGCTGCTGTTTTCAAGGCCTAACCATTTGAGGCAATGAAAAATGTTACAATGACAATCAAGTTTAAAGGATGTTGGAAGATTTGTTAAGGAGGTTGGCTACATACGACAATATGATAAGAATTTTATAAAATTTGGTGATAACATTCTTTAGCATCAAATACGATGACACAAATTTTTTCAAATTTTTCGTCTGCATAGTTGTCGTATAATTAGAGTTTACAATATGCTAAAGATATACCTATACCCGGGGAAAAAAAAACCTTGGACAAGTACATTTGTTGACCCCCGTTTCCATTTGTTTTCACAGAAAAAAACTACCCAAAAAAGTGCAAAATTTTCAAAAAATTGGCAAGATCAAGAATGATTTACATTCAGCACTAAAATTTATAATATCAATAATAGGACAAGTATTTCATTGTTTCTTGAGGATGGAGTATTTAATAAAAAGCAAAATCAGTTGGTTATTGAAAAAAGTCACCAATGTACAAAAATAAAAATCGGTCAAAAGAACAGAGTCCAGAAAAAAAATCAAGATAAAACAAAACGTGGAGAAAAAAATTTCAAACGAAAAAAATTAGATTGAAAAATAATTTCGGCCGTAGTACTTGGCGAGTTTTTTGTTTAGGTAGAATCACGTAATGTATTTCTCATGGTACGAACTTCAACTTAGAAAAAAAATCTCCAAAAACTTGTATATTCATATTTAATACTAAAGAATATACTCACCAAATCCCATTAAATTCTAATCATTTAAAATTGTCCTATGCTTATAACATGGCAACATTGTTGTGTGTAGCCAACCTCCTTAATAGTCTTGAAGATGTTTCTCGGCATCCCCTAAACTCAATTGTAATTAAATGAACTTGTTCATCAGTAGTGAAAAATATTTGTTACGATTTCGACGAACATGCTGTAGAAAACATACGTGAAAATCAGTTGATGGCGATGCAACGCATGACCCCTGGCTTTTGGAAGTTGGAAAGTGGACAATTGAAAAAAAAGGTGAAAAATTTAACGGAAATGCTGGATTCGACGAAACGTAACTTTGGGACAAGAAATTTTGCACTTAATCCACAATATATAAATGAGTTTTTTTTCTTTAGTTTGTTCAAATAATCACTTCTAGATTTTCTTTTTTTCTGATAATATTTATCATAGTTTTATTTATTCTTATATAGACGACATTTTCCTAATCACTAACTCAGAGCGAATGTTTTTTTGTACATAATTTTTTTTCCGGTGCATATCTTATTCGGAGTAAATGTTAAAAAAAAAAAAGAATTCGCACGAACTGCACTTGGAAATTTTTTCCAAAAATAAAAAATCAAAGATTTGATGTCCGGCTAAAGTTCAGCTAGGACGTCGGTTTATAAACTGTTTTATCAAAACATTTTTATAAACAATCTCGTTATAATATTGCACTTCAAGATTATTATGAATTATCAGGTTTGGAACTTTGAAATATTTGGTCTCGCCGTTTGGTAGACGATAATTTTGCCTTGATTGAAAATGATTTTTCCCCGACTGTGTGTAGCGGTCGATATTGCGTATACTAGTTTTATGGAACAGCTCAATATGTTGGAAAATTGTATCAGGCATCGATCAATACTCATCAGGGTACAGAGGTCAGATGCAAATTTTCAGTGGCGCGTGAACTTTCATTTGTGGCACACTCTAACTGCATGTCCTCGCTTGTCAATTCATTTAATCCGCTACTATGTAAGCTTCGGGTTTCCACTCATTAACAAACCGGAAAAAGGAATAGTAAGGGAAGCAATGCCAATGGAAAGAGAGATAGAGGGGCGGGGGGGGGGGGGTGAGGAATGTGAAGAGATAATGATTGCCATAAAAATCCACCAGGTGCTGCCTGACGTCTATCAATGCTTTTAACATTGACCTCAAGTAATCGGCTGCATTGGTTTCTCGCTTTCTGCACGTTATAGTTGACCTCGCGCGGCCAGAGTTATTATAATATATAATATAAACTGCATCATGTCCGTTTCACAGGGAACGTTCGATATACGGGTTGCGTGTGATATTTCAACCGTGAAACCGAATGGAGGACGATTATACCATTAAGCAGTAAAATCTGCATGGATCGTAATAATTAAAAAAGATATCTCTTCAAAGTGGGAGCTCTAATTTTAAACTGGAGCCAATCGATTTTGTTATTTTTGACTTCATTAATTTGTCTAGTTTAAGAAAATTGCGGAAGTTATTTTGAGCCAAGGTGTCGTAGCATTTTTTACAAAATATTAAAGAAAATGAGTTCAAAATGTTTTCAACACTATATCGTGCATCGCTAGAAATAGATTTTTGATAATGATAGAAGAAATTTCGTTACTCTGTTTTGAAAATAAAAAACGACTCGTGATAATAATGCAATAATCACGAACGTTACATATTAGTCTTTCTAAGAGAATCTAAGTTGACCTGCTGCTGGTAAAAAGCAGTTTGTCCTAGGCCGGTAATTATACATACGTTTGTACCGAAAATATTTCACGCGGAAGTGACTGCAGTGGCAGTAGCGAAACGGAGGGCAACGAACGTGATGAGCTACATGTATATATATGGGATGCTGGAAAGAAGAGAAGGAGATTCCGCGAGGGAGTTTACGGAACAGCAGGTTTGCTCACTCCACACCAAACCCAAACAGACACGAAGTGGGAAACTCGTTTTCCATGTAGCTGGATCGCTCGTTCCACTGACACACTACCGTGTCCCCTCAAGTCCGACTCTTCTCTCTCTCTCTCTCTCTCTCTCTTTCTCTCTCTTCCCCCTCCTTCTCTGTCTCTTTCTCTCTCATATTTTGATAGCCAAAGTTTATAACTTTCTTGGATTCTGATGAGAACGTCGACAAAGTTACGGACGTTCGCGCACCTGAAGACAAAAGTCGGAACGGACGCGCCAGAACATAGAGCAAAGTCCTATACCATTTTGCTAAGAATTATTACGGTGCATCTTAATGATGCATCTTTCACAAACAGCCGTATTAACAACGATTGAGAAACTGTCTTAAGATCAAGACTATTCTAAGGTGGACGAAAAAAAAAAAAAGATTCTAGATTGTTACTGCCATCAATATTTAACTACTGGCAGTATCTGAATGTCGTTGTTCTGTAAATCTGTCGTAGTTATTCTTAGGAACAATTTAATCCTGTACGCACAGTCAGAGTCTGGCTACATGTTTTTGGAAATCATTAAAATTCTCATTTTCATAAGATTTACGAGAGTCGCTCTCTATTTCCCAAAATGTAGAAGACGATGACTTGGATTATTTATCGTAAAGTGGAACGACAGAATATCGTTGTAACGTACGATGTATTTATCGTGAAACGTAGATCAGAGTAAAAACACATAAAATAAAATTAAAAATGTATGAATATATATAGTAAATAAGAAATAAAAGATTGAAGATTTTGTATAAAACGTGCAACCGATTATTTTTCTAATCTCTTGAAGATATTTCGAAAAAAGACTGTATTTTTCTTTTCATTATTCCTGCGTATACCCTTGCGGGTTTCTACGACCCCATCCCGTCACTTTAACAACACTTTTTCTCCCCACTACACTGTTCCTGTTCCTTTTTCTATGAGTGCCCCCCAGAGTGTTGTCCACAGCCACTCTTTCCTAAAATGCACTACTGTATCGCATTCGCACGGGGGCCGAGGGAAACTGTGGAAAACCCTGGCCGATTCAGGCGGCTATATTTTTACTGAATTTCAGTTGATTAGCACCATCAGAAACTCAGAGAAACGGCCTCTCATTCAGCGATTGATACGCGAACCGATGCATGGCTAAGTGTCACCCAACCAAGTACTGACCTCGCTCGAAGTTGCTTAACTTTGTGATCGCCGAAGCCCTACACCTATCGCGAAACAGACTGTATTAGTTCATTAACATATGGAAACCTTTGTAAAAAAAAAAGAAAAAAAAATGATGGGATTGAAAAATACAAGAATACTAAACTATTATTTTCTAAACACAGAATAACAAATAGAAAACAGTAAAGATTTTGGAATTTCAAGTGCAATGCGATTTCCATGCGAATAACTGTGGGAGGGAATATTCTGATTTTATTCAGCAATTTTGCACCAAGTTTCGTTGAATCTGCAATTGAGTCGATATATTTGTATAAAAGATTATCATGTCTCGTTTATTCCATACTGTAAAAATTTGTTCATTCAAATCGAAAGAAAGATAAGGCACGTACGGCTTCGCGTGACGTGCGAGGAAAAAAAGCGAAGTACGTGTCTTCGTTAAGAGTTTAAAAAAATATTATTATTACCAGTCTGCGTGGGCAGAATATGAATAATCAGATAAAAGTCCAGAAAAGTCCAGAAGTAGCTGAGATTAAATTCAGATGTTTTTTTATCCAAATATGTAGAATATGTTTGAGGTTGTTAATTGATCTTTATATTCATCGTGTTTTAATTGTATAATGAAATTTTCTCATCAGAAGATTTTACGTTAGAAAATATTTTCTTGCAGCCATAAATATTTTTATGTTCGAGAAAAAATGTATGACAGGCAGTACAAAAGAAAAAAAAAGGAGTGGAAAATAGTTTCTCTCATGTAAGATGCAAGTTCTCTCAAGTATCCCAAGAAATATTTTACCAACGTATAGATATGAAAAGAAGGAAGAATTCCGTGTAAAATGCGCATGGTCTCCGTGCATACTGGACACTAACACATGCTCTATGCACTTTCAAACATCCTTGACTTCCTTATACACTATGTGGGCATGCTGTTTGTATTAAAAGTTATGTAACGTATGTCTTCGTCATATGCATCTATATATTTAGTCATACATGCTGTTCGAATGTAAAGCCCGGTGTTATAAGGGAAAAAATAGCACGAATAGTTGGGCGAGTACGCGGGAAAACGGGAATATCAGATCTGTAAATTTTTTTTTTCTTTCCATATACAGTTCAGCACGGTTTATTAAACGCTCATGCCAGAAACGGAGCAAAAAAAAAAAAGAAAAACGTTTGCCCACTTTTTTTTTTGTATGCGAACCCAAACATGTATACACACGTGAACAAATATCGCTCACATACTTCGAATAAGTGATAAAATCCGTGATTGCAGGACTTTTTTGTTTTGTTTCCAAATCCCATATTCCCATTTATTTTGAAACGCTTCTCGACAATGTTCCAACTGACTACAGATCTTTCCCTGTGAGAAAGCAATTAATTTAAGATCCCTATTTAAATAATATTTTTCATAAAATCCAATTGCTCAAATAAATTTTTTTTTTCGCTGATGCGCATTTGTAATGAGCTTTGCAATCTCTTAAAAAATTTTACAAAACGCAAGACGTTTTTCAATTGCCTTCATTCTCTAAAAAAACCGGCCATTTTGTGTAATGAACAAAGATAAGGCCGCGCTGTTATTTGCAGTATGACGATATGTTCAGAGCTGAGTTAATTCTGGCAAGAATAAATTTAAAACTTGTTCTGTTTTTTTGTTTTCATTTTATTTTTTTTATTTTTTTTCTACACGTGTTTATCGTTTGTTTGAAATCTTGGATAAATTGAAAAAAGAGAAACAACGGCTTTCGTAGCTTTGCATGTTTAAGTTTCAAGTAAATCTGTGCGCGGAAAAAACCTCTGTCTGGTGACTGAAGGTATTCCACATGATCAATGCATACAAAAAAATGAATCAAACACATATATTCTTAATCCGCATAATTGTTGCCAGCAATTCTATTAGGATCAGACAGAAAAATGATTTTTTTACAAAATGGTGGCATGATGAATTTTGATTATCAAACGCTGGACACTTTTTTTCGTTTTCTACGGGTCACAAAACCAAACATAACAATTATTTTGATTAAGTTTTGGCAACATTGCAGATAAGGGATTGCATAAAGATGTATACCAAACTTCAACTCATTCGGTCGACTTATTGAAATACAGTGTTCGCTAATTTCGAATTCATCATTTAGAAAAAACGTCTTCAAAGTATTTCATTTTTTTTTGTCCGAAAAGCGCGTAGGTGTTCTTGAAAAATCAATGAATTTGTGTACATGTGTGATTTCAGAGAAAAAAAAAAACTCCAACCGTTTCACATTTATAGATAGATAGATAGATATGGAATTTTACATGCATACCCTTATCGGGTTTTTACATGGGTGGTACTCTCACACTTTTTCCTCTTTACTCCTCTCTTCTTTCCCACACTTTTTCCACAATTCCATATTACCACCTGGACCTACATTTTTACGTGGATTCCGAACCACAGAGAGAACAGTTTTATTTAGACACTTAGAAAAAATCCATTGGTGTCGGCTGGGATCGAACCCGGGCTCACCGGTTGTGAGCCGGGCGCGTTACCACTATGCCACTGCCTCCCTAAGTTTCACATTTATATTTTTCCGAATAAATCTTTGGACAACAGAATTCTACGCAACAATACGACCCAACAAAGTAGGTAATCGAAACCAAAAAAAAAAAAACAAATAGGAATCGATTATTTGTTCAGATAAATGTTTAAAAATCTGTAACTAATCTTTTTATTCAACTGTAACGAAACAGTAGAGAGGAATAATAATAAAATGTTTGTATGCTTTGGAAGACATATCTGCTAGAATGATTCTGCCGCAGTACTTTTTCAATTTTGAAACTTTATAGTATTTACGAGTGAAATTGTTATTGACATCGGATAAAAATATGGGTGTCTGGTGTCGTTATAATAAATACACGTACTGCGTACGTTCTGTCCGACCTAGTACTACCAGTTGGAATGCTTATATGTCGAACAAGTGGAACACATAGCAGGGCCTCGTACCATGCAAGTCTGATGTATTAGATACTACTATGACCATCGATAAGACGTCCAGTTCCGTTGATACAGACATATATTTCGTAATATCTGTATATATGCATTTAAGACTTTTCCGTGAAATATATATGATCGATGCAGTAAGGCTACTTATTGACTTGGTTACTTATTGCACACACTTATTTACACATTCATTGAATCATATGCATGGGTATTACTCTTTTTTTTTTGCAGCCATCTTTTATATACGTGGAAAGATAATCTCGTGATGCTAATGTGACTCGTTTAAGCTTCAAAACTTTTTTTCGTGGTATTCATGAATTAATTTCAAGCCATTGTTCGAGATGAATGATTAATTATTTTACCGAAATTAAGGTTTTTAGATTTTTCCATAAACTGTAAGCACATTGGAAAAATCATTTGGTAGTAAGATATTTGATTATAAAACTCTTCCATGGATAAATCATTAATTCGAATTGTTTTGCTATTGTTTTACCACATACAATGCGAACAATTGAAAAGGTATTTCGCATTATTCACAAAAACATATTTGGAGGTAATTTGAAGATTCCAACGGTATTATATTTATACGGTAATTAATTTTTAATAAATTCTCGACATATGCGAGTTATTTCATTATTTTACACGAACGAACGATGGCAGGGTAGCCTATATATTAACAGAAAATGAATGTTTTGAAAATAAAAAATTAGCCTTATTCGCGCTTACGACGAGAAAACTAGACAATTTGTAAAATATTCTTCCTCGTTGGATATTGATATGGATTAGTGACGCTTCCACGTCACTAATTGTACTTAATGAAAATCCAATTGAATTTCAAATAGAATACCAATTGTTAACAGATTTTTTATTAGCTGGCTTGGGAAATCCCATATCGGAATTTATGTATAAAATTGTCTTACTTAATCCTGTTGGTTACGCCCTTTTAGTTGTTAGTTCGTCGTTACACTTATTGAATTAAGCGTTTCATACGAGCGTTTTTTCACCTCTTACTTTCAACATGCTAACGCGATCGATCGAAGTATCGTCAATAGGTGTTAATATGATCATGCGTAGGTAAGAACGCGTTGACTATAGTATTATAAGCGCTATTGCGCTAAATGAGCAGAGCCGATCGACCTGTTAGTATAGATGAAGCGAGTAGTCTATCGGAGCATATCCCGATCGAGTTTCAAAGTATTTCGCGGTCGTATGGTTACGTAGCGGCACGATCGATTGGGACAGGGGACCAGTATATTTTTATGTATATATAAATATATATTTCTTATCGTCATACGCAGCTCACTCACGTCTGGCGTGGTACATACAGTAAGCTCCATTGACTTTAATCACAATCAACGTATTATGACGCTTTTTCATCATTTACAAATTTTAATTTTAATTTATCGTCACTGGAGCTCCCCCCGTCACGATAAATTAGCCAGAATCCATTGAAATTGTCCATTACTCCACGTTAATCAAAATTGGCGGAAGTTTTTATAATTCTTCATTTTGATAGTCAACATATGGGGCATTACACGCCAAATCGGACACCAGTCTGCTTTTGCATCTCCGATTTTTTTGATAATTTTTCATGTTATAGTACCCATTGAGAAAGGTCTCCATGATTTTTTTCAATTTTTTTCGTCCAGCCGTTTTCGAGATAGATATGTTTTAATAATATAATAGATTATGACTGTATATTTTTCGTCTCAGCAAAAACTTTAAAAAAGAAAAAAAAACGCCAAGAATTGAAAAATTGCACCTAAACTATAATGTGATCAGTCTGCATCCTTTTATTCATTTCGAAAAAAATGTAATCGCAAAAAAAAAAGAAAATTCTTTCCGTTTTATATTCCTCTGCCTTCTGTTTTCAAAAAGAATTGAAACCAGTTTATATTCCAAGAGCCAAGAGTAAATTCCTTTATTTCGATTCAAATTTCGTGATTCACCAACAATTTTTCTTAAGATTTAGTTGTTAGCATAAATTAAGGTATATGAACTACACAAGTTTGACGCAGAGATTATACAAAAACTTGGCTCACATTTTTTGAAGTGAGTAAAAGGATGCAGACTGATCACATTATAGTTTAGGTGCGATTTTTTTACTTTTTTTAAGTTTTTGCTGAGATATATTTAACGAAAAATATACAGTCACAATCTATTATATTATTAAAACATATCTATTAGATTTCATAGATGGCAAGAACTATTGCTGGTAGACCTAGAAAACGATCATTGATAACTTTTAGGTACAAATAACTGAAACATAAAATTTTAAAAACTCGATAAAAAATGGATCCCATCATTTGTCCATTATGGAACTAGGCTTAAAAGATGCGGGATGAGTCACAGTTTTTTCGTAAAAAATGTCAAGAAAATCGATCGCTACGTGTTTTTCGGAAATCAACATTTTATGATTAAAATTTGAAAATTTAATAGAAATACGGTTTTGAATTTTTTTTTTGATTTTATATTCCAAAAGTACTGTAAAAAATGAAAATTTCAAAAAACAAAAAGTTCCAATTGGCCCATTTTCAGCAAAGTTACAGGTATTTAAAAAAACAAAAACGATTTTTTTTTATTTTCTCAAAAATTGATATCTCGAAAACGACTGGACGAAAAAAATTGAAAAAAATCATGGAGACCTTTCTCAATGGGTGCTGTAACATTAAAAATTATCAAAAAAATCAGAGATGCAAAAGCCGACTGGTGTCCGATTTAGCGTGGAATGCCCCATATACATCATTTTAACTCGGTGGAGGGAGGAAGGAAAAAATCAATAAAAATATTTATTGCTATTTAAATCCAATTTGGAAGAGTCCTGTAAAAAAAGCTAAAGTTCTTGTCCTTTCGATAAATCCTGAAATCGATGGATAAATAGCAATATGCAGATTTATCCAATTATATGATAATTGGGTATGTACCAACTGAAAGGTTAAATTTAATTTCGATGAAGGATTATAATAAAAACAGAGGTAAAGTTGTTTCTCAATAAATACTAAAATCGTTGAATGGATGACAAAAACCGATGTATTTAATTTTGTAATAATTGTCGCGTATCAATTAGAAAATGCATAGAAATTCAATTTGGACGAATTTTTCTAAAAAAATTCAAGTTTTTTCTCAACAGAAAAAAGTATCAAGGAATGCTTACGGTTTGAAAACTACGATGACAATCCATATTGAACTCGTAATAACTGATTTAAATTCCATTCAAAAGTTATACATTTTTTATGACATATTCGTTTTGAATATGAAAATTTCGATACTGGAAATAATATAAAAGGATCGTAAAGACTTTCTTTGCGTACTTTTGGTGGGAAATTGAGGTCGAGTAGTCTAGTAACATTCGAGGAGGATGAGATGAGTCAGCAGCAGTACAAACACGAATTCTATAGGTGGCGGATCCTCGCAGCCACTTTTAAACTCATTTAGCGTAGAGATGCGACCGAGAGAAGAGTCTCGTCGAACAAATGTACATACACATATAAGATTTAAGTCGAGTCAGGTGACTGCAGAGTACGCTAATGAGTTGTGCAAGCTGAGAGCATCCGAAATACGTCACACATGTACCAAACAGAGTGTATATAATCAAGTGTGTAAAGCACATCGAAGAGGACGTCATAAGCATGCTCTGGATGCTAGTGCACAGGCAAAAGTCGTGAGTGAAAGAGAGAGAGAGAGAGAGAGAGAGAGAGAGAGAGAGAGAGAGAGAAAGAGAGAGTAGTGCGATGAGATTCTGATGCTGTGCCACACACTTTACACACATCACGCTCTTACGGACACTGGAGTTTCAAATGTAATTTACGTACACGTTATACCTTTTACGACTGTTAAATGTACACAACGTGTGTGATTAGTACGCATGCTAATTATTCGCTACACTGGACTCCTGTAAATGGCCAACATCGCGCGCGACAGATTTACCTCAAATTTTCTATCCCAATTGGAATTAGCTTTTACACCACAAAAATGCACTTATTCATCAAGCTGGGTAAAAGTTGGACATCCCTTCATCGTATGTCTCCTGCTTATGTCTCAAATTGCATATTTACATTATTTTCATTATCGTTGCTGATGGAAGTTTATAAATGAAAATTTATCATTCTTCGAGTTCAAATACATAATTAAGTAATGATGAGCTTCAAACTGTTATGCATCGTCATAAGAATTGGAGTATTTATAAATATTTCAATAAAAGTCAAATCGAACTAATCGCTAAACAACAAAATTATATAAACCTCTGAGGTGTGATTTATTAGTGTAAACATTTGTAAAATTCTGATTGCTCGTTTTTCATTATTTCGTCCATTACAATTACATTGAAAATATTTTTTTCAGTAAGGGATTTTGATTTTTTTTTTTTTTAGTTGAAAAATGGCTTTGACAGATAATTTAACCCCAACACGGTAAACGTCTTTTTAGCATTCCATTTTGCCCAAGGTGCATGGGTCATTCGCGTTCTCGTCCAATTCGCGTATCAGGAAAAATGCAAAAAATTCACGTAGCAAGTTTGATTTACATACTCAAACGTTACGCCAAGATATTTCGCAAATTCTCTAAAATATTCTCTAAAATATATTAGTGCAGTATGTAAAAATGTATAATTACAAGCATGATGCATGTTTCGGTGAAAAAAAAAATGGTTAGAATAAATGTTAAAGAGACAAAAGGTGAAAGAATTTAGAAAATACGAGGCAAATTGATCAAATGACACGATTAAATGGCTGCATCATTAAAAAAAATCAAATTCGATCGAATTAAAGAATCAGATAGTTTTTCAAATTGAAAATTTGTATTTTTGAGAACAATTAGCAAATTTGAAAACGGCTAAACAATGAAGTCTCATTTAATGGAGAACGAAATAATATAACCGACGTTAAGTTTGAAAAAAAAATATATATATATCCCCTTTGCTAAAGAAATTATTGATTTCTTAGTTTTTTCCTTTATTGTTGATGTGATTGCTTCTCAATAAAACTTTGTTGATCGTCAAGTAAGATGGGGAAACAATAAGTTTTACTGTATTCACAGCAATTGAAGCTCTGGAAAGAGAAAAAAGAAAATTCGTCGATACCATTTTGCCTCATGCATGTACCAAATCAAATTTTTTTAAGGTAATCCTGTCTCTTTACACTAGTCATACCATTGATAATACTTGAGACTCGTATAATGGACATTTTCATTATATGCTAAAAAAATGATTTCAAATAACTGAAATTTTCCATGCGTAATTAATTTAATAAACTTTCACATCTAATTAGAAATATGAAAAATAGGTATTCCAACAATTCACGTAGTATGTCTAGATTATATATTTGGCAACGTTGGTGCTTTCTCCATCTCTTTCTACCGAACAAAGCGAGTTGAACCTCAAAGTGCGTTTGAACGTCGATATGTCAAAACAATGTCAGGTGCGGAAAATTCGAGGCATTTGGACAGTTTAAAAGTAGGGTTAAAAATGATAAATATAGGAATTCAAATGAGTCAGATGAGGTTGGGGTTACCGTCAGCTGTTTTACCTTGTTGCCACGTCTCTTTATCGTAGTGAGATTCATCCAATACCGGAACGGAAGTTCGAGTTTAACTCAATATTAGATAAAAAATAAGCCGATAAGCATATTTTTTCTGAACGTACTACATCAATACAAGTGTTGAGTATGTAAATTTGATTTTTTTTAGGAATCTGATCGATTCCGATCAATATAAGCACTTTTGTAGCGGTCGGAAGTTGTGTTTTTGTATGTTGTCTCGGAATTCCTTTGCAAAATTACGCATTTTAAATATTTTCTTTCTCTGTAATTCGGTTGATAGCCGACCCTGAAATTTCACAGGCTTAATCATTGGAATATTAACTAAAGCTAAAAAAAAAATGAAAATCCCTTGGATTAACGCCTAGCGACAGGATTACCTTAAAACTAATTTTTTTTCTACATTTATCCTGCATATTCGTTGTATGAGATGATGCACACGTTTTTTTTTTTTTTTTTTTACACACATCTCTTGGTATTCACTTTACCATTTATGAACAGCATTTAGATAGAATCTAATGGTCGAGGGTCAAATCAAGCACACTGCTATTTGATACAATTTTGTACGAACAACGTGAATAATTTCTCTGTAATATGTGCGCACGATCTCGAATTACCCGAAGGTCGATTGAATTTGTTAACTAAATTGGCTGGATTGTGAAAATTAGACGAATTTTTAGTAGCATAGAGATAAACGTGGGTCAAAAGTTCATGATGATTAAATATAATTAATTAAATAAATGATCAATTAGGAAAAAATGTTTCCACGATATTTCAACGGTATGATTATTGTCTAGCATAATTCTGAAATATTCACGTCGCGTAAACTTCCTAACGAGTAATAAAAAATGTAATACGTGAACAATGGTTTTACAGAATTGCAGTCGACAGAATATTAAACCTCTGTCAGCGCCAATGTTTTTCAAAGCTTCAGTCAGCAAACAGGGGATTTGAGCTCTAGTCGAGTTTTTATATATATTTTCGGCTTTAAAAAAACTGAAAAAAGTCGACGTCACTTTTTTTTCAGGAAAGGATAACGAACAGCAGACTTTTCTCATTTGAAGCAGTATTGAAATCGAAATTTTCATTGTGCCTCCGAAACATTGTATACTGCCGGATCGTTAAATTACAGCCCAATTGAAAACAGCGTAATTAATTAGACTGTGCGATCTAATGGGATTTAAATGGAAAAACGTTGGTATACGTTCAATCAAATTCAATCAATCAGAAATTAGGCAAATTGTGGGAATCGAGGTTGATGCGATAGATATTGACAACAGGAATCAAATTTCGTTTAATTAGAGAGCAAAAAAATTAACGTTTCCGTATATAATTGAGTAAAATTGAATGGACTCAAAATAATGGGGATATAAAATGATTTCTCATTCGGGTTGTTATCAAATCATATTAGGATGTAACTCTTTTCCTCGTTGTTCCCGAGACCCAGTTACCGCGGTTCAGTGCTCCTTAATAGCAGCCTTCGTTTGTTTTTTTTCTTTTTCTCTCTGCCTCCATTTTTTAATATGTTTTTGTTCGCTTCTCCATGCCCTGCCAGCTTGACCGTTACTTCCGTAATAAGTTGCAAGATGAACGGTGAATCATTCGCTTTGGCATATCCACTGTTCTTATACGTTGCAAGAATGCTCTCTTCTCTCTTTCCTTTTCTTTCCTGTGTAATGGAACCAGGCAAATCGCAAAAGAGGCGGTTCTTCACATTACGCTTCGTTGAAAACCTGTGAGACGAGTCGGAAACGGACTCTGCTTCTTTCTATCCGTACCGTTTTTCTGCACAATTTCATTTGAATCGTCGACGCCATTGTTACCGAGATCATTTTCGAAAGATCCGAATATACAGTCAATTGCCAATCTGTACATTTTTTTTCTGTAATGAGACGTCTTTTTAAATCGATCTATAATAGACAAAAAAATGTCAATTCTGAAAATCTCTATCAACCGACCAGGATTGCTGACGAATTAAACAGTTCAAATAAACTTGACGTCAATCAGAAATCATTGCAGATTCTTTAATATTCCCACCCAAAAAATCGATTATGTCAACACTTTACATTTTGTGCAAAGTTTTTACAATTTTATATTTTCGAGTTTTAACGCAAATCTCCATAAGATTAGCTAGAGCATTGTTTGTCTGTACTCTGCCTAATACAGAGTTGATGTTTTTATTTTGTTATTTGCATTTCTGATTTTCATCGTAGATAAGCTTACATTAAAATTACACGGTTTTCTACACGTGATCGTGTTCATCCAGCGAAAAAGATTTATTTACCGAACGAAATTTCATTTAGTCGGCTAAAAAATGCTCCATCCGATATTTTTTTTTTTCTTTACTTTTGTTAAACCTTAGATAAGCAGAGAATTTATTGCATCTGCCATTTTTCGTCCAACGAAGTGGGATTTCGCTCGATAAACAAAGTTTTCTCAGAGCGTGGTAAAATCTTGAGAAGGTTTATGTTGTACGTCATAGCTATTTTGCATACAAAAAAAGCTTTATCATGTAAATGGTTTCAGACTCAATACTTTTCGTCATCATTCAATTTTTTTTGTTTCTTCGTTCCACTGCAAGAGCTGATCGCAGTTAATCGTAACTGTATGATATTTCTTCGGTATTGAGGGTTTCGTTTAGCCGAAAAAATAGCATTAATTCCCAACATCTATTCGCAAACGTAGTACGAACCTTCCTAATAAAACGTTTCTTCTCTCATTATGTACGTTTCCACTCATAAAAGATTCTTTACACATTACAGATAAGTTCCATTATGCTTTTCGCGACCAAAAATATACACATAAGAAATAAATGCCTGGGTGAAAAAGTTACAGCACAAAATGACGTTTCCTGCTGGGAAAAGTTTTTATTTGTATGAATTAAAGAAATTTTAAGTTAAATAGTTAATAATGATCAAGTGGAAATTCAGATAATTCTTTTTAATGCTCTGTATATTTTGCTCGCAGTCAATGGTTAAACGTGCGTGCAGGTTTTTTTTAACTTTAGTCCTTACACAACGTTGACGAGGTAGGTCAACAAAATGAAGGAGGGGTTATAGCGTTACTTTTGTATCTATAAATAAAAGGACGAGTACGTGTTGTAATTTGGAATCACGTTCCTTGTGTCCAAATTGATTTTAGCGCAGATATGGTTTCATAACGTTTCATGACATGTCAAAAAATCACCGTGATAGCATATCACAATAAGAATTAATCGAATTATACAAAACGATAGAAGAATGAATACAAACAAATTAAAACAAAGAATAATATTTTCGAAAGAAAAACCAAACGCATAAAACGTAAAAACGCAAAACGTGAAAGTAAAAAGTGCACGCGTTATCTGTGCATTAGTGTGCTCATTAAAGTATTTCTTTCTTTGCAGAAAAAGTATTTTGTATTTTTTTTACATTCTACAAAATAATGTTGTTTCATTAAAGCGACCTTATCACGCTGCATATCGGGAATCGTGATTACTTTCACGTAACCGCTGAACCTTTAACCAAATTGTTATCCTTGACATACTCGCAATCTATAAACAAATTTGAACATCAACAAATTGGAGCAAATTCAAAATCTTGTTTGCTGGCTGTGATAAACGTGATTTTTTTTTTGGTATGATATCTCGTCGAGTCATATTTTGACTGTGTCGAGTGTATGTCGTGTCACCAACGCAATAATGGATTGTTTAAGTTTGTTTCGATTTTGACAGAAACGTTGTCAATTTCCTCGAACTGTCAGATAAAAACTGCGTCCACCGAAATATAGAAAATATTTTTTGCACCAATAATGGTAGGGCAAAAGTTTTCAAATACAAGCTTTATAAATCATGTGCGAGTCAAATTTCAGGAGTTTGATTTTTAGTAGGACATTCCGCAGGACGGAATATCACTTCAATAATTTTTGCTACGCTCTTAATCAAACAATATAACAAAAAATGATCGAAAAAAGTCTATTACGGGTTTGTTTTATTTACATGATTGATAGTCGGAGAAGAGCCATAAAAAAAAAAAAATTAAAAAAATAAATACCTGGAACATGGTATATGGGATATAAAAACCAATTGAGTTTTGGATCCTGTACGATATAGTTTATTTTTCAATTGTTTCAACCGTCACGTTTTAAAAGAAATATCGAGGTGGCTTTTTGAACGTGCACATATGGGGGTGACCGGGGCAGAGCGAACGACCTAGAAAATTTAGTGTCCAAAATTTCATTTCTTTTTTAATACCAGCACTTGAATAGAAAACGCTATAGTGAATAGAGGAAAAATAGATATCGCGTGTGATCAGCGTTATCCACGTTGATAAATTCGCTGAAGATTAATATTTGCATTAGCAGGCTTAAGGAGGGTGACTACATACATCAATATGATGAAAAGTTAATAAAATTTGTTGATAACGTTCTTCGGCATCAATAATGCAGACACACATTTTTTCAAATTTTTTTTCTACATAGTTATCAAGTAATTAGAGTACTTATTGCACGCAATATCTATATACATGTTCGTGCTATGCTTATACACGTGAAGTTTAGTATTTAATTACTCGAGAACCATGTAGAAGGGAAATATAAAAAAAATAGTGTATTTTTTATATATAATACTAAAGAATATGCTCACCAAATTTTATAGAATTCTAAGCTTTTTTAAATTTCGTATACTTTTCATATACGCATCGTTGCTGAGTGTAGCCACCCTCCTTAAATTCATCTGGGTTGCAAGATTCGATCTTGTGCTTCAGCAACTCATCACGTTGTTGCGGACTTGTGAGAATCACAATCTATAATTAATGCGTGTACATTTTCCTTCATTCATAAGAATGGACGAAACACGAATTTTATTTATTTTTAAAATAATTGGTCTAATAACGGTGTGGACTTTTTAATTGTGGGTAAAAATAAATAGAGAGATGTTATATTAAAATGGTTGATGGAAATTTAATATTTCGTTGGCTACCCTACTTCCGCCACTCTCCTATATATGTATCCTCCCGGTCCGACCACACGCTCTTTGACTGTTACCAAAACGGTAACGGTTTACGTGGTAGGCTTTTTTCTGCATAACAATGTACCTACGTATGTACCAATGGAGTACACGTATAGTATATGGTTATGGGGCATTCTACGCCAGATTTGAATTTTTAAATCTTTTCATTTTTTATTTCGTTGGTTTTTTTCCCTGTTAGTGCCGATCGAAAGCAGCTTACATGTTCTTTTTTTTTTCATTTTCATCTCAATGTGTTTGTGAGATGCGATTTTTTGATACTACGAGCAAATGAAATAGAAGAAGAACGAAAACTTGTGTTCTAAAAAGTACTTTTGAACGATAGTATGTGAAAATAAAAAATAAAAATAAAACATTCCAGTATTCCAAAAGTATTCTTTCCGTCCCTTTCGTTTTTTTTTATATAATTTTTTATAAAAAACTATTTTATTTTTTCATTATTTGTGAGCCTGATTTGGTCGTCGGTAATTTGTTTTCTCAATTTTTTTTTCTAATTCAATGTAGATTTTTTCGTTCAATCCTCTTGGACTTCAAAATACTGGTCGAAATTTTTTTTTGATATTCTCTGACATGTTTCAGAACGAAGGCAGATCTTGGAACAGAAATTTCAATCTCTCGATTGAACAAAAAATCTATGCTAGACTCCAAAATCATTATTAAAAAAGAACAAAGTTGTTAAAAAAAAAAAAAAATGAAGTCAGTGGAAAGACACTGAAAGGGCGAGAATTAATATTTTTTACTTTGAATTTGCGAATACTGATGAGTGTGTTGAAAAAATTTCACACACTTCTAAGAAATAGTATATTTTGAATTGCAAGTTTTCACCCTTCATCTATTTGGTTTTCTCGATTTTTCAAAGAGTTACAGATATTTGAAATAAAAATAGAGAAATCAAATGATAATTGGATATTACAAAAGCATTCGGATGAAAATCTGGAAAATCAGGTACGTTGCTTTCAATGAGCACTAAACGAGTAAAAAAATTCAAAAAAATTATAAACGCAAATGTTGAATAATGCAAATTTGGCGTGGAATGCTCCATATACATATGCATCCAAAAATTCATTTATGTGGAGCTGTATAGCAGCATGATATTATAGGACTACCGGCTGGCGCTTATATATGATATGCCTTGCCATTGTGCAACTGGAATTTGACCTGCAGGAAGGAAATGTATGACATGAACTTATAAACTCGAGAAAAGCTTTCAGTGTCCAATGTGACGACTATGTTATTATTTTTCTATGGGCCAATACAACAATAAACCATGGAAAACTGAAAATGTATATACAAATTGCAGAAGATTCCAGAGGTCATTTTTCAAAAGATTTTTAACATTAATCATGAAAAAAATTTCTACATGAATTATCGGCTCGTCCTAAAGGAATCTTGAAAAATATTTTTCGCCGATGATTTGGTATTTTGTTACGTTTTAAATAAACAATACTTTGGTTTGTTAACTAATAACTTTATTATCTGGGTTCCAACACGTCTTTATATATTCGGTCTCGTCTCTCAACTACTCATTTATCTCCCAACCGCGGTGTCAAGGAGACGTAGATCTATTATATCTAAGTGTTGGATCGTAGGTGTCTATGAATTACCGTATTCGATTGTCGTGCCTAACGTCATGTCTATCATAATCGTAACAATATGTACCAAACCTCAAAACATCGGAAAGGATCAAAAAGTTTCGATAAGACAGACGAGAAATCACCATAGCTAATTGGTACGTCGATGTTTGAGTAGAAATCCGTTTGTTGCTTGAACTTAAACTTCGGTTGCTTTGAATACTTGTATGCTTTACATATTTGTCAATTGCCCCAAAATTTCCATCCCTAATTCATTCCGAATTGAGTCATAGCAAAGAAAAAAAGAACGAATGCATTTTTTGAAAGCCTGGAATTGCCATTTCTTGTCATTTCTCCATCACGTGAGATGTGACATGTGATTGGTCTTAGAATTTTTTATTATCTTATTCACTACAAGTTTCTACCATCGTGATTGGGCCAAGATTTTGAGAACCACAGGTGCGTAGATAAAATATAAGTCACAACGTCGAATGATCGCAATGATAAACTGCTGTTGGGAGTCGATCTGCCAATATGCAATGGCACGTTCGCTCGATGCTTACAACATTGCATTTCGAGCTGCGAGGTTCGACCGAACCTTGGTTTCTCTTTATTTTATTAATAGCCATGTCTCACAACTGAGCCTAGCACCACACGTAATGTCACAGGCATCGTCGATGTATATTTGTGCAATCTTCAGTTTTATCATATACATATGTACATATGTTATTCATATACATATGTATTGGTACATACTTATTCGTTCTCTTCGATGAGGACACGAGAACGAGCGAGCAAACGATCCGTGTGCTGACTATTCATAACGTTCGAGTGTCATGTGTCTACTGCGAGTCACACATTTCCATGTGTTGGTCACACTCACCGATGCTGCTTTGACTTAAGCAGTCACACTTTTCTGTTTTCAACGGAAATATCGGACTACGTATGAATTCTGACCATTTTTTTTTTTTTTTTTTTTTTCATGGATTTGATACATTTGCATAATGTTTTCAACTCGATACACGCTTTCAATTTTCTTTGTGAATTATACTAATGTGATAAATTCCCTTTCACGGGTAAGCATCACAAATATCATTTTCTGAGGATGTTTCTCGTGCATGTCCGTGATCGATTAAGAAAATCAGTTAAAAACATCAACATTCAACTGATGTGATTATTAAATGATAAGAATGGCCTCTAAATAGGTATTTGAGGAATGCAGATTAATGACTTTACGTTGAATCAATGAGATATGCGGAACAAAAAATAGGTATTTTTGCCTTTTTCTAAGCCGCTGTATATTGTAAAAAGATAACAGCAAGTACCAATATTCGATTTATTTCCGTGATCAAACCATGTGAATATCTGGATTCGCTTGAATGAGCATATAGCGATTACAAAACACTTACACCAGACGCACCTCCTCCTAAAAGTTGTTTTTTCTATATCCAATAAATTACATTTTGGAGGTTGTTGAGGTTTCATGTATTTTCTCTATTTTTTTTTCTTGTAATCTCGACCAACAAAACCTTATTGTAGTTTGTATTAAAGTAACTACGCTTTTAGACCAAGTTTAACGTATCAATTAAACGTATTGTTAGTGGATTTGTATTACAACATGTCTTATTAACGTGGAAAAATATGAAAAACGATGGTTTTGCAAAACCATCAACTGACAAATGCAAATTTCCATGATGACACAATTTCACTGGGATTTTTCAAAGAATTATCGGTATTTTTGAACCGATATTAATGCACCACGTCTCAACTGATCCTCTACGAATCCACCTCGTAGATTTTGTTTAAAACTTAATCGTTTCACTGTTGCAGTCAATTGTTTATTAAGTGAAAAAACTTTTTCATAAATAATTTCTAAACGAATGAACTAAAAAAAATTTACGTGGTGGGTTCGTAGAGGAACAGTATAGGAACAAAATGAGACCAGGTGCATTAAAATCGGTTCAAAAATACAGGTTATTCTTTGAAAAATCTCAGTGAAAATATGCCATCATGGAAATTTGCATTTATCATTTGATGGTTTTGCAAAACTATCGTTTTTAATATTTCACCTTTATAAGACATGTTGCAATATGAAATCACTAACAATACGTTTAATTGGTACGTTAAACTTGGTGTAAAAGCGTTTTGAAAATTTAGCACTCATTGGACTAGTATGCAGTACAGTAGTTAATGTTTAATCATACAGTAGTTAATTAAGGTTAATGTTTAACCTTAATGTTTCATCTTTTCGTTGGATCGAGAAAGTAAGTATTTTTCCGCACCCATTTTTCATGCTCGTATGTTTGTTCGCGTTCCTCGTGTACAGGTTTTAATTAAATAGTGATTTTGGCAGAAATTCTGATGTTGATGTTTGAGACTGTCCTTCAAGGATGTGACGGTTGATTTTCTATTCGTAGTATTTCGAGAGAAACACGATCAAAATTTGAGGCAATGTGTATAACTGATAATGTTTGTTCCAAATTCCACAGATAATCAAATGAGTGGCAGTCAGTAGTGGAATTATATGATAGAAATTTGAAGATCGTGGATTTGACAGCTGACCAATATCTATTTCGAATCAGTTGTTAATTGTAGTTAGCCAACCGAATGATAATACGTAAACGCAGTGCAGCGTGCATCATGGCAAATAACCTCATCAGTGTCTACATTGAGCTAGAGAGTTAGAGTGGTAGTGCGGTGATCAAATATTATTTCATTTCTACTTTTTGATCGATCAAACGGTCTATAGGATTTGCCTAATGGGCAAATTTCGTATCCAACTTTTCCCAAAAAACCACGCGCAATGTTCGGTAGTAGGATTGTCGGAATACGCAGTACTCGCAGCATGTAGTCTCTTGTATGCAATCATATGTTTTGTATGGTGAATCCTCTTTCACGCATTATATTTTGAGCAAATTTAACGAGAACCACTATGTTCGTTTCTTAACAGAGCGAAAGCTGGTTCGAATTTTTTTTTTTTATATGAAATAATGTATTGAAATTTTGGTCGGTATCGGAGTTATTTCCATTCTGACATTTTTTGTTCTGATTGTCTAGAGCAATTGTATTTTTTCAATCAGTTGAATGATTTTTCGTTAGAAATTAATACATTTCATTTTCATCGATTATTAAAGCTTTAAAAGTTTTAATCAATTAAATCACTTCTTTTCAAGTTTCAAATTAATTTTTGTCTCTGTTCAAATCGGCACCGTTTGCAGTGACAGTATGATTTATTTAGTATTTTTATTTGTGGCGTTTGATCTCTAAGGGGAGTATTTCCTTAATTTTTCACGGGGATTAATTTTTTTATAAGAGTTTTTTTGATGCTGAGGAATTCTCACGGGTACCGACATTTTATGATTTTTTTTCACATCGATGAAGTTATAATGAAAAAATTGAACATGATTCCGAATACGCTGATTAAACGAACCAAACGTATTTTTTTAAAAACTAGTTGAAGAAAAAAAATCGCATTTCCGCGAGATCGAAATCGAGAATAAAATAATAAAATAATATAAGAATAATAAAAAATCGAGAATAACATTACAAATCGATAAGTTCTATTAAAGCACTAGAATGTCTTGTTTGAGAAGTAGGGACAACGGTTGATTTGGTGAATAAGAAATCGGGTTCGCATAGTGCAGGTCACCGATGAAAATTGAAAAAAAATTTCCAACTGATCTTTTGACTGCAGTCCAGGATCGTCTGGACCACTTCCCCAAATGTATTCCTCAATCAGATCTCTGTGATACTTGAACAGTTTGTTTACAGCACCGGCTGCCTCTCGTCAATGGTTCTCGTCGTAAGGGTGACGGTCCCCTTAGCGATGTACTGGCTTGCTCATTGCATTACAGTTGAGGAGGTGCGTTCTAACAATTTTTGATGAGCATGTTTTGAACATGCCAGGCTTTACCACTCTATGCGATTAATCAGTTAGAGCGATACTCTGAGAATAAGTCAGCTACCGTCGCATAGAGTGGGATCCTTAGGAAAGCAATGGAAATCAGAATTTGCGAAAGACTTGTTGTGAAGTAATTGCAGGAATACCAAAAAAAAAGTGAAAAATATTTTGTTACAAGGATAACGATCAATCCATGTTATGAGTTCCGCATGGTTTGAAGTAACGATTAAACTGCTCTAATTACCTGGTACGGAATAGGGCACGTTTTGAGGCTGTGGTGCCCAATACGCCTGACTGATTGCCGGATACTGGCTAGTTGCTCCAAAGTGTCCACCTCCGCAATATTGTTTCCTACTCTTCATGGCCATGCTAGTGTCTTGTTGCTTTTTTTCACAATTCAATTGCACGATAAAAATATTGAACAATAATATATATAAATATATACGTATATCGAAGAACTTTGGTAATCGCAGTTATCACTTCACGAATGATTCACTTAATGCACCGCAGAAAATAAGGAACATAAATTGTGTATTTTCAATGCTTCATTGCATTATCACTCAACATGTTGAATGTTTGGAAATAAGGAAATTCCTTTTAATTTATAAACACACTCGGGCACTCCTCGCTGGTACAGGTTCTGTTAATCCAAGTAAAGTTGCTGGTTTACAATGATGTCAACTATTTTTTGCATATGAAATAAAAAATCAATTTAAATGTATATATACATGTTGATTGTATTCAAAAGTTATAATGGTCGACAAACCCAAAGTGATTTTTCCTCGTATTTTACGAGTAATCGAAGAGAAAGCACTTTGGTGTCACATTCAAACGCATGGATGTAGTGATTTTTTTTTCTTTAATTCTATCTAGTTGCGGTTATAAAAGTCAAAGACTGGAATCCACGTATTGCTATATACGACTCGGGAAAGCTAGCGGTAGTGCGACGTCTAAACTTCTTCGAGTTTTTCGTTTGTTTTCCTCTTACGGGCGGTAAAGACGTAAATAGAAACTAAAAAAATTCAAATCTAGAAAATCCCGTAAAAAGCAATTTATGCAATGTTTTCTTTCTTACATACGAAAAAAAAAAAAAAAAAAAAAAAAAAACCCACGCGAATACATAAAATCGTGTATGGACGGAAATTTATTCGCATCAGTGCTATTACAATGTATTCTCATGACGTTGCTCAATTCCCCCGTATGTATATATATATATTCACATATATATATATATATATATGTATGTAGTCAAATACACGTTCACAAAAGTTGAATTTCTTCAAGTCACTGCGCAGAAATCGACGGTTCTCGACTCAATAATGGGATGGTCAATCATTAAAAAAGTAGAATCACGCGTTTTTAAATAAAAAAGAAAAGTATCAAGAAAAAGAGTGCATGTGCCACGACACGGTTTTCATTGTACTTTAAGCGTCCGCGAGGAATCGGATAGAAGAACAACTGAGCACTTTGCGTGGCTCTTTACCCCCGAGCAATGTCTATCTGTGCAGGTAAAGAGAAGGAGAGAGAGAGAGAGAGAGAGAGAAAGAAAGAGAGAGAGAGAGAGAGAAACCATTCGTCCTCGTTCCGTTGTCCACGCTAGGATATAACGTTACGCAATAACATGTACTGTGTTTTTATGCACGTGTGTACGCACACGGTGTGTATTCGTAGGTAGATGACGTTTCTACTGTATAGTTATGCAATCGCGATGCACAGCGACTAAGATAATGACGATAATAAGAATAATAACTCGTCGCAGAAACGAAAGGAAGGAAATTACTCGCGGGTTACACATGAAGTTTACGACTAATGAAAAAGTAAAAAGTCCTCGCAACTAGTTTGTAATATAGAAAGAAAAAAAAAAAGATTCCGCTAAAACGGCGGGTTCGTTTTGCCGATGATGATATTTTATCGGCATATTCCATCTTTCCGGTCTCGTATGTGCATATGTGTGCATACATAGACATACCTACATGTTATATAGTATGTGTATTTAACAAGTCTATATATGTACGTATTACGTCAGTTTTTCTTGGAAGAATAAACAAAAGACGTGTATGTATAACTAGTGTATAACTTTTGGTTTGAGATGACTGACGAAGAATTGTTTCGTGGACTTTCCTCTCAAGTTACTTGTGCCTATACGACTAAATAATATATAAATATATACTGAATAAATACATGCTCGTCGAGTCAGTGCATTTCCTTTCTGCCGCTTAATTGCTGCCTTCTCGTCTATCTCTCCACACTACTCCATACTCCTGTAAACTATAGTTTTTCAAAATAGTGCAGTATATATATACGTTGATTTTATCATAGATTTCTAGGGGGGCATATGCAAGTTCAGATCGATCAATTGTGTTTTGAACATTTTACTATAATTCGATTGTGAGAATACTCAATGGAATATTCGGTGTTTTATTATATTCTGTTGTTTGAAAAATTGTATTGGAAACTTAGGCATTGATGGTTCTTCCAAGTTATTCTAAAGGATGACGATAAAAGTTCAATACTTGATAAAAAAAATATATATATATATTTTTGTTTAAATAGAATTATGTTGAACTAAAACTGATGTACGTTTTTAGTTTTATTTTATTTTCCATTCTGAACATAAAAACGCACGGGTGAATAAATTTTTGAAAAATCGTCCTATCCAAAGTTCTAAATTGATAAAGAATTGTAAAAAATTAAGATTTTTTACGTGTTCCATATTATTTACGGTATTTCCGTTCAAAGATCTATTGTGGGCCTGCATTAACGATGAGGAACAGCGGAAAAATGATGCCGAGTCGTAGAGAGGAGAAGCTACAGAAGCGAATAACTATATCATTAACGCTTTTGTAATGGCGTATTTACGATCATAGTGCTGAGAATGCAGCTACATACATATTCGTGTGTGCTTTGCGTGTATATATGTATGTATGGATGTATGTGCATGTGTGCGCTGGTTTGGCGCTAACTGCGCGAGTTACGCGGGCGTCTTTGCCCCTAAGGCGAATTTCAGTAGACGTTCATTTGCGAAGCAGCGCAAACTCTCAGATAAAGACAGAGAGAAAGAGAGAAAGGCCTTCGAAAATAGCCCACGCGACTATCTCTTACTCCCTCATATAAACCGCGAGTTACGCACAATAGACTCCATTCCTCTCTTTCGTTAACACGAACGTATCACTTTTCAAGCAGTCGCTAATTCCACTGGTTTCGTCCAGCATGCGCGCGCTCTCGTTTTTTTTCTTATTCTTTATTTTTTTTGCAGGTCTTTCACGAAATACAACACGCATCGTTTGCCAAATTATCAGAGGCAAATTGGATGGAAAGATCGAACGAGGGGGGAAGAAGTGAGAGACAAAGACAGAAAGCGCATAAAGAGAAAGAGCCAAATAGAGATAAGAGAGGACATTATCTTACGATTTTATTTCAAACGTGTGAGATTCGTCGCGAGATGTCACGTTTTCAAAAAACATGTGCAATGTGTGCGCAAGACACACGTAAAAAGTCTGCCTGTCATTGAGCATAAAATTTTTTGTCACTCAAAGCGAGTCGTATAATGACTTTTCATCAAATGATTGATTTTCGTAATTTTCGTTACTCATTTCACCACTTCAATTTCGAAGGGGAAACACTTTGCCATCACTGAACTTCATGTACTCGTTTTTTTCTCTTTTTTTTAATTATTTTTTCAATTTATTATTAAACCGCAAGCAATAACGCACACTGTGTGTATGAATATTTAAAAAAATGTACATACGGTATATACATAACACTATACGCACATTTGAATTTTCATTATGGGATTAACAACTTTTTTTAAAATATTAATTTCCAACTTGGCGGATCGTAAGAATAACACTGTTCACTTTTCGCGGGTTTTAGGATTTTAAAAAACGCGAGAGCAGTTCGAGCGTCTACCGGTTGATGACAAGACACGTCCGTCGCTCGACACTCAACAAGTGAGCGCGCGAGCCGGCACCACCGACGGCTCGATTCCTTCCTTCTCTCTCGTTCTTCACTAATACCCCCCGCCAACTCCCGAAACGTGGCCGCACACACATGTGCATTCAGACTCACGCACACACGTTGGCATGCACCTTAAAGCGGACAAGAGCTCGCGGTTACCTCTCGCACTCTCTGCACCGCAAAATGACGACCAACTACGAGGCAACACTATATATACGACGATATACGTGCAAACATCTAATATATACGTGTGTGCGCCACTGTCAGTCGTTTTCTTTCTCATTTAAATGCTCGTATCGAGGCACACAGCGAGCACAGTATTTCGTCTCGATTCTCTTCCCCTACTCTTATTTTGTGCCTCCCACATAACTGCACACATTCATATGTTTATGCGCACACGTACGTCTACCGTAAAGACGTAAACACAAGCGATGTGGTGTAATAACGAGGAGCCAGCTATTCCGTCGCTTTTCTGCACTCATCATTTTCAAGTCCGAAGACGCGTTGCGCACACTCACCATGCAGTGTTGGTATGTAAATATTTCACATATTTTTCGACGCCTAAACGAATAATGTAACAATGAGTCGAGTTTTCAAATCGCGTTATTGTAGTCTTGTGAAATTTTCATATTCCGATTGTCGAAGGAAAAGATGGCGGAAATCAGCCGCCTTCTGATTTATTGAAGGGATCAGAAATTGAAGCTATTGAGACAAAAATTGCAGTCGTCGGTTCGAAGACTATGGCATCATTGAGTTATTAGTATTTCATCTTACAGATCGAGAATTTGAAATTGGATCGGCTCGTGATTGTTTAATGAAACTTTCGAGACAGTTAATATTCGAATTTTCCCGATTTCTATAATGCTAATAATGTATTCACCTTGTTCTCTTTCTCTTCCTAATGAAAATGTTGCAAAACGTTATGTCGAAAGTTTATAACTTGAAAATAATTATAACGATTGGCATAAACAGAATCAAGTCGATTTGAAAAAAAAAAAGAAACGATTTTGACTCAATGTAATTAGCGATAAACGAATATTGAACTGCAAACGCTAAATTTGCTCCGTTCGCTTTTCTCCCCATAGTGGTATGTAAAAGTAATTTTGATAATTTTGATCATATAATTGTTCAAAGTTCAATTCGAACGTGCAAAAAAAGGTGATCTCATATTCGTGTTGTTGTCTTATATCGTTATTATCGTAGTATTTCGTTTTCATGTGAGTTTTGTCCATTGATCGAACTTAGTTCTACATTGCAGTCGATGAACATTCCATAGAGACGCCGGGAACAGTTTTCAACATCAAGGTGATCCATCAAAGTGTTCTCCTATCGTCATAGAACAATGTGTATCTTTTCTTGAAATATCAAGAAAGTCCGAGAACAAGCGCGAGTGTCTTCTTTTTAGTTATCTTTTTCGCACTCACACAACAGATGTACAAAATCATCACCTTAAATGGACTCCAGATGGAGATATACCTAGTTCGACGCGTGCGAGTGTATCGATTTTCGGTAACTGGGGTATCCAGCTACTGTACAGATGAGAGAGGAGAGAATCAAATCACTAATTCAAATCGTGAATAAGAAACAATGACGTTGGTCGAAGACCTCATGCAGCAAGGTAATTCTGTCGCGGAGGGCCGTACTATTTTTAGACTGGATCTTAAAAGAAATTTGCCAAAACCAATGAGTGGTCCTTACAATAAATGATAATCGAAAATTTCGACATAATCGGCTAAAATCTAAAGTTGTTAAATATTTTTCGATGAGCGACTAAGTCGATAATTGCACTATCAATTAGTGCTGAAGGAAGAAACTGCAATCGTTGTTTTGATACATACAAAAACAGTGACAGATGATTGCAAATATTCACGAAGTGGAGAGAAACTCTGGTGAAAATATGGGCCTTTTTTAACATGGAAAAAGAACTCCTTCGATGAGAATTTTAAAACAAAATGGTTACAAAAATAGTTGTTAAACATTCGGTGAGTCGGTGCATGTTTTCATTGACAGTTGATATCAAACTTCTAGAGTTATTTTGAATGCATGTCCCCATTGAGTCCCATGTGAATTACACGATTTTCAAAGTTGTATTCCTTTGTTAAACTTCAGCAACTTGAGCTGATATTTTTCCAGTCGAATGACATGTATTTTTACTTCACCGTGGCAAAAGATCGATTATTCGTGAAGTTTTTGAGTACCTGAAAGGAATACCTTAAGTGATATTCTGTAATATCGCTTTTCATCTCTTTACGAATAGTTCAGAAAAGTCAACCATTGAGGGCGCACATTCTAGTGTGTACTAAACTTAAAAAAACTCGATAAGTTATAAAATAAAATGAATGAATAATTAATGTGAATCGACAAATGAATTCTCCAATGAATTTATTGATATCGCCAACCAAAGACAGTCGATAATTGATTGTGCAGTAAATTTACTTCACGAGCTAACATAAATGCAGGTTCAATAAATTCGAATATCTTTATCTAGATCTATCGTTTGTGTTGCTTTCTTTGTGCATGACCTATCGGCTTCGGGAATTAAATTTTATCCGGTCCATTGGCTGGAAGCACCTTAATTCCAATCATCCTTGATCAATGAATTATTGAATAAATTTGTTATTCAATCGGATTAATTAGCGCCAACATATTTATTAGATAAAGATTGACTGAAGCTCTGAGAACCGTCAGGACCGAAGCTGCGTCAGGAAATCAAAAATATTTCATCGCAGCATATTTTTACTCAATAAATAAAATACACTAAAATAAAGCGATTCGATATGCTCACAAAAGGGAAAAAAATAATTATAGCAAATCATTGAAGATAAACATCGTAGTACTTTCACACCGTTTTTTTCATTCAGACACGAAAAATATAAAATTATTACGCACATGTGTGTTCCATTAAATTTTTTAATGCATATTCGATAACAGATGTCACGTGCTCGTAAACAGGGCATTTGCCAACAAAAAAACACGAGAAGGATTCGCAAAAATTCGTGTGATCATTATCACGACCTCGCGTAAGCACGTAAACGCTCGTGACTATCGCTAACCGAATCTTTTTCGCGCGCTCAGGCATTTGGGCATGGCTGAAAAGTGTTGCGTGAAAAGATAAAATATACGTGTTGCATTTTATTGAGTAAATAACTCGCATAATTAAAAATAATCTATTTAGGATATACAATTGAAAACAATTCCATCGTTGAACTTTGAGAATATGGCAGTAAATCTTCGGGAGAAAATGGAAAAAGTTTTGCTTTTTACCAGCTTCCCAGGTCCCCAAGGGAAGGAAGGACATGTGAATATGACGGGTAGAAAGAATATGGGAAAATCAATGTAATCCTGATGGATAACCCGTGTAGGAAATTATTGGCGATGTCCGAAAAACATTCGGGACCCGTAAAGGCCGAGATGTGGATTCCCTACTAGGGATTTCGCCAGCACAGACAGATTACGTCCTAGAAGGGGAATAACAACAAGGGCTGTGTTAAGTTTGTCCGAAAAGGCCTCGGTGAAGAAACTTATTGAACGCCCTGACAGGTATATCGAAGCAGTCGTAATTGGTTCAGCTCAGGTTTGCCAGGAATATTAAAAATGGTGCGTTAAAATTAAATTTTTCAGGAAAAAGTAAAAGTCTATTCTTTGCTTCTTATTCTTCTCTATTCTTGCTGCGAAGACGTGCTGCTCGCATATTTTGCCCATTTATCAAAAAAATACTCTCCATCGAGTTTATGGGCAACATATTCAATGTTGAAGACGACGATAAACACGTACGACAACATTGAAATTAGTCGATATAAAAAATTGACAGCATTTTTAAAAAGAAATAGTTTGGGGTATCGCCCAAAAAAATCGTGCGTGTTTTCACACGAAAATATTTCTAAGTTTTTGAACGAAGCACCGGACGATACATATTTATGCGAAAAGGTGAGAGAAACTTTAATAATTTACATCATTTTATTTTTGCTGTGACTCCAATCATTTATCGTAAAAAATTATTCCCAGGTGGCTCTCATCTTTGGAATTTCTGGGGCATTGCGGCGAGAAGAGTTTGTGAACATCACTGTGACAGATGCGAAAAAAGTAGAGGATAATGTTCTTCTGGTTCAAATCCCGAAGACAAAAAACTTCGTGCCGAGATCTTTCACGATTACGAACGAGCTGTATCAATTCTGCTGGAAGTACATGCAAAAGAGACTCCAAAATTGTGCCAACGATCGATTTTTCTTTCGATTTTCGAAGGGAATTTGCTGCCAACAGGCTGCCGGCATAAACAAATTCGGATCGATCCCCAGAGACATCGCCGACTATCTCAATTTGCCTGACTCGCAAAATTTTACGGGGCACCGTTTCTGCCGGACTTCGGCAATCCTTCTAGTTGATGCAGGTGCCGATATAACGGCTTTGCAGCGACGCGGAGCCTGGAAATCGGCCACAGTCGCTTTTGAATATATCACGGACTCCATACGGAATAAAAAAATAATATGTGAGCAAATAACAAACGGAATGAGGATAGCGAAACGACCGAGAGACAACATCGTTCCTAGGGAACCAGAGCCAGAACCATCGACTTCCAGGGTTAACGTGGGTAAAGGCGCCTCAAAAGAAAATAATACCGCTCCAGCCTCAAGTGCATTTTCATCTCCTACCCCTTCCACTCCGATCGAAACCAACCAAGCAAAAGGAACTTATTTGTATCATCCGGACATGGATTGTATTTTCAGAATTCTACTGAAGAGAAAGGGTCTGCTCGAGTGAATTACACGTTCAATAATTGCAATATAACCATGAATGGCCCTTGCGGCAATGTTGTCTTTAATAATTGTACCGTCACCCAAACGTCCACCACTGAAAATAAAAGTGTGCAGACTGAGGAAAGCGATTGCTGAATTAGTGTGGTACCTGGACTCTTGTTTTAATTATATGAGTATAAATAATAAAGCTCATCCCCGTTGTCTAATCTATTGTTATGCCAAGATTTCCCTTTGGTCATAAATGATTCGAATCTTTACCGATCCCGCGAAAAGTTCGCACGGTTTTATTTAAACGTGTTTTTGTAAAAGTGTCAGTGACATCGAAAAGATAACCTCACTGTTGAGTGAGTTTATTAGTTAGTTGTTGTCGGGAATCGCAACGTACTCCTCATCATCATGTCGTCTTCGTTCTGCAGCCCGTTGTTCGTACATTCTTCCTGGAATATATATAGCATGCCGAGAACTCAACAACGAGATCGACGCCAATTGCGTATTCCAAAAAAAAGAGTTTTTCATTCGTAAAATTAAATATTCAAGAAATATCTGTTATCATGTAAAAATTGTAGAATTTGCAGCTGTTCAGAAAAAAGAAGTTATATCCTGGCCAAAAATCCCCTCCCCGGGGAAAAACCTTACACAAGTACATTTGTTGACCCCTGTTTCCATTTGTTGTCACAGAAAAAAAACTACCCAAAAAAGTATAAAATTTTTAAAAATATGGCAAGATCGACCCAGGAAAAACGAGATTGTTTCTTTACAATAACTTTTCTCCAAATCACCAAAATGTACAAAAATAAAAATTGGTCAGTAGAACAGAATCCAGAAAAAAAATCGGAATGAGAAAAAACTTGAAAAACAAAATTTCAAACGGAAAAAATTAGATTGAAAAAAAAATTTCGGCCGAAGTACTTGGCGAGTTTTTTTGCTTAGCTTAGAACACATGATGTATTTCTCATGGTACGAACTCGCCAAGTACTACGGCCGAAAGTATTTTTCAATCTAATTTTTTTCGTTTGAAATTTTTTTCTCCACGTTTTGTTTTATCTTGATTTTTTTCTGGACTCTGTTCTTTTGACCGATTTTTATTTTTGTACATTGGTGACTTTTTTCAATAACCAACTGATTTTGCTTTTTATTAAATACTTCATCCTCAAGAGACAACGAAATACTTGTCCTATTATTGATATTATAAATTTTAGTGGTGAATGTAAATCATTCTTGATCTTGCCAATTTTTTGAAATTTTTTATTTATTTGCACACAATACGAAAATTATTAATTGATCATAAACCAAGAAATATTCGGGCTTCGAGATCAGGCTCCTTATGGAGTAAAAAAAAATTAATCAGGACCTAAATGAAGCTCTATTCGAGTTCTTTATAGAAGAAGATGTTCATTTTATATAATTTCCGAAATTAAACCTTGCCCAGAAATTCAAAAGTTGTACAGCCATAAAAATATAACTGTTGAATATTTTTTCTTTCTTTTCGCACGCTTATCCAAACACCAAGTTTGTTTGCTCACTGAACTGCACGGGAAATTTTGTTTGAACGATTATCTCGTCTGTATTATCCAAGCAGAAAAAAAATTGTTAATAAAAAATTATAAATAATAAATGTTCAGCCATTTCTCGTTCGTCCTTCTTCGCTTTATCTCTTCTTTCTTTTGTCAATCCTAATGATAAAACGTTGAAACAGGCATAATAAAATTTTCTATATCCGAGAACGAAATACTATTTGGTTTACCAGTTGTTCATGTACATTAAACATTTTTTGAAAAGCTTTTGGTCTTTTTTTATTTTGATCCCTATCATAATAGAATAATCTAATAGAATATGAGTTATTTTTGCAGAAATTGAGTCACAAAGACAAACGAGAATCAATAAATTAGACGAATTTTCGTTACTGAAGAAAATTAGATCCAAACGAAATCTGTGAATAAAATGTACTGTTTATAGAAAAGTTTTGATGGTACTCGTGCGTGAGGATACTGTTAAAAAAAGAAGAATACTAAGCAGTTGTTTTACTTAATGGTAACGTTACTAAACGTCTGTGGTAAGGAAACTTCAACTTGACTTTATTTGCAAATCCATTGCTAATTTCATTGTTAGCTTAGTTCAATTTGTGAGGTAGTGAAATACGTATGAGATCAAGAGAGGATTGTCTTTTATCAGGAACTCTCTAACTCTGAGGATTGAGGAAATAAAACGTATTGAAAGAGACCAGTGAATGAACGGGTCAATCTGATGTACATTTTTAACCGAACAAATGGTTTGGCACAGATCCAAACATGAGAAATAGAATGAAGACCTACTTTATAAGAACAATATGTCAGAGGTTTATTGAGTTCCTCAGAAATTCAGACGTAGACGGAAAAGTAATAGAACTTGCTATTCAGCGAATTGTGATTGAATTAAAAAAATTGAACTCTTATCCAAAAATTTGAAAAACTTTCACACCTGTCAAACAGATCGGATTATTATGAATTTATGGTAATATATTTTTTTTTAATCTTATTTGTCAGTCTGACGTGGTAACTTCATAGTTCACTAACAGATTATTTATTATTGATGGTGCAATTTTTCTTGCTAGGAAGTATTAAGAACGAAACATTTTAAATACCCTTGTTTCGTTTTTTCTTCTTATAAAATCTGAACATGGACGTACACAAATGGCTAAACAGAAATACAAGTTGGACAAAATTTAATTTAAAATTGATACTAATTTAATCAGCTACTTAGGAATAAAAAATTGGAATCGAAAGTTTTGTGAGGTAAAAAAAAGGTGAAAATTAAAAATTTTGAGTGATCCATAATGAGAACTCACTTGTATATATTAGGACCACCTCAATGTCTGCAAATTATGGTGTTTTTATCTTTCCACGTTACACGTAAATAATTATGAAAATATTATAAACTTTTCTTTTTTCCGGTAAAATTTTTTATTATGCACATGATCTTTGTCATGTTAATTTCATTAAAACGAGCATAAATTTTCATTTCTAACGACGAGTCACATTTTCTGAAAATTAAAAAGCACCGTAACATGGTGTTAGACGTCTGAAATCGTTAAGCAGACCATTCGATTCTCTTTTAGGCCCAATATGAATAGAGGTTCGTTTCTGTATAATCGTATGAATACATTTCGATTGGCATAAGATATGGAAAAAAGCTAGTTTATTTTTACACTGCAGGCTAAGTCAATATTCGATGTTCAATATTCTCAGTCTACGAAGAATTGAATCGATATAGTAAGTATCGTTGCGTCATGTATTAAGGAAAACACATTATCGATGAAATAATTTAGCTCGGATTGTGGCATACACCCTCTTGGTGGAAAAAATATACATGTATGTATACGGTTGTTTGAAGATCAAACAAAAATACAGTTACCTTGAGATTTAAGGAGGTTCGATCGTTTATCATGCGTTCAATAAATTCCAAGTTCAATTGTTCAAAATTCGCATGAATCTTCTCAACAATCATACGCAACTGTGGGTAAAATTTGAGGAAGTTTGACCGTTTAGACATCGAGTTATTAGTTGTAAAATATCGTCTTTTTTCGTAACTTCCCATAAGACTCCATGTTAAAGTTGCGATTTTTAACACTGAATATCTCGATTACTAGACGGTGAAACTTTCTCAAATTTTTTACACATTATAATACGACGCTCAAGAAGATTCATGCAAAATTTCAATAAATTATCTTGGAAAAATTGTATTTGATCATTTTGCCATTATTTGTATATACTATTATGATTATGGCAGTCGAACCTCGTTAACACAAGCTGAATACATATGTATATTTTCCTTTTTTATTCACGCGTACTTCGAGAAATACTTGCGTGAAAATATGAAATTCGGTTGTACAGATCGATTCGTCTTGGCGTAAATGCTATTCGCGATTGATCGTAGGCCTTGCCGACTTCCGGGCGGACTGTATCGACCGTTTAGTTGTTATGATGTATACGGTAAGCGACGAAGAACGTTATTTTTCGCACGCAAACACAGCAGAGATTGTCGACTACAGCTTTCAAGATTTGAAAAAAATTGGAACGCTGAGAGAGAGAGAGGGAGAGAGAGACGTCGACTACATTAGTGACGATGATTATCGATGTCTTTGACGCTTTATATATGGGTTGAGAATACATAGCCGGGACGCCACGGAGGTCATTCGTGCCTTTGACTCCCCGTATGTGGATATATATTCGTGTGGCCTCCGAGTTTCAACGTCACCTCTATCTCAGGAAGGTATGAAATAAATCGAGAAAGATAGAAAGATGGAGAAAAAGCAACGAAAGCAGTATATACATAGAAAGAAATAAAAAAGAGACGGGAAGAACTTGGGCTTTTGGAGATGCATTATGTATGGACTGAGTCTTTTACTCGTTTTCAGTCGGTTCTATACACCAAAAGACTTGATATTTCACGAAACCGAAGACTCGACGTAACAAACGTTTGAAGAAAAAGTAATCACTTCGACAGAAAGATCCTCAACATTTCGCTAAATAAAAGTCTGTATAACCTGATGTGTTTGAAACGGAGCTACAAATATTTTTCATATTTTTTGCGACTATTTTGTAATTAAAAGTATTTTTGAATAACTGAAGTTTTTACACGAATGTCTATATTTTGGATAACGTTCGGGCTTGGAGGAACTTACATAATAGGCAGAAGGAAAGATTCGTTTTCAACTTTTTTTTTTTACTTGAAATGAGAAAAAGAATCGAACGATTTAACGAGCTTGAAACCGTAAGTACAGTTTTATCAAAATTGTATTATTTTTGGTATAATTGAAGTAATTTTGCTATAAATTCGAAGCTAAATAAATGCCCACACCTAGCATCGATGATATTCTCGTTACTTTAGAGCAGTACCGTCATATAACTGCGGATCAATATTTTTTAAACGAGGACTTGTCTGAGAAGGAACGTTTTTTTCAAGAGATGCTACTTAAAATTACGATGGAACTGCACTCAGAGATAAGATCATATAATCGTCTAGTTATATTTCGCAAATCTTCCTAAAGTCACAAGTACACTGAAAAAAGGCACAGTATTGCGAATGGGGACGTAGTTATTTCGTTGAGTGGACTACGCCGGTGAATTGGAATAAACTTCCAAATACTTAATTGAACGAACGTACATTTCTTTTGAATGCAATTAAAATAATATTGGAGCCAGTATCAGGAAATTGCTCGGGCAATGGTGAAAAGCGTTTTAGCTAATTTCAATCGAATTACATTTTCGGGAACAGATATTTAAGATATTTTGTTTAAATAATTTTTAAAAAATTGTAAATTCATTAGGCAATACAATATTTCATTTCAATATTAAAATATGAAAACTTACTAATTCTATTCCTTTTTCCATTTTATTTTGTTCAATATTATTGAAATAATAAAATTATGAAAATGAAAAAAAATTATGAAATGAGTTTTGGCCTTGAAGCTTTTTTTATCGGGTGCATTAACTTTTGAGCTAAGTTTTAGCTAATTTTAATCGAATTACATTTTTGATAACAAATATTTGAGATTTATAGTTTAAATATAGGTTTTAGAAATATCAAATTTTTTTGGCAATACAATATTTCATTTCAATATTAAAATATGAAAATTAATTAACATTATTTATTTTTCCAATTTTTTTTTTTTTTTTTAATATTATTGAAATAATAAAATTATCAAAATGAGTATCGGGCTTGTAGCTTTTTTATAGGGTGCATTAACTTTTAAACTATGCGAACACCTGTTCGACCTCATTCTTGTTTCTTGTTTCGATGTCATGAACTCACAATCGATATGACTACTCGACGAATGGAAGGTTAGCGATAGCCACTCTATTTACATTTTTACGGTCATCCGCCGAAGAACGGAACGCTGATTGATATCATTTTTCGGTACAAAAATATAAAAGTCAGCATTGACCACGGAATTTAAGGGAAAATTCACGTAAAAATCTTTAAGATTGTTTAGTGTAGTTTTATCAGAGTTTGTGGTTTTGTATAGTAAAAAAAAAAAAAAATACACGAACAAATGCTCCAAACTATCTAGACCCCAAGTCAAATGCCGTTGTCTCTCATTGTCTAATCAATTCAAATTTTCGCAAAGTTTCTGAATAATGAGTTTTCCGTTTACGATGATCAAAACATATGTGTTATCTTGAATGCGTCATCTTGAAGTGGCCAAATGTATTTATTATTTTCCTTTCTTAAAAAAGACATGTGGTTGAACTCGAAAATATCGAAATATATCGAAATATAAAACCGCTATTGGTTCCCATGAATACGTTTGTTCATTATTTATTTATTCGTTGCCAAGCATACAGGGGAAGCAACTTCTGTTACATTATTCATCCGTTGCTATGGTTTTGTTTATTCGTTACCATGGATTTATTTATTCATTGTTGAACACATGGCAGAACCGATTTTCAATCATTCAAGAGACAGAACCTAAGTGTCAGATTTAAAAAAGGAAACGCACGATAGCAACATCGAAGTCGAACAGAAAAACCAGCACCGAAGAAGTCAAGCGTTGTTGCGAGTCCTAATAAAACGGTATATGTTGAATAAGGATACCTGATGTTTTTATATTTCCTGTTATTTAAATTGTGATCCGGTTGATATCACGAGTTTCTTTTTTCTACTTAAGTTTGTTGATTTGATTTGATCCGATCATTCGTTGATAGGGTGATTAGAGCAAGGCTGCAAATTTTGTTTGATGACGAGTTGGTAGATTCTTCGTCTCTTATAATACTGCGAAGATTCTTTGGAATATTATTGAAATGTTTGGATCGTACGTGCGCCTATCATACGATTGGTAATGGAAATTTTAGTGTTGTGATTCGATTGCCTTGAATATGTCAATTTACTGAATTTCGTATAAAGGTTACTTTGTCAGTGATTTTACATTAGGGCCCAAAATATAATCCATTTCTTCCATGACATAAGACAAATTTTATCAATAAAATCGTGCGTACCAAAGAGATGAAAAGTACGTAAAGGAGATCACCGTGAACCGAGCTATTCGAGGCGAAGAAGCAATATATTCGTGTATGCGTCTTCTATACAATATTAAGCCCGACTTATGACAACGGATGTATCGATGGATGAAGAGCCATGAAAAATTCTTGACAAATAGGCAATATCTAACAGTATAGATTTTCCAATAACAAGTAGAAATTGTATCGTTACGTCTGGTGAAATGATAGTAGAAATCTAAAAAAGCAGTACACATATGGTTTCTTGTTTTTTGTGCTCAAGAAAGCCAGAAATGAATGAGGGAGAAATAGTAGTTCGCAAGCGGGTCGGTATGAAACATAATCGTGTACGTGGCTTTTGGTCGTCAGGGCAAGTTGGCTAAGCCATCGATCGATGTGACAAACACAATTGGAATGGTAAAAAGGAGATACGATGGGAGTCGTCACATGTGTACTTGTGGTTGTCGACATGTACAATGGGTATGGGTGTACGCCAACTGTACTTGCCCCTATGAAACTTTGAGAGATATGAAAGCTATTTGTAGACAAAAGAGCGTATTTTGCGTCGTTTTACGTACTTAATCGTTTTGTTTACGTCCTTTTATCAAATGGCAGTCAATATACATTACGTACGTATATGAATAAACACGTACACATGTGAATTTAGAGACTGTTGTAATAGCAGGGCTTACGACCACTCGGAGTTCATGTTTGCTCGATAGCCGATGCGAGTATAGCGTGACCGTTTCGATTCATCCACATAAGTAGGAGTATATGGAAGAGAAATGCATTACCCGTCTGACTAACGTGTTCTGTTATAGAAATGTCTCGTAATCGTGCCTCAGCTTACCTTCCGAACAACAATTTCCTACACGTACAAGTACTTATCCATTTCAATGGTTTGTACGCGTATTTGTACAAGGCAACATCTAGCATAAGAAGCTTTAATACATTTTCAATCGGCGAACAATTTTTGCCTACCCCATCAACTTACTGGTACTAAACGTTGCAGTTGAGTGGTCAGTGTTGATCTTCATTGCCTACCGAAAGAACGTCTCCTTATTGTTTGCTCTATATGTTCGGCTAGGCCGTTCAACGTTCACGAATAATACTGAAATACTGAGATACAATTGAATTCGTTAAGCGCGCCACTGCCACTTATTTATATGCGCGTTAATGAAAATATATATCGTGGTTAAGGCCAGAATAATATTATCTTCGGCCCATTTGTTTGCTGAGTCTATTTTTCAGTTCTCTCAAAATCACCCTTGAAATATTATGCTGTTATGTTTCCACTCAACCGAAGCAAAATTGCCGGTAATGAAGTTTTTACTCTACATGTATATACAAATGCCGTTAAACTCGCTTGTACTAATATCGAGACTTGGCATACCGTACGACGCTTTTGCAGGCTCGTTCACAACTCGTGAAAAGCCCTTTTGCACATTTTACCACCCCCTTATACCCTCACTGTAGTGCTCGCAAAGAGCCCTCTCTTCCGGCCGTATATTCATGTTAAACCGCCCGTAACGATGACAACTATACGACGATGACGACGTCAACGACGGAAATTCGATTTCCTTATGATATACGTGTTCACCCACCTACATGTATATATGTCTTTGATATATATTATGGGATACATAGTGCCTCCAGTTTTCTCCAGTTTTTCTGCCTTATGTGTCCGTTATGTTGTTTTTTATTTTTTTGGCTCAACAATGTTGGATACTGTTTTTAATTTTATTAGACCTTTTGCTGTTTCGCAGTCAATTAATTTATTCGTTATAAAGAATAACAATCACGGGCTCTCAGGTATATATGCATTTATATAATAAAATACAATAAAAAGTAACATAAATTAGGTGCGGGGCTGCTGAGTGTTATCGACAGTGCTTCAACCAAGCTGAATACCAACTTTTCATTGAGGCAACAGCAATTGAGAATTCTGTCAATGATGTAGCTATACGCGCAAATGCACAAGTATGGGCACGAGTTTTCAATAATTTTCCTTCGGTCCTAGTACGATTGCGTCACAGCTATTATTTTAAACAAATGAATTTCTATATTGCCACTACTCGAGAAGTAGACCCTCGAAAGTAGACAAATGAGAAGAGTGGGTAATAGGGACGAATGAAACCGTCAACGCAAGGGAGTTTATATGAGGAACTTTTGGTAAAATGGAAAATTTTTTAAATATAGTACAAGTTATATTTTCTACTACATTTTTTTGGATGCTCGTGGTTTTAGCCATTCACAGAAACTTAACTGTGGACCGATTTAGGTTTAACCAACTACTTCACATTTGTTCAGACCGCCATGATGAGTCATGCATTAGTAATTCAAAGTTATAAAGACTTTGAGCGCGAAGGTTGTTAAAAGAGTGGAGCAGAAATGCACAAGATCGATCGTTTTGGACATACGATTTTCTGCATAAAAGTTATTAAACACAAATATAAATGTGACCTTCTTTTTTTCAGCAGTTTTGTTCGGAGGTCATAAGTAGAGCGGTATTACGGTTTTTTTTTTTAAATTTTTTATTTTAATCGGCTTTTAGGACTCAACACTACAGTCATTGTACAATGGTCCAATTCGCCCAAGCGTTATAGGCATCCAAATGTTTCGAGTATGTGATGCAACGTTATACAGCCTCCATTTAAAAATGTACTTGGCACAGGTATGACGGCTTAGATATATCGTGGGGGAGGCTCTATCACGAGACGATAATCATCAGCGGATCTCAACACTTGGCTGGCATAGCCCGACAGTCTATAAAGTTTATCTAATGGACGGCGCTGATGTCGTCGGAAGTAAGTGCTGCGACGCGATGATGTGCGAAATCGATTTTTCACTATAGCGTCTGGCCGTCCGAAATTTACTGTAGTACACACTGTTTATTGGAGAAAAAATATATCGTTGTACATAGCGGTCCACATTTTTTTTTCTACTCAACAAAGTTTTTCACTATTTAAAAAACGTGGCAGATCTTTGCAATGTTAACAGCATTTTTGGAAATAATATATATTTTGAAATTATTATTATTGTTATGAGGTGAAACATAATTTATATCAAGTAGTTCAAACGAGTGCGGTTACTCGTTAAAAATGACGTCCAAAACAGCTCTATTCATTGCATTGACACAGAACAAAAGACTTATCATGCATTCTACGAGATACAATGAAATGACTGATAAAACAGTGTGTCGAATTTTTTTGGATATGTGCACAGGAGAATACGGACAGACAGAAAGATTGAGGTGGCGAAAATAATTACGTCGACTAATATACACGTAATGCACTGTGTAGGGAATAAAAATAGAAAAGGACAGCAATGACCACATTTTTCTAATAAACTTTACATTCCAGCAGGGCCGGTGGTAAAGGGCCGGAAAGTGACCCCCATCCATAAATATGTATATGTATTTGTACAGTATAGTAAAATGAGGATTCCGGAATATATTTGTCAGTGATGGGATACATCATGCGCCGGGTGCGAAAAAAGACTGACTTTGTTTATTGTTTGTTTGGTTGGGTTCGTTCTGTTGTTTTGTTGTTTGCTTGTTCGAAAAAAAGGTTTCACTTTGTTGTTTGTTGTTCGATGGCTGGCTTTGTTGGAGACTTTGTTTCGGTTTATTTGGGTTTCATTGTTTGCGGTGAGGGGGGTGTTAGTTCGGCGTAGCCTTCCTCCACTCCCTTTTTCACACGCACCCTCCCCCCACCCTCTGAAAAGGGTAATTTTTACTAACCGAGCATTTAAATTTTCGATTTTTAATCTTAAAAAAATGGGGGAGGAGGGCTGACCGCCGCCATTTTTTTAATTTGTGTTGGGAGGATCTCCCCCCACCTTGCCCCCACACTCACTCTCCTAAAAGTTGGGGGTCACTTTCCGGGCCTCCACCGGGCCGTTTCTTTGGAAGCAAATGAATGCTATCTGTATATAATTCATCATCAAAAAATCACGTAGAAATATTCTAACAACAGCAAGAAAATGCTGCGAACTAACTTATTGTCAAGTTATACGCAACAAATACATTATTTCCTTAGCCCAAAATTAAGTTCCTGCAACAATCCGTCAAGTATAAAATTATGAGATTTCATGCGCTGGAAGAGAATAATTCAGAAACAAATTTGGAGAAACATATTTCTTGCACGAAAAAAAAATCTGTACGTCACGTGGGCACGCCGGTACCCAAAATTAAGGGCCACGAAAGGTTCACAGAATTTTAGTCTTTATAAGTATTAGTATAACAATCAAATCTAAATTTTTTTTTTACTGCGTTATGCTTATAACTAAGTAAAAAAGTAAATAATATGCTTCAGGAACATGCTGGAACGCGCAGAGCTACGGAAGACCCTGTGCTTTAAACACGGTGTTAGGGCTGCAACAACCTGCTGCTGCTGCAACCTGATTGTTCAGATATGTTTTTCTTGAGTCATAATATTTCCACAATAACAGACCAAATTTCGAACTTGAGAATGGACGAATGATGCTTCGTAAATTTCTCTAACAAAATAGAAAACGCTACACCACGCGGAAATCAATTTAGTCGGACATCATTTGTTAAAGAATTATCCAACTATCTGTGAACTTTTCATCTGCTAGTATTGTCCATAATTATTGTGGAAGGAGACAATGCGGCGCTGAAACCACAAAAGTAATTAAACCATTGCAGTAAACCACAAAAATCCGCTAGTCGCTAAACAGCTTCTTTTAAGGACTCGTGTTAAACTTCATGTTTGTAAAGTCAAAACATTGGGCATTTCAGTTTTTGTTTCGTACCATTCCAATTTATTGAAGTTCCAAATGAAGACTAGAATTATCCCATAAATAATTTTTTTTCGGGGGTACGTTATTGTTCTTTGTTTCTTTAATACTAATATTTCACTGATATGCGGATGAGCTTGAAAATTGATTGACCAGACTTTTTGATTACTAAAAAGATCTGTGCATTGTCTTGAGAGTGGTCATGTGGTGAAGACTCAGCGTTCGTTTCACTATGTACACATTATATTTTCATGACTTCATGTATGAGTATATATATATATTGAAAATGTAGTTGGGGGTGGATATATAGCACGACTTTTTTTCTGCCTCACAGACGACAGCATCCGCTTTTACTCTTCCATCATATATGAGTGTGGGTAAAACGTAAATATTTGGCTGGCCTCCAGAAACGCTAGATAGTCCGGCTATACACAATTTTCCGGTCTCAAAGTTCATCGGCTGCATCTACTTTTTCTTTTGGCTCAGGAAACATCGCGGGCGACAAAGACAAGTGGGATACATATCTCGGTTATGTCTGTATATACGCCGTATGTAATAGTCTCTGAAAGAAGAACATTTGGAAAGTAAAATCCACTCCTTAGGTTTCCTTTATCATCTCATATTTGGATCCTGTCCCGGTGCAAATAAGACCAGCTGAATGTATTGTTATCTTGAATTTAACGTATTCACTGATCAGAAAAGTCTTTTCACTCTAAATATAACCTATAATTCTTTGCCAGACTATAGAAAAAAAATCTTTTCCTTTATGACTATTCACCAATATGAAACTTCTTACCATTTACTAGTTATAATGGTTGAAAGTACAATCATATCGACGATTTGATCAATTTTTCTAAACTCCGTTGGAAGTTGTGTAGGAATTTTGATATTCGTTTTACAAACGTTTACTTTTATAAAAAGAAGTCGATGCTCTGTGGTAATAAAATTATCATCAGAAAGTAACCATATTAACCCAGATATTGGCTCTGGTGGACTCATTTCAACTCCTGAGGCTCTACTGTTAATCGAGGTTTTTATTCCTTTCAATTACTTTAATCGAATTTTGCCTTCAGATGAATGTGTGTTCAACGTAAGATATCGGGCGCAACGATACAATTTAAGAAGTCTCTATTAATTTTTACTTTCAGTCCACTTGGTGATGACACTAAATGTAAATATCGAGCACCCAGCTGTTGAGGTTATCATATACTATTTGGGAAAAAGTAAAACCAATATTCTTGTCTGCTTCTGCTCTTTTCGAGCAACTGAAACGTCATTGTTTATACCAACGTAATTTTCACTTTTAGATTGGCCAATTAAATATAATATTAAATGTGATTCCACCCTTAATTGTGGAAGGGTGTGCGCGATCGAACGTGAAAGTTAATAAGTTAATGATTAAATGGATCAACATGAAATATATATGCCCTTCAAGGCTCTGATAAATTGGATCATATACAAAGCTCATTAGAATTCCTCAATTTTATTTGCGGACATTTTGTTCAAAAATGATTTGGATACGTCTCCAACTCTACCCCCAGAAAAAACAAATAGTTGATGGAACTATGAGAGTTGAAACAGATTTTTCCGCTTGCTTTACAGTCTATCATAGAGCTCTGCGTGAGTAAAATAAAATTTCACGATCGGTTTTTTTTTCTATATAGTCAATAGCCAGTCAGAATAATCCTAAAATCCTAGGATCAAATGATAGTAGATTTAAATAGTTATTTTTTTCTGGGTGCATATTCTTCTGTAGTGGAATGATGTGATTGCTATTATATTGTCGTGCTCAATGGAGATGAGTACGCAGAGATAACAAAAATTTGTATTACATTTTGGATAGTGAATACCCAACAAGATAAATGAACGAGAGATTATTTTCAAACCTCTGTTAACATTAAAGCACTGAATTCAAATGCGTGGACGTGAACACATGCAGCCACAACAGCATGAGTTAATTATGCATCATTGAAAATCCAGAGAAGCTTTTTTTCTTTTTCCATCGAAGCTGGTCAGTCTTTGAGGAGGAGAAAAAACTGACAAAACTAAGGGAGAGAAAAATAGAAAAAGTGTTTCATAGTGAGAGCTTCGCGCAGAAAGAACAGTGAAGCTCCTATAGCTTTTATCCCATCAATCTGCCTTGAGTTCTAAGCGTTTTTTTTCGTTCTTTCTCTAGTTATACACGATACTGCTTTTCTTTTTCTAGATTGTGTGTACAAGTTTGAACTTCTTCCCCTTCTATATTTTCGACGGAAGAAAGTATTTGTGTACATACGTGTGTATTTATGTGATGTTTTCTATCCCGTGCTGAAAATTCAGTGTTTACGTTTCCGCTCTCTTGCCTTTCGGAATATTCTGATTTATGAAACACCCTTCTTATCTTTTCATATAGATATAGATAGAAACGTTATGCACATTGGCGATCGATGGTGTCAGCACATTGCATTCTTTTGCATTGTGTTCATGAATAATGAGAAATGACAAATATAAATAAGTGTAATCTAATATGTAACAAATGTTAAATTCACAGTAAAATATTTGGTAAGCATAGGAAAAAAAATGTGTACGAATATATTTGTCGACTTTAACAATTGTAATTACAAAGTATAAAAATGGTATGTACTTCTTTTTGAGAAAATGACTAAAAAAAAAAAAACAAGATGTTCTACAAAATGGACTATGTCGCTTATTTGGATTTTTACAGTGTGGAACTATGATTATTCACAACACATAGGCCAGAAAGTTACAGGATTATCAATGTGGGGGAGCAACTTTCATTAATATCACAAAAGTGTCACGAATAAGTCACATTGCAATAGATTTAAAGTTATTGTCACATAGATTATAATTCATATGCACTACCGATTATCAGCAGGATTAGCAAATTATGAATAATTATTTTACAAAAACCTGTCCAATATAATAAGATCGTAATTTAAGGTAACTACTGTACTGCGTGCTAGTCAAACGAGTGCTAATTTTTTTTATAATGCTTTAAGACCAAGTTTAATTAAACGTATTGTTTGTGAATTTATATTACAACGTGTCTTATTAAGGTGGAGAAATATTAAAAACGATAGTTTTGCAAAACCATCAAATGATAAATGCAAATTTCCATGATGGCATATTTTCACTGGGATTTTTCAAAGAATAACCTGAATTTTTTAACCGATTTTCATGCACCTGATCTCATTTTGATCCCATACTGATCCTCTACGAACCCACCACGTAAATTTTTTTTAGTTCATTCGTTTAGAAATTATTTATGAAAAAGTTTTTTCACTCGATAAACAATTGACTGCAACAGTGAAACGATTAAGTTTCAAACAAAACCTACGAGGTGAATTCGTAGAGGATCAGTTGAGGAACAAAATAAGACGTGGTGCAATAAAATCGGTATACAGATAAACCCAGTGAAATTGTGTCATGATGGAAATTTGCATTTGTCAATTAATAGTTTTGCAGAACTATCGTTTCAAATATTTTTCCACGATAATAAGACATGTTGTAATATAAATCTACTAACAATATGTTTAATTGATACGTTAAACTTATTTCTCTAAAAGCGTTTTGAAAACTTAGCACTCATTTGACTGGTATGCAGTGCAGTACTTTCCTTAAGGAAGGATGACTTACCTACCAATTCGATCGATCAGACCAAACCCCCGTGTGGTTAGGAAAAATTTAGTGTGTGGTAGAACGGTCACACATGCATGTAGAAAGCATTTTTTTCGTAGAAGTGTATGTAATGAGTGATGGATTGAACAAAAAGTATGGCCAACAATGGAAGAAAGTGGAATCATGATTAAGCCATTTTTCTACATTCAATTAGTGTCAAATAAGTTTATGCTTAAGTTCCGGTATAGTTCTGATGAGGATAAAATTAGTGTATGGCTTATGTGTTTATGTTTTACAGTATCGCGTTCTAATAACTGGACAAATATGTGGCGTCTTGTCAATTTTACTGTTGAGACTGAGAAAATTCGTTTGGCGCTCATGCAACATGTCATTAGAGGCATTAGCCCAACAACACAACTTGGATAATATTCGGAACTTTTAGGTTAAAGTTTCGGGCTTATGCATGTGAAGTTTACATAAAAGTTGCGAAAATTATCCAAGCGTATGTTTGCTAAGAGTATATTCCACCGCACAAACTTGCTAATATAGTTTATAAATTCAGGAAATATTGATGTTTATGCTTTTGGAAGTTTGCATAAAAATCTCAGCAAAATTGACAGTTCATGTTAAGACAAAGCAGGCTGTCGTTAAGTTTAAATAAAAACATAGAAATCGCATTTTTGTATCAATTTAAACTAAAGCTCGCAGAGAATTTTCCAAAAAAACGTCTTAAAAAAATATCCAAGAAATGAAGAATCGTGGCTACGATTGAAGGTGAATATATACCAGTTCCTACGTCATAAATTGCCATAAGAAAAAGATGAATCCTCTCATGTGCCGGTGTTGATCGGTTATTAATTCTGTCGTGCTGTCTTTACTTTTTTCTTGTTACCATTAAATGGACCAATTATATCAATAAATATTGTTATTGTTTTTACAAATCAGAACGAATGTACGGTCGGTTAAAAAACGAGAGTATTTGTTGAATACTTAATAATATTGTCAGATGGTCATTAAATTCCATTGGCATTCCGGAATGAGATATTTGGTGATTTAAAATAAATCTCCTCGGTGTAACAGAGGAAGAAATACTGATTCACGAAAAATATTATCTGGCCTGAGCTTCAAACTTATTAATATAAAGGCTTTATGCATGATTTTTTCATAAAAAAAAGTGGCATATGCGTCGTATCTTGGGGCAACGATCAGGCGTTTGCATTTTGCTACCTGCAAACGGCTATGTCGACACTATCTCTATTCTACAAGGCCCCTTAGCTGGCAATTCACTCTCGTCGATAAGATAAACGTTATTATCGCGTCAACGCGCGACTACGAGCCTCAAGGCAAGAAAAAAAACGATAGAGAACAAATTATTGAGGTTCGCCCAGGGCTTCTTTTCATCCACGCTGCAAAATCCTCGAGTGTCTTTTTTTATTCCTCTTTGGAACTTCTCGAAGAATGTTTTCTCCTATTCTTTCTTCGTTTACCCTTTTCTCATTCTCGCACTAAAAGTTCCATCAATAGAGCGCTCGACTCCATCGATATACAGACCAGACTCTATTCTTTTTCGATCCTTCGTTTCCTCGCCAATGTACGGCTTCCCTAAATCGAATTAAACGAGACAGCTGCATTTTTGACCATCGTCGAATGGAGCAGGAGCAACGGAACGAAAAAAAGCACTCCGCCGGTTGTATCTATTTCGAGCTTTTCATCTATTTATATCGTCTTTTATTTGCGATTCGGAAATCTCTTTGCACAGATCGAAGAAGGCATTTTTAGGATGGACTATATTCCAAAAGTACTCAGAAATTAGATTGTGTAAATATATTAAACCCAATATTTACATTTACTTGTTGAGGATGAATTTGAAAAAAAATTTGCTCGCCCACTTCTTTTTAGTAAATTTGAATTTGGCGTCACGATGAGTCTTGGAAAAAATGGTCAACTGATATTTAGAATCCTAAGATGTTGAAGAAATATCGAATGAATTCCAAATTCAATTCATCAAAACAGGTAAATAGTTCCAAGAAGATATTGAACAAATACAAAAAAAAAAATACCCTTCAATATGTCAGGAGGGAAGGTGGGTTGTCTGTCACTTTGATCACGAACGAGTGTAGTCTCGGTTGTCAGACAATATAAATAGAATGTACACACAGAGGTGTATAAATAAAGCTTTCGTTTCTGCAACGGCTGGCGAGTTTCGTTGCACAGAAAAAAACGCACAAGATTTTCGTTTCCATATAGCTTTGTCCACTTGTCTCTAAATATGCCACATGACAAAATGAAAGTTAGAGCAGAAGAGAGGAAGAGTGTGCCATAAAAATTCGACACAAAAACACCATAACATCCCATCTCACCATATAGAGGAGAAAGATTTATTTCGAGTCGTTTGGTATTCTTTGTTTTTTTTTTTTGTTTTTTCCGCGATGTTATTGATCCTTCGTACTAATAATTAGTTGTGAATTTTTATTAGCTCTCGTATCTGATAATGTTTCGAGTACTCGTTGTTTTATTTTCTCGAATCTTGTCTCGGTGTAAATTAATTATATAAAAAGGTTACATAAGATATTGACAGCCGAGAAAATGCGCAACGCGTAATACGAGAATGGGGAGTTTGGGAAGAGCAGCAAACAGAAGAGAGCTAGGAAGTTTAACGGGGAAAGACTGGCGGCATAGACACACACACCCTCGCCGAGTGGTAATAATGGAGATGTAGAAATTCCAAACTGCGAACACCCTTCGTTGTGGGTACATGTATTTTTTATGCTCCACGCACACGCATGTAGAAACGTAAATATTGTATTTGAGTTCCCTGCGTATCTCACGTGAGAATGGTTTTCATGCTTATTTTATGTAATCTTTCGCTGAGATTTTTTTTTCTCTTTGCTACGCTCTCTTGTCAGATGAGTTTTTTTTTCAACTAGAGGGTGCGATACATATAATCACGAAAAATGAAATATGGAGGCTGAAATATTGCCTCTCGCTTCTCAGTAATTTATAAAGACGCTAAATAACTTTTATATGTGGATTTTTCATTTTTGCTATTCGAGAAGTTTTCGTCAGTTCACAAAAAAGATACTAGAACATTGATTTCATTTAGTTTTATGTTTTATTTCAAAATTCATTTTGAACAAAGAATCAGTTGATATTGTCAACATTCTCATTATTAATGATTAGTGATATCAGTGTTTACTGCCTAATCAAGAGACGCGGTAGCGGCTCGACGCCAAGTATTAAAAAAAAAAGCCAGCGCGAGCCCTACCGCACTCTTATATACTTCAGTATGACGATTTTATGACGTCACAAAGATTTTAAATTGTTCTCATGGACAAACGAGTCGGGCGAAAAATCTTAAATTAGATTATATTTTTTTACGATTTTTTATCTTTCGATTGATTCTTGTTTAAATTATACTTTCGGACACAATTGCGTATTTGACGGTATTTGATGGTGAATTTAAGGTGATGGATCAGTTCACTTCGGAATTTCGAAACACGAATTTGTCCACATAGTGCGATCGATTGCCATAAAAATTGGACTGTGTATACAATGTTACGGCACGAATCATCTGACAGGGCGATTTTGTAAAGTTTACAAAACTCACCACCTTACTGACTGATTCATCACCTTAATTCGGACGCTCATTTATACTATATAATGAAAATGATAAAAACAGAGGCACATAAGCGTGAACTCGGGCGTGAATGTTGAAACAAAAGCCGACCCGATGTACCAAAAATTTAATGATCAGTAACACACAATGCACTTCACACTGAAAAAAAAAGTATGGCTCTGATAGCAATACCGAATAGATATCATGGCTATTTGACTGTCAAAAATACGTCAAATTGACATCATAGCAATTCGACTTTATTATGAGGGCTAGATAGCTACCTTCACTATATGGTATGGTGGTAATAACAATCTTATACATATTCGAAGATAGATAGCTGTATAGACTATGCGGTTCCGTTGTAGTAACTATCTAATGCCATGTCGACGTTTTATTTTGTTTTTTTGAAAAGAGGTTACAATATAAAATATATTTACCTTGAAAAGCAAGCTCCCACTTTTGCAAATTCCATTCGTTTAATTTTTTCGACACCCACTCATTCATATTTCTATCAAATACGTTTCTTTGTGATGATATCAACGAATATAGCTCTAAAAACTGTCTCTATGGGCACCAAAGCTTTCTATACAGCTGTCATAGCTGTCTATTCGGATTGTCATTCGATTTATTTGAAGCATGGTTAGGACAACCAAACAGTATGGTATACTAGAAATAGTGCTAAATGAAATGGCAGCAAGTTGTTACAACTTTCTCATATTGCTAATTTGGCAATACTGTTTGGTTTTACAACTATTCATCTTCAGCTATTTTCTAGATAGTTTCTGGAGCCACTCTTTTTTTCAGTGCAATTAATTCGATATAATACAAGAAAAAAATGATGAACCTTTTCCCTCAATTTTTTGGATTGAAATCCTAATTATACAACTGCACACACCGGAAATACTACATTTTCCTATTACCAATTTCCATTAACGTCTCTGAAATTCATTATGCATTACGATTATTTTGACATTTGGTAGACTGTGCAACGGGTGTAGCAAGAATCGTGGATTATCCGATTGTCATTAACCGCCTCGACTGCTTCCCGCTACGAAGATGGCCCTGGTACTTAAAATTTTACAGCATCATGCAAAATTCAATGACTGCCTTTAGTGGTGTTCAATGGAATAGCAGTAATTCAGAGTGGAATAAATAATTCCCAGAATATCTGATGCTGACGTGTTTTATTAGTAATGCTTTCGAAGCCGAGACGAGAGGGAACAAAAGATATAAAACTTATCTCGATGACGTTAAAATGAATTAGAAAAAAGTTTATTTACACAACAATCGTTAAACAAGTAACGGATGCTTGAAAATCGTTTCATCAAGTCCGTTCCGTGAATGAGTGGCAGCAGTTTGCATTCTCGTAGCACACCAACAACAGCATAGGGTAAACAGAACAAGATATATTTACTTTGACTTGCTGAATAATTAAGATGGAATATATGCAGAGTGCCAAGATCTGAATAGTCCATTATAGTGATTCGAAAATTCACACTCGAACCCGCTATCACGCTATTGTCAAGATTTTACTTGGAGGACGATTGTGAGAGTGGAAATGAACGTTTTGCAAATGAAACTCATTACTTGTACACCGTGGCCAGAAGGTAAGTTCCAAATACTAAATATGGTCGCAACGTTTCGTTTCTGGCATGAGGAGTTTGTTGTGGTCGGTAAACAAGAACTATTATGTTTTGGTTTGCATTGTATTGACCAATTGATTATTTTTTCAACGGGAACTTTTAAAACTTCAACGATTAAAGACCTCGAGAGATGTTGGAAATAAAATTATCCGTATTAGTAAATTTTGTTATTTACTATTTCAGTGTTATAATTGAAAATTATTTTAGTTCATTTGGTAATTTCATTAAAGTTTTTTTTAGAAAAAAAAAAGATAAACTCGTCGAGTCACACTTCTAGGTTTTTCCGTTCTTATTTACCTGATTATTATTCATATAATTTGATAGAGAAACAGCTTCTGGGATCATCTGCACTGTGATCACGAGAGTTGGCGGCGAGAAGGTGAACGCGGGAGTGGATATATGGTATGGCGTTCGGAAGTTGTACTAACTTCTCACTGTCGATTAAGCCAATTAATTAATGGGAAACCGAGCCGAAGCTTGCGGAGATTTCATCGTCAAAGTTGCGCTTGGAACGAAGGTGTATACTATTATTGCTTATATAGGTTACCGGCAAAACTCGATTTCAGGCGGAACTAGTTTTTCTCAGGTTAATCTGGTATTTTCTAGGCAGGCGTAACTATTTTAACCGATAGCATGTACACGATATTCCAATCAATCGATGAGATAAATGCTCAAAATCAATGGACTCAGATTTTCATTGTTCGAAGTTCAAGAACTTTATATAATTTTGTACCAACAGTTAGTAAAGAGATTTGTTGTGGTATCCCGGGGCATAAAAAAAAAGTTGACATCAACCAATCTTCGAGTTGTTTGTGATTTCGGATGAAACATCAAATACATCTTAGCCACGCCTTGTCGCCTAGCTTGGTCAAAGGACCCTCACCCTTCTTGTTTGTGCACATAGTGGACTTTCTACATGTTCATACATACATCTATGTTTGTATATCTATCTATCCGTGTACATATATATATATCGATGCAGTTATGGTTCTCGATAACGATCGAAATTCTTGATCGACTCTGTAGCAATGAGAATATAAGCTCGAGGCCAAAGGATGATGTAAAACTACGAGGGGCTTCGAACCGGTTTGGACTTGCGAAGCAGAACGTGAGGTTGGAAAGTTTGATTCGCCTCTGGCTAGAGATCGCTGATAAACTTTCATATATCCGCGCAAGCCCCCAACTGCATTAATAGGAATATCGAAATATCGCGTAGAATACACACTATAGATATTTTGTTCGTAACCATTATATATGTATGTTTGTATGCATAAAGATCTATATACCGAAAGACTATATGTAGAAAGGCATGTCGATAAACATACATGTATCTATAGTATCTTAATTATTTATCTAAACTCCATATTAAAAAAAAAAAAAAACAACTTTTCCAATAATTCTTTATCTATGCATACTCGGTGTTGGCACAACCAAGTTTTCCCAATATTTATAAATGTTGGTAACTATTTTATTTGTTGAATCAAAGTATGTAGATTCGTGATTAATCAAAAAAATTGTTAAATTGACTATTTTTTTGACCAACAAAATGAATTTTGTTCGTTCACCGAAATATTTTTTCTCCGTGTATCAAATAAAGATTTTGTTGCATTGTGGAAAAAAAAAAAAAGTACTCACCGTTACGATTTTCACTATCCGCTGGTTTCATCTGTATTGGATGATGCATCTGCAATCAAAAAAACAATATCGTTATTATCTTTTCGTATAGGCCTATTTTTGAAAAATTTATTCATTCCGACTACGTTCTTAACACGAAGGAACATGTAAATATTCAAGAAAGATAAATTTTCTACTGCAAACAACCGTTTTATTTGAATTTCGAAGAAAGTCAATGTTTCATTTAGATATAATCACAAAAATTCAACGTTATCCCTCGCTTCTATTGCTGTAAGGTTAATTTTTCCGTTTCAATTACTTCGTGAGCATGTAGCCTTGTGGGCCGTTAGAAGCCCATCTCAACGCTTGATCCCAACTTTCCTCCATTTCCGTCTTTTGCACGTTTTTGCGACAAGATCTCTCCCCCCACCAAGAGTGTTGCCCACAGTCACTCTTCATCAGTAAGGTGATCGATTAATTGCAGGAATGGGGGGGGGGGGTCGATTACTGAAAAGTAGATACAGGTATGTTGTTCTCTGGCACGCTTGATATTAAAAAAAAAACAGAGTTACACGTTGATCTGTTTTAATGACAGAATTCCGTGTAACACTTCTTTTTCTCAAAATATCAAGTGTGTACTGTGTCCAAGACCATAACGTGTATCTACTTTAAAGTTATCGAACCCTCACTCCTGCACCTGGTAGATCACTTTAAAGGAGTGCTTAAAGAAGAATTGCATTTGCACGGAGGGCAAGGGCGGAAACTGTATCAGTGGCTATCATTTTTTTGATTTCTAAATTAATTGTTCCTGCGTTTGCCCTTGCGAGATATTTGACGAGCCTATCCCCATCATGTTTTTTTCAACGATTCTCCCCCGGTGCGGCTGTCGGGAGGGGGCGAAGGAAAATTGCATAAAACCTTGTCGATACAGCCGGTAAGGCGACCAATTTCCTCCGGTGGCAATGCAAGTACGCTCAGGTAAGGCTACCAGAGGCTCTTAGAAAGGCACCACCTCAGCTGTTATGCAATGAGCGCGCAAAGGGGTACTCGCGGCATAGGGGGTGACTATCCACTCCGCTAGTGAAGCCTCCACCCGGGAGGCCCTCGGAGCCGTACACCGACCACTTAGGCATCACATAAATAGGTGTGGGCACGTGTTTACTGGAGGTGGAGTCCAAGCCATCTGGGATTGCAGCAGTGCAGCGTAATTGAACTGAGTTTCAAATTCTTAGGGCTATGCGGAAATGCAGTAGAACCGGCTCCGGGTAGGCGATTTTTATCCTCGGTGAAACCTAACAACATCGGCTTGGTGTATCGCTGTACGCCTACCATCGCAGCAATAACAAATGCATGAAACCAGCGACATAGTATTTTTGCCTGCGTCACAAAAATGCCAAAAAAATGAAGACAGCATAGCGAATGCGTTTCTCGCCGTCCAGGAGTTTCTCAGGAGCAATCGGACGGAGCCAAATGGTGGGGGATGATAAATATCTGTAATTTTATTTTGAATTTCAATTTTGTAAACACGCGCAATCGAACAACGTGCTCTCGATCATATCCGCGAGTGCGTCGGGAGGATCGTGGCATAAAGGGCCATGTTTGATTGGTTTGGACATTTTTTTAAATGCTTACTCGATTCAATAAATTTTATTTCCAATCAAAACGATTTGTAAAAATAGCGTTTGCATTTAAATCCTTGATTAAAAAATCTCAACAATGGACTTACATTCGAACTCGGCCAAAGTCTTCCCAACTATCTTAATTTAGTATAGAATATGTTTATGCAGACAGTTCTTAAACTGGCGCCCATCAAGGGTTATCCAGAGTGAAAATATTTTGAAAAGCTTTTATCCGAAAAGTCGTTACAGACTACACGATCGGTACGCTTTTGGTTTGATATCAAATTCCCATGACCCATGAGAGATAAGCGATCTGCTTGAACAGCACGTACGAAATTTTAAACCTCGAGAATTCTCATTCCGTGCTAACCCCTTATAGAATTTTCCATTTTCATTTTCGATTAGTCGAAGCATGGACAGTAATCGGTAAAACAATATTATGGAATATCTTACTGCCAGTAAAAGAGAAAAATTTTTTGATCTCATATGACGATCTGAAATTCACACAATGATTACGTTAGCGGAATTTATAACGGATGGACTTTACATATAGTCTGTTCTGCATCAAGTATAATGATTATCAAATGATTTTCATCATATTTTGAGCGGAACGATAGAGAGAGAGAGCCATAAAGAATCGAAGCGTATAAATATAGGTGTGACGTTAAGAGGTAATTGTAATTATATACGTAGATGACGCGGACAATTCAGTGATAATGCAGATGCATTCAAGTCTATCCATTTACAGAAAATTGGTATACATGTATATAAAGATAAACAATTTAAATACCACATACAAGAGCTATGTTCAGCATCTATAAAATATGTCGAAAGATCCTAGAGACTGCAATGCATACTTATTTATTACACTAAGATTTCGAGGTCAATTGATCCATGATTGTTCCTAGTGTTTATTATGCAAGCATGAAGAAGTCTGACTAAACAAAGCAGCGCGCCTCTTTTATAATTTAAATCACTGTACTCCCATTTCAGTACATACAGTTCTACGAGCTCACTTTTTAATGATTTTTTTTTTCACTTAATTTTCCTAATTCGATTGTGTATTACATATTCCATAGACCCAGCAGACTCAACTTAAATAATTTTCAGAGCTTCTGCGTAAAAGTTACGAATTTCTGTAAAGTTTGAATAAAATTTGTAAAAATGGTCCAAGTGTAGTTGCTGGGTTTTATTGGATCGCTCTAATGATCTCTCAAAATGATATAAATAAATACGGTAGAATATTCCATAGACATTTGCATATTTAGTCGCAAGGATAAAGTGACCTATCAGTTTTACTGAGATGTCTCTTATATTTTAAAGTTCTGCACATGCATAGTCGCGTCCAAATTCGAGAACACCAATAATTCCTAGAAATTTAAACGAGAATCCAAGTTCCTACATTGCAATATATTGATATCGTGCATGATATATTATATGCCCATCGAACGGATTTTTGCAGTTGCGAACAGTATAAGGTACCCTATTTACATTTATCCCGATTTTATATTTTGAAGCCGTAAAAAGTACACGAAATTATATAGAAGAAATTGATCCTCATAATAAAAATGACCTAAACTACAAGATTACAGTATTTGAAATGCATTAGAAAGAAAATCGTCCAACTTTAAATACATTTCTATCATTATACTCCTGCTACAGTCCTGACATAAATTTCTGTAGAAAATGTTATTTCTACCTACACGGGGACCTACCTACCGCGACGACCCAGATTAACAGCATTACTTACTTGATCATTTCTATATAGTTTAAAAGTAATATTTGCATTTTTATTCACTAATGAAGGATTGAATTAGAAAACAATCAAAAATTGAAATTTTCGGAACTGCTGCACAGCGTTACTTGTTCGTGACGTTTCCGCCAGTATCGTAACACGTTTGAAGAATTAGAATCAGCAACGGTGTTCAAATACTGTTTCACACTGCAACTTTCTGGATTACGTGTTCGAAGAAATTACAGTGTCCACGTTAAGAATTAAAAGTTACGTCGCCGATTTTTGCAGTACGTTCCTCGAATTCTTACTGAGGACAGTGTGGTTTCTTATTTCTATTCACAGTGATTTTCCAAAGTGCAATTTCACAGAGACTACAAAGATTAATAATTGTTATACACGCTATATAATTACTTTATATAGCTATATATTATTATTATACTTTCTATGTATGTTTGTTAACATATGTTTGCAATGTCGGATATTAGTCAACACAGCAAATCTGCATTTTATACAATGTTGGTTTTTTTTTTTGTTATCAATTGTTGCATCTCATTTTTCTGCTATGGGCGTTGAGCTTTTTTACAGTTTTTTTACTGTTCAATGAACATTGAGGTCGAATAATTATTCAAGAAGTGAGAAACACTTTGAATTTATTCTTTTGTAATGTGATGCATACTAAAACAATAAATTTACAGTTTTCAAGCTTCTGTGTTTAACAATTTGAGTAATTTTTAAATATAGACCTTTTTAATTTTTGTTGATAAGTATTTCGTGCACATTTCAAGCAATACGAATTTTTCGAATCAGCATCTCGTTACAAATTCACGCCGTCCGTAGCTTATGTTTGCTGAGTACATATGACAAATGTTTCGATTATGATCACACGATAACGTCCTACATACGAGCCTATAAAATGCGTTTGGACAAGTGGTAGGTCTGTCGTACCGAATTTGTTGGCAGACACATGATTTATTTTTCACTGCTACCTATAAATAAAGACAGCATGTATTATCATCGTTTTTTTCGAAATTGATTTTGCTATGCGCCGATGATTTTCGTACGAGAAGTAATAGAGTTTGTGGTCCGCAGTGGTATAACTCGGGCTTATGTCAGACGCAGTACCAAAGTTTTTTCTTAATTTACGGTTTGGGCTTTCTTTCGAACATACATTCGTGAAATATGAGTTTCGGTTATACTCAATGAAACCTCATGCGACTAAAAAAGCCCACTTCTGGCTCGAGATGGAAAAAAATACAGTAGAGGAAAATCAATTTTTCAATAAAATTGTATTGCAATAATAGTCTCTTTCATTTATACCGAAAAAATATCAATATCTGGGTGGCTCTAAATTTCACGAAATAACGATTTTTACCGAATTGAGAGAAAAAATATCGAGAAACGGCGTACAGGGTCTGTTAATCTTATTTTAAAAGATTGGAATTCCGGGAAATGTACTTTTTCCGTTAAATAGCAACATCTTTTGAATTGGCAGCAAGTAAATTGACATTTATGGTTCAATACTTGTTGATAAAATGATGTCAAGACAAAATTAGATAGAGTTCGGAATGGTTATTTCAATGGGACCTTTTAACGTTTTCCTTTATGAAGTGCCGATACCTTTGGCTGCACAAGCGACGAGGCAGCGACGATCTGCTTGTACATCCAAAAAAATTGCCATTATTCCAAATTTTCACTATTCATCATCGGATCATCACAGAAAATCATGAGATTTTCTGTGATGAGAAGTAGGGATAAAAAGCCGTTTGGGCTAGGTGTTTCAAATTTTTTTCTACAAACCTGGCTTGCTGAAAAAATGAGTCCTGTATCATTCAAGTAGGACGTGAGGGTTCCGTGATCCATCATTTAAATAATTGGCTAAAAAGGGTGACTTGTAGATCTTTGTTCTCATGTGCTTGGGCACTTAGAAGGTCAACATTTTATCTAATTTCCTTCGACGTACCCATTTTCGAGCGAATTTGAAAGACCTGTCCTGAGAAATTGATCGAAAATCTATAAATCTACTCATACTTTATGCTACCAACAATCTGCGTGATTGATTCAATCAATCCCGATAATGATTATTTACTTGTTGTACGAAAATTAAATTGTTTTATTCACTGTTTTGTCATGTCAGTTGAGTCGCTGTCAACAAATTTACTCATCGAATATGATTGGCCTTTCGCTTGAAACGAGACCAAATTAATACTGGTAATGAATATAAAAGCAAGAAAAAAGTTAATTCTTCATGATGAAAAGAAACGTCGCTTTCATTTGTGCAAAGCAAATGAATCTTTGTAATGTTAGGGAGACTAAACCCGTTTTCTGAAACGAATTGATAAAAGTCATATAAAGATAATAACTCAATGTTATTCGTTAATAATAATAAATAAAATGAATTGTTTTCAGGTTTCTTCAAAAAGGCATTAATTTCATAAAAAAAAAAAAAAAAAATACTAGTTATTTGTATTTGTTCCGATTGATTAAATTTTTAATGACGCTCAGATTTAACAACGCATGTTTTTTTCAATATTAATTCAGTTAGGGATGTCACACGTTCAATCGATTCCAAACAGAGCCGATGCTTGATGACAGATGCTTGTCCTTTCCACGTGATTAAGAAAATCTTACTCACGTCCAATCTTGACACCAAACCAAACCAACTGGTTCCTACTCTTTCTGGTGGAGAATTAGGTATAGAATTTCGAGTATGATGATTATTTGTAGCTTATGCTGTTTTAGAGAATTGAAGAGCGTGTATTAGAGTTTTGTATCTCTTAAAAAATGTGCTAAGAATGATATATCGAGTGCGGTCTTTTATACTCGCTATTCCTTTTGTTTCCTATTCACAATTTAACTGGAACTTCGACTGGTCCATGGGATATTCGAGAATATTTATTCGTACTTAATAGTTTCATCGGCGAGTGCCGCTCCCCAATCATTCATACTCGTTGGCAACAGCGTTGTGCGTTATTTTATATCATTTATATGATTTATATGATTTACATGACGTTTACGATTACATCTAAGCATGTCAAACGTGTTCTCCCGTGCTGTTTCAAAATTTAAAATATTTGTGACGAGCCAAATTGCCACGTCACAATATATATTGAGTCTAGAAAGTGATTTCAATAATTGTTCGTGTTAGGCTTTTATAAATTTTTTTGTTATTTTCCCCGAACCTACCTATAGAAGTACATATAGAAGATATATAGATACACACGTGCAGGAGTAGAATAGCTCCACAGCAGTAAAGCCCCGCAATTAACCAATTATTCGTAGATCCGGATATTCTCAGGATTCGTGCCATATATAGATTCAGCAATAGCTTAAATTCATATCGATGGAAGCCTGATGAAATCGGAATGTTCTTGTGTGAGGTTATGCAATATTCACTTACTCCAGAGGATATTATTCCAATAAATTAGATAGCAAATTCATCTCATATAAATATTTTCAAATTTCTTGGGGTACTTTTCTTTTCTAGTTTGTTAGAACTTTGCACCTCTGGTATATTTTGATATTTAAGTTCGGATCACGCTGTATGTATATATAGCAAAAAGGAAAATGCAATTATCGTATGAATGCACGGAGAAAATGGTTCGTCAACCTCGTTGTTCCTCGAGTCGGTAGTTTGTTCGCGCCGGAAGGAATGGAAGAATGGGGTTGAAGGAAATGGGTAGAGGGTAAATGAGAATGGAGGGTCGGAGTACGTTGCCTGGGAATTCATGCAAGGCCGCGATCTCTCTTCCTCTTTTCACATGCTCATAGGTAAGCCTCATAATAACCAAAGGAATGTTATATATATTCTGCGTGTATTGTCTATGTAACGTATCTATGATGACCGGTCAAATTTCTATATCTTTAAAAACAATCGAATTTTCGAAAATTACTCGTGCTGACTGCTGGTCTGAAAAACCGACCATTTTTTATATTGACCAAAACGTTTGGTAAAAAAAAAAAAAAAAAAAACAATTTTTCAATTTTCCCATGCAACCAAGAAATGTACTTATTAACGTACAATATGCACGTGTCACAGCAAACGCCTTTACTGCAAAACGAATAGAAACACTTTGCGTGCATGCTTGAGGAAAAAACCTCGGTGAAGAAACGTAACATCCTAATATCCATTCATACCCCATCTCATACATCCTATCCATTCTTCCCCCCATCCAATGACATCGATATACTATCCGGCCAGCCATATTCTATCCATTCGTCCCCCATCCACCCATCATTCTCATCGTACTCATCCATCCACCAATTCATGCATCTTCTGTCCCAACCATGCATCCTCCGTCCCATGCATGGAGGCGCAGTACGATTTCTCTCTTACCATCTGAGAATTGCGGCTTCTTTTAAATTAGATTATCATTGATCTATTGACCGTAGATTTCTTTTGGATCAGACGAGAAACAACTTCCAACGAAAACTAATTGAAAAAACAAAAAATCTTCATTGATAAGCTGCAGTCAAATTTTTAATAACCGAAAAAGCGTCTTGTTACCGTACGCAGAAGTGCGTTGTTACTCAACTATAGTTTTGCCAATTTTCTTTCCAAATTTTTTTTTTTTTCTTTCTAATATTTGGCGGCGACGTGCAAGCGTATTTCTTGATATTCTACAGGAACAGGCGACGGGGAGAAGGTCGTATCGACGTCTGCTATTCTTCATGCGAGTATATGTGAGCGTGTTTACAAATGTATGGGATTTGAAAAGGGATAGTTTGCCTCGAGTGCGCACTCGTTTTTGTACGTGGAGAATTTGCACCCTCGTGCTGCCTCGGAACGATGGTTCGAAGGACGCTGAAAGGAGGAGGAGACGGGGAAGGTTTTGACGATGAATGAGGGTACGAGGGCGTACAAGAAGAATGGAGACCGAGAAGGTGATACTCAAGGTTGCCGTTAGTAAGGGGCCGAGATCGCATGAAATTCATATCTATGCTAAACGCGAAACGCTTGCACGGTTTTAGTTTTTAGTGGCTCTCATCGTGTGTCTGTAACCATATAACGCGCTAGTCGATTTGTTGCTTTTTATCTGCTGTTACTTAAACACTATATATTATCACAGCTACGTCATGTTGCAAAGGAGTAAGAAAAAGCAATCTACGGAAGAGAAAAACTAATGCTGCTGTGCTTAAGGTAGTTGGATAGAGTTGGGGTTTTTGAGTGACCCTATATTTTTTTTGCATTCAATCGAAAGAAGATAATTTTTTTTTTTACGATTTTGCAAAATTTAAAGCAATTTCACCGTTGAGTTTTTAAGATATTCGTTTTTTTTAAATACATTACAAGCATAGGAGGACGCTGACGATAACATAGGGTACAATTTTCAAATAAAAAATGCGCAAAAGTGACTCGTTGAACCCACAAAAAAAAACTTATTACAGTAATCTACGATAGGTGAAGCGTACATTATTATGAGAAATTGATGAGGATTCACCATATAATCATTGAGAAATCATTAATTGAAGTACACAACAACAGTATATAAGTTTGACTCGGACCTCTCTCTCACGCCGTATTTCAAACACGAATTCACGTATATTTAACACAGAAAAATACAACCCAATTAATGTCTAATGATGCGAGCAATCCAAATTTATATTAAGTAATCAAATTTGATGTGATTTTAATTATAAAATTCTACCGTACGGCAAAATATTGGAGGTTATGTTTATGACATGTTAGGTTGCGTGGGCCATGTAGTGACTGAGTCAGGCCATGATCTTTTATTAAACTTTAATTGTTATTTAGGTGATATATAAGACTATACGCGATTTGATAAATTTGATTCTTCAATAAAAGTGAATTTTGTAATCGCTTTTGTGTCTTAATATTCCATTTATAAATTTAAAAAATACACACACATTTGGACTTAGCCAAACTCTACCGAACTACCTTAAGTCACATTTTGAACGATCGATTCAACATTTGACACAGTATATGCGAAAAGAAAAAAAATTCTACACTGAAATTACTATTATTTATGAATGTCGAGGAAAGAAAATGGGTCGGCAAAACTCCTGAGGTTTTATATTGTTTAACTCTTGTCGTTCAACTCCTGAGGCATAAATATATTGTGGAAATAAAATCCAAAATAGTTACTATACCTCGAAAAAATGGCTCCGAAAATTGAGTCGATTCTCCATGAAGATAAAACGATTTGGTTGGGTACATAGGTAAATCGGGTGCAATATTACACCCTATTTAAGTATGAGAAAGCTAAAATTTGGTGTATTGGATGCTTTTTATTGAATCATTTGAAAGCAACAAGAGAATTCGCAAAAAAATTATTTGTCTGTGAAAAACACTGAAAATTTTATTTGCAGCTCGAAATCTATTTGCCAGTAAAACACACGTACGAAGATACGGGATGCGGAAAAATGTGTACGAGGGTTGGGTGAAAAAAAAAATTAGAAAATCAAGGGTCAGGGCCGAGCACGTCGCGTTCACCGGGAACGCAGCGTCACAGTAACGGAAGTGCTATATTGGTGTCTACCAATGGCCGCGACGGTGTATCGCCCATTACACATTCGTTTCACGTACAGTCATGTCGCGAGCAGCGACGACAGAATGACAAAAAGTAAGAGATGCCCTGAGAGAAAGGATGGATGAATAAAGCGAGGCACACGTCGGCAATCGAGAGAGTGAAAGAGAGATGGTAATGTGCGGGAAAAAAGGCGAGAGTGTGAGAATAACAGCCCGAGGGTCGAGTACGGGATTTTATCTCTATCTTTCTCGTTCGCTCTTTCGGTATCTTCCTCCCTCACTCTGGGGTGAAAAATCTGCATGGATTCGTCGAGGGTTGGAAAAAAATTCGAGACGGTCACGTACTCCGTCGCGTGGATGTTGACGGTAATGGCGAGAGAAAACGCGCCGAGTTATCCGAGAGTATCGAGTGGAACTTTTCCCGTTTTTCTTTATTATCTTTCACCAACTTCGATTATCACAAATATATTTTCATCGACGTTCACTCTCTTTGAACATATTTTAATCTCTACTTTCATCGTAAACATATTTTGCGAGAGATTTTCTATGAGAGATTCCAAGTGTGCTTTTTATTGCATGGTCAAGTGCGTTCTGTAATTCTCCATAAAACCGAATGAATTTATATAGATGGCAAATAATTTGCTCTAACGGATTGTCTTCTGTAATTTAATCGAAGCGGGATGAAAAAAAAAAAATTGGATTTTGATTAATAATTGTGATACTATCACACAAGACTTATCTGATAAGCCGTGCTCTAGATTTGTAATAATCGTTCGGAATATAACGTACAGCGATATACAATATCTATTCTCGATACAACGACGACAGAATCATTAATTTTTCTTCACAAATTTCATTTTGACGATAAAGTGTTATCTACAATTTCTATGGGAGTAGTGCACATAGAAATCGTCGTGGGAATGCATTATGGGAAACAGAAGCAGAATTCGAATATGAAAATCGATGTTTAAACGAAATCATATGCTCATAACTTAATTTATATCTAACGTATTTATCAAAGAATTTATGAAGAATCAATGAGACGGAATATGTTCTTTCCAGTCTCGAAATAGCAAAGCTAGAAATTTCTATTATTTTCTACTCAATGGAATCGGCCGTATTCCTTTCTTAAAAAAGAACATGTAGTCAAACTCGAAAATATCGACATATATCGAAACTTGAAGCGGCTATTGGTCCCCATGGATACGTTTGTTCATTGTTTATTTATCCGTTGCTATGGCTTTGTTTATTCGTTTCCATGGATTTATTTATTCGTTGCTACACACATAGCAGAACTGATTCCCAATAAGTGTCAGATTTGAAAAAAGAATCGCCTGATGGCAGTAATCAAATTATTGTTGCTAGTATTTTTTAATAGTGATATTAGACTGCTTTAATCGAGGCTTCAATCCTCCGCCAGCAATCATTTTGTTCAGATATCTTCCGTAAGAACATTGTTGATTTTATGTTTAGTCTGCTTTCATCATGTGTTTCGGGCTTTCAAAAAAATCGAAAAAGATAGCAGGCTTACTTTTCAACGTAATCCGTGAAACTGCCCAATAAATTATCTAATCTTGTTAGCGAGGATGGGCGTAATTGTTCTGAGCCCCTGCCGTTTTCATCAAAGAACCGATGCCTCGAGCTATCGAGGCTTTTGTACGAGGTCAAATTACCAGATATATTGATCTACTGAAACATGAGCGATGAGCCGTTGTTTCGTTCTGTATTTTTGAGTTGTTTGAAATTGAACAAATTGAGTGTTTTAAGAATTTGGTGGTAAAAGAACGACATTGTTTGCTCACTTTTGCTGCAGAATTCTCGGTGCGGGTTAAATTTTTTAGACTCAAAGTCGTTGATTTATCGTCCGAACAAGAGCCCCAGATTGAGTGATTGCATAATTTTGAGAATGCTTATAAATTTGATGACTTTCGGTACAATTTATTGATTACGAGTTCAGAAGGAATATCCTCTAATTTGATCGGTTCTCAGGGTTAGATTTTGAAAAATATTGTGTTTTATCAACTTTTACTGAAATTGTGTTTGGATTGACAAAAAAAAAGACTTTTACAAAATTATCATCCTATGGGATCATTGATTTCCGAGAATTATATCGAAGACATTAACTCAATTCTACTCAATTTCATTGAAAGAGTAATATTGATCGGAATGTCTTATTTACAAATGAAAATGATAATTTGTCATCCCAAATTTTCGTGTGTTTCAACGCGACCAATTATTTTATGAAATAATCCTGATGGTCACTCTTCCATCCTGGGTCTGTCAAGCCGGGTACATCGAATCTTTTGAGATATGACAAATGAATTTGATGTGCAAAAAATATGACAGCAATCTACACGTTGTGTAGAAAAAAAAAATAGTAAAAAGGTTTTATTTCCTTATTACTTCTGCATGTATCGCCCTCAAGTAAATTTCAAAAGATGCTGATAATCCTTGCATCCAATAAGTTTTCTTCTACATATGGTTACATTCTAAGAGCCTAACAAGAATATCTTTTTTTATTTTTCAACAAAGCAGCGTACAAGGTAGACGGTTCTTTTTTCTCCATTGAAATATCTCTTGTTTAGGAACAAACTTGGAAATGCGAAAACCGTTCTATCCGTTGTTGGTATTGTGGCTCCGTCAGTGTTTCATTTGGTCTTAACACATTGTAATTTCATTTGATGAAGCTGACGCTGGGGTTTGCCTAGGCAGTGTACATTGTAGTATTGTTCAGTGAAATTCTTGGTACTCGAGAATTTAGTGTTTGATGCGTGTATACACACAAGCAAGAAGTTTTGAGTAAACGTCTGGCTTCTCGAGCAAATTCAATCTTAATTATATCTCATAAAAAATATGGGTCTGAGAATGTTCAAACGACATACAAATATGTACGTCTTCGTGAGTACGGTTTCATTTTAATTGGAAATTCTTAATTCAATTATTTTGCAAAATTTATTTATGTTTAACTCGAGATATATCTTGAGTCATCTTTAATGAACTCAGCTTAGTTTTATTTTCGTCTTGCGTTCAGTTTTGGTTCGAAAGTAACGGAACAATCTCAAGTACATATATTTTTTCAACGGCGAATTGTTTTTTGCTATTTTGTAAAGAGCACGATCGCAGAATTGTGGATACATTTTCTCTTCCATGTGAACCCTCGTAATAAGCAAAATTTTGAAAACACATTCTTTTGTTTTTTCAATAGCTGGATCGCTAAAAAAAAGGCATAGTATTGCGGTGGCTCGACTGGTTGGATCGGCGTAGTTGAAATCATTTCATCGAGCCAACTACGCCCGTGATCTGGCATTGAAATATAAATACTTCATTGAAACGTCAACTTTTTTTCAATAAACTTGGAACAAGATTTGAGACAGTATCCGAGCATTGTTCGGGCAATTTGATTCGGCGGGAGATATATTTCAGATTTTTTCACATTGTTCAATGAACAATGTGATCATAAAAATTAGTATAGGTTTTGAATCTTTTTAACCACGTTTTATGAGTATTACGACATTCCCGACGACCAGTCGAAGCGGTTGTTTATTAGTGATTCGGAACGGGATCTTTGATGCAACGGAAATCGTCCGAGCTTATCGCGTATTTGGCAATACTGCAATTTTTCCCGTGGACCTTTCATCAAACCTTAATACCTCTGGGCATGTTTTTCTTCGTTGACATTTGTGAAATTTCGGCAGGTGAATGCTGCCGAAAAATCGACTCAGAAGGATCGTACCTCAAACTGCATTTGGCAACACGCCCTCAAATCCATGGTACTTACAATATGCAGAGTGCTTCCTTGTCGGATTTCCTTTTCTTCTCTTATTCCCCAACGAGGGTATTGCAAGGCAATTTAACAAAACTTTTCTTTCGCTACGACGTCCATTTCCCATTTCCAAACGTTTTTTATTTTCATTTTTTATTTTTGTACGCAGAGTCAGTTTGCGATTACTATGAATCATGGTCACTTTGCGTGAATAAGAATGATGTATATCGAGGCGATATGACGGTTTAACGACATTTTATTCGCATGAAAATTGAAGTTTGTTAAATATGTTTGTTGATATAATCTAATCGACGCTTCACGAGGTGTTTCCTCAAAGCCTTATAGTTTTTTAAATAACAATAACAATACAATTTGTCCTTAAAGCGAAATAAGTATTAAAAATAAACGTTTGTTCATTTTGTTGTTAATTGTTTTGCTAATTGCAATGGAATCGGAACTTCTGCATCTATGGATTTGGGTTTTAGACAAGTGAATGTTTTTGTGTAACCATCGTACATGGCTATAATGGTCATAAGTTCGCTGTAAAAAGTACCGTCCTGATAAAAATAGCATTTGACTCATATTCGACAATTGAAATAGCTCATTCAACCATCTCCTTTGTGATAATTATTAAAATTTCCATTAAAGACTCTTGAACGTGATTATAGTTAATATAATCAACAATATGAAATGTTGAATCGAAAATACTTCAGTAAAGGAGATACAACTTCTTAATCAAGGCTCGATGAGAAATCCAAATAATTTCAATATTATTGTGGAACGTGTGACACGAGAAAAAAGGAGATTCCGTAAAACAAATGATGCTTCGAGTAAGCCGAGTGTGTGCTACAAGTGTGCGAAAGATTGGCGCAGTTTCCCGCGGCGAGCGGAAATTCGCGACGTGCCGAACGAAATTGATTTCGACAGGGAATGGAACGGTGACGCGGGAGTTGAAGGAGAGTGAGAGAGAAAGAAAACGGGGAACTGTAGAAACGTGCTTCGTTCGAGTTACCACTCTTAGTCTCACGACGTGTATAGATCTCGGTCTCGTGCGAGGGCCGCAACCAGCAAAGCTTTAAGAGTGTCTCATCGCTTTTCACAAAAGGGTAGAATGGTTCCCCGAAGGCATTAACGTACTACGTGCCTTCCCCTCTCTCCATCCCGCTCCACTTCTTTTCATAATGTATAGATATATATGTATAAACTTTAGATTTTACAGCCCCGAGAGTCGCTTTTATATCCGCCGAAAATAGAGAAATTGATACGAGAACTCGGTAGGAGAGGCAGAGGGAAAAACCGTTGAAGCCTCCAAATCGAAGGAATAAAGGGAAAATGTGCGATTTACTATATGTATACACATGTGGCCATCTTACACTGCGGAATAGAGCTTGATAAAGAAATATATCTTGTGAGATTTTCTCACTCCTCCCATCGACACACGATACGAAAAGGACGTAAAAATCTGTAGTGAGAAGAGACAAAAGACGACAAAGAGTCGAGAGGAAGCACGAAACGTTTAGACTCTCCGTCCCACCGTTGCCTGGAACACATCGGAATAGAGATCCGGTGACAAATCGTTTCGAATCGACGAGAAAAACTCAATTTCCGAGTCTATCGAGCCAATGTCGACTCTTCTGCATATCCTATGTGTCTATAAGTATATGTGCGTGTGTGTGTGTCTGCCAGTCTCATGAGTTTGCAGACATCAATCTTTCCGCGTTGTCAAACGATCTCTACCATTTTCTTACTTTAAATAAGGAAGCAATGTATTTTATTGATATTTTTAAACGTCAAAGTGAGCCAATTTAGATTTATTCTTCTTATACACAGTCAAATCAAAAGTTCATTCCATTGAATAGTCATGTTTATTGAATCCTGAGAAAGAACTAATAACGAAATCAGATTCTCGAATATGTCAAAGAAATTCATATCAACACACTCAACGTCTTGGACATGAAGATCTATCATTGTTACCGTCATTTCATTTTTTCATTTCTTGCGAAATTGAATTTACCCGTGTGTATACAAAACAAACATTTTGTTTTTATGTCCGGGGGAAAGCAGGCTCTGTTTTCTACCATTGCAAGTAAGATAAAGAAGAGCTGACGTATTTTATACTTTGCTGAAAATGCTACGATTATTCCTGCCAAGATGTACGAGAGAATAAGGGGAAAAGGAGTAAAAGGTTAAAAAAGGGTCAAAGATTTAACTCGGAACGAGTGCTAGGATTTCATGGTGTAATTCCTTGCTCGCTCTGTGCCAAATATCTTCCAGACTTAAGTGTGTTTCATCCTCGCTAAAAGTTTACATACTCGTTTTTGCTCGTGCTTCTTTGCAAGAGCACTTCCACATGTCTATAATTTAGCACGCCTCCGAGATCATCTCTAGCTAAAATATTGAGCCAAAATGCCTATAACTGAGTTTGTTGTCGTTCTATTCTTACGACTTTGCTTTATAAAAAATGAAGAAAAACCTGATCAACAGCATGCAAAAAGTTCGAATAAACTCTCCTTTGATTGTTTTTAGAGATCAAAAGAGAAATAGAAAGAAAAAAAAAATAGAAAAAAAAAGACACGGCAACGCTAGTATGTTCTTGGTGGAAACTCGTTCCTATTTTTCAAGTACAGCGGCAGGTCTTCATACTCGATTTCTAGTCATTCCCCTTGCTCGCTTCTGTCACATAAATCTGAGGGGCGAAAGATTTTGTATCTAGATGCTAATATGAAAATAAATCAAGGGACAGAAGTGCAGTACAAAGTCATCGAGTCCAATCGGTCTTTTGGTGTGTACATATATGTATTTTTTAAAAGCCAATTTGCTCGATGTGACATGAGAAATTGTAAGAAAATAAAAATATTTTAGGAATATCAAGTATTTAAACTTTTCTTTTTATTGAAAATTAGTTTACAAAGTCACGCTTTGAAATAAATGACGCTAAAAATTAATCTGTTGCCAGCAGAAGTAGTTTCGGTGAACGAAACATTTTTGCAATACTTTTCCTTTTATAATAAAAAAAAGTTATGTATTTAAATCAACATCGAAATAAGAACAAAAGAGTCTGCAAATCACGCGAACGAGTGATTTCTTTTACGAAATAACAGAGATGAAAAAAAAGTTAAAAATATGTCCACATGCGATTCGTCACTATTGACTTCAGCTGTTGAATAAATTGTTTTGAAAAACATCTGCATAGCCACTGATGAATTTCGAGTCTTTGATACACGCCTTTCATTTGAGTACACCAATGTCCTTCTAAAAGTATTTTTCGCGGGTTACTATATATTTTGAGATATGAAAATTCGAGTGTATCTCTATATCCTCATGACGCGCTACTTATACACTATCTCGATTACTCGCCGTCAGCGATCGTTATTCCAACTGCTCAAACTCGCGCTCAAGTTGCGAAAGGGTATCGCGATATCACATTTGTGAGTTTCTTCTTGTTTGTTTACATTCAGGTTTGTCAAGAAACCGGAAAAACAAACAATCAAAGAGATTATACAAACACAACGAGCAAAATAAACGAAGGCAAAAACAACTAAAGTGGGTTGAAATCGGAACTGAAAAATAGAGATAAGAAAAACACGCTGAGAAGACTGGAGAGACTAGTGTGGCTGGGCGGCAAGGGTCGGTATGAGGAAAAGTGAGCGCAGAAAATACCTGGAGGCAAGCAGTAAGAATAGCAGTAACGTGCGGCGTAAAATACTCGATGTATCCGAGCGTTTTGAAATAATAATTTTCCCAAGTGAGCGGCCAGATAACTATTGCGAGTCGTTAATATTTTTTTCAGGCGGAGAATATAGTTGTTCGTATTTTCACATTTTGCAAACGCATCCAAGGTTGCAACCACGTGGGAGTGCGTGATCATCGTTTGAATGTCATACACCGTTCTCGAGACGTTTTTATATTCACGATTCTGGAAGAATCTTCGTGGAATGTTCGAGCTAGGTCGCCCAAAGAGATACGAAAGCGGGAGCCCTCGGCACTTGTCTGTAGGATAAAGTTTTCATTGGATGTGGGTGGATCGGAGAAGAAGAAGACCAAAGAAAAGTCAAGTGACATTATTCAACCAAAGTGCAAAAAGTGTCTGACTAGTCAACGATAGAAGTATGAATGGCATAAAAAGTTTCCAGCGTGGAGCAAAAAATTAAAAAAAAAAAAAAAAACAGATGAAAACTCTCCTCCGAGAATATTGCAAGTCGGACGGTTTCTCGTATTTCGCACTATTTTATTCTGAGGGTTTTATCGGAGCCCATAGCTTGGCCTTCTTAGTGGTGTCTTCGACCACCTGAACAAGCGGAGAACCTAGATTTTATTTTATCCATTCAATGTCGAATTTACTGTTCCAGTGATAACTTTGGAAATGACTGTTTTATTGGGTGTGAGTTAATACCGGGTTCACTCAGTTCGCGTAACGATACTGGAGTAACATCTGTTCGATCGTCGCGTTGATAAACATCACACTTGCTCCGCGCATTATGCTCAATATTTTTTGAGCCACGACGGGCTGGATCATTTTCCCTGCCGAAGAGTCGATGGTGTAGAAATTCGAACCGGGGATCTCTCGATTGCAGTGGTTATTAGTATTCTATTGATTAAATCAATATCCCCTTAGCGATCCCTTAGAATATTTTGCTATCGAGCACAAGCATAGGCAACCATTGGCGGATGACGGGTCAAGAAAATTTGTTGGTCATACACTTAAAGTGTAGGACTATCGGTCAACCCTCATGGGAACAGGGTTTTTTGATTTTTCTCTGTACACTGGGGGAATCATGGACCATGTGATCCACCCTCCTGGTTTCGATTAATTTGTAGACTCTCTTGCTCCTTCGTCCGAGCCGATATCATTCTTTGCACAGTAAACACGCGTCTAATAGTAATTCAGTTTGGAGCGTTCAGAATTCTTCTAGCTCTTATGACATTTTGTCAGATTCTGATTGATGCACGGATTTTATCGTAACCATGAACCCTCTGGGCATATCTCCACTTGAAGACGAATTCCGTTACAGTTTTTGTGTTTTCGCGTCTTTGAATTCTTCATGAATTCAAAGTGTTTACGGTCTCCCTCACCTCAATTCTTTGATCTATACTGTATTTAATCACGCAAAGTTTTTTTTTATAACAAATAAACAGCAATTACGTGTATTTAAAATAAGTTCTTTGCAGCGTTCAATTTTTCATCGCATAACAGCCTAGATCGGATGAGGCCGAGCTAAAACAGGAAGTTCAGAATGCCTGAACAACTAACGGATCAATACCAACTTTTAAGGCCCTATTGTTGTCTAGAACACTGTTTACGGAGATTATTATCAGGGCAGATTAAGTTTGAAACTTGTTGATTCTTCATTGAATTGTTATAAGCTTCCATAGTTGGTTCGAAAAAACGTACATATTGTTAGAATATATATATATATATATATATATATATATATTCATATATATTTATATTTTCTTAAAGTTTTAACGGTTTAAGAGAACGTGTACCTGGATTATCGATTTTTCCTGTACTGTTTCCTGCTTTCATGAGCCATAAAACAGTTCAATTTAAGGTATACGTGGCAAATTTCAACGTAGTCGGCAAATTGACTATCGAGGTTTCATGGTCACCAATTTAAAAAGTATATATTCGAGAAAGCCTCTTGGAAGTTTTTCATGATCTTTTTCTTTTTTCGGAAGAATTTGTACGCGTTCTTGACGATCAATAGATATGCGTTCGGAATTTCAAGATGAAAACTTAAATAGTTTGGAATTTATTCCATCATAAAAATTATTTCCGAAAACGGCGCTAGATGACATTTATTTCTTTGACAGTAAGTTATAACATTTTTTTCAACAATGGTTATTTAAGAATATGTATAGTGGAGTGTTTTTTTAAGTGTATTTTATTAAATAAATAAAATTTAGTCTCGGAGAAAGTCTCCAATAGGACTGTCTCAAAGACGCTCGCCAAGACTAGATTTTTCTATACGGTGGATCGTCTCCTGTCGCTAGTAGGCGCCATACTGCATTTTTCTTATAATGTCGCCCTCTTGCGTTTCCCTGCCTCACACTCAAGCGCCCTCTTTTCGTTTGTAATCTTGGCTCCCAGCAACGACAATTTCGAAATGGGAGAGCTTAAAAAGAGCTGTACTGGAACAATGAACGTATCTGTGTTGGTCGTGTAATTGCATTACTATGACTCGGAATACAGCCCATTGTTGCCACTACACTATGTCAGAAGAACAAAGAATGGAATATATGTAATGTCAGTGATAGTAAAGGACGCAAATATTCAAAAAACATTCACTGTTACGTTTCAGTGAACTAATCGGAATTAGAGACGCAGTTTGCATTTTCTTTGGTATATATCAGATATATATCAGAACCATCAAGATTTTTACGCGAAATACGGAAATCACGCTAGCGATATGAGAGACGCGGAAAATTATCATTTGGCCATGTTTATCAAACTTATGCTTCATTGAAAAAAGGATCATAGTTAAGGATGTTTCATTCGTTTTCATTATTTTATTTCGCCGTATTGATCCCTGTTACAAGCGGTTCGGGGCTTTACCGCGCGATCTCCAAAAACTCGGCGGTGGTTGCTTTTCCCAGTTCCATACTCTTTGAGTACTTTCTTTTCTTAAAAATTGTCTATTCGGACATTTCATTCGTGTGAGATGCTGGCGAGTCGTTGATATTGCTTTTTCCGCTTTTGTTTTGAAGGGATAGAATGATCAGATGTTACAGTCGTCGAAGTCCAAGTGCCTTTAGCCATTACTCTGTTTCCTCTTTTACGAAAATCAAATGATTGGATGTTTTTGCGATGAAGTATCATCATGTCATATTAGCAATGGTCTTATTTATAATTAACACCGAGATGATGAAATTCTGCATATGTCGCAGGTGATTAAAAGCAAAAGATCGTGGTTTGTCTTTCCAAGGTTTGCTCTGACAACGATATCGCGATGGTTTTATAGCGTGTCTTCCCTGGTTTCGCGAGGTAGTAGAAAGTGAGTTATGGTGATTAATTGGTTCGACATATTTGTTATGTTGCTAATCTTCAAAATTTTATACCGTTCTTTGTGCGAATAGCCATACTGGCAAAACTGCACTATAGTTGGCCCCTTTTATTGATGCTCGACTCGTTAACTATATTATTGATTTTTAACTAGAACGTTCATAACGTTACTTTGTTCTCATCAAGTACTGGTCGTTTGATGGCTCTCCTAGCAAACTTTCATTTCTCAAAAAATTAAAGGCCTTCTCGTAATACAATCATTAAATTATGTTGCACAAATTTGACCAGGCATTAGTGAGACATAGCATATTATAAAACTTCAACGATGTATGTTTTTCTTGTTGAACTATTATATGTGTATTTGTTATGCGAACATGCATCCACTTCATTACCAGCGTTATTCTATTTTATGTAATATGTTCCGAACATCTGTGTCATATATTAGGTGGCATCGATTTTCAGGCAGACCGAACGATACAGTTCTCACTGAAACGATACATGATTTGCATAAACCAAATATATTTCCTTGTTTCTGTTGATTTGTTTGGGTTAGCCGATGTGTGGATTTTTAAAGGTCCTTTCGGTTGTCACGAGTCATAATGATGAAAAGATTATCAAGACGTTTAAAAAAAAAAAAAAAAAAAAAACGTTGCATTTTCATTGATCGCGATGATGATGTTTTGGGGAATATAGTAACTAATTAGAATTTTTCGAAGAATTTCTAGTTAATATTTTTTTCGACCCATGGCTAAATTTTCATACCTTAACTCATTTGGAAATTCTGGATTATTGTATTTTGGTGCTTTACGAAGTAATATAATACTGAATAAATCTTTACATACTTATTCAATAAGAAATCTTTACGTATTCATTTAATAATAAATTTTTGTGTATTTTGTTTATGACGATATTAGTGAATTATTTAAAGTGAATATATTTTTATTTGTCTCGTCGTGTACAGAGCGTAAATGCGATGTTCAAAAATAATTTTCCCTGCGATGCAGCGTTTACGGAGGGTTGCGGCGAAAAGTAGATGGAGGGAGCGAGCTTTCATTTTAGGCTCGAAACAACGAGAGGGTAGTTTCGATGTAAATTTTTTTACGCTGTGAACGTATATTCTTGTACTCGTACATTTTGTACCGAATTCACGTCGTTTATGTGTATTTCGAGAGGTAGTTCGAATTTTTTTACGCGTGTCCGCGTCTCATTTCGCGTACAATTCATTACAGAATACAGAGGTTCATCCGTCAAGTATATTTTGATGGCTACTTTATAAATTGTAGTATATCACGTTATTACCGTATTTTAGTAGAGCCATTTGTCGAACTAGATTTCGGTCATTACTCGAAGCAGATCAATTTTAGTGTTGTAGAAAATAGTTTATAGTATTCTACACTTAAAAGACATTCAATGTTAGGTAATGCCATTTAGTTTCATACTTTGGGAACTGGAGAAAGTAGAGATAATGAGCGTATACGTTCTGCCCAAATCTGCGATAGATCAACATATTTTTTATTTTTAATCCTTTCATCGTAGCAAATTTGCGACCTTCACTTTGAACACGTCGGTAGAAGTGTAAGAACGACATAGCATCAGGATACTTTACAGTTCCATCAATCTATGTTGGATAAAGCTACAAATGCCGGAATAGATCAAAATTGAAACGTAAACATATTAATTATACGAATATAGCAACAATGTTGCCGTGAAAATTCTCGACGCTTGCATCTGTGGTCCGTTTGTGTGCAGAAATGCAAGGAAATAAACATTTTCGAAATATTTTTTGATTGAATTAAGTGAAGTGTGCTTGATTTGACGAACGAGGCTTTGAAAAAATTTCATTGGATTAGATGTATAGTTTGAAAGCGTGAAATCATTGGTAGCAAATTTGCTATGTTTATCCAAAAATACTAATTCCCAGGGCCTTATTGACAAAGTTATGGTTGAACATTCATATTCAACATATTTTCAGTCATATAACCAGAGGAAATAATTTTGAGCCCTTCAGAAATAAGTGTGGCCATTAACGGGTTAAGACTTGTCTACGAGAATGAGTTGAAATCTCCATTTGGGGTGAGTCGACAAGTTATGTTTAGTTAAAAAAAATCGCGGGCTCCGTTTTGCTAATGAAACAGGTTGAATTCGACTGGCAAAATGCCAAATTAAAAATCATTGATTTTTTAAAAACGTTATACCACAGTATACGTGAACACGTAAAATATTATAGATTTTTAGATTTGAGAGAGGAAAATTCACCCCCGGCGTTTATCTGCTCGACAAGAGATACCCTTTTTCCCACAATATGCAGACCGATGCAGACTCAGCAGAATTTCATTCTCTCTTCGCTGACCAATGTAGACTCGATCTCCAAGCCTACCCTTACAATAAGCGCTTTGTTGAAAACACTAATTAATCGATATTATACGCAACGAAATTGCGGAACACACACAGCCACGCATTATGTGCATATACAAAGTTAAAAGCTCAATGTAAAACGTGCAACACTGTCTCATTAAAAAACAAACATATTGTCAGAATTTACGTAAAAAAAAATTTGGAAAAACTCATAAATTTCCCTGTTATCAAACTCCCTACTACTCCGCATAAAGTAGAGCCGGAAATACCGTGTTCTAATGATTTGATTTGATTTTTTATTTTTTAAATATCAATTCAGAATACAACTTGCCAAATTTTTATGAGTCCGGTCAATTATGGTGATCATTCTCGGAGATTCCAACAAATCAAAAATGTGGGCAGAACACGTAATGACAGTATATTGCATGGGTGGTAATGCGCGCGACTTATGAATCATCACAGTGTGTACGAAAGAGCAAGTGAAAATATAAGTATGCACTGATAAAAAACGAGTACGATCGCGTCATGTAAAGAGAAAGAGGTTTTTCTTTGGAAAGTCTTCGCAAGTCGGTTTTCGAATTAAAGATTGTTTTCAAATTGTGCTTAAATCATTGTTTTTTTACGAATATTCCCTTGATTCAAATTTCAATTAGATTTAATAAATTAAATTCCCTTAACATTTGATAGCTCAACCATGACATAGTAAATAAATCAACGTTGGTTTTACAGTGTCATTGCGTATTTCATATAGTCTTAACATTTTCAACTGGGGAAGTTGATGCATGGCAAAGATTGAACACGTTTTTCGATAAAAATTATTAAAATTCCTGTTTATTAGTTCAGAGTTTATATTTGTCTTATCGTTTTTCGGTTGTCAACGGGAATATGCTCTATTACTAATTTCGATAGCCAACATCTCACTAACAATGTGGTCGATACATTTGAAAGTTGAATTATAATGCAAGTATCACTGCAGAGGGTTTGATAAAAAATAATTTGTACGACACGACGATTGGTGTCACGTCCCCGTGAGCTTATCGGAATTAGAGAGAACGCAGCACGGTTATGACTTCACTTTCGGGTCCAGACAATCAAGTCACCCAGGGACGGAAGTCGCGTCTTCAATATGTGGGAATATAGGGAAGGATAGTCAGTGGAGCCTCTCCTAGTTCTAGCAAGGACTAGGAGAGCAAACAACATACACCAATCATCGGAACGCCGGTAATTAAACACTGAGTCACAAACCTAAAGGGAATTGGCTGTAAAAATCGGCGCCACACTACATAGGTCCATCAAAGAAAGGACCATACCTGGAACGAATGTGAACACAGCAGAATCACTGAAAGGAAGAAGTCATGAATGTGATCGCTACCAAGGTGCATTCAACCCCCTACATCTTCTGGACCAAGTGACCACCTAGTATAACAGCAGATCGTAATAACCTGGACAGGGGAGGTGGGGATCAATATAAGAAGAAGAACACTAAGCACCCCATGGTTGAGAGGGTTACATCGCCAGACGAGTCATTAGAGGCTCAAGCCCAAGTGCCATTTTTCAATAAAAACCACGGAAAACCAATAGCAGCATCCCGAGTGGGCGAATATTGGAAAAGAGGAAAAGATCGGACATCATCCCAAGCCAAGAAGGTGGGAGATCTGAGCCGTCTTTCATCAGGGTGGCAAGGGTATAAAAACGCGACACGACTTAAAAGAAGGCAGTTCATCGGGTATCTACAATCAGTCGGAGACTCTGCCCCAGTGACTCCTCACTAATCATCAAGTTTAACTTCGAGTCGATCGGTCGAAGACTCTGTAAAATTTGGCTATCACATCTTCTACATTCGTTAAAAGTTCACCGAATCGAACTCTATTTCAAACCCGTTCTATCGCAGGAGATAGGAGATAAATCGACGAAATAAATAACCAACGTGAGTAATATTTTTAAACAATCTAAATAATTTCCACATCCTTGCTAAGACCAGGAGAGGCTCCACTGACTATTCTTCCCTATATTCCCTCACATCGAAGACGCGACTTCCGTCCCTGGATGAAGGCCTTGATTGTCTTGACCCGAAAGTGAAGTCAAAACCGTTTTGCGGCCTCTCTAACTCAAATAAGCTCATGGGGACGTAAAAATACAACTCAAAAATGATGAAAACTGAAACTCTAGCTAGAACCTAAGCTCTTGCGCATGCGATTTAACGATTGAAGATTGAATTCCTGTTTAATTTGTTCGGCACCAAAGGTTTCCTCTCTTTCACACGATTTATATTCCAGGCAAATATCAAGGTGCGTTATTTGCATTTCGATTGAGTGGAAAGTAGATTTTTCTTCCATTTCAATATTTCTGTTGTTAGTAAGAAAAATTAGAATCGTTGCAACAGCCATTTTTCTCACGCATATTGCAGTTCAGTTTTTGGGTCAATTCACCTCTATTGATAACCGAATGGTATCCACGATTTCGCGCTGGTGGGAAACTTTGCGTGAGCAATGAGCCATTTCGAAATATCAAAAATGGAGCTTTGAATTTGCAAGGAACGCTTCGATCAATAGTACGACTTTACGTCATAATTTATAGTTGTTCCGTAAGATACCTTGACAAGAACAATATGTTTTAGTCACGAAGAAGTAATGGGCCGAAAATGCACTGCCTGTGTACATCATCTCAACATCCGCCGGCAAACTTGTTTACAAAAGGTACCGGTAAAACGATACTTGAAAAGTCCAGGACTTCAAAATTGTGACGTAATTTGTTATTCAAAGCGACGCGAGGCAAGTATATTTATGAGAGACTCTTCAAGATATTTCTACAGAATATGTCCGGTTTTCGAAACGTTTTCACTTCATATATATTTATTTAATTGACACAATTTTGGAGGACCTTAGAAATTCACGAGCTTTCAATTTTTTTCCTTTTAATCACGACTAATCACGAAGGCTCCTATATTAATGATATTTTCCTTATTCGTAAAGAAAGAGCGGTTGGTCTAGTGGATGAGGGCTTGAGCGGGCAAGTCGAGGGTCCCGGGTTCGATTCTCAGGCCGAACACCAATGAAAAATTTGAAAAAATTTTCAAGTGTTTCTACTGCAATCCCCAGTCTACACCTCCCTGTGATGCCTGAGCGGTCGGTGTACGGATCCGGGTGCCTCTCGTGGACAGTTCTCATCATTCGGATGGTGGCCCCTTAGCCTTTTTGTGGCTGGCTCATGGTATCACAGCTGAGGAGGTAACTGCCTGAGACGTCTCTCGTAGCCGTGTTTGAGCGTGCTCACATTACTACCCGGGGATATTAGGTTATAGAGACTACGACTGACTGTATCGGCAAGGTTTTCTGCAGTTTCCCTTCGCCCTCGGCAAATGCGATACAGTGGGGGATAATACGGCTGCAGCCGCACATGGAAGGTGGCACTCTGGCTCATAGGAACAGGAGGTGAAATATAAACTGGAAAAGTGAGGAATTATTGGGGTCAGAGTGCCGGGATGGGGTCCGTAAAAGCCACAATGGCATACGCAGGAATAAAAAAAAAAAAAAAAAAAAAAAAAAAACAATAATCACTTGTAGCATCGAAAAATTAAGCATTTTTTTGCGAATATTTTAGAGGCCCTACTGTTTTTTCCGCAATCGTTGTCTAGTGGTACTAGGAATGCTAGTCAAAACTTGGGTGATATTCGAGCCTGTCGTTCGTGGATGTGACAGCTAATCCATAATATAGGTATTGAGGTTTTTTCAGGATTTTAATTTTCGGTTGTTTGAAGTAATAGTAGTTGGGTCATAATGATGTTTTCAAGATCGTGAATATACACGATAGTACGAGACGCAAGTGTTATTTCATTTGAATATACTTTTCCCTGAACCAAACGGTGTACGGGATTTTCGGTCGGTATAAATCCCGTATCCAATTTTTCGCAATAGCCGTACTCTCAATATGCTAATATCATGGGTAGCCCGTCTAAATATTACAATCAAAATATCACACGACCTATAATCACGACAAATCGTAATAGTGGTCTATCCAAGCCTGGCATTAATTAGGGGTTTACGGGCGTTCAATGTTGGGAGTAAAAAATGTTGAGTTGTGTCGTGTTGTGTGGGTGACGAAACATCATGCGACAAAATATCACGAGACAAAAGTCACCCGTTCAATTGAATCACTGTACACAATATTCATACCGTAGTAATACTTAACCTCCAAAAAATGGTAACTGCATCTTCGTAAAAAGAAATATTCGAGCTTCTCAAAAATATAATAAATCAATATAAATATACTAAAGCATATAAAGCCAATTACGTCGGAGCGCGTACTCAATTGTAAAGTATTTGAATCATAAAAAAAAACTACCCAAAAAAGTACAAAATTCTTAAAAAATTGGCAAGATCGAGAATGATTTACATTTAGCACTAAAATTTATAATATCAATGATAGGACAAGTATTTCATTGTCGCTTGAGGATGGAGTGTTAAAAAAAAAAGCAAAAATCAGTTGGCTATTGAAAAAGTGACCAATGTACAAAAATAAAAATCGGTCAAAAGAACAGAGTCCAGAAAAAAAATCAAGATAAAACAAAACGTGGGGAAAAAAATTTCGAACGAAAAAAATTAAATTGAAAAATAATTTCGGCCGACGTACTTGGCGAGTTTTTTGCTTATCTAGGATCACGTAATGCATTTCTTATGGTACGAACTCGCCAAGTACTTCGGCCGAAATTATTTTTCAATTTAATTTTTTTCGTTTGAAATTTTTTTCCCCACGTTTTGTTCACGATCTTTATAACCAAACGCGATATGGTCAGCTGTCACATTCATCGATCGAATATATATCACCACAATTTTTACCAATATTACTAGTGTACTAGAACAGCGATTGCGAAAAAACACGCGAGCGTCGAAAATGTGTGCGAAAATTTTCACAAATTTTTAGTGCATGCTAATTTAAAATAAATTCATATCTCCAGTACCATTCAAGCTACAAAGTTCTAGTTAGACACAATCGAAAGGAAAAAAAAAAAAAAATAAAAAAATACGTGAACTTACAATGTTTTCCAAAGCGCGATAATTTAATAAATTTTACGGAAACCAGATTTGACGTTTTCGAAAACAGTTGGGAAACGCGGTCCTTGGAGTAAATGAGTCTTGTAGCGACTCGTCTTTGACGGAGACAGTATAGGTAAATGTACTTGTCTCGAGCCGCTTCCGCGACTCTTAATATGTCCAGGCCTGGTGAAAACAATTATAGCAAAAGTGGCAGGTTTCCCAGAGCTTTTTGACGAAATTTCATCTCTCAAACCGGAAGATATTGCTGATGGTCTTATTTACGCTCTTGGTACTGGACCGGAAGTACAGGTACATTTTTATTAATTTATTTTAATTAACCAAGATATCCAGACCACCAAAAAGGAATGTATTTCATATGTTTAGCATTAATTTGTAATAAAATTAGCATTAATTTTTTATATTTAATTACAGGTAACAGAAATTACCATTCGTCGTACAGGCGAGCCTTAAATCATAAACAAACAAAATGCCAAATTGTTATATAAGAAATTGTTTTTTTGTTTTTTTGTTTTTTTTTTTTTTCAAATAATAAATTTAATAATGAATGTAGCGAGAAAAGTGAAATAAAGTGAATTTCACAAAATATTGATACAGCTTTACAGCGGGGTGCCACATTATCCTACAACGACTTTCGACCCTTGTTACTCAACAATGAGCTAATCCTTGAAATTGTCTGGTCACCTACCTAGCCCGTCAAATAAAATTACAAGTAGGCTTTTGTCGGCCGGCTCCAAAGGATCGACTGTTAGTAGAGAAGGCAGTTTAAATTTCACGTCAAGTACGTATTTATCCTACGGTCTAATTGTAAGATTAAGAGTTAAGAGAACATAGAAAATAAAATTTTTCCCAACCGCATTAAAGAATATTGAAGAAATATCGAAGTATGAAATTACATTTTAAAATATAAGTTTTCACCCTGCATCCATGATTGAGGGTAATTAACTCCAGAAATCCCCGAGCGAAAAGGTTTGCTTGTACCTGAAGAAAAATGGTATAAGCAACACAATTGGGATCAAATCTCTGAAGGTGGGTACTGTGAACATATTGTTAAAGTATCTCTAAGACAGAAGGCAAAAATTTGAGAGACAGCCACACCTGTTTTGGCGCCAAGTAGAGGGTGTGGGAGATACTTCGTACTCGTATTTCCCCTTTTAGAAGTAAAGGATGTCGGGGAATTTTGGGTATAAATGAAGTGGTTAATAGAAATTTTCATCACTCGTATTTGAGGAATCCTACATTACATTCGTCAACTACATACAACATTCGTCAAATACGAAAAGTCTCTTCAAAAAATATTTTGAAAAGAAAAAAGATAAGAAAGTGAAAGCGACGAAGTCTGATCTCTACGCTTGGGACCAAGTCTCTGAACTCTTTCTTTGGAAGGACAAAAGCTGTGGCGGTGGACCGAACCGGCTTGACATCGGAAACTCCTGTTTTTTTTAATTGTAAGTATCTAAATCTGGTTTCAAAAAGCGATTTTTTTTTTGTAATACGTGTAAACTCAATGACGAAATCCTTAATTGCTTGATTTTAATATGATTTTTTTTTGCTTTCAGTAATTTTTTTAAACGCTGAAGTATAAAAATGCCGCACGCCGTCGACTCCTCCTACATCCGGGGCCAAACAGGCGCAGCACAGGAGAGGGCCGGAGGAAAATTGACTCTCGTCGATCCCCGGCTACAGAGAGCGTCCGGGATCATCAAGCGCCCTTGCCGACCGATGGAGATGAAGACGTTGAAACCCGAAAACTGGCCTCCTACATCTCCGCCAAAGTCGAAGAAACATCTGCCTTCGACAACCCCTCTCGCACTGAGGGAAGATTTCTCCCAGCCACTCCAGCGCTTCGAGAAACGTCTATTCGATGGAAAAGACTGCGAATTCGAACATCTTTATCAGGACCCTGAAATCCGCGCTCAGGTCGCCAACGGCCCTGTCTTCCCCGAACGAAAGCAGGGTCTTAAAAGGACATGTCCCTCGCAGCCGCCCAACCCTAAGCGTCATGCGAATCGACCATGCTAAATTTATTATTGTTTTTCCACTTTTTGTTTTTATTTTATACATTATTATTATTATTTTATTATAAGTATAAGTATATTTTATTATTGTATTTCCGCTTTTTGTTTTTATTTTTTATATAATATTTGTATATAATATATTGTTATAAATAAATATTTAATGATTTATTTTTCCACAAAAAAAAAACCACTGTCGGCTCCATTCTTTCTCTACCTGACCCTTAGATATGCATAAAAAAAGATTCATTAGAAAGTAATAAAATAGTATATTTACAATAAATTCCTTTGAATTAAATACATTGTTATTGAATTTCAAGAAATATTTATTCTCTTCAAATAACGAGGTTTATTAATTATAAACATACAATTTTATTTGATTCGTTTTCTAGTTATATACCATCGAATAAATGAAACTTTATTTTCCGTAAAGAAAACAGTTTATTTTCGTCAGTTTTTAAAATAAATGGTTTATCACAAAAAAAAAACTACCCAAAAAAGTACAAAATTCTTAAAAAATTGGCAAGATCGAGAATGATTTACATTTAGCACTAAAATTTATAATATCAATGATAGGACAAGTATTTCATTGTCGCTTGAGGATGGAGTGTTAAAAAAAAAAAAGCAAAAATCAGTTTGCTATTGAAAAAAGTCACCAATGTACAAAAATAAAAATCGGTCAAAAGAACAGAGTCCAGAAAAAAAATCAAGATAAAACAAAACGTGGGGAAAAAAATTTCAAACGAAAAAAATTAAATTGAAAAATAATTTCGGCCGAAGTACTTGGCGAGTTGTTTGCTTATCTAGGATCACGTAATGCATTTCTTATGGTACGAACTCGCCAAGTACTTCGGCCGAAATTATTTTTCAATTTAATTTTTTTCGTTTGAAATTTTTTTCCCCACGTTTTGCTTTATCTTGATTTTTTTTCTGGACTCTGTTCTTTTGACCGATTTTTATTTTTGTACATTGGTGACTTTTTTCAATAGCCAACTGATTTTTGCTTTTTTTTAACACTCCATCCTCAAGCGACAATGAAATACTTGTCCTATCATTGATATTATAAATTTTAGTGCTAAATGTAAATCATTCTCGATCTTGCCAATTTTTTAAGAATTTTGTACTTTTTTGGGTAGTTTTTTTTGTAATTCAAATACTTTACAATTGAGTACTCGCTCCGACGTAATTGGCTTTATATGCTTTAGTATATTTATATTGATGTATTATATTTTTGAGAAGCTCGAATATTTCTTTTTACGAAGATGCAGTTACCATTTTTTGGAGGGATTTGGTTTTTTTGGAGACTTCCACAGAAGCGGCTTTTGGTGCGAGTAAATGTACTTGTCTCAGCTTTTTTTACAGCATTTATGTTGTTTTTTGCCCGTGATTTCTTTTCTTTTTGTCCAGCAATTGTTATGGGACTTGGTTTTCCATCACACTACTATTTTCCCAACATAATTTGAATGAAAATTTTAAACCGCATTGGAGTAAAACTTTCATCTTTCATTTTCATACATTTCCCATTCAAATGATCTTGAGACTGATATCTACTATGATAGAAGTGAAAACTGAAAATATTCCTTGATTGTGTCCTCAATAACATTTTTATCATTTACTCATGCCGTCAAGTTTTCATCCAAATCATCTGAAACGGTAAAGATTTCATTGATTGAAATACTTAAGCTACCGCATGGAAAATTGTATGTGTCAATGAAAAATTAAAAAATACAATTTTTCATCCAAATTATCTAAACCGGTAAAGTTTTCATTGATTGAAATGACACTTAAGCTACTGCATGGGAAATTGTATGTATCAATGAAAAATTAAGTATTATGACGCTCTACAGACCAAAGTATCCAACTCAGCACTTGTTATAAATATTTCCATGCGGTGTCATTCCAAAAAAGTTATTTGGATGTAATCTTCATCCAGCTTCCGACAGTTATAATTCAGAATGTTTAACTAAAACTATTCGAATGAATATAGTGTCTAAAACTGGGAATGAAAAGATTACTTGAATGCGACTCAAGTAATATTTGTCGTTTTTGTCTCAACCATATTTTTTAAACCGCTAAAGTTTTCATTAAAATATTTTTTATATTTCTACCGCATGAAAACTATCTCAAATTTTCACAGCGGTTTCATGCTAAATATTTGTCATTTTTATCTCAACCAATTTTGGCAAGCGCTTAGTTTTTCATTAAAATATTTTTCATATTTCTACCGCATGAAAATTGTTTCAAATTTCCACAGCGGTCTCATATTATCATACAAAATAATAATATATAATATATAAAAATGATGAATAAATCCTTACTTTTGGAATTATTATTTCATCTTCTATTTTATTGACATCCATCTTCTTGATGTTCTTATATTATTAATTTAAACACGGTTTGTCCTCACATTAACATTGATTTTGTCGATTCGTTCGAAAACTGATTTATGTGAAACTTTCGGGATCTTTCTAACCAATCAATTAATATGACATTTCCGCGATCTTTATAACCAACGAACTGCGGGATAGTCATAGCTGACACTTCCGCGATCTTTATAACCAAACGCGATATGGTCAGCTGTCACATTCATCGATCGAATATATATCACCACAATTTTTACCAATATTACTAGTGTACTAGAACAGCGATTGCGAAAAAACACGCGAGCGTCGAAAATGTGTGCGAAAATTTTCACAAATTTTTAGTGCATGCTAATTTAAAATAAATTCATATCTCCAGTACCATTCAAGCTACAAAGTTCTAGTTAGACACAATCGAAAGGAAAAAAAAATAAAAAATACGTGAACTTACAATGTTTTCCAGAGCGCTATAATTTAATAAATTTTACGGAAACCAGATTTGAACGTTTTCGAAAACAGTTGGGAAACGCGGTCCTTGGAGTAAATGAGTTTTGTAGCGACTCGTCTTTGACGGAAACAGTATAGGTAAATGTACTTGTCTCGAGCCGCTTCCGCGACTCTTAATATGTCCAGGCCTGGTGAAAACAATTATAGCAAAAGTGGCAGGTTTCCCAGAGCTTTTTGACGAAATTTCATCTCTCAAACCGGAAGATATTGCTGATGGTCTTATTTACGCTCTTGGTACTCGACCGGAAGTACAGGTACATTTTTATTAATTTATTTTAATTAACCAAGATATCTAGACCACCAAAAAGGAATGTATTTCATATGTTTAGCATTAATTTGTAATAAAATTAGCATTAATTTTTTATATTTAATTACAGGTAACAGAAATTACCATTCGTCGTACAGGCGAGCCTTAAATCATAAACAAACAAAATGCCAAATTGTTACATAAGAATTTTTTTTTTTTTTTTTTTTTTTTTTTTTCAAGTAATAAATTTAATAATGAATGTAGCGAGAAAAGTGAAATAAAGTGAATTTCACAAAATATTGATACAGCTTTACAGCGGGGTGCCACATTATCCTACAACGGCTTTCGACCCTTGTTACTCAACAATGAGCTAATCCTTGAAATTGTCTGGTCACCTACTTAGCCCGTCAAATAAAATTACAAGTAGACTTTTGGCGGCCGGCTCCAAAGGATCGACTGTTAGTAGAGAAGGCGGTTTAAATTTCACGTCAAGTACGTATTTATCCTATGGTCTAAATGTAAGATTAAGAGTTAAGAGAACATGGAAAATAAAATTTTTCCCAACCGCATTAAAGAATATTGAAGAAATATCGAAGTATGAAATTACATTTTAAAATATAAGTTTTCACCCTGCATCCATGATTGAGGGTAATTAACTCCAGAAATCCCCGAGCGAAAAGGTTTGCTTGTACCTGAAGAAAAATGGTATAAGCAACACAATTGGGATCAAATCTCTGAAGGTGGGTACTGTGAACATATTGTTAAAGTATCTCTAAGACAGAAGGCAAAAATTTGAGAGACAGCCACACCTGTTTTGGCGCCAAGTAGAGGGTGTGGGAGATACTTCGTACTCGTATTTCCCCTTTTAGAAGTAAAGGATGTCGGGGAATTTTGGGTATAAATGAAGTGGTTAATAGAAATTTTCATCACTCGTATTTGAGGAATCCTACATTACATTCGTCAACTACATACAACATTCGTCAAATACGAAAAGTCTCTTCAAAAAATATTTTGAAAAGAAAAAAGATAAGAAAGTGAAAGCGACGAAGTCTGATCTCTACGCTTGGGACCAAGTCTCTGAACTCTTTCTTTGGAAGGACAAAAGCTGTGGCGGTGGACCGAACCGGCTTGACATCGGAAACTCCTGTTTTTTTTAATTGTAAGTATCTAAATCTGGTTTCAAAAAGCGATTTTTTTTTTGTAATACGTGTAAACTCAATGACGAAATCCTTAATTGCTTGATTTTAATATGATTTTTTTTTGCTTTCAGTAATTTTTTTAAACGCTGAAGTATAAAAATGCCGCACGCCGTCGACTCCTCCTACATCCGGGGCCAAACAGGCGCAGCACAGGAGAGGGCCGGAGGAAAATTGACTCTCGTCGATCCCCGGCTACAGAGAGCGTCCGGGATCATCAAGCGCCCTTGCCGACCGATGGAGATGAAGACGTTGAAACCCGAAAACTGGCCTCCTACATCTCCGCCAAAGTCGAAGAAACATCTGCCTTCGACAACCCCTCTCGCACTGAGGGAAGATTTCTCCCAGCCACTCCAGCGCTTCGAGAAACGTCTATTCGATGGAAAAGACTGCGAATTCGAACATCTTTATCAGGACCCTGAAATCCGCGCTCAGGTCGCCAACGGCCCTGTCTTCCCCGAACGAAAGCAGGGTCTTAAAAGGACATGTCCCTCGCAGCCGCCCAACCCTAAGCGTCATGCGAATCGACCATGCTAAATTTATTATTGTTTTTCCACTTTTTGTTTTTATTTTATACATTATTATTATTATTTTATTATAAGTATAAGTATATTTTATTATTGTATTTCCGCTTTTTGTTTTTATTTTTTATATAATATTTGTATATAATATATTGTTATAAATAAATATTTAATGATTTATTTTTCCACAAAAAAAAACCACTGTCGGCTCCATTCTTTCTCTACCTGACCCTTAGATATGCATAAAAAAAGATTCATTAGAAAGTAATAAAATAGTATATTTACAATAAATTCCTTTGAATTAAATACATTGTTATTGAATTTCAAGAAATATTTATTCTCTTCAAATAACGAGGTTTATTAATTATAAACATACAATTTTATTTGATTCGTTTTCTAGTTATATACCATCGAATAAATGAAACTTTATTTTCCGTAAAGAAAACAGTTTATTTTCGTCGGTTTTTAAAATAAATGGTTTATCACAAAAAAAAAACTACCCAAAAAAGTACAAAATTCTTAAAAAATTGGCAAGATCGAGAATGATTTACATTTAGCACTAAAATTTATAATATCAATGATAGGACAAGTATTTCATTGTCGCTTGAGGATGGAGTGTTAAAAAAAAAAAAGCAAAAATCAGTTGGCTATTGAAAAAAGTCACCAATGTACAAAAATAAAAATCGGTCAAAAGAACAGAGTCCAGAAAAAAAATCAAGATAAAACAAAACGTGGGGAAAAAAATTTCAAACGAAAAAAATTAAATTGAAAAATAATTTCGGCCGAAGTACTTGGCGAGTTGTTTGCTTATCTAGGATCACGTAATGCATTTCTTATGGTACGAACTCGCCAAGTACTTCGGCCGGAATTATTTTTCAATTTAATTTTTTTCGTTTGAAATTTTTTTCCCCACGTTTTGCTTTATCTTGATTTTTTTTCTGGACTCAGTTCTTTTGACCGATTTTTATTTTTGTACATTGGTGACTTTTTTTAATAGCCAACTGATTTTTGCTTTTTTTTTTTAACACTCCATCCTCAAGCGACAATGAAATACTTGTCCTATCATTGATATTATAAATTTTAGTGCTAAATGTAAATCATTCTCGATCTTGCCAATTTTTTAAGAATTTTGTACTTTTTTGGGTAGTTTTTTTTGTGATTCAAATACTTTACAATTGAGTACTCGCTCCGACGTAATTGGCTTTATATGCTTTAGTATATTTATATTGATTTATTATATTTTTGAGAAGCTAGAATATTTCTTTTTACGAAGATGCAGTTACCATTTTTTGGAGGGATTTGGTTTTTTTGGAGACTTCCACAGAAGCGGCTTTTGGTGCGAGTAAATGTACTTGTCTCAGCTTTTTTTACAGCATTTATGCTGTTTTTTGCCCGTGATTTCTTTTCTTTTTGTCCAGCAATTGTTATGGGACTTGGTTTTCCATCACACTACTATTTTCCCAACATAATTTGAATGAAAATTTTAAACCGCATTGCAGTAAAACTTTCATCTTTTATTTTCATACATTTCCCATTCAAATGATCTTGAGACTGATATCTACTATAATAGAAGTGAAAACTGAAAATATTCCTTGATTGTGTCCTCAATAACATTTTTATCATTTACTCATACCGTCAAGTTTTCATCCAAATAATCTGAAACGATAAAGATTTCATTGATTGAAATACTTAAGCTACCGCATGGAAAATTGTATGTGTCAATGAAAAATTAAAAAATACAATTTTTCATCCAAATCATCTAAACCGGTAAAGTTTTCATTGATTGAAATGACACTTAAGCTACTGCATGGGAAATTGTATGTATCAATGAAAAATTAAGTATTATGACGCTCTACAGACCAAAGTATCCAACTCAGCACTCGTTATAAATATTTCCATGTGGTGTCATTCCAAAAAAGTTATTTGGATGTAATCTTCATCCAGCTTCCGACAGTTATAATTCAGAATGTTTAACTAAAACTATTCGAATGAATATAGTGTCTAAAACTGGGAATGAAAAGATTACTTGAATGCGACTCAAGTAATATTTGTCGTTTTTGTCTCGACCATATTTTTTAAACTGCTAAAGTTTTCATTTAAAAATTTTTTATATTTCTACCGCATGAAAATTATCTCAAATTTTCACAGCGGTTTCATGCTAAATATTTGTCATTTTTATCTCAACCAATTTTGGCAAGCGCTTAGTTTTTCATTAAAATGTTTTTCATATTTCTGCCGCATGAAAATTGTTTCAAATTTCCACAGCGGTCTCATATTATCATACAAAAAAATAATATATATAATATATAAAAATGATGAATAAATCCTTACTTTTGGAATTATTATTTCATCTTCTAGTTTTTTGACATCCATTTGCTTTATTTTCTTACATTATTAATTTAAACACGGTTTTTCCTCACATTAACATTGATTTTGTTGATTCGTTCGAAAACTGATTGATGTGAAACTTTCGCGATCTTTCTAACCAACCAATTAATATGACATTCCCGCGATCTTTATAACCAACGAACTGCGGGATAGTCATAGCTGACACTTCCGCGATCTTTATAACCAAACGCGATATGGTCAGCTGTCACATTCATCGATCGAATATATATCACCACAATTTTTACCAATATTACTAGTGTACTAGAACAGCGATTGCGAAAAAACACGCGAGCGTCGAAAATGTGTGCGAAAATTTTCACAAATTTTTAGTGCATGCTAATTTAAAATAAACTCATATCTCCAGTACCATTCAAGCTACAAAGTTCTAGTTAGACACAATCGAAAGGAAAAAAAAAAATAAAAAATACGTGAACTTACAATGTTTTCCAAAGCGCTATAATTTGATAAATTTTACGGAAACCAGATTTGAACGTTTTCGAAAACAGTTGGGAAACGCGGTCCTTGGAGTAAATGAGTCTTGTAGCGACTCGTCTTTGACGGAGATAGTATAGGTAAATGTACTTGTCTCGAGCCGCTACCGCGACTCCTAAACATCAATACAACATGGTATTAAATATTTATACCATTGTAATATTTTTGCAATATATATTTTCAGGAATTGAAAATAATGATATTATTATTCAATATATCCCAGCCATTTGTTTTGATTTTGTTTTTGTTTTGTTTTTGCTTCATTTTCGTTTCGTTTCAGTTTTGTCTTCGTTTCGATTCTGTTTCGTCTTTGATTTGACTTTGTTTCGCCTTTGTTTTGCTATTGTTTTGCCTTTGTTTCGTCTTTGTTTCGTTTCTGTTTCTTCTTCGTTTCGTTTCTATTTGTTTTTGGTTCGTTTTTTTTTCGTTTCTATTCCGTTTTTGTTTCGTTTCTGTTTCGTTTCTACATTGTTTCTATTTTGTTTCTGTATTGTTTCTGTTTCTGTTTCGTTTCTATTTTGTTTCTGTTCTGTTTTTGTTTCGACTTTGTTTGGACTTTGTTTCGTCTGTGTTTTATCTTTGTTTTGTTTTTATTCCGTTTTTGTTTTGTGACTAGTGACTTTATGAAAAGTGACTTAATTCATGAACTTTGTGGGAACGGTAAGACGATCGTTTTTAAATTTCGAGAACACATTGAGGACATGTCATACTGTATAAATTTGACTTAAATGGTTACATATTGTCATTCATCGGAAACTCGTTAAAGGTTACCATAAATTAGGAATGAATAAAAACCATAAAAACCATTACATTCAAATACATGAAAGGCTAATAATTGCTAATAGAAAATCGTTTAGTTAATTAGAAGTGCAGCTGGTCTTCTGAACAACAACAAGGACAAGAACAAATGATCAGAATGAAAAAGTAATTCTATTTAAAAAGAATTTCAAACGGAAAAAATTGGATAGAAAAACCAAATTTTAGCCGAATTACTTTGCGATCTTATAAAACGTTGAATAGAATATTGGAAAATGTGTGCACCGAAACTTTTTGAAGACAGACTATAACGTAAAAGTCACAATTATTGAACACTATCTTATATTTTTATTATTGCTCATTCACCTGCATGCATTTACTTATTTATAAAAATTTCATTACGTATATGGAACTTTTAGCTATCGAAATGTTACCTTATTTGTGCAAAAAAGCTTTAATTAACAGAGAAAAAAATTATTCAATCAGCAATGGTGACTCGATTTGACGTCTCGCGGTAACTGCTTATCGTTGTTGTTAAGACGCGCCGCTTCATGCGTAAGAACATAAGTAATTCAATAACTGTTGCATCACAAAAAGTAATTGCGTTTCAGGTGTCTCAGAAAATTTCTTACAAATAACAACTTTTAAAAATTTTGTTTTATCACTTAGTTGTTGAAAAATACAGTGTTCGATCATTCGGACATAGAAAATGCAGTGTGTCCCAATTATTGAACACCCGAATTCTTCAAGATGGCGTCATTAAACCCATCAAAACATCGGAAAGTTAACGTGTGACAGATCGTGTAAATCGGATTTATTCAAACAAAAACAGTTCCTGAATAAACTTAACTTTATTCTTTTAATAATAACTCTAAGATCGACAAATACATTTTTATTAGTATTTTCGTGCAATTAACATAAACAAAAAAGTGAAAAGAGAATATAATCTTAATGTAACCTAAAAATACGAATGTAATGTTCAATATTTTATGCTCTCCGATATTTCAGGGACAAAACTGTGTTTGATTTTGCTTTCATTTCTTAATATTGTACCTCAAATTATATTTTCAGAATGGAAAAACAATTCTTGAGAGTGTTCAATAACTGGGACATGCCTGTTCAATATTAGGGATATAGGCACTTCCAGTGTTCAATAATTGGGACTTTTGGATGCTTCACATTTTTATTCTTTTTTCCATTTGAAATCATCTTAAAATCATGTTAATCACGAAAGTAAACATATCATAGTATCATTTGAACATGAAGGCGACGTTTTTTTCTCTTGATTTTATATTTTTTCTCACTGAATTCGATCCCCCAGATCCTTAGCTAATCAATAATTGGGACATTTACGTTACTTTACTTGACTTAACACTAAGCTTTGAAAGGTACCAACCGTCGCAAGAGCACATGGCGTTTCTTGATGGTACAAAGTGCACAGATTGTAATAGTTGAAAAATTGAATTGCCCGCTCTAGCCAGGGCGCGGAAAGAATTTCACAAATTTGATCCGGTGGGTTCGAATTAGAGCATCTCGATTTCGGCGGAAACGCAAGCAGTTCAGGTTTCACTGCTAACGAGCAAGCACCGCACTTTGTTCCCACGTCTAACAATGTATCTCATACAAATTCGTCGACTCGAAATGGGCTCAATCATATTTCTATAATAAAGAGGACGATCATTACAATCTTCTACTACTGGTCAGTAAAATTATCAATCGTCTCATCTCCGTCAAAGCATCGTCATCGGAAGGGAGAAAACCAAGATCGAGATGAGTACTATTTTACGAAAATTTTAATGTGTATAAAATTAATGATCTTGTAAATTCATCGAGGTATCGAGAAATATTCAGTAGGAGATTAGTAAGAAAATATTTGAGATCGAACATATTGATGTAAATTGAATTAAAATCAATGATCATTCAGCGTTAACAAATAAATTACGATTGTCATAAAAAAACGACATTACAAGATATAATTAATAGTAAATATGATAAATAAACAATAATAAATATAAATGTAAATAATAATAATAATAATAATAATGATTTATTATGATAATTAATATGATAAATATGGTGTAAAGATATCAGTACCCCATGAAAAATCCCCTCCATAGAAAAGTTAAACCAGACCAACGAAAACAGTGATGAGCAGTATGGGAGTAAATGTTGTATGCAAACTAAAGGTTGAAAAATGTGACACTTCAGATTCGAGGAATAATATGTTGTATCATAAGACATTAATTATAGAAGTTTGGAATGTGTTTCAATTAACATCTCTTGGGAATTTTATAAAGATACGTACATACGATGTGTGTACATATATCCACATAATACACGCCTCAGATGACGTCTCTCACCGTGACTGCTAGTACACGACAAAATTTACGATGTTCTCTGCACTTTGTCGACGGATACAACTACGAAGAGAAACGTACACCGCATCAAAACTACGAGGATCCTTTTCATGAGTTAGCATACAGCAGGTGCAGGTGCGCGTGAGGCATTACTTTCTTGCAAAAATTCTAAACCTCTTCAACGACAACAATACCCTCACATTTGTTCTCTTTCTTTTCAAGTTCCTCTCGCTATCATTTCCTCTCCATCATCCGATTTTATAATAAAGAAAAGAAATAACTCGTCATGTTCAAACATATGTACTTGGGAACTACTGCAGCGTGAGGATTCGTCTCCCTCTGTCAAAATGTTCTACACAACTCTTTCAAGCCTTGATACGAACGCGCCCTGGTTGAAAAAATATTACGTTACGTTCTGTGTGAGCCCCTTTAGTGGCTAAATTTGTGAGGATAAAAACTTTGTCACGTAAAACAAAATATTTAGCCGCGTGTACAATTGTGATAAGGCTGATTTAACGAAAATTTTGTTGATTGAAATCGGTTAATGATACCTAAAGACGATAAATGCGTCAATTAAGACGTAAAAATGTCGGTTTGAGCATGTATCATTGAGATAGATTTCCACCTTAGCGCATTATCATCTATGTCGTGATTATTAATCATATCGTTGTTGTTATTTGAATAATAATGATACCTTAGCAAATTTTTTTATGAAAAATTTCGTTCCAACTAAATTACTTTAAAAGTACATTGTGTTCTCAGGTTTCGTTCTCATCCCAATTGATACGAGTCATTTTTATTGAAAATCCATATTCTGTTCCGGCAACGTATGTTGGTTGTACTTGTATGAAAATTCAATTTTATAGAATTCAAACGTTGGGAGATGGTACCACGCGTATCCAACTGAGTGGATTGTTTATTTTCGTTCCTGAGCATCCTGAGTTGAATATTAATAAAATACTAATTGAATTGGTACAGGGCTGTTGAGCATCAAGAATGAGGAACAAAAAACAAAAATAACGTGACCATCGGGATTCTCCAAGTTTCACATTCTGGCAGGTCATCTCTATTACTCCACCATTTTTATCGAGTTTTTGCAAAAGGGAATAAAAACGCTATACATGTGGCAGATAGATCACAACTTTTAGGGAGGGTTGCACGTGACATTTTTTCCTATTTTTTTTTTCAACTGATACCGAAGCGAGAGGAAATATTTTCCGCCAAAAGTCGACTGAAAATATAGCACGGTAGCTGAAACGGAGACTCGATGGCTTCAAAAAGTATCAAACTGGAGGCCACAACCCCGCTTTCGCTATTCAACCCTCTCGCGTGTAGTTGACGTACATTTACGCCTTTTTTTGTTTTCTCTTTGCCCAATTTTTTTGCGCTTAATCCAATTGTCAGAGTTTTAAAATTTCTCAACTACGCTTGACGCCCCCTTGCATCATGAACAAGCATGCACGCTCACACTCGACAGAAAGCACACACACACACACACACACACACACACACGCGCGCGCGCGCGCGCACGTAAATGAAATTTCCAATAAAAGTGAAAGGCCTTTTCCCGTCTAAAAAAATAGTCGTGTTACCAACATGGCCAACAATTGACGGCTGTAGACCTGCTGTTGAATCGAAAAAAAAGGCATAGAATATCCTTTCACGCCCCTTCAGGAAGAGTTCAAAGTATACATCGTACAGATACGGTATTGTCACTGAGTCTCGAAGTATTACGTGTTGAATTGTTCCGTGAAAAAAAAAAAAAAAAGAAAAATATGTGCAGGTGTCATTTGCAGAAGCTGGAAAAAAACACTCCGAGAAATTGGCACTGTACCGATCGTAAAGACTGGTGCGTCATATGGCAAAGGATTTTCTTTCATGTATGTACAGGGTGTCCCGGCGTTGTAAATTTTTGAACGGAAATATTTTATCAAATATTCGTGTTAGTCGCAAGCATGCAAAGTATTGCAAAATTATAGTATTTTCAGGACACATAATATTAATTACGCAACGGTTATTCTTAATGAACGTACTCCTAAGGTTTAAGGGTACTGGGTGGTTTTTTTTCCTGAATTGAGTATCGCGTCTTCCACTATAGTATACGAATTCATAGATCGATGATATGTGTCTGTGTGTGCGTGTGCGTGTGCGGGTGAGAGTAAGGCTTTTTCTGAGAGCTTCGAGACCACGAAATGGTAGGAGAAGAAGAGAGAACACTGAGTGACGCGTTGCGGCCTTCAAGAGCGGAGTAGCGAGCACGGTAAAAGTCATTTCGTCGTAATTAGCCCAGGGCGCGCAAGTCGCGATAAATTGAAAAAGTTAGTGAGAAATGGGACGCAATTTACCGTACCAGCAGCGGACTACCCGCTCCAGCCCGCTGAGAACCTGAAGCCACACTACATGCGCTGTTACAGTCGCTTTACTACAGTCTTCAAATATATATGTATATATATATATATATATATACATGTTAATTTGCACCAGACATGTACCTAGAAATACATATATATAGAAATATATATAAGACAAAAAAGCTGCCCGACTAGCCGTCCGATTACTGGTTCGAAGAACGAAACATATGTTTTCAGGATAATGAACTGCTGCCACGAGCAAATTGAATTCATCTCTCGGATTTCATCCTCAGTCCTACGTACAGACAGACACATCTTCAAAACTACATTATTTAAGGTGGTAGTCTCGTAACAGTCACGTTCAAAAGTTAACTCTCCGGTCAATACTTAAAACCTGGTCCATGACTTGCGGAATATGATCTAATAATGTTAGCTGTTACATCTCATGAGAATGTATAAAAATGTATTAACGCTTAGGAAAAGGGCTTACTATGAAGTTTGCAGTTTCATACAAAACCGTTTTTCCCAAATCTATAATATATGCATACAAATTAATTTTTTGTTATCACTTGCCTCAGATTTTTTTGTTACGTTTTTCTTAAAGTTTCTCATACAGTGACGTAACGAACAAGTAAAGCACCATTATTCTGTTCAGCCGTTCTAAAAATTTGATCTATCAGCCATTTATATTACAAATGAATTTTGTTGCAATCGGTTTAATTGTTAGAGCAGCGAATGTTCGAAGAGGTAAAAAAAAAATTCCTGCGTACCATACTTGTTTTGTATGTCAGTATATTGTATGTTCGCAAGTATTTAAAAAATAAATAAATAGAACGTCTATTTGCTGTAAATAGAGTATAATGTACAACGAGATAGAGTGTAGCAGCACATACAGTTTTGTATATTTTGGAAATATATTTTAGACACTCAACAAATATGAACTGATGATATTCAAAAATGATGAATTTATTATCTGCCATTGCAAGATGCATCTTTTTTTATTGCTTCCGCATGGATACCGTGCATAGTTGCAGCGTGTATTGCTGACGCTTCGCAAACATAACAGTTTGCATAATCAGAGCTGGGAGCTCCGATTTCGTTTATATGTTTGTTCATAATATTTGTGTGTACAAGGCTACTATAATACTATCATTCATCGGTTTCAGGAAACAGTGGATCGGGCACTTATTCCTGGATATCCGTTTTTCTGAGTAATTTTCAGGAAATTTGGTCAGATTTCTATGTATGTGTATGGATTCACGAAGTAAGCGCCGAGAAATTAGATCAACAATCTCCTGAGTAGCATACATTTTCATATTTTTTTCAAGCGACGCCTACGTAAAATTTTCTCACGTATCATTCAAGTATTACTATAATATAAAAAACAGAAGTTTTTTTTTTACATTTGTTCCTTAGTAAAAATACGTGCAGACTGAACATAAATGAGGTTTGTAGGAATGGAAACTGTTGCCACTATATCCAATTGGTCGACTGCAATAAAAACAATTCAGGGAAATGAAACACGCCGCATCGGGGACGGGCCACTGTTTTTCTTCTGACAAAAAATAGTATATGAATGTATGAGACAAATATATGATGAAAGAACGAAAACGTATGGGGAAGAAATAGCTTTAATGTGGAAATTGAAAATACAGATCGTCATTGCATTTCTGCTCTTCAATGGCACTGCTAACGGTCACAAGAAGAATAGATGTCTCGAGCGGGAACCGTTCAACCCCTTCGCCTTCTTTGTGTCCGCTCCGTAATGACGTCTTTATTTTTCGTAACCCTCTTCTGTATAGAACACCCCGACCCTCTATCGATTCTTTCTTGCATATATGTCATATGTATATGGGGCATTCCACGTCAAATCAAGCAATTCGTGACCCATGATATTTGTAATTTCATTGAAATTACAAATATCTGTTTTTTTTTCTTCTGTACCGGTAATTATGCAGTTTGATTACTTTTCTTAGTTTTCAAGTCATTTTTTTTAGTAGTTTTCGAGCAATTTTGCTTTACAACCGCTTAATGTTTTACTTTGTATTTCCTCCGTATATTATTTCGGGTTTTTACGACTCATTCCCAATACTGTTTTCCAACGAATCCTCGTTCTGTTCCTGGAGCTTCCGATTCATTCTTTATCACAACTCGGCACCCCTGGCGGCTGCAGCCGTCTTGTCCCCCGACTGTATCATTTTTGCCGAGGGCGAATGGACACTGCAGAAAATCTTGCCGACACAGTCGATAACCTGACTAATTTGCTCCGACGGCAATGAGAACGCACTCAAGCAGAGAGCGTCACCAGCGGCGTACAGACGCTCATTATTTTGTTCTTCAAGAGATTCCCGGCGAATTCACATCATCGATTAATTTTTTTCAAGCTAAATTTTTTCAATGTTGCTCGCTGATTGTTTGATCGGATTTTTTTTTTTCATATCATTAATAAGAAGTTTGAAAAAATGACGTAGTGAATCCGTCGATTGTGAACCCATGAAAATTTCAATGAAAATATGAAATCATTAATTAATTAATCATGCAGTAATACGAATCAACTCTTGATTCACTTAATTTCATATTTAACTTTGCGTATAGATATTATAAAAACTTAAAACTCATTTGATAAATGTGAGGCTGTTTTTTCCTCCAATTTACGAAAAGCTTGAAAATTTTTACAGAGTTCAGACAAAAAAATTTCGTAGGTTGTTTTTTGTTTTCAATTGTAGTTTCATGAGAAACTACATCAAACATATCCGAATTGTTCAACAATTCAAGAATTATCGGAGAATATATCTGGTTTGGCGTGGAATATCCCTATTCTCACTTGGAACGCACACCGTTTCATTTTTTAGAGATCTCGCACGCAAAAGTTGATCTATTTCGAACCAATAAAATAACAATTCTGGCAAATTTAAACGTGCAACGTGAAGTGATTGATTGTTGGTAACGCTTGAAAGGATTTTTTACCGTAAAAAGAATCCCTGCGGAGTTCTATACAACAAGTCTAGGTCGAGCTGCACTCTTTTTGAATGGAAAGCATTTTTCGAGGGTTTCTCGGGGACTAATTAACCAATTCCAGCCGATGGAACGCTCTAATCGGTTTTCCAAAATAATTTTGATGGAATTCAACTTTGCAGCCTGTCGCAAGTTGCCGCGAACAAAAGAGACCCTGACGGTTCCGGGATCATTTTGCACAGAGGTTGATTCCGCGTTTTCAAAACAGCATCCACTTTCCACTTTCAGCAGATGCTGCGAGACAAAATTTGGAGCCAGAAGCATTAAAAAATGCGTAACTTTTTTTCTTATGAAGCTACTACAGTAATTGGGTGAAGGTTTTCCGTGGTCGAAAACTCACATTTTCGAGGATATAAACTTTTTTTCATTAAGAGTGGAACACGGCTTCACTTGGAAAATGGTAACAGGTGTACATTCTCCAGACATGTGTACACATGTGACATGTGTACATTCTTCATCTGACAACAAAAATAGACCGGGATATCAAACTACGCATATCAAAATACCTCGTGTATCATAGACGCATTAATTTTTCTTGAGGTAGCAAACTTTTAAACAAAGAGATTATCGTAGGGTCAAAGGGTCGTAGAATAAAATTGAGATGAGACACGATAGATAATTGCGTGCCACATAGTGCTACAATGAAAAATTCACGGCAAATCGGTACAGTAGTTTTCATAATTCATGCAGTACGCATTTAAACAGTAGTGTGTCCATGAAGCAACGTGAGGGTTGTGCTCCTTTTTTAGATTGAAAACGCTGTTATTCCTTTTTCAAATGTGGGTTTTCACATTTTGTGCCTTTTTACTGTATCGATCCCCTTGAAATAAGCAAAGTCGATAGGTTTTCATTTCGGAAAGTTCATGAAAAAGGTTCTATGTCCTGTGGTAACTCTGATTTCTTCATCGCCGCAACATAGTTCGGTGGACGTAACTCCATCAGGTAATGAGGGATCATTATAAAATTATGTTTTGCGAAATCTGTCTAGAAATGCAAATTTGCATACGTTATTCCGTGTACACGGGTAATATCGAGTCTGGCATTATATCGTGCGAAGAAAACGGAGATGCAGTTTTCACTGCGAAAGATACCACTTCCAATAATATTTTGATAACCACGGGCCTATCTATTCTGTATTATCAAATTTTAGACCGCCTTGCAACGCTACAATCTGGCTAATTCAAATGCTGATGTAATTCGACATAAACAACGATGTTGCTGTTTCGGAATCGGTCAAATTGTGTTTGAGTTTGATAAAAAATGGAGTGTTACTTTTAGCATGACAGTATATTGTAATATATGGATACAGAAGTCACTGTGCTACCCCTCACATCAAATAGAGACTTCGTGACTCAACCATACAACTCATATAACCCTCACACTCGCAGGACGCTAGAGGGTGGTAGAGAACTGTGCCTCGGTTCGTTAGTCTCGTTGAATAGCTACCCTTTCGTAGAAAGGTTCCAGCAATAGAAAAAAGTCGGAGAAAGCGAAACAATAAGGCACGTGTTATGTTTTGTGCATGAAAGACCGTTATGAAGAAAGGGTGGATAAATACGTGGGTATTTCAACTTGCAGGAATCCCCAAGATACAGACGCATGTAAAAATGTTTATCAAAGATTTAAAAAACTAAAATAATATATATAATCCATGGCACGCTTTAGATTTAGGCTCAGCGCTTTCTGCTTTTCCACGAACATTTTCGTTGTCATTAAATGATCATGAGACACGGTGACCACCAGGAAAAGGGAAGTTAACATTGCAGCTGATATTCCTGCTCAAATTTCCCGGAGACTTCATTCTATGGGAGTGTTTGCGAATATATTCAACATACAACAATCATTTGAGCATGTCGGAATTGCTTGCCGATACCTATTTATGGTATAGCAACGTTATAGCACTGTCTGACCTAAACTCGCCCTTAAGTCACGCTTCTCCGTGACTTAAATAGTCGACTTTTACACCGTGCGAAAATGAATCGACTAACTTCACAGATGCATGATCAATAAGAAAAGATATGTTCACACGTCCTTTAACACTTCGAAAATTCGCAGCAGACAGCTCTTTTGACATTTGTCAAAAGAGAAGTGGGTTAGCATTTTGCCTAAAAACAGTTGCATGTTGTAAAAAAAAAAACGACGCAAATTGATACAAAACGCTCAATCTACAGTTTGTTTTTCGTGGATGTTTACATTTTATTCATAGTAATATTCCGAAACATTGAATATTTAAAAATCGACGGTTCCGAGACCGAATTGAGTAAAAATGAAAGTACAGAAATAGTCCCAGAAGCTATAAACGAAATCGCAAAAATTGTAACTCTGAATTTGTTACCTGATATATTGAGGTAATTTTACACAGCATCTTACAACGCATTTAAGGTGATGGAGCAGTCGCTTTCTCGGAATGTGAGTGCGAGAGAGATAGCTGCAATTTTCGAAATTGGATATTTCCGATACGGTTTCACCAATAAAAAAAAGCCCCTGTCAGTCGATTTTTGCCATCGTCCCGCGTGCGCTGACAGAGCCTTTTTTTTATTAGTCAAACGACATCGAAGAATTTTAATTTCGAAAATTCGAGGTGACTGATCCATCATCTTAAGAAATGACGCAATCTCCTGTCCTTCGCCGCCTGTCCATGACTGGAACTTGTCCGGTCAGCATATTATAAAGCCCGTAAAATCGGTACATATCGGTTACATATCTTCACGAAGCAGAAAACAAGCCTTTCGTTTGCATTTTTACCACGAAATGAATATCTTTGATACTATGTTGATTTTTTTATCACCATTTGCCTTGTAAACCCTTTAAATTTGGCACACACCTTATACAATACTTCGAGAGGCGATTCTCACATTTTCATTCGATTCTCTCTGTTACTTCCATACGAAATTTTTTATTGGAGCTATATGAAATCTATATTTCATATTTCATATAGTCGAACTGTGAAAATAGTTATTTCATCACACCTGTTTGGAAAGTTGATAATTCTGCCCGCGGTTTGAAGTAGTCTACTTTTCCTCCCTAGGTGCGTAATATACTATTTATGCTACAAGGGCGGAAAGCGACGGATTGCATCGCGCGTGAAGTGCATCGCCGTTTGAGCCGAAGGCTTACGATGCATATTCGCACGAGTACGAGTGCGAATATGTATCGTAAGTTGAGGCGAATGCGGCAAACGCACGATTCAATTCGTCGTTTTCCGCACTTGTAGCATACATAATTTTTTGTGATACCTGCCTCGAAAGTTTGATTTGAGATTTAACTTTCAATTGTAGTTATGTTCAATTCGTCAATCTGTGCAGTAAAGTAGGCTACAAGCTGCGAATTCATGAGGTAAAAAGAACATCTTTTGTTTTACTTCACCGCACTAGTAAGACAAAAGACGAATCGTTGCGAAATAAGCTACTTTCCGCACGCAAAACACGAATCGAAAATCAAACTTTCGGGGCAGGTATCACAAAAATAATTTTTTATATACCTACATTTTTCAATGCTTAGACAATAGAATATTTTATAACACTATTATTAAAATATCATCATTGATGTATATCACAAAAATTTGGATTATATTTTTGACGACATTGGAATAAAAATTAGAAAAATTCGTATGCGGAGAAAAATCCCCCTGTTCAAATTGCCACACTACACTGGTAAAACAATTATGGACAGGGATATCATAATTATGGTTGCAATCGTAGGTGTGTACATTTTTTAATACGTGCACAAAAGTAAAAACTAGAATAAAATGATGGTTATTCGAAATAGTCGCATAATGGAACATTGTACAGATTTTCTGTGACCATATACACGCCGTACAGCATCATGAACTCGTCAGATGAGATCGCAAGTTCTACCAGTCAGTTGATTAGTTTTATTACGCAGCGCTAGAATCGTATTCTATCTCCGTTGGTAAGACTACCGTCAGATTGATACGCTTTGCGCGCCACTCTCGTGTGGTCTACGAAGCTTTGATTGTATCGCGCGTTGTCGGGAGAATCACCGAATGCGTTATAAATCGTACCGTTTCTTTCGGTACGGTTACTAGTGGATTCGGTCAATCTGCATGTGGCCATCATACATTTTACGATTCAAACTACGACATTGTACGACATTGTACGATTCAACAAATTTTTCCCGGAAAAAAACTTGCACCGAAATTTCATTTTGTTACGCCTTACCCACGAGTAATATAAGCAGTAGGGCCTCTAATTTATTATTCAACATTGAGATATGAAAGTAGACATTGTCTGTCAAAGCTTACTGCAAATGTATATAATTCTACTTTAGCGATGTATACTTTAGCGAATTATATTATTCTACTTAATATAATTCATACTTTAGCGATGAAATATGAACAGCAAAGTTGTAATTTTGTGCGCAATTGTAATCTATCTAAAATAAGGAACTCCAGTCCTTTACGAGAAATTGATACATTTACTTACGATACATATTTTACACATATCGCACCTCAAAATTCGATACAACGTGTTACTTGGATAGACATTCACGGAACAAAATATTCAATAAATTCGATATTAATAATCGATAAAGAAGCAACGTATCCAGTTTTTGGTAGAGTAACGGATATTGTTTTGGCTGGCGACATTCCTTATTTTTTGTTCAATCCCTTAACGTCTTGTCAATTCAATAATCATTTTTGGGGCTTCGAAAGCAGCAAATTTTTGGTAAGTTCCACAAATATGGATTCAACTCAAAATCTAATTTCTCTTAACGCATTACCGTGCTCACGCCTTTGTTGTTTATTACTCATTAAGCTTTCTAAGATGTATGCATTCGTGCGTTACGCATTGTAAATATTTTGCGTTATGTTGTGCCTTGATTGATTGATATCAATTTTTTTTATGTACCATGTCAAATAATTGCAATAAATTTATAAAATGTATAATTACGTATTTAATATTTCTTTGTACCTATCTTTCTTTTTACAATTAATATTTACAGCGATTGCAGCAGATCTTCCCAGATTTTCTAGTGGCCATATATGAATGGAGTGTCTGCTGTTAATTATACAGAATAATTTGGTAGAAAGAATATTATTTGATGTGACTCACTGACTGGTCGTTTAAACTAAAAGCACTAATAATGTGATTGGTAACTTGTGGTAGCATTTACTTTACTGACTAGTAAATAAAATGGGTACATACACTTTATAGCTTAGTAATTCCTAATACTCGGGACAGATACTGCAAACCAGAATTTGGCGATTAATTTTACCCATTGGCATCGGTATATTAATCATTATTTCCCGTAACAGTTACCAAACTAACTAGTTCCTGAAACGAATAAACGACTGAACAGTCTGGTAAATCGAATGACCTAGGCCGGCTCCGCGACTGAGAGCTTGACGAAAATTTTTGACTAGGCTAGTAAATTTATCGTTAGCCGCAATAATTATACTTACACCCTTGACTGGTAACTTTACTACATAACCGGAGGAAAATACCACATGTTATAATAATGCTAACGCTTAGAACTAGATTAGCAAACCAAACTTCGTTTACTGAATTGACAAGGTCAATGAAATAAGAAATACCGCACAGGCTCTCTATCCATATACACACCAGTCAGTTTGGTAAAAGCAACCTGGATTCCGGATATGGAGCTTGAAGAACCCCTTTTACCTCGTAATATGAAAATCACGATATTTTCGACGACCATCATTTGATGTGGTTGGTTATTGATTTGAAGGGCGGTCTTATAGACACACGGATGGGTCGCGTACTTACGTGATAGCGTTCTGGCCATGATCGTCTAGGAGCGACTTAAATTATTACTAAGTACGCAGCTTTAATCTTTTCAGGACGGATCTGGTTGATAAAAAATCATGTCCGTCCTGGAAAGGTCAAGTTTTGAATAAATATAAAATTGGCGGCAAAGTCGTCGCGTATAGTTCGCTTGAAAACATGACATTTCGTTGATGAACCATCAGGTCATTAACTTAATGTAATGTGACTATTGATGCAACGAAAATCGTCTAACCGTGTCGCGTATTTGGCAATACTGCAATATTTTTACAGTACATGAGTCAGAGTTGGGATGGGGTAAAGCTGGCAATGCTGTCAGACTTCCTACCAGGGTGACGTATAAGGCAGGTTTGACGCAATGCAGGGTTGACAGAGGCACAATAGCCAACCTGGCATCGCGAGTTATCCACAGTTTTCCCCGGCCCACGGAATAGACAGCCGTGGACAGTACGCTAAAGAAGGGCAAGTCGATAGCAGCTGCATGGTGGTATGACTTTACCGTTTAGGATGTGACACGCAGGAGCATAAGCCCTGGACGGTCCTGTGATGCGCGCAAACTTGCAGGCCAAGAAGAAAAACCCCTACTCTACATGAAAATGGCTATGGAATATTTAAAAAATATATATTTCATTGCAACCGGTAATTTTCGTTTCCATACATTGCTGTCTTCTATTTTGTTCGTGTCCGCGGCCACGATCTTTCCATTTATGATGAGTACTTTTCCGGACGAAAGCGGCAAAGGTTAAAAAAAAGAGAAAAAGAAGACATAAAAACAAGGTGAAAATTGAAAAAAAAACCACATGTCCACTCGTTGATGAGAGCCCTACGAGGACATATGCGAAAGTGTAATGTCGTCGCATCCCTCGCCCTCATCTCTCAGTATTCGCTCGCTTATGTACTCTACATAGTTCAGTAGTATGTACACTCATAACGTTGTATGCACGTACGTGTTATTTAAAACGAAAATGTGGGTCAGGCATAGTAGGGAGGGCAAATGCTCGGATGTGCCGGTGCCCGGCCGTCGGCACGAACGCCCGCGTTGACGACGACTCGGACGTGGACGACGACGCTTTTCGCTGTGATTTATTTTCGTCGGTATTACACTCTCTTTTATACAAAACTACACATGTATAAATTCTCTTTGGCGACTTGGCTTTCATGTGGTTACCCAGGCTTCGCGTATTTTGCTCTCCGTACCTTCCTCATTTTCTGAATGCCTGAAAATATATACATCCTTGTACCACCATCCCTATTGGGGCACCATAATACATTGGACATTTCTTTGAGTGGAAGATTGAGATAGTTGGCAACCCAAACAAAAATAACTAAAATTATACAAAACTTTAACAGGATACGAAGGATTGTATCGAGTTGTCAGCAAGTTTTTTTTTTCAAGTCTTGATCGGCCCGTTTGCGATAAATTGAAGAAATGAAATTGGTGTTTCTGACATTGTTAAATTCGTATTGACATGACGAAAAGATAGCAAGATTGTATTGAAGAGAATGTCATCATGGAATCCAAATCTTCGTCCGTGAATACGAAAGTAATTGAAAAGTTCGATCTTACCGTTTTTTAACAATGAATTAGAAAGGTCAAAAATAAGAGAGTTTTTGATTGCAGCCGAGACACTACGGTGACCAGGAAATAGCTGTGAGAACGCTGCATGGCTTTTACGTGTGTAACATTTGCACGATGTTTGTGTTAGTAAAGCATTTCATAATGATTATTCTAACCTCTAGATACTGCGTTTTTGCCGCGAATTCAGCAATCATTTGATGAATTATGAAAATTATTGTCTGAGTCATTGTGTAATCGCTTTGAGCAGTATTTACGATGAGAAGCAAATATGGATGTATAAGAAAACAAATTCATTGCATTTTTACACGGATAATTAGGAATTTTTATAACAAAATGATTTATGTGCTCGCTTCGGTCACAGGTCAAAGAATGCAAACTGTGGCTTCGATGCACGTGAAAAATATAAAATTGCAAGCAGATGTCCTGTAGATTGAGATTCCAGATACGATTAAAACTTCGGCAGTAAATAAAAAGCAACCACTTTTAAGTTTATCGGTGTTCACGAAAAATACAAAAACTTGTCCAGTTACGACTGTACACAGATGTTTGAAACAAACTGAAGCAATTAGAAGGACATGTGAATCTCTCTTCATCATGATGACAAGAAGACCGTATAAGGCCATTGGGTTTCAATCTAAGCAGATGGGTCAATAAAAGATTGGGGGTGAAAGCGAAATTTATACGTAAATCTTCGCGGCTCATAGCATCAGGCACGATCCTTATCTCCAGACAAAGCCGAAGGAATTGTTCTTTTTTTCAGATCAGGCAGGAGAAATTTTCCCAGGGATTGTGGCTACACTTTCAAGTAGGAATATGTCAGGGGGTTACACAGGGGCGGTGCACTCTGAGGGAAAAAAGTCCCTAGACTTTGAACTATGGTTTTCTAGCGGTAATTACGTAGGGGTACTACACGTGATCTTTCGGAAGTGGCGTTGCATACAATTACGACCAAACATCACCTACAGGTAAGTTCATTTAATCGTCCAATTTTTTGATGCTACGATTATAGAAAAAAAAAATACATTGTTAATACGTTTCAAGCTACAAGTGTTCTAGTTAGTCAGGATGGAAAGAAAAAAAAATACCTGTACCCGCGAAATCCTTTGAAATGCTGTATTTATATGAATATTCATGAAACAATATTTGAACGGCACTTCGAATCAAGTCGCTTCCTGTAAAAGTGTCTCGTAGAGACTCAAAGTAAATGTAGTAGTCTCGGGTCTCTACCGCGACTTTGCACCCAGAAAAAACATCTAGTTGATTCAACTAGGATCTAGTCAAATCAAATAAATTTTTTTCCTTGGCTTACGGCCTAATAGAACTCTATTTAACTTTAAGAAATTAATTTCTTTGATTTGATTATTTTTTTTAATTCTGAGAAATAGGGCACTTATTTTTTCGAATTATAGTAAAAGCAAAGCATGGTCATGAAGTTAAATGAAAAACAATATTTTTAATGTTATTATTTAATAATATTTGCATAAATTTGCAACCATTTGTCGCGTATAAAAATTCACGACCTACGGCAAATTCTTAGACAGAGTCAGTCGTCAGTCGTAATAATAAATTTGGTTCCTGCTATTTATGCAAACCAAGGCCGCAATTCATATACGAGAAATATCTCGATTTCTTGCGCCACGTAGCGGTCGGAGCGAGAGGCTTTAACGTGGGTATTCGAATAAACGTACTCAAATAGCAATATTTATTTAATTCAAATAGAGCCCTTTAGTTGAAGGCAATAAAAATTTTGTTATTTTAAAGATAAAAAAATTAAATAAATAATCCTAGTTGATTGAAATAGATCTTTTTTCTGGGTGTGAATAGAGCCTCGAGGTAAATGTACTTGTCTCGAGTCACTGCCAGGACTCTTAATGAATAAAACTCCTTATTTGTTCAAAGTGGACAAGAAAACAGCCATTGAAGGTTGAACTTTGAGAACTCCTTGCAAAGGATTATGATGACCAAAAATTATCGATGAGATTATATAGAAATTAGGCAGGTTGTCCACAGACGCGAAAGAAGGCCATCTGTTGGCGAGCAGGTTCTTTTTGGACCGTAGATGGTCGAATAAATATACTCAAAAACTGGTTTCCCATTGAAGAAAATATGAATTTTATTACTCAAATAATAATAAAATCGCGACGTAAATGATCCTGGAAGAATTGAATAGATCTTTTTTGGGTGTTAAGTACACTAAATTATTACTTTCAGAATAACGTTTCCATTAGCACGACCCGACTAGAATTTTTCGTGCGGTCAGCCTAACTTAGCGTGCCAACCCAATGAGGAATATGTTAGGTTTACCTTAGCGTTGTACGCCGCATTAATTCGGCAGTAGGCCCTTATGCGGAAGATAGGGCGCGTGCTGAAGTAAGGTATGCCTGATTACGTCCCCATGAGGCCCGCATATAAAAATTATGGAATATGCGAAAGTAAGGTGTTCCGAACGAATTGCTCATGACGCCCCAATATTCAAATTATGGAGTACGCCAAAGTTCGGTCTTCCTAATATAAATCCCTCGTAAGGCTCACATGCAGAAGAATTGAGTACGCCGAAATGAGGTGTGCCTAACAAACGTTTTATGAGGCCCACATGTTACAATTAATGAGAATTCTAAAGTCAGGCATCCCAACTCTTTACTCATGAGGCCCGAATAATAAAATTAAGGAGCATGCCGAACTTCGGTGTGCCACTGATAGATGTGGGAAATCACTCACATGCGGAAAATAAGAGCATACCGAAGTTAGGTGTGCCTAATGAACTCCTCATGAGGCTCCCGTAGGGTAGTGAATAGCATAGAGTTATTATAATTGCGGACCGTTATTATTACACGTGCTCTATCTTATTGGTTCCTCTCACCAGCAATTTTAAAAGATTTTTATATGAAACATAAATATGTTTTTAAATATAAATAATTATTAATGTTAATAAAAGTAAGTATTTTTCTAATTGATTTTCTATAATTATATTTATTTCTGGGGAAATAAATTCATAACATCGTATTACGTTACCATAGTAACACGTGTCAGTAATCGTAATCTTAACCTTTTCTATTAATGTTAGTCTAGAGCTTTGAGATAACGTAAACGCCTTTTAAAGCATCTTTTCAATTTTAATCTATTAGTCAATTGTTATTCTCCAAATCGTTGTCGGACTGTTAATTATTGTTCATGAACATTCTGAACATGAATTATCGGAGCAACAAGGCTCGGGAACTTACGCGTTTGAGAGTTGAGAGATTTCGTTCTGCCCAACGTCTATTGGAACATTCAAATGATGAACAGCACGTCGAAAGTGTACGGTATTAATTAAATCCAAGTTTAAATTAACTAAGTCTAAGTACCGAAGAATAGGCTTTTTTTGGTTACTCCAAAACTTATCGTTAAGATAATTTAGAAGAAGAGTCCTGAAGTCGAATTTTTTAATCAGTTTAGCTCGGGCGTGGAAGAAGAATTCAGGGTTTTTAATTGCGATGATCAGCTGATGGACGATCAGGGGCCACAGATTGGGGATCCAGAACAAAATATAAGAGAACCAGCGGAACGGATAAGCGAACCAGAGGAACAAATGTGGGGACGAGAGGAGGAGAATAGAGAACGGAAGGAAGATATAGGGACCAGTAGTGCAGAAGAAAGTTCTTGGGACCAATCAGATCAAGAACTTTGGAGGCGGCATGAAAGTTCAGATGACAGTAGGGATGAAGAAATAGAAGATGACGATAATGCCCAAACCATGGCTGACATAGATGACATTCGCCAGTGGGCTTTAGAAAAAGTACCAATACCTCATTCTCGGCTAGAATCATTATTAAAAATTTTGAAGCGAAAATCCTATCCTACCGTACCTCGGAGCGCTAAGACTTTTCTGGGCACGACATCAGTCCACTTTGAAATCGAGACGTTTGATGGGTCTGACGAATTCGTATATTTCGGAATAGGTTCTAATCTTAAAAAATGCATAAACCCAGATATTCACCGAACCGATAACATAGAATTAATTTTCAATGTCGACGGTATACCACTGTTTAAGTCAAGTCATAAGGACCTTTGGCCTATTCTTTGCAAAATTTATTTCGACCCGAACATTTACAACCCATTTCCTGTGGCGATTTATTGCGGGGAGCGTAAACCAATAAGCCTGGAACAGTATTTAAAAAAATTCATAAACGAAATAAATGAATTGAACCAAACTGGGATAATTGTAAATAACCGTAAATTCAATATATCTATAAAAGCGTTTGTGTGTGATGCACCTGCACGGGCGTTTTTAAAGTGCATCAAAGGTCGTGGAGGATACTGGTCTTGCGAAAGGTGTGAAATTCGAGGTGAACGGTACAAAAAACGATCCGTTTATGCATTAACTGACAATAATAATGTGCTGCGAACTAATGAGTCTTTTCGCAATCAAACTAATCCCGAACATCACGTAGGACTATCTCCGTTACTAAATATTCATCCTGAAGTTGATTTGGTCGGGTTATTTTTATTGGATTCGATGCATTTGCTTCACTTAGGTATTATGAAAAAACTTTTAGAATATTGGATTGGTGGAATTTCAACAAGACTCAAATTGAGTCACAATGCTCTTGCACAATTGTTAGCGTTGTTATTAAAAATCCGAGTACCAGAAGAATTTCAAAGAGCAACAAGATCTTTGGCGAAATTTCGTAAATATAAAGCTACAGAATTTGCATTTATATTGTTGTACGCTGGCCCTGTCATATTTAAAAAAAATTTGTCAGAAGAAGTTTATAAGCATTTTTTACTTTTGCACGTTGGCTGCAGATTATTATCATCGAAAAAGTTAGCAGTACAAAAGTGTAAATACGCGAAATTTTTTCTGGAAAAATTTGTATCAGCAGCTCCATTGATCTACAAAACGCAATTTGTCGTTGGCACCGTGCATAACCTCATTCATCTAGCTGACGATGTAGAACACATGAATTGTTCTCTTCCTGAAATTTCTTGCTATCCATTTGAAAACGCTTTACGAAAAATGAAAAAATTATTGCGAAATGGTAACAAACCTCTTCCTCAATTGTGCCGTCGGTTCAATGAAATTTCTCATGCTTGGGGAGAAAAAGCGAATATACCACCAGAAATCGAAATAGTACGGGAATTGAAACCAAAAAGATCGGGTAAAATAGTTATCAAAAGAATTAAGTACAAAGGGGCACTGTTAACTACAAAACGACCCGATAACATAGTCTTATTATACAACCAGGAGATTTTAGAAATACTCGAAATTCACAGAACCCTTTACTCGGAAATGAACACAATAATTATTTCGGGAAAACTTTTGGGAAAGAAAAAACCATTGTATTCGTACCCGTGTAATTCCGAGAGTTTAGAAATGTGGAATGTCAGTAGAAAAAGGTCAATTGTAAAAAACTAAAAACTCAGCGATATTGAAAAAAAAAAATGGTCATTTTCGATCTTAGTTATGATACAAAAGAAAGAATCAGTGTCATGCCATTACTCCACATGTAAAATAAAAAGTCATGTGAAATCGTTTATCGTTCTTTATTTAAACACTTCGGTTCCACATTGGTGCGAATACGCACCGTCAATTTTGCATTCTCCAAGACTTTGTTTTCAAACACAATTTCAGATTTCCTCTTTAATGACAAATGATAATTTGGAAGCACCTTGGCGTTTAAAATCACCTCTGATAAAGAAACATAGAAGGTATAAAAAGATGGGACTTGGGTTCTATGTAATCAGTATTCGATCGTTGTTGACTTTGAAATCGACATGTGTGCGTGGCTTGCAAAAAGACATGACTTTTTTGTTTTTGTGTAGTCACGTACTTTCATAGCTTTAGTGGAGGTCTTCTGAGAGACTCGAACGACTTTTGTTTTAAACGTCATTTGACGCGATCACGTTATCCGTCATATAATAAGTTTTCGCAAAATAAAAATGTCTCCAAAAAAAGATGAAATTCGTTTAAATGTTGAAGTATATAAATATCGGCTGATCGTATTTGTAAGTAAAAAAGGGAAAAAAGAAATAGATATTGTGCCAAACTCGTGGATTTTTGTTGATCCTGCATCCGATAATCTAAAGTGCAAATTTATGCCCGGGCCATACAACGAGAAACGTACCGAGTTGTTGACGCGAATGGTGAAAAATTGCGAAACACCGACCGATGACTGGCCGGACTTTTTGATAGATGTTCGAGGCAGAGCTAGTAAGAAATTAATTCAGTAGTCACATATAAAAAAAAAAGAAGTTATTATTGTGTTTATAAATTGACTTTTTACTTGCTTCGGAAGAGTCGTACCAAGAAGCTGAAAAATTAGCACTGCAATTGGCGTATCAACCGTACGTATACTCAACCGAAAACGAGACATCAGCCAGGGCGAAAGCCGTAGAAGACAAAGAAATTTTCAGAACTCAGTCGCTCCCAAAAAAAATAATTTCACAAATTTTGGATGACAGCACAATCGATTTGGACAATAACATTGAAGCCATTAAACGTAAGCTATTCACGTTTCGGAATAATTCTTATTTGTATTTTTTATTCTTTATTCATTATATTGATTTCTATTGTTTCTGCACATAACCTTCGAAGATTTTTCGAGCCTATCTGATCAGTGTAACAATAAATTTCACATCTATGAATGCTAATGAATCTATACCATACAAATTTCTGTCCTCAGTAGTTCGTAAAAAATTTTAAAACATTTAGCCATCGTTAAAATAAACCTGCACCATGCCAAGGACGCCTCGGCCATCCTGGCCAGGGCGATGGCAGGCATGCAGGCAGGACTGGCACTCGTGCAGGAGCCATGGCTGCTGGACGGGACCATTAAAGGCCTAGGAGGATGTGGGAGGATCTACAGCGCCCCATCCGAAGGAAAACCGAGGACCTGCATCATCGCGAAGGGGGTGGAGGCGACGCTTGTACCTCAGGTAAGCTCATCAGACCTTACGGTCATTACTATGAAATTGAACATGGGGCCGGGCGGGCCCGTGGAGGTCATCATGGGGTCAATATATATGCCCTACGACTCCGCGGACCCTCCCCCTCCCAAAGACTTGTGCACCCTGGTCGAACATGCGGAAGACAGGGGGCTGGAACTCCTGATTGGTTGTGATGCCAACTCCCACCATACCGGTTGGAGGAGCACCAACATCAATGCTAGGGGAGAAAGCCTCCACAATTTTGTCATGGGCGCGGGGCTTATTATTCTAAACCGGGGCAAAGAATTCACGTTCATGGACTCCAGAAGGCAAGAGGTAATAGACCTCACTCTCTGTACACCGGGACTGGCCGGTTTGGTGAACAACTGGAGGGTCTCACAGGAGCCTTCAGGCTTTGACCACCGGCAGATCCTGATGACAGTACAACACACGCCGGCCGCCGCATGGCGCCGCTGTCGCAGAAAGACGGAGTGGGAAGGCTACCGGGCCGCATTGAAGGACTGGTCCCCACAAATCCCTACGAACTTCCGGGACAGGGAGGGGCTGGACCTCGCCGCGACCAAACTACGAAACGTGGTGGTCTACGCCTACGAGGCCAACTGCCCCCTGAAACTTGTGAACAACCGATACAAGGCACACTGGTGGAATGAAGCACTAGCGGAAGCCAGGACTAAGGTGAGAAAAGCCTTTAATAAGGCTAAAAGAACACAACTGCCAGAGCACTGGGGGTCTTTTAGAGACCTCCAACGTCGCTACAGTAGTCAGATTCAAGCCGCTAAGCGGAAGAGCTGGCATGATTTCTGCAAAGGAGTCGAGAGTGCCCCAGAAGCATCCAGACTCAGCAGGATCCTAAGCCAAGATAACAAACCCCAACGGGGATGCTTGAAAAAACCAGGGGGGACATACACGGAAAACACCGAGGAAACTCTCCGTCACCTTATGAAGACACATTTCCCGGGCTTCCGCAGCAACGAAGACGAAAGGCAACAAGGCACCGGCTCGCGAGGCACATATGCATCGCAAGACTGGACGCTAGCATCGCAGATAGTCTCACCCCAGGGGGTGGAATGGGCCGTTCAAACCTTCCACCCCTTCAAATCGGCAGGACCAGACGGATTCTTCCCATCTCTCTTGCAACAGGGGCTGGAGCATATCCTGGGTCCGCTTACCAAAATTCTAAGGGCTAGCATTGCCCATAGATATATCCCAGATGCCTGGAGGGGGACCACGGTTGTGTTCATCCCAAAGCCGGGCAGAAATGGCCATATACTGGCCAAAGACTTTCGACCCATCAGCCTGACCTCCTTTGTACTAAAAACTCTGGAGCGGTTAGTTGATAGGTTCATGAAAAATGGGCCCCTCGGAGAATTCCCATTGAATGACTCTCAGTACGCATACAGGGAGGGCAGATCGACAGACACTGCCCTGCATCACCTTGTGGGTAAGATTGAGAGCCAATTGGCGGCCAAAGGATACGCCCTAGGGGTCTTTCTCGACATCGAAGGGGCCTTTGACAGCACCTCTTACGAGGTTATAGAAGACTCGATGCTGAGACACAGGGCGCCCAGAGCGCTCGTGGACTGGACTTGAGACATGCTGACAGGCAGGTCACTGACTGTCAGACACAACGGACTGACTCTTAGCGGGACACCAGCCAGGGGCTGCCCGCAGGGGGGAGTTCTCTCCCCGCTGCTGTGGTGTCTGGTCGTAGATGAACTGCTAGTCAGACTAAACAGGCTAGGTGTCAACGCATATGGCTATGCGGATGACATAGCAATAATGGTAAGAGGCAACTTCCTGCCGGAACTGAAGGAGCTAATCGAGAGAGCACTTCAGGTTACCTGTGAATGGAGCATGGCCAGGGGCCTCGCGGTTAACCCTCGAAAGACCCAGGCCATGATCTTTACCAAGAAATATAAGCCAACCACCATAGAGCCCCTAAAAATGGGGGACGAGGTGGTGTCTTTCTCTCCGACAGTTAAGTATCTGGGAGTCTATTTAGACCCCAAACTCAACTGGAATCACCACCTAATGGAAAAATGTAACAAATTTTTCATTAGCTTCTGGGCCTGTAGGAGAGCCATGAGCAAAACCTGGGGTCTAAAAACCAGAGTAGCTCTGTGGCTCTACAAGGTGATACTACTCCCCAGACTCATGTACACCGCGATAGTCTGGTGGCCGGCGGTGGGTAGGGTCGCCTACGAGAAACGGCTTACCAGCCTACAGGGCAATTACCTCAGGGCAGGGGCCGGAGCCATGAGGACGACCCCCATGGCTGCGCTGGAGGTTGCATTCTGCCTCCTCCCGCTAAACATCAACATAGTGGAACAAGCCAGACAAACGGCGTACAGACTAAAATGTCTGAATAGCTGGAAGAGCACAGGGGCGAGGCACACCGACCTTGGACTTGACCAGAAACACCCATTTAATATGCGACAGGACAGAATCACCAGGAAATTCCTGGTGAATAAGTCCTTCAAAATACAGATTCAGTCCAGAGACGAGTGGAAGGATAAAGTAATCCAGACCCCTCCTGGTGCTGATATCTGGTACACCGATGGGTCAGGAGCGAATGACAGATTTGGGGCCGGGGTCTATAACCCAGGAACCAATACCAGAATCAGCCTCCCCATGGGAAAACTAGCCACGGTGTTTCAAGCCGAAGTGCTGGCCATCCGCGAGAGCATGAGTCAATGCCTGGTCAAAAAAACAACAGGCAGACACATCCTCGTTTATTCCGACAGCAGGGCGGCCATCAGGGCCGTCGCTAAGCCCCACACCGACTCCGCGATAGTATGGGAATGCATGCTAGAGCTGGAGGCCGTGGGCAAAAACGACAAAATAACCCTGAATTGGATCCCAGGACATAGGGGTTTTCAGGGAAACGAGACCGCCGACGAGCTGGCAAAAGAGGGAACCGAGGTGGAACCAAACAGCCAAATCGTTGGGGTCCCCTTTGCGTTAGGCAGAAGTATTATACAAAGCAAGCTCGCACTACAGCACAACCACCTCTGGACTACGAGGGCGGGATGCAAGCAAGCCAAACTTTGCATGAGGAGTCCTCTACCAAATAGAGCCCAGGAACTGCTGAGCCTGAGTAGAGACAGGCTAAGACTGGGCATTGGACTCATCACGGGTCACATTGCCCTCAGAGCCCACCTTCACACTATGGGCATCTCTGAACAACGAGAATGTCGACTGTGTGAAGAAGAGGAGGAGAACAGCGCACACATTGTGTGCAGATGCCCCGTCCTTGCAATCCACCGATACAGGCTCTGGGGGAAAATGTTCCTGGAACCCAGGGACCAGGATAACATTGCCAAAATGTGCAGCCTGGCCGAAAAGGCCGGGCTAGCAATATATAGGGCAGCTTGAGAAACAAACAGCGGAATAGCACAAAGGATCTTCTAGATCTAGGTGCCTGCTAGGGGTCTCCGTGACCCCATCCGCTTTTCACTACTACTACTACTACTACTACTAGCCATCGTTACGATGTTTCGAACATTGATATGCAATAAAAGAATTAACAAAAAATCCTCATCAAATTATTGAAAAGAAAAATTCAACAAATGAGGAGATAATTATTTTTCGTCGTACATAATGAAATTTGTGATTTCTACTGTAAATATATTTGGGTTTTATATATTATTTTCGATTTATTGTGGCGGCGGGTTAGGCAAACTATTTTTTTATGCCCTACAAATTTCGTTCAAAATGTTGAGTATTTTTACGAGAACATGTGGACAAAATGCCCGACTCTCTGAAAGGTTTCGGAAAAATTGAGAAGAGAATGTTCGAAAAAAATTCATCTGCTTTTAAACTAAACACCCAAACCATTCCGCCTAATAAAAAAGAAATTGACCTAATTTTTAACGGTTTATATTTCACTAGAACAAGATTTTAGTAACTTTTGAAAGTCATTATATATGAAAATCAAAATTATTGTGAAGTTTCAGAAATTACTGAATTTTTCGTGAGTTGTTTTTGCACTACGAAGATACAAAATTACGATTCACAAATTTGTTGGGAAATCAACATGTTTCGTTCAGTCTTAATCCTGCTCCATTAACCGTCGTATTCGTGTGAAACTGCCATATAGTATTGTCTACAGCTATTCCTTGTTGGCTGGAAAAAAAAAGATCTCATAGAATTTATTATAAAATTTTAGCATCAAAATCATCATCACTGTCATCTTCGGCTACACGTAAAGCTGGAAACATTCGGGCGACTTCGATCAATTTGGAAAGGAGTGGGTATAATAAACTAGAAGACAATGAACCGGAAAAAAAATCTTTGAAACGAAAAAAAAAGGCCGCGAAGCAAAAAAGCGAAAACACATGGGGGGAAACTTTGAAAAAAAAAAAAAATTTCGGAAAATTATTACGTCTCATTCATCAAACACAGATTCTGATTCAAACTTTGATATTAAAAAAACATCTTATGAACACAAAGATGAACACAGTAATCAGACTACCTTCGTGAAGCCGGCCGGAGAACATTCCTCGATGGTGCTATCAGAAACTTTAGGATCTTCGAAAAATAATTTAGAAAAATCGAAAACAAAAAATGTGTTATCCCACACGGAAAAAAATGATCTGTAAAAATTCGTGGTCGATATTTAAAAATTACTAAAATTGAAACGAATTAATACAGTTAGAAACTGTGAATCAATCGTTTTACTGTGTGTCCTCTTACAAAGTAATGGATTTAATGTATTTTTTACATTTCGAACTGTTATAAATGATGATTTCAACTGCAAAGAGATCAATATCAACAGCAAAAAACTAGATATAGCAGAAATTACATATAAAAACAAAGAATCCCACTGTGCATAAAATGTAAAATGTACAATGCCCTCAGCACAATATTCAGATCACATAGGAAAATTAATTGCCCGCCACAGTTTTCACCAATATTAAAAATAGTAAAAAATGTTGAAAGGGTATACATAAAAATTGTAAATCGAATGAATAAATATTATTTACGACCTTCTGAGAAAGTTATTGTAGATACAAATTGGAAATTGCCGTTTCACCGGTAAAATTTCGAAAACATACTGCGAAATTCGCTCTGGCTCCTTCATTTTTTACAGTTTGAACTGCAATTTCTTCACAAACAAAAACGTAATTACTTTTATCAATAAATTTTGGTAGAAGACAAAGTAAGAAAAAACAAGTATGGCTAGTATTTCCGATTTCGCTCCCGTTTGCTCAACTTTTTTTTTCGTGAATCTACATGTATCTAAAATTTGTTTATTTCAGAAAATGATCAACCTGCCGTGGACGATTCACAAGCAGAAGCAATTCTGAGACAGAAAAATTGGGTGGTCAGTTTTAATGATCGTCGAAAAATTTTAGAAACTGCGAGAATTGCATCGTATTTTGACAGTTTCCCTTGTTTGAAACAAAAAAGAGGATCCATCTTGGTAAGTATCTCTCTATATCCAATTTTTCCAGTTTTACTTCAAATTATGTATTAAAAAAATCAATTAAATGTGTTTTTCAGCTTGAATTAGACTTTGAGCTTAAGTATCCCGAGAAAAAAAATGCTGTCCAAGAAAACTGGCCTAAGGTGCGAGATCAGCTAATTAAATTATTCCTTGGACCAAGACTACCATCAGAGAAAAGTTTTTTAGCTGAAGCTGTAAAATTAGGAACGCTGACAGGAGGGCAATGTAATGGCAAATATTATGTTGTTAATAAATGGTCAAACATAAATTTAACATCCATACCTATTATATATATCCTACTTTTTTTATATAATGTTCTCTATATATAATCTAATCTTTTTCCGTGTAATGACTGTACTTCGGTGATTCATTTGAATAAAGTGTTCACCGGTAAAAAACTGTAATTGAAATAATTATTTTATATCTATCAATATTCCTCACAAAACAAGTTATGATTTCGATAATACATATTGTACCTTGACGTACAGACAAATATTGCAATATACATCAAAAGAATTTTCGCTCCTGAGAAATAACGATTTTTATATTAATACCAACGCAAATATGACAGTAAACAAAATGAATTTCTGCTTCTGACCAATGAGAATTATACAAGGGTCCATGAAGAATTTTGTTATAGGCAATGGACATTTTTTACAATGTGGAATTTATAAAAAGTAGTACTGCGCGATGTAAATGTAACATTTCACGTCTAATACTTTTTACTGTTTCACACTGTAAAAATTCGTTTGATGAGTGTGTACTATGTCACTTATGATATTAGTAGGTTGTTATAAAATAATTTACTATTTTTATTTTAAATTGGATGGAATATTGATGTTTTCCCCTCCGGGAGGCGCTACCGATGGAAAAAACTGTAAACTTTCATGAAAATTTCAGTAATTTTTGAAGATAATTTTTTTCCGTGCATGAGCCCCATGATACGTTTCTATCAACATCTACCAACAAAATAAAACCTCCGGTTGTTGCTTGTTTCGATAGATCGGATGCATCACGAAAGAATAACATATCAGGTGGATAAAATCACATATTTTTCATAATTTTAAAAGTTTAAGTGAAAACACGGTCATCGAAGAAATTTCGAATTTGTTCCAGAAAATGTGGATTATTTGAGTGAAAATAAGTACAATTGTTTGTCGAGGAAAATCGGTCAGCTGAGCGGTCAAGTTGTCGAGATAAAACTTGCATTACAAGAAATTACTTCAAATTTGGATAAAATCTTGAAAGGAGATGTTGCTTCGAATATTGGAGTCGGAATTGATGTTGATTTCGATGACGATGGCAATTGGGGAGTGTTACTTCCCTGTCAGAACGGAAAGGAATTCGAGGAATTCGATGCTAGATCGAAATCGGATAGTGTTTTCCGGAATAAACTGGTAATCGTCCATAGCATTGCATATGGAAGGAGCCTTGAAATTCTGCTTACGAGTTGGGTAATTTCTACATTAAATATGTTATATAGGCTCGAAAACTTCATCAAATCACTAACAAAAGAATATCCATTGTTCGAAATGTTGGTGAAATATTGCGATATTGTTTGACTCGTGATCTGGCTCTGAAATTCAATCCAGTAAAAGCCACGGAAGGGGAATTATACGTTTTCAAGGATACAAGCCTTTACAAAGTTATGAAAGGTAATATTCTTACATGCACGCTGTATTTGTTTGCGTCTTAGAAAATGAATCTAAAAAATAGTATTTTTTAATTTTAGGAATTCTCATCTAAACTTTTTCGAAACCGGAGGAACATCCGTTGACAGAGCGGGAAGTTATTGATGCGATCGCTTCGATTTTTCACCATTGTCGGGATTGGGATGGGGGTAGAGCTGCACGTATAAAAAACAAAAATTCAAAAAAAAACTGATACGAATAAAAACAATGAAGTAGATAATTCATAGTATTGTTATTGGTCGGAAAAAAGTAAAACTTCTCAAGAAACAATAAAGTGTTAAAAACCTTTCGTTTCAATATCAACATCGTTCGCTCACTCTCTATCTGTTTGTTTCTCTTTCTCTCTCTCCCTCCATTGTCTTGTTAAGAATACTGATCTATGTTAAGAATATTGCTCTTATTAAAATATTAAATACAAATGTATATTGCGCCAAAGCAATGCCAGGACAAATAAAAGCATTAATCAATCAATCAAAAATCTCTCTCTCTCTGTCCAAATTTCTCAGGCATTCCCAATTGAGGATGCCTAATGCGGTGGTGATGTAATGAAATGCAAAATCGAATGCCTTTTGGGTTAGATTTACTTCAGCCCAATATGGACCCCTTTGGGCATTCCCAATAGCGAATGCCTAATTAGGCGGTGATGTGTGTAAAGCGTTACATGCTTTATGCGCACCTCATTGGGCTTCCTCGTTAGGTCCCCATCTGCAAATTCGGTAAACCTAAGGAGGACCGAAGCAAAAAATATAGAAGAAAACTTATTTGTTATACGTCTTTATTTTTCGCTCATAATATATCCGTGGTGAATAATTATTGGTAAATTATAATTTTCATTTAATACCTCTATACTCGTAAAATGTCTATATCTATTTGGTCTCTCCCATGTCTCTTTTCATGCTCGAGCCCAGAGCTTTGCCTCTGTACTCCGTTATTTGTACCAGATTACGTAGTTATCGGTTGATGCATCTCCTCTCTACGAAATTTTACAAAACTGATCTGGAATTTACGTGAAGGAGGCAAGAGAGCATGGTTCTTTATCCTCTATTCATGTTCACCCAGAGTAAATATCGTTTGTATTATATACGCTCTTAGTGCTGAGAGGACGAACAGGTGGAAGGTTAAGGGAGTAAATTTAATTAATTTTGAGATTCCACTCGTGTGAGAGACCCCGACGGTTCGATAATGCCAGTGAATCTCGCTCATCATTCCTCTATTCTCGATTTTGTATGCCGTAGTTTTATATTACTCCTTATGCTATGTAGAATAATGAAAAAGTATTCAACCTGCTGGGATACCTTATTCAGGTCTCCTTTTTACATTTTATTTCAACTGTATAGCATTATAAAAAGAATTTATTCGCATTGTCTTATCGAGCTCTCGCTGTTTCCTCCGGCAATCTCTCTTTTCCCTCTTTCGCACCCCCCTCCCTTTTCTCTCCCACTCTATTACATTTTTTTGTGTTCCTTCTTCATTCTTTCCCGACTTATATCCTGTACATACGGATAATAGGTCATTTTCATTCGCGGTCCACAGCTTCCAACGATAAAGCTCGGTCGCGTATATATATACTGTGACGGTTTTTTTTTGGGACCGTCACAAAAACACAATGTTGGTAAAGAAGAACATCCCGGTACTCCTGCTCGGCACTTCGGCCACGCGATTATCTCACAGGGCTTGCCTACGGCGTTAGTTTGTCAATGTCTTATTAATTTGCGTCCCGGAATATTATTTTCATGTGCGAGCGATTTCGGGAAAGAGAGAGAGAGAGGGTATTTCGCATTCTGTTGTCAACTCGATCAATCAGGCCTCACCCAAGGACGAGGCAAAGGAAAAATATGTAACGGACGGTTCGAGAATTTTCGTGGCCCAAGAAATATTCGTCTCACATCGACGACTTGGTTTCGCTATCGTTACGTCAGGGCAGTATTGTCTGTCGGATTCTCCCGCCGTCAATCATCATGGAACGGCGATCATCGCACCTTCTCGCAAATATCCCGAAATTTATTTTATTAAAAACTCGGTGGTCCGTCTTGCCACGTTAGATTGTAATGGTCGAGCCAGGGGTAAAATGCATCCACTTCGAGTGCAATTTCCCGATTGTCAAATTTCTTGGGGCCCTGTCTAACGCTCGGACCTATTTTTAATTGCGACGGACCTGTCTACAATTTTCGGGAATATTCGAAATTAGGAGAGGGGCGGGAGACAAATTCCTCGTTACGCGTAACGCTCATGATCTCGAGGAGATTCTCGTGAAGTATCGAGCAGAGAGGACGTGTCGCGAAAATGGGGAAGAAACACCGTGAGTTCCTTCCTTTTCACTTTCTGGTTTGGTTAGTGGGCCCTCGCACATCTTTCCCGGGTCATTTCTCGTGAATTTTGTAAATTAAAATAAATATCGTTCCTCTCATTGTGTTGAGAGAAATTTGGTCGCGGTGACGACTCCGTCACGCGTTTCTTAGTCGGCTCTTTCGATTTTTGTTCCCGCGTTCGCCCGTTTGGCATTTTCGCGTTTAAAGTAAATTTATTATGTCGAAGAGTAATCGTGGCCGTACTCGAGATCTCCAATTTTCGTGTTTTGGTAAATAATTGTTCCGGTTGGCGTAAGTTGTTTCCCGGGCTGAAGGATCGTGAAATAAGTTTTGAATTGCGTGTGTGTGTGTGAGTGGGTCGGGATGATAATCGCGTAACGTTTGATAGCTCGGCCGAGTAACCGAATATCGGGGGCTCGGTATTTCGAATAAGACATCTGTGAATTGACATGATTTTACCATCTTTAAGATTTATTTTCTCGACCGTGAGTAGAGCCACGGAGAGAATAAATTCGAGCTCGTGTTAAATTGTAAGAATGCAGGATCCCGACCAATTTTGTGTGTAAGCGTGCGAGTTATTGTGTGAGTGAGTTCGCGATTCTTCCCCCGCGGTTCATTAGAGACGCGTGATCATATTTTTCGCTATCCCGGTTAAATTCTCGTTTTTTTATTATATTAAATTTCGTAAATTCTTCTTATTATAATCAACTCATGTAAATTGATTATCACGTATGAAACTTGTCACCTGCGTACTTCTTTGTATAATTTCCAGTTAACTTTATTTTTCCGACAGAACGATTAAATAATTGTTATCGTTATTCAAAACGTAATTTTGTGTTTTCGAATTATTCTCGTGGTCACCCTGCCCATCCCGCTGCAGTAAGCTGGCAAACTTGTTTCTCTCTTTTCGCTGCCGAGTCGCTTTGCGACTGGCGCCCAACATTTATTTTAACATCATCGAAAAATCGGCAGAGAAGAGAGAGCAACTTTTGTGGCGTTTCGGGTTAGAAAAAATGTACGTCACAATACATATACAGGTTTCTTTATTTCTTTATACTCTGGTTCGCTTTTCTCGCAGTCGAGCTCAGCCCTGAGAAAGGACTCTGAAATAGAGCTGCTGCTACTTGCCGTGCGCTCTCATAGCCCGAATCAAATTAACGGGGTCATCTCTAAAGCTTCTCCTCGTAACGCTGCAACTGCAATATATGCACATAAATAGACTGGTTGAAGGCAAAAGGATGCATCGTGCATCGTTTTATTTCACAAAAATAATGCAAATGGCCCTTTATGTCTGATACCCTCTGAAATAAATGTATGTTGATACTTTAAAGGGATTTCCACTTTCCACAGTAACGAGTCACACCGCAGTTGCTCCGCATTCCTCTTAGTGCAAATATATCGCAGGAACAGAGCTCAGACAAGTGATATCATTTGCTGCGTCAGTTAGACATTCTTTCAACCATGCCATGTTAATACTAGTAGTTGGATTTTTATGTTCGTGTCTTTGAATTTTTATAATGAATATTGGAAAAATTAAAAGATTATGGTATGCATTTTTTAAAAAGTGTATTAATACTCAGAGTTTTCTATTGGAGTAACAAACGAAATCTGTCTATCTATCTAAGAAAAAACACAAACTAACGTCGGTCCTTTGATTGTTGACCTTCATGACTTTGGATGGGTTTTACAACCCATTTCGCCCTCAGTTTTATTGCTTACTCCCACCGTGGTTTTCTTTTCGATAATAACGGGATGTAAACTTGTTTTTTTCTTATTTCACCAGTGCAATATCCAAAAAATCGGTGGAATGTGGTGTGTCCGCAAGGAGTGGTTTTTTTCGTCTCGCCTTCCGAGAACGAGCATCATCTTGTCGAAGGCATGGAGTAGCAATATTGCGGATATAACATAGTAGCTTTTGCTACCCTCGTACGTGCTTCACCTTTCCGGATTCCTTCTCTCTCCTCCATGCCGAATTTCTCTCTCCTTCTCTCTTTTCCGCACGGAAAAATATATGATTTATCACGAAAAACATCCCACCGGTATGTTGTGTATCCACTCCACCTCTTCAGGTCGGAGGATAGACCGTAATAAATCGAGTATCCCGGTTGTACGGTAAATAGAAATAGCTGCTGCACAACTTCTCTTGATGCAAGATCCTCTACATATTTTATATATGTGTGTCTGTATCTATCAGAACACACGATCATACGCATAAATGTAACTCAATAGAAAAAAAACATGTTCTTTACCATCGTATATTCTGTGTCAGTAAAAGCGATTCTCTGCGGAATACGTCACCAATAAGTTCTTTATGTATTTACTGGGGTGGTGTTAAATGGGGTCATCTTTGAATTTTTACCCTGATAGAAGGTTAAAATCTTTGTGATTGATGATAAAAATTGTCAACAAATTTTATCTCTTCAATCTCAAGTTGAGTCCTCAAACCGTCAAACTGTCAAAGTTTTCCATTAAAATAACACGTGAGTTTTCGTTATGATCTTAATTCTCTAATACTCAGCTGTATCATATGCCATCGTTTTGGTATGACGCTTGACTTGTAGGCAATTCGGTACTCTTCAGAATCAGCTCCAGGATTTTTATTCTCACTTCAAACGCTTCAAAGGTATAAATCTTGAAAGCCATATTTTTCGGAAAATTGTTTTTTTTCCCTATTAACTATGATTAAATGATAAATTTGCAACAGAAATATAAGCTTTAATTTCGTGGGTCATTGAGCTTTTTTCTAAAAAAAAAAAAAAAAAAAAAAAACTAATTTTCATTGGCTCCAAGTTTTTCATTTGGAAGATATCCTAATTTACGTGGAATATATTTAATATGGAATGGTATATATATATTTTCAGCGGAGTTCTCCGTTCGTGTGTTTTTATCTTCTGATGCTTCATTTTTTTTTTCCATCTCCGCCATTTTGTTTCTAGTCGTTTGACACGGAAATTGAAAATAAGGTTGAAAGATGGGGGGAGGTAATGACGTTTGCCCCGGAACGTGACGAAACGTTCAAATAATTTTATCGTCTTCTTGTATTTCTCTTCTTTCACTCGACTTCCAACTGCAAGCCACAAAATTTCAATGTAGATGTATATATATAAATGTGTACATATATATACATACATATTTATATATATACAACCCGAGTATAGGCACTGGGTGTGTATCTGTGCGTATTGACAAAATGGAGATTGAATCTCCACGGTGAAACGTGTTAGCGCATTCGAATGAATATTCACGACCGTATAAATGCGAATTTTATCGTGATTCAAAATTGACGAGATTCTTTTGCATTTTTCAATAATTCCTTTTTTTTTATTAGCTGAAACTTTCGTGCTTCTAGAAAATTTTGGGAGCAACATTATTGATTTAACAATTTTTACGAATTAACATTTATTATTGTGTCAATATATTCAAACTGAGTCTCTTGATTCTACAGTGATAACTGTGCGCTTCGTGCAGATTGCTTCGGCAATCTCTTAAATAAAGCAGCCTTAGAAGAGGCCAATATTTGGTTAGGTGATCGTTGTGCAATACACTAGCTCGCATATCAATCGCTCTGAGCGGGTGGCAGTCGGTTCTGAATTTCCGATGATGTGAACTAAGTGAAACTCAGTCAAAATATTGCCATCTGTATCACCCGAGTTATTTACAGTTTTCCTTAATTGTCCTCGTACAATTGCGATAAAGTAGTACATTACGAAAGAGTGGCTTTGGAAAATACCCTTCCGTAGATCCGACTGAAACACGAAACAGGAACAGAAAAAAGAAATGGAGTAACGTAATGGGGTGGTCTTGACTTTATATTGAAACGTTTCGTATTTGAGCACCCCCGAATCCAAATATCGAGACTTAGGATTTTTTAGATCCTCTTCTCTCTCGTAGGAGAGGTTACTGTGCAGGTTCGTGCACTGACCGGCGGGTCTTGCCTGGAGTGGGAATCACCTTCCGATTTCCTCACCTTGCAATCCGAGGGGACAACTCGAACTCGGCCTTCAAGACTGAATACTCTCATCTAATGATCGGACGGACAAAAACATGAGCGACTGTGCTCAAAAGAGTCTATCGTGACGCATTTGCATCACTGTAGTTTTAAAATACGATAGACGTACGACATATGTCGTAAAAATGCTCCGTATAACTTATGAATTCATTTTTGGTAAAGAATTAGGAGAAGGAAAATAGGAACGGTCGGGACCTTATAGGCGTACGGGGGATACGTCGCGTGTGCGAGATCGTTCCACCCGTAGCCCTCTGACGGATTTCTGCCACACCAGAAATCCGGCTAGGGGATAAGGCCGTCCCATTACAATATACGCAGAAACATTGGAAAAATAAAAATTACAAAATCCTAAGATATAAATGTATAGTGTTTCTGGATATTTTTGATAGACTATTATCAAGTTTATCCACCCTCTATTAAGCGATTTACCAATATGTTTTTTCACATAGAAATGTTGGGGAAACGAACGTTGGACTGCTTTTGCAAAGCTTGTAAAACTTTGACCAACTTTTGTCGAAACTTGTGGAACTTTAATCCGCACCCCCTATTCACTGAAACCCCGGTCCAAAGGGTAATTGAAGGTTTACCACGATGGCACTCGCTCGTACCGAATGAACTAGTCGTGAGCTAAGCAGTTTCTACCAATCTCTGCTTGTCACTATTCTCTTTATCGGTGATATGAAACTTTCTCTCTCAACAGTCCAAAAGAAAAATCTAAATACGATTGTTTATTAAACTTTTCTGATTGTAATGTTTACCAACAGCCATTAAAATGCGTTTGCTATATAATACGGACATATTTCTTTTGCAGGTACGATGGCCCATTTATTTCCCCAATCAAAAGTATTGATTTCGTTACCCATTGATGAATGAAGATGCGATTACTTAAAGAAGAAAGTCGTAATTGAAAGTTTGATTCATTAGGTTCGTTCGGGAAACAGTTAAAGCAGAGCGTATTGACCTGAGAATTATAGGCGATAAAGAATCTCCGGTTTAGCGGGGAGGAAGAGACGGACTTTTTGTGTCCAAACGTGCTGGTTTGCTAGGGAGTAAAACTCGAGGCTGTACTCGAGTCGTTTCCTACAAACTTGTATCCTCTCGAGCAACAATTAGTATTTTTTTACCAACTCATTAAAATCATTTATTTTCTGTAGATGTTATCCTTGTTGCCATTTTTATAACATTATCAAGGATTGTCTGAGATCATTTATAACATTTTTTATTGTGATACTAAGTTGATTTTGAGATTTTGTCGTGCACATAAGTCAACCAAATGGATCACTTTCATCGCCAAAAAAAAAGTGAAGGGAGGATAGCAGGCTGGAGGAGGCTCAATTTAGCTCAATACCAAGTCATATACAAAGAATCAAGAAAAAGAACGGTTCGGCATGTAGAGAAGCTGCATGAAATACTTGATTCAAATCAGCCGATGGAAAAGCAGGTTGTAGGTGAGAACCTTCGGGAATCGATTACTATGGGATGCGCACTGCTCAACAGTTTCCGCGAATGCAACTGATGAAAGGAGTTCTCGTAATATTATTTTCAATAGGCTGTCACACATTTGGGCCGTACACACAAATAAAGTCAGACGTCAGCCTAGCAATCAGTCATTACGGATTCATCTATGAAGTCTAAGTGCCAGCAACGATAGTGAAATGTTTGAAGTAGATTGTTTTCCTATCGTCATTATACAAGAAACGATAGAACATTTATATGCAAGCGGCTCAGTCAGCAGTTCGTGTAGAACACCACGTAACATAATAATTGCAATCAGTCTTATCGATAACCTGCAAACATATTTCCTGAAAAATATGTTTTCCCTGAAACGTTTGTATTCCCTATGACGACGATTTGTTACATGAGAGAGGAACAGCTTTGGAATAAATGCATACGGAAAGTTTCATTATAGTTCTTTATAATTGTTTATCCTACATACACGTAAACGCGGTATACGTGTACCGCGTTGGCAATTTTTTTGTTAGTGGAAGACGCGAGGAACAATTGCGCGCCCAATCAATATTGTACAATTGATACTGGCCATTATTAAATTTTTCAACACACCCAATGATTTGTAAAATATTATATTACACTTCTACTTGTAAGGCTTTCACGGCCAGCATGATTGTTCCTAAAGTCTAGAGTTTCCAGATGAAAGCCGTGTCGAGTTTCAACCGATCGCATGAAATTTCATGAACGTTGCAGTTTGCGTCATTAGGGCTAAGAGACGGTATATTGAAGTTCCCGTGTTTCCGTTGATGCTTTTAAACGCATGGCTATCGTTCCGTATCACTGCACCAACCAATCAAGGCTTATTTAATGATCATCTAGTCAATTAAAAAAATATTGAACACCATCGTCCCGGTTTTGTAATTGACTTGCTGATCAATTAACAACCCTGATTGGCTGGTGCAGTCATATGGAAGGATGGCTATACCAGGCAAATATTTCGAAAGTACTATTTTTTAGGATCTTAATCAGACCTCATCAATTTCATTGCCGCTTGAATGGCATCATCCGATTCTATATAAATCTACATGGAACCTACTTTTGAATGAAACAAAGAGATTAAACGAAATAGATAAACCTGATAGAGACTATGAGTGAGTATAAAGAACAAAACTGGGTACAAAAACAAGTATAAGATATAAATAAAAAAAAAGCGAAATGGAGCTGGATTCGTCGGCTCCACAACGCCGTTTGCTTATTACCTTACGATCGTTTTTGACGACGTTATTCGATTTTTTGTTCAGATAGAAATTCCACAGGGTGCCTTATACTTTTGTCTAAGGCTGTATAGGATAAAAAATAAAAAATAGGACTAGAATTAATCGTTATGGTTACCATTCACTATCATGCACCGTTGAAAGCAACTAAGCCTAGTCACGCCTACTTACTAAGGAGGTAAATCGTTTAGCAGCTATGATCGTGGTCTTATTGTCAATACTGGTAGTGGCCTCGTTTTTACATCATCGGGGACGGAACTCATAATATACAGATATACAAATATTATCTAGGATATAGATAGATAGGAACGGTAAATTTTCCTTCCTGCTTATGCTCGATAAGGTTAGAAGAGGTCAAAATAGGGACACGAGGTTGTTAAATGGGTTGAGGTTGCCGTCCGTGCCGGAGGGAAGAAACAAGCGACACGCGTATCTCACCCGAGGTTCTTTTTCGCTGTAGCAATCTGTTGTCTTGTTCGTGCTCGAGGAAAACCAGCGCTATTATACGGAAATATCGTTTCCCTTACCACTGTCGTTTTACCCTCATAACCGCCAGAAAGAACGAGACATCCAGTAACCTTGGGCGATATTACACAGAGAAACAGACACGATGGTCTGTGCACATTTACACACATAACAAACATAGCTCATATATGGGATATTTCGTGACAAACCAGTGAGCCCAAGACCCTGACCTTTTTTGATTTTCTTGAAAAAGTTTGATCTGTTAGTATCTAATAAAAAAAAGTTCTCTCGAATTATTTTGGATTTTCATCTCAGCTTGTTACAAGGTGGTGTCCTAGTTAAAATTCCGCAAGACATTTTTGAATGCTCAGAACTCATTGAAAAATAGATATCAAAATAAATAAATAGGTCATTTTGTTTATCTTGAATTTATCTTGAATTTATCTTGAATGAAAACATGAAAAAATATAAATATTTGATTTTCTATGGTATTATAAATGGTATATTTTCACTTGTTGACCAAGATTTTTTTTTTTTCATAACTTGGACCGTTTTCATTTTTCTAGAAGAATTTACTATATTTCTGGACGCATTTTCACACGTGTTAGAACATCCTTAGCTAGTGATATGCATAACTTCGATCTTTTGCCTATATTCAAACGTGTTCGAAGCACGATGAAATAGCTACACAAATTATCATACTGGCGCTGCTGGCTGAACACCCGATCGGTTTAGAGTGAGTCATTTCTAAGATCTTTTTCCGCTGATTCAAATAAATGGATAAAATTGTAATATTGTATTTGTATTATTGTATTGAGCAATATTTGAGATTAAATATTCTGTACACGATAACAACGCGGAAGCACCCAGGAATTAACGAGAGCGACAGCGACAGTATTTTGATAGCGCTTCGGCGGAAGATGTCGTTACAATGTAACGTTTTAATATGTTATAGCTCATAGGGTGTCCGTGAGGTTATGACCACCAGTTGCAAGAAAGCTGCACCATGATATTTGGAAACGAAAAGTTATTAGCCATTTGCCTCTCCAATCCATCGTTTATTGGATATGGTTCTACATCACTACTGCATAGGAACTCGTAAGTGACAGCTCGACCTCTGGTAGCTAATAATCTAACTGCTCTATCGCTTGCTGATGTTTTTCATAACTAAGTATAGCAAACATAGCCGCTCTCCTCCAGTCATCCTGTTAAGCCAAGCCTAGCGCGTTCTACTATATTTTTTTTTCTTAGCTCTGCTATGGCAAGAGAGTGTGATTTAATATTTACCCCGTAATTAGTCAAAATCGCGAGGTTGCCAGAAATTCACGATATTTTTGCGTATAGTCAAGTATACAACAATGAAAACTATGAAAAATTCAAGTAGCACTATGTTTTTGTGATAATTTGTTTTCGGATTTAATAATTAAGTTTGCACGCATATTCTCGTGTTACAACTCGATCTCAATGTGCGAAATAGCATGCATAGTGTTTTGAGTTAGTGTTAAGTATCTTAACGCTACAGTTTAATTTTGTTATATGTTTTCCAACAGATTCAGAGAAAAAACGTATGGTGGGAGCAGAATAATTAAATGTGATGAACGATAAACAGTTGATAGTCACTATAGTTTCATTATGGGATCAACAAAATCCACGTTACGGACTGACCGCGTTCGGCACTACGGCCAAAAGCGTTGGACTGAAGTTCTAATGTAATAATTACTAATTAATTAATGATAAATGTGTAATGATCGGTGATCCAGGAGGGTTAATGAAAAAAAAAAATTATATTTGAATGATTACGCGATGTAGTTACTTTGTTATGACACATTTACTCATGATATCCGGCACACCCTGTTTGCTCTCCGTTACAAGCATATACACTTCAGTATGAGCTCGTCGGACAGTTTGAGTGAGCTCGCACTGTAAATTTATTGTACTCGGTGTTATGTGCATCCCCGAGCGAATAATATACCACCGATATGATATAGCAACGATGTACTTGCTCCATGATGAATGTGCTCGATATATTTCGTCATGCAACAAAAATAAGATAATTTTTACTTCCCCACAGAATAAGTTATGTTCTTGTGCATGTCTTCTCCAACATACTCCTAACATTTTACTAGCTGTTGAGAGCCACGTTTCCAGTATTGCAGTCTTTTATTTTTTTCCATTTCCGCTAACAATAAATGATGGAACTCTTATGAAATACGGATGCATTGTTGGAGAGGGAAGAACATCATTTATACGAATTATTGAAAACAAAAAAGGAATTTTAGATCTATCTAAAATGGCTACAATGATAAAACAATCTGCATCTCAACCTCTGAGGCCTACTAATTTCTTTTTCTATTACGTTATTATATTTGATTGTAGAAAATAAAATTTGAGTGCGAGTAAAATTAGTTTATTGAATATATGAAGAATTTTCATCGTATTATTATAGGCTGATAGTGACGTATTGAATAATATAACAGTTTTACAAGTTTTCATAATCGTGTATAATTTCAAATTTTACCAATTTTTATAATCTCGTATTATTTTAAATTGTGATACTATTTGTAAATTAACATAATTTTTGAATGTGGTACTAAAATATGTATCTTTAAATATTATTTCTAGCAGGGATTCTCTTGAAAGAAAAAATATACTAGCAGATTGAAATTTTACATACTCATTGTAAACTCCTTAACCACCACATATTCCTATATTTGAACTACAATTATCCACAGTAGTAGGGCTACGGGGGTTCTGGACCAAGTGGTGGCGCGGAGTATGCGGTGCAGGGGCAAGCCCCCGTACCGCACCACTTCCGTACCGCACCACTTGAACACTATTGGCGATATTATTCGAAGCTCCTCACGCGTCATTTCACCGGAATTCTTAGTTAAAAAAATTACATACATTTTCACCAATTGTTTCATCAGACCACACTTTTCACAATCACGCCGCATTGGTCTAAGCATTCCAACATGAGCACGCTTCCATGGAGGATTAAAATTATTGAAACATCTACGATATGACTGTATCTCACTGTCATATTGCAAATGTTCAGGCAGACGATACCACAATGCATCAATGGATTTACTACAATATTTTATAAGCAATCCTTTTGGAACCGCTTCGAGTTCATTTTTCGTTAACGCTTACACTTCTTTCGACGGATGGATTGCACGGGCAGGGTGTGAACTCTGCCACACTGAGGGAAAAAAATGTTGGATCAATCAAATATCTTATTACGGAGTGCCAATAAAATTATATAATCATAGCTACATTATGAAGTATTAAGAAAATACATTAGTTTTTCAACTGATCACACATTTATTTTGACCGAAGACGCCGCCATTGAATCAACGAAATGTTCCAATAACATCAAATATTATAGAATCGACCATTTTTTTTTCTCTCAGTGCACGGGCAAGCTTGCATTGTGCCAACCTTACCGCACATCTCGGCCTTGTAGCAAGTCTGCCAGCGTAGGAAGCTGCGAATGTAGCAAGTCTACCACCGTGTTAACCTTACCATATACGCAGTCCTTGCTCTGTGGCGGCCCAAAACTTCCCCGACCGCTCGGGTACCCCCACTTCTGTGCGTCTACAATATACTGACGGGGCAAGTCGAAGCTGGCAAGTCTGTACATTACATAGGCGGAGATAAGTGGGGGTACCCGAGCGTTGGGGAAATTTTGGGCCACCACGAGGTAAGATTGACGTATGGTAAGGTTGACACGGTGATAGACTTGCTACACTTGCAGCTTGCTACGCTGGCAGACTTGCTACGAAGGCAAGATACGCGGTAAGGTTGACACGATGCAAGCTTGCCGTGGCAGAGTTGACATCCTGCCGATTACATACATACACGCACATCTATCCATCATGAAATAGATAATGAGAAGCTATCCAAAAACATGAGTACTACTTGGGAAAAACACTCCATTCATTTTCAATCTAGTTCTCTCTCGCTCCAACTCATTATATTTCCTCATCTATCTGTCTCTCTCACACTCATTGCCCTTCCCATCTAAACCTCTCTCTTACACTCACTTTATTTTCTCATCTATCCCTCTCTCTCACACTCACTATATTTCCCAATCTATTCCTCTTACACTTACTGTACTTACCCATCTATCTATCTCTCTCACTCTTAGGTCCTCCGAGTACTAGCTAAGCATGTCCAAACCTACGGGTGATGGGTATCCGGGGACGGGGGAGTGTAGTAGTAGGACTATTACACTGGGGGCGAGAGGCGTGCGGTACAGGGGCTTGCCCCTGTTACCACTTGGTCCAGAACCCCCGTAGCCCTACTACTATCCACAAATTTTATTATTTTCATCATCAACTTGAAGTTTCGATCACCGTTGAATTGCACGTGTTTTCAAACTACTATTGACCTGACTTGTGTCATAATATTGTAGTTTGCTAATTCGCATATATTGACTTAGATAGAATGATTGTTTACTGTGAAAAAAATGTGGATGTGCTTGAATGTCCTCTTCGCATCCAGCCACTTTTTCTTCCGATAGCTTGATGAACGAACACTGACGGATAGATGGACAGACGGACAGAGAGATAGAAGGGTGGAAAGACGGGCAGATGGACATTTCAATAATTGAATGAATGATTTCCTTAGATCCAGCCAACGAATTAATTTGTTTCACCGTCGAGAGATAAAAAAATATTGGCTGTGAACTGCGGACGGTTGACGGTATACTGAACTCTCAGAGTCCCCAATGCGCATATACATTGAAAAAAATATTTATACCGATATGTGATAAATGATCGTGCTTCATGAATCATTATAAACATTGTTCAAAATAAAGTAAAAAGTACCTAAAACTATCTTCTCTCTTTCATTCTAATTATCGATCTTTTCTATATGTATGAAGTCTATTACTATCTTCACTTTTAATGTATATATCGATGCTTGGAGAAAAAAAAGGAGGATCGAAAAAAGACAACAAGCGTTGGGTTCGTGGTGTCAACTCGATATAATAAAAAATGCATCGTTTTCTCGATTCATAGTTTTTGGTTTAATTACCAAGAAAACAAGACCGATATTCAGAGAAGAACCCAAAGGAACTATAAACGATAGATAAGTGGAAACGGTTTGACTCGTTGGATGAGAGCTCTACATTATTCTCGACCATCCTAGAGCGGTGAAAAAATCTTCTCCTACTCCAAAATTCGTCAAGTAACCATTATCTAAATTTTGTCTTACTCAAATCTCAACTCATGTGCCTCGATTATCGTGAAATACAAAATATCGACATTTGCTATCTATCCAAGCTTGAGCAAGACACAGATCTCTTTCGTCTCACACGAGCCTTGGTGATTCTCTCTTCTCGTGTGAGTCTAGTCTTGCTCAAGATGTGTTTCCGTATCGATGTACTCCTCTTCATTAAACCTGACTAAGGTTTTATCCTCTCTATCTGAAGAGTTCATGTGCCTTGAGTTGCGCTCAACCCTAATTTGTGATGATAATGTGATGATGTTCTTGATGGCCCGTGGATTTCAAACGTCAACCATAACCCTAATCGGGATAATCTTTTCATCTTTATTCCAGATCGGAGTTTATCGCGTCGGGACATAAGTTCATTTAACAAACATACAATTCAATCACTTATTCTCGCGTCAAGTCATGTATTTCTGTGGAATTGAACCATCAGAATTTTTTTTCACTCGAAAAACAACTGTAAACCATTGATATCGATTGTTATACCAGAGATTGGATATCCACGAGCAAGCCTGCGTATTGTCCTGAATATTTCAAAGCCTGCTTCCAGCAAGCTTTTGCATTGCTGTTTTACGCTTTATTTAAGCTTTACGAATTCGTAATTTCGAGTATATCCCACATGTTTAATAGAAAAAGAGCTTTTCCATCTCGTTATCAGACCCGTTGAGCTCAATCTATTCGTTGAAATATCACGGCTTGTTGATTTTTCCTGATCTACTCGCGTATGGACTATTTAAATTAAGTTTATTATATACTTTGGCAGCTCTAGTAAAACTGAAGTATATGTCTATCACACAACAGAAAAAATATCCACAACTGCTGATTTGGAAAATCTGAATTATTTAAACATAAAGCTATCAATTGACTTATATCTTTCTATTACGTCAATCATAGCTCGGCAACACATGACCTTATACATTTTTCCAATTGCATTCAGTTTTTATCACATAGAAGTGTCCTCAGACCTGTCTCGCGCACTCTCCATATCCACTACGCAGCTAATTTACTATTCGCTGCAGGTTAAACTGTAGCAACGTATGGCACGATACTGCCAGTCTAGTGGTCTATAAAAAAATTGCAATTGTTTTCTCGATTCTGCCCACGCAAGTAAATAACATCTCACGTTGTCTAGATAAATGGCAAATGAAGGCTATCGATATCGAGCTTGCGCACATTATATTTGCAATAGAAGAGATGGAATTAGTCGTATGTGACGGTCTAAAACAAGCAATCCACTATATAATAACTACATCAGTTGTAAATTCTACAGAAGCTGCTGAACATTTGATTCTGTGGACTTGACATTCGAATTTGTGATCCTAAGCAGACTTATCCGAGGTAAATATATGAAAATGAACAGAAAACTGAAAATGAGAATGAACAGAATGTTTATGGTGGTCTGTTCCAAAGCACTTTGAACTGAAGGGATTAATCGTCGGTTAAGCGACATTAAACGTTAGGTGATTATTCTCGGACCTGGGATATTACTATCATGGGACTCCGTGGTGATACATTTACTTACGTTACCGACGAAAAGTTTGCGCAAAATTTTGTGCAAATGCCTTGGAACTATAATTCATGCCATTTGGCCAGCAGTATACTCACATGAACAAAGCAGATTGTACTAGAAAGCGGGAGAATTTAACTCCATTCCTTTCTCATTTTTTTTTTTTTTTTTTTTTTTTTTGGAAATTTGGGTCGAAATTTCTTACATCCAGTACGTTATTTTGAGAATGATCGCGTTGGGTTTCATGCCACGTAATACAAGAGCAATCGGGTTAAAGAGAAAATTTCACTATTCACTAGAATTTTTCACGATTATAAAAGCATTATAAAATACAGATACGCGATCTTTTTTCGATGTCGAACAACAATTTGGTGCAGAGTCCACTCAAAGTGAAAAAAAACGTGCATGTTCAATTTAGGCTGCGCAGAGTTGGTTGAGCACGTTTTTGTTTATTGAATTATTATTTCTCCGCAAAGGTGCATTTTATTTAAAACGGCGTTTGAAATATAAAAAAAATCACATCGAGTTTGGAAAGTTTTTTTTCCAATTTCCTATATGCGAAACTTAAGGCTAAGCTGCTCAACCTTCTCAACGGCTGGAGTCAAAGAGTGAACCAAACCCTTCAACCCTATAATTAAACTAAAAAACATCATTAACCGTAATCAACTAAGATCAGCTCTCTGGAACGGTGGTGCAATAATCAGATAGCCCAAGAAATCCAAAAGCTCATCTCTTTTTTCGTCTAAAAGTTTCATGGAAATAAAATTAGTATTTTCCGTGTTTTTAGCGCACAGAGAATTAACAGACCCGTCGATAAGCAGTTAAACAGATTAATCAAGTTTTCCTAAAAATATGCGATTATTTTGCATAATAGGATTTGTTGAAGTTTATCGTTTTTTATGAATCCGAAAAATACGGATGCAGAATTGAAGTTAGGATGAAGAAATTAATTTAGTTCTGCGTTATTTACATCACACTTTGAAGATAGAAGCCTTCACGAGGCATATCTGAAGTCGTTCAACCCTCGTTGTCACAGGCGACTTGACGATCGATCGGAAGTGCTTTATTTATAAACTCGGCCGTTAACCGTCTATTTAAGTACTTCCACCCCCGTCATGCGGTAATAATATTGACACTCTGAGTAATAATTATTATGAAAAGTACATACGTTGCGTGAAAGTCTGAACATTTATTAAGGTGGTTATGATAAGCCCGCTGCCAGTTCACTAAATCGTTGAAGACAGCAATGGAAATCTGTCATCAGGGATTCAAAACAGTCCTTATATATTCTATATAGAGAGCCTAATGACTATTGTAGAATTTTGGAAATTTTTCCGAAAAAGAAAAATAAGCCTGTTGAAATAAGTGTACCGACAAAGGGTTATTTTTTTTAGATATAACACCAGGAACAAGACATTTAAGGTGGAACGGGACCTTTTGTGCGGGGCAGGCAGTGAGAGGGGTACTCCTATGCTTTAACATGGGAAGCCTCCCGTATTGCCAACCGCACGTGAATTTATTTTCTCGTTTTCAATTTACGTATAGGATGATAATAGTGTAATTTTAAATGAAAAAATAACGGTCAATTAACTAATTTAAACCTAATATTAATAATTTTGGCGAAAAAAACAGTCCTCGTTACATTTTTCAAATGTTCAACCATTTAGCAATAGTAGGTTTGACAGAGGCAACGCAGCGTACTGGTTTAAGTTTTTAACTGTTGGCTACCCTGCTCAAGGCAGGCATCGCTTCCAAACTGTAAGCGATATGCATAGGTATACGAGAGCGCGTTGATCGATGCGACGTTGCCGCGCTTGAAGCATTGCCCACCAGAAAAGCGAGAAAGTCTTCGTTTATTCATTTTCTTTTGCAGATTGCACAAAATCGGTACGGTGAAATTGGCCCAAATTTTGCGGGAGTCATTGCGACAGTCGGTTTAAGTACTTGTGTTTGTTTAAACGAAAAGTCGCTTTTACAACCGTAGTTTTTCAATGTTTTTTGCGGTTTTTTACCCTTTATCCACAAGATCTAATGTAAAAAACAAGTTCAATTTTCTCATAAACGGTATGGTCGAACCCGTCGAAACTTTTCGAGCAAATGGTTCAGTCAATTTCGAACGTGTCTACCAATTTTTATCAAAATCCCTCTTTTTTCATGTATGGTACCGTTCTACCGGTACAACGAATACGAGTCACTTTCACACATCATTCAACTGATGTAAAGTTTCTATTTTTCGTTTAATTTTTTCGATAATTTACACAACGCATGGAATAGAGCGTTTTTGGTGAAGCGGGAAAATCCGAAGAAAATAGAAGACGTCTGGAAAATAAGAATAAAAACTTTTCTACGTGTGATGATGTTTTAATTGAAAACTAAAAAAGTCTAAGTTCATCGATCCTCGTTGTTACATTAAAAGTAAAAAAAATGCCGAGAGCATGAATCGTACATATATGATAAAGAGCAAAAAAAGGAGTGAAAGAGAAATGAACAAAAAATGAAAGAGAGAAAAAAGAGAAAGGAGTTGAGAGGTTGTGGCAGTTGGGATAAATCTTTCGTCTTGGGGTAGACGGTACATGCCGGATCAGGGTTGCAAAGTATATATAGGGGAGATGCATTGCACACCGCGGTTGACTCATTTCTCCGGTACCGGGCCGACACAGACCTCTCGACTCCATGCGCGCCACTTGTGGAAACGAAATCCGATACGGGAAAAGCTAAACTCCTCGAAATGTTCACAAGAGTTTAGCACAGCCGTTCCTAGTACTGTCTCTCCCTCTCCTTTTCTCTTCCCCCTTCTTAGCCTTACTCTCTCTGTCTCTCGCTATCACTCACTCTGTATGTGCAACAACAGCGGCCACGACCTCTTCACCCTCGCCATTTCTTCGAAGTATTCCTTTCCTCACTCCACGCGCTCGGTCTCACTCGCCTCACCTTACGAAAAATCCTCAACCATCCAACCTCTTCCTCCCTTCTCCGTCCCATGCACTCTATTCAATCCGTATATGTATACGGTATTCAATGTCAAAGCACATCTGCTTAGAACTTTCCACATTCAACCATTAATTAGTAAAACAAACTATAATAAATAATGAATTGTAGGGTAGTGACATTTTACGGACGCCATTTCTTGGCTATCATAAGAAAAAATCTGAAAAAAATTTGTATTAGAACCTTTAATTTTAATACGAACTTTGGAAACCTTTTCAAAATACTTCAAAAACTTTTAATACAAAATCGTCGATTTTAGATGATTTTTTCGGAAAGTTAAACACTTGAAAATAGAATGTCTGTCATTTTCAGCTAGAAAATCCTGTGTGTAATATTATATACATGTATATACTTTATCCACGTGTCTCTCTTCGGTCTCTATTCTCTTACCATTTCCCTTATTCGCTCACACACCACTCAATCAAATATTTTTTTAGTCCTCTCTGTCACCCTCATGCGTATTTGTCTCGAGCCATTCACTTCCTCTTCTCGTCTTCTTCTTTCTCAGTTCCACCCTCTTACGATTAAGCAAAAGAAAAGAAAACAGAGCCAACACTCAAAGCAATAGAGAGTAAGAGAGAGAGAAAGAGAATTTAGGAGGACGAGGGTCCCCTTTTCTCATTCTCCTTACGCCGCAGCCCACTCATCCAGTCAACTGTTTCATCGCGGAAATACGTCGCTTCGGAACTGAATTCTGTCCCTTCTATTTATTTTCTCTCTTACTCGTGCTTTCATCCCTCTCGCTCATGCTTCACCTTTCCTTGTCGTGAGATTCAAGTGTCCATTCCTCCGCCCTCGCTCTCTTCAACTATCGACTCGAGAGGGTTTTAACTTAGTTCCTCGCGCTTTCACGAATTGCCACGAGAGTGCTGTGAGTTTCTCCCCAGCCCCGGAGATATTCTTCATCGTTTGTTCGGATACTTCCCCATTCTTTGTTCTTAATTTTCTCTCAACCTCTCTCGATCTTCTTATACCCGTCACTGATTGTTTACCGTGAACAGATCGAACACTCTCTTGAAAAAGAAAAAAGAAACTCGAGACTCGGACTGGATTATACCCGGATAATAGGCTAGTTCAAAGACAAATCGACATTATTCTTCGAGCTCCCATTACGAAAATTCGTGAAACAGTTGTAACGTACAGATTTGCTTTTGTGTAACTTTTTATACAGGATTTCATTCCTTCATAATATATATGCTTACAATTCCATTACAAAGTATGTAGACATTGTAGACGCAGCGATTTGACGAGAATAAATGTAAAAAGGGGTCCAAATGCAACATTACACAGATCACAGCTAACATTGTTTGTTAATTTCTCCAAAGTGAACAAATTAGTTCATTAGCTACTGAAGTGCAGAATTTATTAATGGGAAATAATGTATTAATCATTATACATTTTCTTTTTCATAATGGAAATAATTTCCATTGAAGCTCGACTCATTAAATTTAATGTTTCAATGAAAATTATTTCCACCAACTATTGAATTTCATTGTTCAATGAAAACGCTAATGCATTAAAAAAAAAATGTATTATTTGAAAACCTGGTCCGCTGGATATAAGGAAATCGTTCACTTAATTATTTATGAATGTCCGTCTGCCCGTCTTTCCGCCCTTCCGACTCTCTGTCTGCCTGTCCGTTCATCCGTGTCTTCGTTCGTCGACCTGCCAAGTGGAAAACGAGCCGGAAGGGAAAGGGTCATCCATGAACAATTTGCAAAAATTATACATTTTTTTACGTAATAAACAATCATCCTGATTATGTGAATAATTAATTTATTATTTAAATGTAAACACTTCGGAAGTTGTCAATATTGTTTTCGAATTTTTTTTTTTGAACTTTTGATTTTTTTTATAGCCAGAAAAAAACTTTCGAAAATAAGTGTGCAAAATAAAACTGATGCGTTCGGAATTAAAAAATCAAACTTTTTCCCCTCAGGAGATTTTATCACAAATCTCATTGAAGTTACGGCAATAAAATTGTAGAAGATCCGACTGAAAATACTTGAAAAAGCAATTTCGAAAAAGATTACTAAAAAGTTTTTAATGAGCTCAACGAAAATGGACACAACGTTTTACTTCCTTGAGAATTTCTTTTGAATCTAATAGTTCTCGTGTTGAGCTAAATTTTCCAAATCCTTTTTTTTCTGCGTTAGAAAAGAAATTATTGTGGGAAAAAAAATCGCACAAGACCTTTTCACAAACAATATTCAAGATCATTGTACTGTCCTTACGATTTTGGTTTACTGATCTTGTTTTACAATTTTTTTTTTGAAAGAGCGGTCAAACTGTAGAGAAAAAAAAAAACATATGGAAAACGAGGACATTCAAGATAATGTTGAGGGCGTGAAAAAACAAGGATAGAAAAAGGTCGAAAGGATAGAAAAAAAGCAATACCGTGCTCTTTTCAAACTCTTGTCCGGAAACTTCCCTGTCGGTCTGAAGTATTTTTTATGCTTCATCGTATACATAGAGGACATATGTTTCAATTTCATATAAGAAATTATTATTTTTCATGTTATACATGAATGAACGTGTATGAATGTGTGTTAACCATTTATACATATGAGAAATATATAATTTTTTTTGTCATTATTCCTGTGTATATCCTTGAAGATTTTTACGACCCCATCCCGCTGCTTTGACCTCACTTTTTTCCCTACTTTACTGTTTTTGCTCCTATTCTTGTGAGTGCCCTCTACTGTTTTGATTCCATCAGTTACCTTTCGATATATATTTTTTGACTTGCATGTTTCAAAATATAATTCAATAGGACCTTGTTATATCCCATATAAAACGATTGAGTACGCAGTAAAAACAAAAAATGGATTTCTGTATTTAAAAAATCTGCATTCCTAAGTACATAACATATGACTTTTCATACGGGAATGCTGACATAACACTAACCCCGTTAAATCAGTTTTCACTCGCCTTCGACTCCCGAGAGAACTGAGTGAAATAGACTCGGTGTTGCCCCGACATCACAATAGTTCACTTCGTAACCTTCGTCTCTTCCATTTTCAGTTTATCTCACCCTGTTCTACGGGGTGGGATCTCCCTGCACGATGCTCGCTAAATTAGCGATTCAATTATAACACGTAATTCGGTCGACAAGCGTGACAATCCATCCTGCCTTATTTTTCCCTAACGACCCGCCGGAATGGAGAGTAACTGTCTCTCTTGAGATATTTTTTCATTATGTCGTTTGTAGCGCTATTTTGATATACAAGTTTATAAAATCGCATTTCTATAACGTCTACAATACGGGAAGCATGAACTGATTCCAAAAATCAATTAAATGGCAAAAAAACTCATTTTTCCCCTGCGACCCTCCTGAGGAGAATTTGGGTCACAGTTGACAGCTTATTGTAAAAGGTACATCGCGTAATCGTAATGGATCTCGCGATTAAACCGGGTGCCCAAGCGATGTCACACTCGATAAGTTGTGACCCTCAGGGTATAAAAAAAGGTAAATGTTAGCCGTGTTTCACATTGGCTGAGTAAAGAAATTATGCAGTAGCGACTCACTTTTTTGATGCCATCGTTCGTTTGAACTTCTTGACACTTTGGAACGCTATGCCGGCCGGAGGCTCTTTCCACTTTACTCGTTATTCTTGTGGCTTGAGAATAGCTACGAAAATGTCAAGAATTATCCCCTCCACCAGACATCACTTCGTTAGTTAGCCGACCAACGAAAACAGTTATTTCGACACTTCAAATCCCGTATTCCTTACGATGGGCAACTTCAATAGTAGATAGGTAAGGCCGGTTCTGGACCACGATCCCTACCCCGACATTTACCGACACTTTTTAGCATGGACACGAACCCCCCGAGCGGAGACACGAACCGAGGGGGGGTGCCGGGTGGCCCTCGAGAATGTTTTGGCCCCCCCTCCCCCCCAAAGTAGGTTAACAAACAAAATTTGGCACGTGACCCCCCACTCCTGCCATAGTTCAAAGGTTATCGGAGGGTGCGGTAAAGAAAGAACGATTTTGGCTGTTTTTTTCTAATTAGGTCAATAAGTTTGATAAATATTATTTTGATTTTAAAAACAAAGTCGGCGCGTGAACAGTTCCCCCCACTCCTCCCATAGTTCAAAGATCATCGTGTGCTGGACAAAGAACGATTTTGGTTGTTTTTTTCTTAGGTCGATAGAAAAATAAGTTTGAAGAGATATGATTTCCAAGAAAATAGAAAAATGGACACGTGCCGTGTATGTGTGATTTGGTTGCCTAGCGATAGGCTTGTCACATAGTTCAAAGATCATCGGAGGGCGGTTCAAGATGAAGGCTTAATAACGACTTTGTTTTTTTCATAAGTAGGTCGATAGTAAATCAGTTTGAAGAGATATTATTTTTCGTGGTGAAAAACAGAAAAATCGACACGTGCCGGCAGCTGTGTGCGTCTTTCGGCTGCCTAGCGATAGGCTTCTAACATAGTTCATCGGAGGGCACGTTGAAGAACGAATGTTTTTTTCTAACGATGATCGAGAAATATTATTTTCAGATATGTTGAATAAGCCATACTGTAGAGGCTAGCGAGTTTTTTGATTTGCCATCGAGCGAAATTTCATTTCAGCAATGATTAGAAAGAGATAGAAATTTGTTGTATTGTAAAAACGAGTTGGTTGAATAAGGAGGTTTCAGTTACTGTTTGGCTGGTGTCTCCAACGAATCGGGCTAAATCCGACATAGTAAAGATCTTCGTCTTTCAAACTGTTCGTTCAACTTTTATATTTTGTGGCATAGAAAGAGAGTCTATCATCATGGATAAATTAACTCCGGATGTGGTGAGACAATTGTGTCGTCTCCCACCTTATCTCTGCGATTATGATGATGCTGTAGTCAAACATTTTGGTGATGATCCACCAGATGCAGTGTACGATTTTCTCAACGATGTACTAGATTTTCAAAACAATTTGGAAATAATGAAATGTGTAGAAGAGGGTGGAGGCATTAGCAACCAACCATCTTGTGCACAGTGCAAATTGATGTGGGAAAGAATAACCATTATCCATAAGCACGTTCACAGTATACATCATGATTTGGATGAATTCATTACGCTATTGATCCAACTCACATGCAAAATAAAAGCAAAGGAGATCGTATTTTCGAACGATGGACCCACTGACAACGTAATGAATGCTGCTCGCAGCGTACAAAATCGTGTAGAGAATTTGAACGGGTTTCTCGATATAATTCGAGCACCCAAAGGAACATTGTAAAAAATAAAAGCCAAATCAACAAAAACTGTTTCATATGAATTTTTTATTATTTTTCACGAACCGTTCATCATCCACAACAGAAATCTTACATTTCTACTGCAATTTTTTTACATTACCACTAATTGCATTATACTCGACGATTCGATCATGCAAAATTAGACAATAGGCTGAGGTTTGAGCTGGAAACAAATCCATCGATTCAAATTCTAGTCGAATATCGACCGGACCCGATTTCAGCGACTCATTCTGCTTTGAACAGTCAATGACAATGAGAGGCGCGTACTTCAAGAAGTCTGCTTTACTTAATAATGGTTCAGGCTCCTTCCCATAGTAAGAAGCTTGAAAATCCATATACATATTGTATAGTAGAGCAAACTGATTGTGCGTAATATTAAGATTTAAATTTCCGTATGGATAACTCTGAGAGTTGAGGAAGAGTTTCACATCTCTAATGTTACAATGATCAAAGTGACTCGCATTTTTAATGGTATTGTTTTTTCGTGCTGTCTGGAATCCCAAAATGACGTATCGTGGTTTTTCAAGTTGTGTAGACGTTTTCACAGGCCAAACGTGCTTTGTTGTCGCAGGTAGTAAGGGGTACTCGTACAGTTCCCACGCACGGAAACTTATAGGTATGGGCGTATCTTTCGCGATGTAGTTCAAGAGTTGGATTCTTCGTTGATCAGCAACCTTAATATATGGTATCATCCATTCAATTTTTGATAAGGTAATTTTGAATTGTTCCGGTGCGGCATCCCCAGCTTGTTGTATAACACAATTCGTATCGGTGTTGGTTCTGATTAAAATCAGCTCATGTTTGGCATTGACGATAACTTTGCGATAATCTTCAGCAAAGCCTAATAACATACTGAGAGGTATGGAAACATCGAAGTAGCCGGACTCGTCTGTTATCTGCGCCTCGTCGTTGTTCATCCAGCCAGCATTCTCCATTACAGACTTCTGACTAGGATTCTGCGAGATGTAGTTTTTCATGAGAGTTGTCAGACCAACATTTTTAATTCGCTCAATTTCAATAGCATTCAGTTCGTAGCGTATTTCTTCAAATAGGTGACAGATCGCATTGTTAACCAATCTTGTTGCAGTGACAACAGATTGTCCATCAGCTTTCGTCAATCTACCATATATGTGCAATAAGCTTTTGCTAGGAAGCAAGCACAAATCCTGATGCTGAACGGCGATACGAATCTCATCGTTATTGTTGAAGGTTGTCGATGCGTATGGCTGGTGTCCATGGTTTTCATAATGCGCGATGGACTCGTCAAAGATGATTGGCTTTTGTATTTTTAAGATCTCCTCCATGGCACAAAACAAAAAATTGTAACGCAACAGAATTTTATGTGCACTTTTCTCGAGGTTTCAGACCCAGACTCTTTAGATACCGAACGTTTTGATGTGTGAGCTCTTTGAGAGCTGTCCGAGGAATGTTTCGCTCTGGACATGGTGGTTCGATTTTATAACTTCCACCGCTTTTAGTTTCAAAAACAATACCCATTTTATGATTTCACATGCAGTCTGATCGTTATCACTTCGCCTCGGAAATTGACCAATTCACCGTTTTGATCGACAAGCTTAAGCTGCAAATTATGTATGGATTGTACGGTGATGGGGAGGTAAGTGATATGTGATGGAACTTCAACGATCTTATATCCTGGTGGAACGATAGGGAAAAATTCGTGAATAGTGTGCACTTTTTGGTTGTTGATGTACGCTCCTGCGGTTATGTTACACTCGACTCGCAACGAGTTGATCTTGAGAATGGTGACTGGCAACTCAGATTTGTGTGTAATATTAGCTGAAAGAATCCGTGGTGTGAAACCCAACAATCGACCAATAGAATCGTTTGGTTCAAAGTTTATATCACGATTGCATTTAATTTCACTACATAGAGTATTATTGTTAGCTTTCAGATTGACGATGATGTTATGACGAGACAACACTTTTTGCAGATAACTTTCAATATCTTCAATTTCGTAGCTTCCAGTCGGTATAGTGATCACCTCTTTATCCACATAGAACTTGTTGTTTCCCACATCGATATTAGGAATAGAGTTAAAAGTCAATAGCTCCACGAGGCCCAAAGTATAATTTTTGAACGGAGACAATTCGATTGGAGGAAAATAGTAAGCTTCGAGTATTGACGATGTGCCTGATAGCGTGAGAGTAAAAGAATCACTCATCGTGTCTGCTGTCTAACTAATCCAGCAAATCATGTGAGATCTAATTTTATAGATCTCCACTTAAAAACTTGAGACACAAATGTCCACATATTACTGTATCGTAGTCCTGATATTTTTCGTAATTGTACATCACAGTGCTACCAACACCGAGATATTTCATCAAGTCAAGCGGTGGTTGAAGGTTGCCAAAGCTATCAAAATAAATGACTTTGTTATTTTTCTTCTTGTATGCAACCCAATGTGTGCCGGGACCTTCTTTATCATCAAGGTTTACTATGGCTGATTCATATTTTCGAGGTCCACTCTTAGGTAACGCATTTCTCATATAAACACCACGAAAATGTGGAATTTGTATGTCTCTAGCGAACTTCGATAAATCGTAATCAGTGAGTGCTCGATGTGGTAGCCTTATACGTTTTTTAGATAGAGACCCATACCAGCTTTATAAGGTTTAATATACAATCCTTTGCCTAGAGCAATTGTCTCCATTGCATTATTATGACGTTTGGCCTCTTCAAGAGCTCGTTTCGCAGCATTTGCATCATTCACAGCTTTAGCTATGCCCGCTGCCCCACCAGCGAGAGCTCCAGTAGCACTTAGTCCAGCAAAAAGAGGTATGAGAAATGGTAAGAAACCTCCGATTTTAGCGGGTATGGGAAGAATCCGTGATGACTGGATATTCTTCTTGCCCCCTGCACGTTTTACAGCTGCACGGGCACCTTTGAGAGCTGTTTTCATAGCATTATCACCCGGTAGCATCGAAACCTTTGCTGCTTCAATAATTCGCTTTAGGGACACTTTCTTCAGCTTTTTCTTCTTGCTACCCATACCGAGTTTAGTTTTGGCTTTCATCATGTTTGCAACTGTCCAAGCCGTCGCTTTTTCAGCAAAACTAGCGTCTTTAGCGAGAACGCGTTTCCAGGCCTTCTCTGTAAGAATCCGGTCTGCCGCGTGCCGCGCACTGAGGTTATCTCTATTGGTTGAGTATGCGATATCGTGTTCTTTGCATGCAGCGTCTAGCGGGTTGATTCCTGGATCACCTCGTGCAAGTCTTTTTTTCAATTTCGTACCAGGTCCACAGTACTGATAGCCCGGTACATGCAGTTCAATAGGAAGCTTATTAATCAAACCGTTCATGAATCCCTCACCATGCTTACGCACGATCATAGCGTTCTGACGATTCGTTCAAGACTGATCGATAGTGCGATCGTACTTTCTTTTATCGTAACACTAGTGAAAAAAATATTCCAGCGGTAAAGCATTATTTTACATCGGTTGATTTATCTCATCCCTCCTCTTTCTATAAAAGCATCATTTAAATGTTTGAACATCAGTCTTTCTCAAGATGAGGTTCAGTAATCAATCAACCAAACTACCTATCAAAAATTTTGATGAGTTTGTGCAACAGAATGTGAAGCAGAGACGCCATGGACATTTGTTACCAAATAGCGTGCGTGCAGTATTTTGCGGTCCTTCAAACTGTGGAAAGACCAACGCGCTCCTCACTCTCATAACACATCCCAATGGCTTGAGATTTGAGAATGTATACGTATACTCGAAATCGTTGAATCAACCGAAATACACACTATTAAAACGTTTACTCGAATCTGTGAAAGTAGTGGGGTATTTCCCTTTTGAAGATCATGAACAGGTCATCAAACCAGAAGATACTAAACAAAATTCCATCATGATTTTCGATGACGTAGCCTGTGAGAAGCAAGATAATATGAGAGCCTTCTTCTGTATGGGACGACACAGAAATGTTGACTGCTTCTATCTCTGTCAAACGTATGCGCGTATTCCGAAACATCTTGTCCGCGACAATACTAATTTACTGGTACTTTTTCGTCAAGACGAAATGAATTTGAAGCATATCTATGATGATCATGTTAATACTGATATGACATATACACAGTTTAAAGATCTATGCTCAATCTGTTGGAACGAGAATAAATATGGATTTGTTGTCATAGACAAGGATGAAGAGTTGAATAACGGTCGCTACCGGAAGGGATTTGACTGCTTTATAAATTTTGAAACCCCAACTATTTAAGCGCAGTTAAAGATGAAACTCGAAGGTGTCAATATGCAGAGTGCTAGGCTTAATAAAGAGCAAAGCGTATTGCGTCAAATCGCAAACGCGAGTAATGCTATTCGACGGAAACATAAGATGTTGAAATTGGGGAAAATCGAAACTGAGAAAGAACTGAGCGAAGTTTTCAAACCAATCTCAGCTCCATTGCAAAAGCTAGTCGATCAGTCAGTAACACTGGACAACATTAAGAAAGAAAAGTTGAAACATGGAACGAAGAATGAGAAACCAGACTTGAAAGAGGAGGAAGACGGCTATGATGACCAATTTTTAACGGCGGAGAAGGAGGAGGAGGAGGTGGAGGGGGAGAAAGAGTTAGATAGCAGTTTTCAAACTGCGCACGGAGATGACGATGATGATGATTACCAATTAGAAGTATCAGACTCAACATTTGACAAGGTTCCATTCATGGGGAAAGAAGAAGAAACACTTGACCAACACGTATCGCCGAGTGAACCACTTGTTCAACAGTACCTGAGAATGTTTGAAACGACTAATCAAAAAGAGCTAGACGACTCATATGGTGTTCGAAAACTGAGGGGAGATGTTCTAATGATCGGTGACTCGCCAGTAACCTTCGATAACAAGCTGATGATACTGAAGAATAAAACATATGAACTAACCCCGGGATTGCTTGAATTAATATTTAAAAAATCACCTAACCGAGAGATTGTGACTGCAGCCGATATGGATAATTATTGTGCAATCGTCACCAGCACGTATGCGCATCGAAAGTATTATAAACCCAACGAACCGATTCGTACAAAAGGTGTTAAGTATAAAAATATTATTGCGAATATGCTTCTCTCGCCCAGACGAAAAACTGGTAAATCTCTACCGCGCTACATGATTGCTAAGAGACGTAGAATAGATTATGTCTACTGGGATGACCCTAACGAGCTAGTGGATCGACTCCGATTGCTCTTCGCTTCCCAATCGGCCGGGAACTCTAGCCATTCGAACGAAATTATTTCTATTATTGACGAACTACGTGAAGCTGGCATCATTTATTAATAATGGTTCAAACTTTTTAATCGCAGTCTTGTAACAACTATTGAAATGAGCGTTGATGTGTTTGGTCGACAGTTGATGAGGATTAAGGGTATTACGCCTGGTGGTCGTGGTCCCCCTGGTGAAGGATTCAAAATTACCACAGATGATCAATACGATATAGACAATAGAAGATTGTGCAATGTAGCTGCTGCTATCGAGCAACATGATGCTGTATCTGTGAGAGTGATGCAGAGTGCTATACAGAAAGAAATTCAATCTATAAACACCCTCACATTTTCATTGCGAGATAATTTGAATGAATATAAGATAATGTTTCGGAGTCTCGAGTCACAATTTCAAGAAAATATCAAACGTCAACGCATCGACAACGAGTCAGTACAAGAACTTACGATACGCAACTCTCAGCTTATTGCTCATTTAGAAGAGAGACTGAGAACATTGGAAAAAGTTGAATCCAACAACGAAAGCGAATTAATGATTCATAGTCTTGAATCCCGTCTGAAAAAAGATGAAATGAAAGATCTTGAATATGAGATCTCAAAATAACGCACCATAATTCTCAAATAAAATCACCACTCAATGATCGAATCGTTCAGTTAAAACATGAAGAAAGCAACGATAGCAGAAGAGCTTCATAGACCTGTTCGAAAAAATTTTCCACGGCGCCATGTTGTTGTACGTGGAATGGATGAGACCTGGCAAGCTGATCTCGTTGATATGTCAGCATATGCTCATTTCAACAAGGGTTATAAGTATTTATTAACAATCATCGATATTTTCTCAAAATATGCTTGGGCCGTACCAACGAAAACGAAAAGTGGCAAGGATGTTTCAAACGCGATGAATTCTGTACTTGCAAAGGGGCGCATACCAAAAAAATTGCATGTTGATCGTGGCAAAGAGTTTTATAACAGTGAATTCGAAGGTCTCCTTCAACGCTATGGAATCACAATGTACTCAACCTTTAGTAATATGAAAGCATCAATATGTGAACGTTTCAACCGTACACTCAAGGGTAAAATGTGGAAACAGTTCACTTTACGAGGATCGTACAAGTGGATCGATATTTTGGACGAATTGGTGATGGTTTACAATGATACTAAACATCGTACGATTAGAATGAAGCCAAAAGATGTCACCGCTCGAAACGAAAAAACTCTCCTGCTACGTGTCTACAGAAAATTTCACGTTAATCGAACTCGAAAGATAAAATTCAAAGTCGGAGATAAAGTGCGAATTAGCAAATACAAACACATTTTTGAGAAAGGTTATACACCAAATTGGACGACAGAAATATTTACTATAAGTCAAGTTGTGAATACTGATCCTGTGACATACAAGCTCACAGATTACCAAGACCAACCAATCGAAGGTGGTTTTTATCAGGAAGAACTCACCAGCGTCAAATATCCTGATGTTTACCTCGTTGAAAAAATTATTCGGAAGCGTGGCAATAAATTACTTGTAAAATGGTTGGGATTCGATAATTCTCACAATAGCTGGATAGAGGAATCTGAAATGTAGAGGTTTTTACAATAAAGACACAAAAATATACAAAAAAAGCTGTTTATTTATTTATTATAACCATATGGCACAGTATCCGTAGTATTAGGTAAAAGAATTCTCTTATCGTCTAACCAGCTCAATGCTATTTTCTTCTGTTTTATAGTATGAACTTCATGCTTTCGGCTCCGTATTAAATATTGCCATTTTACTAAATCTTTATGATTGAACAAACAATTCTTATAATCTTCGAATTCAATCGTTTTCAATGTGGATCGCTTAATGCCTTTAGCTTTCTTTGCCTCGTTTTTCTCATTGAAAACTTTGAATGCGTATAATTTTGCTCGTAATCCAACGAATTCCTCTATTATTTTACCATTCATTTCATCTTTCATTAAACCGAGAACTTTCTTATTTGCTAATGGAATTCCGTAAGTATTATCTGGCACATAATCGGAAGTGTCAAACCTATGCAAATCACGCTTCACATAATAATATATATCAGGAACGTTAAAATAATATAAAAGGCTATCTGTATCAGTGTACATTAATTTCACTCGATCACCAAAGGTGTTCTTAACATAATTATAGTGAAAATCGTAAATGTATATTTTTGATAGATCGAGAATCGAAAATCCAACATATATAGGTTTATTGAAAAAAATTTGGACACGATTCATTTCAATAATTACCATATCATTGTCAAACACGGTGCAGCTATGGAAATTTGGTTTTGCAATGAGTGCTTTTGCACCGTGTCGACCGTTCCACTTTGTCACGAGTTTAACTTCCTTTTGCTTTCGTACGTTTTCCATGGTTTTTCCAAAAACAGCATTGTTCATTAATTTAAAAAAATTCTTTTCAAATTCATTATTCGATTTTTTTCGCAATTCGGTGTTCAAATCAATGTATGCTTTGAGCCACGGAGCTTGATTGAATTTCAAAACCCTATGAATTTTCTTCAACTTCATACCCAAACTTAAACATTGTTTTAAATTTCTATAATGAATAATGTATCTGTTTTTCGGTAAAAATGTTGTCATCAATTTGGTGTTTTTGTTCGTTGACGCATAGTGTTCGGGACAAAGAGGGAGATCTTTATGTAACTCGAAAAGCTCCTCAGGATAGTCCAGATCGACTTCGAGTATATACCCTATGGGAGACTCGTTCGCAACGTTACACACATCCAGTTTTTCGAAATTTGATTCCCACTCGAAACAGTTCACTGGTAGATATTCACTCATAGCCGCACCATATAAATTGTTCACATCGAAATACATTAGATATGTTTCTTCTTTACTTGGATCAAAGCTTGCATCCATATACCTATTGTTAGCGCGAGCATGACGATTCGAACACTGTGATATACCACCTCGGATACCTTTTTCGATGAACAGTAGCTTCTCGATGTCAGTGAGGAGCTCAAGCTCAATATCGGTACATTTGAGCATTGCGTCGAAAGCAAGTCCCGGAGCAGTGTAATAATGTAGAGGATCGAGATCGTACGTGATTTTACAGCTGCGACGGAAGTTTTCAAAGATATCAGCCAAAAGGAGCACATCTGTTTTCAAATACAAATCGGAATATTCACCCAGTGATGTAATGTTAAAAGTCTTCCAAACTTCATTGGCGTGCTTATAGTCCTCATCCGAAATATTCTCATGGTTCAGCTTAGAGTAAAAATTCTCTTTTGGTGGCAGCTGGTTTTCATGCAGTTTGTCCCACCCATCAACGTACTCGTAGGGAAAAACCCCTTTTCTCGTGAGCAGTTGAAACTCTTTGACATCATTGCAATGTTGTCGTGTGATAGGCTTATCATTGTCATTCAAATAAGACGCAAGTTTTTCAAGACTACTTGCCATAAACCTGAACGAGTCGATAAAGCGCAAATTCACATCAGTACCATCAACATACTTGGTAAATGAAATATATTTTTCTTTGTTTATGGGCAGAAGTTTTACCGAACCGTCGAATCTCGTAGCCAATGCTTTGATTAAGAAGTGAGAATCGTAACCCGAGAGATTATGGAACACCACCGGAATACTGTGAGATTTTGTGTAATTTAAATTGCATCTTTGATGAGCAGGACCACGATATTTGCCCGTGAAATGACAATGATCACGATGCTTTACATCAGAGGATGCAAATGGTTTTTCGCAGATATGACATTTTGTAGCATTATGAAATTGCTGTGTTTCATCAGAAGTCAGCGATGCCATAGGTACAATATTATTCAAGTAAGAATCCACGATGTAGGCTATTTCACGTAATTGATCGATAAACCAATTGATACAATCTGTACCACGTTTTATTTCAAATCTCGAGAGTGAATCATCAAATGTACATTTTAAATAGTACGCAGCACTATAGGGAATATGCTTTTGACATTGAACCTCATCTTCCGTCGATTCTAGGAGACATTCGAAGTCACTGTATACAACAAATGGTACAGCTTCTTTGAATTGATAATTTTTGAAACCTAGAAGTTTATTTTCATTAGTCGGTAATGTCATTCGCGTTTTGTTCTTACTTATACAATCCCTTTTATGATTTTCAAAAGAGTATTTAAACTTGAAATGATTCAAACAGTTGTCACAAAACCATGCCTGATGTTGATAAGTTGTAACTTGTGCACTTATTAATCGTGATAGATTTCGAATCCAAGCAAAGTGATAGACTGGTTGCAGACCATCGTCATCACCATCATTATCATCGTCATCTTCATCAGTCTCCGTATCATTGTTGCCTTCTATCATGAGAAGATGAATTGTGGGTGTATTGGACTCATTTCGACTCAGGTAGAACGGTACAATTTCACTTTTTTTTCTACACCTTTCTATACCATATACATTTATTTTTAAATTGTTCATTTTCTCAAATTTAGGAATATCTTTCATAGCAATCGGAAACTCAATACCATCGTATTTGACTACTGAGTCGTAGTGAGGGTACGAGCTAAGACGATTTACATGATTTTTCGCTGGATGAAGTGCTGCTGTTACAGCCCATAGAAAACAGAATTCATCTTTGTTTTCCACATTTACGACAGCTTTTTTCTTCTGTATATCTTGGGGTAATTGAACATATGTTGAAAATCCACTGCGTAGTGGTTCGAATCGATTCATATTCACAACCAAATTGATGATTTCACGCATTGACCAACCTGAATCTCGGTCTTGAAAATCTTCCACATTAACTAACAAACGATCTGTGACATTCTCATCGAACCATCTCTTAATGTCTGTTGACATGAGAATTTGTTCGTTTCTCGTATTAAAGTATTTTATTTCTTCGATGGTGACACCATTTTTCAACGTGGAAAATTTGCATGCTAACACAACATTTACTTTTAAATTCCCTTCTCTTCTAAGCACATTTGTTAATCTCTTGACAGTGGCAACTTTCGCATCATACAAAAATGATCTTAGATCTTTATGGACGAGGTTCACGATCGCCCCGGTTCGTATACGTTTTTCAAAAGCTGACTCTAACTGCACCCACCGAACGCGATCTGATGTTTTATCTCGCGCACCGATTTTCCCACCACTTTTTTTATGTCTCTTGAAATTCTCACTCAAAGACTTTAGCAACGATAACGTAGTTTGTATCCTGGTTTTTTCCCCACTCGACGACTCAGGATGTTTCAAGAGTTTATTTAATAACTTAATATTTCGAGTGTCCAGTTTTTTAATTTTTTTCTCTTCTTCCTCACTTGGTGCGTCTTTCAATAATTTGTAACTATTTTCCATGAGGTTTATTAATTTCAAACACTGTTCTGAATCCATTTTATACTCGATTGAATGATCTTTACTAGTAGAAGGTTTAGCACTAAATGGATCAACAAGCTCATCAATTCATAATAATATGTGGAGGATGCAGAAAATGGGTGGGATGTTATCTACAAATTTATAAGTATATATTCATGTCGCTTCATGGGAACATAGGGCTTAAAAAATTTCAACATTCTCGCATTCGCATCCGTTGTTATCGTTTTTATTTAGTACATATTTTTCTTGATACATAGATTGAATTTCCGACATTTTGTTTTGATGATACATATATTGAGTTTTCTGACATCTTGTTCCCTCTCTTCGACTCTCTCTCTCCCGGTGTCTCACGCATACATTCAATACAACAGTTTTTTCACACACAATTTCATATAGAAGTTTAACCCAAGCAAAGAGAGATATGTTTCTCCTATCACCTCCTCTCTCTCCCTCTCTCTCTCATTCTCTCGCATATTTTGTATGGTTAAAACTATGATTCGTATGTCTATGGAAAGCGATCGTTGATAATGGAACAAGCATATCTTTTTTTCCTTTTTATTCTTGACAGCAATGTGTGATTCAAGCAGTTCAAATATTGTCGAATTAGTTTGCAATAAGATTGAACTCGATGATGTTTGATGGACCACCAAAATAATTCATATACAAACGTCCGTTGTGGGCTGCTTCCACCAGTTGGTTAAATTCCTCTTGGTCTTCGTCGAACGCCTTAACCATCCTCACTGGTAGAAATACTGAACATTCGTCTTTAATCTCCACGACGTACCGTCGACCAAACCTCGTCGAAACAGCTCTTACGTCGGAAATTATATGATCCGTTTGAACATTCAGATCTGATAGTTTTCGTGTTGGCAAAAAATCTGCCAACGACCCAGCTTTGTTGATGTTTTTAAAAGCCATTTTTACACTTGATTGCAGATAATTCAGTTTTTTGCTTGAATCAACTGTGGGCTTACACCGCCTCGTTGTATGTTTTCGAAGATTATGACTCGTCGTTTTTGCGTTCTCACTTCTTCAACTGTAGACTCGAAGATTCAGAGTTCGATTAGAGATTCGCGTTTAAAGACAAGAGTCCAAAAAATAGTGCTACTGCTAACAGTATGAACACCACTTATGTATGGTTTTCTCTGCCTAAAAATCGTACGTTTTTATACAGTAAAGCTCCGTAAAGTGGAAGGGGTATTTGTCTCTAACGTGAGGGAAATATATGTGATCACCTCCTCATGTATTGGTGAAGATGCTGTTGCTAAGGTCCAGATTTTCTGACCGATGCAAATCAATCTGGAGGGGGTGTTGGCTTACGTGTATTTAGGAAACGTTAGTGTTTCACTGTATCTTATCAGTTTTGGTGCTGACTTCTCATAGTATCTTTATACCAGTTTACGAAGCATGAATGACGCATCTCATCAGATGAAATATCAACAAAATTCTCGAAATACCACGCCATCAAACGTTGCACGTTTTCAAAGGCGCATTGGTATTCGTGGACCCCAATATGATATCCATGGTGTCGACATGCTATTGTTCTCAGTTCTTTTAATTCAGGGCATCCTAAATCGTCCATGTTGATGATTGGTTTCGAGTATTCTATCATTTTCTCAAGCCAATTCTTTTTCTCCAATCCCTTCACGTAAATCAAATCAACATCTTCCAGCATAATGTCGAATTGTTCTTTCAATTCATTATATGGAATATCACCAGCCTCCCAAGGAATACCATGACAGAGACGTATAGACCAGTGGTTGTGAGATATATATTCAGCAGGCAGACTTTCCCATTCACAAGGTGGTTTGAATAGTTCACACCCAAACTCATGGAGACCCTCTGCATTGGGTTTAATTTTCATGGCTGCAAGCTCCTTCACTACAAATTCGTTGACAGGTGTATTATAGCCTTGCATATCCACAATTATTCCAACCATTATTTTTCAATACGCGTCTTAGACACACTTCTGCACTACTCCAGCGTTTAGGAGAAATGGATCCTTAACGGACTACAAAATATAAAAGTTGAACGAACAGTTTGAAAGACGAAGATCTTTACTATGTCGGATTTAGCCCGATTCGTTGGAGACACCAGCCAAACAGTAACTGAAACCTCCTTATTCAACCAACTCGTTTTTACAATACAACAAATTTCTATCTCTTTCTAATCATTGCTGAAATGAAATTTCGCTCGATGGCAAATCAAAAAACTCGCTAGCCTCTACAGTATGGCTTATTCAACATATCTGAAAATAATATTTCTCGATCATCGTTAGAAAAAAACATTCGTTCTTCAACGTGCCCTCCGATGAACTATGTTAGAAGCCTATCGCTAGGCAGCCGAAAGACGCACACAGCTGCCGGCACGTGTCGATTTTTCTGTTTTTCACCACGAAAAATAATATCTCTTCAAACTGATTTACTATCGACCTACTTATGAAAAAAACAAAGTCGTTATTAAGCCTTCATCTTGAACCGCCCTCCGATGATCTTTGAACTATGTGACAAGCCTATCGCTAGGCAACCAAATCACACATACACGGCACGTGTCCATTTTTCTATTTTCTTGGAAATCATATCTCTTCAAACTTATTTTTCTATCGACCTAAGAAAAAAACAACCAAAATCGTTCTTTGTCCAGCACACGATGATCTTTGAACTATGGGAGGAGTGGGGGGAACTGTTCACGCGCCGACTTTGTTTTTAAAATCAAAATAATATTTATCAAACTTATTGACCTAATTAGAAAAAAACAGCCAAAATCGTTCTTTCTTTACCGCACCCTCCGATAACCTTTGAACTATGGCAGGAGTGGGGGGTCACGTGCCAAATTTTGTTTGTTAACCTACTTTGGGGGGGAGGGGGGGCCAAAACATTCTCGAGGGCCACCCGGCACCCCCCCTCGGTTCGTGTCTCCGCTCGGGGGGTTCGTGTCCATGCTAAAAAGTGTCGGTAAATGTCGGGGTAGGGATCGTGGTCCAGAACCGGCCTTACCTATCTACTTTCAATGACGATGGGAAACGCTGTATAAGTGTCATAATCGTAAAGACCTTGTTTCTCGATTTAGTCGCTGGTAATTCTAGTTGTCAAAACTTAATTAGTTTCAAGACCGCGCATTGAACGAATGAATGCGCTTTGTGATATGGTTTAGCTCAGCCTGTAACTCTCATACAAGGACATTCATTACTGCAAAGAAGCAATTGCAGCGCTTTAAAAGAACTCGTAACGAAATTTATACTTATTTCATTAGTGAATGCAAGTGTTAGGGGCTCACATACACCTGGAATCAAACATTATTACCGCAAATAGCTTTTTGCAGAAAGTACAGTCACATCTCGTCAAACAAATTTGTTTCATACAATTTTCCACTTGCATTGATAACAATATGTCTTCAAGAAATGAAGAAAAAGCACTTTCGATGGACTCGTTTCGTCAGTATGATAAAATTCTTCAAATTCATCCTATTTTTCGAAGCACCAGGTGTATATGAGCGCTCAAGCTTTAATGAAGACTTTCAAGACTTAATGAAAAGTTTCAGATTATATTGGGTTATTCGATTATATAGGTTTTAAAGATGGCCTGAAACAACATTCCCCCCCTCCTCCACTGTGACCTCAGTCTATGCTAAAACCTGATGTGATAGACCATTTTACCAATCAGACCCGTATCCAGCGGACGAAAACCAATCAGAAACACTACACTATTTTCTGAATCTATTCTCAAAATCTAATGTTGAATAGTGTAATTTCAACATTACTATTGTGGACCGTCAATAACCATCTTGTCCATATATGAAATCGAAATCTTGAATGAAATAAATTGTCTATACATTTGATTCAGTGATCTCAACAACTGGCAACTGGTCCTCAAATGTGATAAACTTGAGGTTTCTAAAATCCAAGTTAAATAATTTAAAAAATACAATGAAATCGAATCTTTTATTGCGGAGTAAAAGAAAATATGTTACTATAGTAAAGATGTACTTTGTTATTTTTTTGTTGCTTATTATTTACTGCGTTTGTGATCAGGATGAAATAGTCCATACGGAAGCACAAAAATAATACATATTGGAATTGGAAGAAAAAAATAATTCGATAATTAAACGACAGGAAAGCCAACTATAAAATTAATGCAATATTGTTAATTTAATCCAAACGCTTCTCCATATTAACAAAAACTCTAACCTATTGGTACAGCATAGTTCGCCGTAGTACTTCCAAGCACAAGGTTCAGTAATACATCTCCCGGCAATGTAATCTTCCGCAAACTAATTAGCGAGAGACAAGCACATGACCTGAAGTGTCAAAATTGTTTTGTACAGCTTGCGTTCCTCCTGCTTCTTCTCTTTTTAATAGCTCCCTTACAGTGAAATAACGACGAATAAATTAATCTCCAAGCCACTACTTGCATAGTCAGTTTCACAGGACATGATTATGAGATTTTTTATCCTGGGTCCTCTACCCGTTCTCAGGCGACGAATTCTCATTCGTTTTAACTGCTCTGTGGTGAGTACTATCGTAAAGAAAGACTAATGAATGTGCTTGAATGATTCATTCCGAATTTCACGCAAGTTACAAGAAGATAAGATTCATTAATATGTGTGCCATTAGCAATCGCATTCATTGAACCATCTGCTGATTGTTTGTAACGAATAATATTTAACGAGGTGTTAGCTTTATCCCTCTGTAATTACTACAGTCGAGAAATCAATACAAGGGTCTAGGACAGACAATAAATATTCGATTTCAGTTTTCCAGGACAGTTGACAGAAAAAAATTATACTCCAACAATTCGCAACTTCATGATTACTTTATGATATTTATTACCGCATTTGCAGACGAATTATGATTTTGTTGATATTTATTGATCTGTTTTATTTTTAATGTATTATCATCGGCACTTTTTCGTGTTTGGTACTATTTTCGGAGTTATGATTTTTGTTTTGTTTCTCTGAAACAATTTTATTAAATATAATTTAATATACCAAATATAATTGAACCCAAACACACTCAAAAAAGTTGCGTATCTTTCACGATCACAATGAATCATTAATTAGTAATTGCCTAAAATATATTAGTTAATAAATTTCGAAATAATCGGTGCTAATTTCATTATGTAACTTTCAACTATTCGTTCCCTTTATATTGCATCATCCTGAAGAAATCACCTACGAGCAGAAGTCGACTTATTTACGAGAGTTTTCACTGCAGTAGTAACAGTGGAGCTGTGTTCAGACCTTTACCAGGCTACCCAGTTGCAACAGACTAATCGTAATGAATTATTGAACATAATCCTCGACAGAGGTAGGACATAAAGTACGGGTAAAAAAAAAAAAAAATAGTACGAGATTAAAAAATTTAAAAAAAATCGAGAATTGAGTTGTTGTTGGCTCTGTGTCGGGTTTCTAGTTTCGTGAACAAACGAGGAAAATGGTCCGGTGGAGTTTAAAGCCGTGTCTCATCCGTTCAGAGTTGGTGCACGCTGCGTGCGGCCTGTAGTAGTTACGTGCTGCCACTACGACAACCAAGACTACGAAGAGTGCCACGTCGAGGGGTCCGAGCCCCGCGAAGAAACGCTTCGCTGCTGCAAACTCCTCGGAGAGTAATTTGTGAGACAATAAATATCTGGCGGAGCTTAAGCGGCAAGGCAGTGGCGGCTTCGAACGGCCGACCTTCCAAGCTTTGAGCCTTTTCGTATACGAACCTCACAACGCTCTTGCACTCGATGGATTAAGTCTAAGCCATACTACAACCAACTACCTGTATAGGGTGATTCATAATTAGACAAACGTTCACATGAAATTTAACTGATAACTGAAAACAATTGAATTCAAGAAAAAATGTCATTATATCTTTCACATCTATAAAACAACTATGGAAATAATTTGGTAAAATTTATAACTTAATTAGCATTGTAAGTGATTGATTGTTGACATCAATTATTTTCTGTGTGTTTTCAATAGCGTAGATTAATTTGTGAACAATTCTCAGGTGTTACTGAAATTACCTTTCGAATGTAATTTTATTCTAAACTAAACTGTTCAATAGATTGAGTCTGAATAGTACCGGTTCACGCTGCATGATGTCATTTAAAATTAGTGCTGTAACTTTTTAATCCGTTAAGGCATACCGTTTCTTGAGAAACTTTGTATTTGTCGAACGTTTGTATATTTTTCCAAATAAAATCACCCATGGTTTCAAATTGACGCGTAGATACTAATTTATCAATGTGTATGCGATGTCAAAACACAAAAAAAAAAAGTTCAAAAATCGAAGGATAACGGCGCCAATTACTTAAAGAATCGTCATGCAAAAGGTTGCATTTCATGATGACAGTCGGCATTCTCTACTGCAAAGTATTGAGAAATCTTCAAGTCGTGATAAATCATTCCATAAATTTTATAAACTTGTATTCCGGACATGAGCTATATATTATTTTCGATAGAATAATACACAACTGTAATAAATGATAGCTTGATGCTGAAATACATGCTACGATTTCAAACTCCGCACATCAATAATGAAAAAATGACCCGAATCTACGTCCGTGCTTTTCAACCTCGAGTGAAACTTGGAAATTTTGGAAAAAAAATCTAATTCTAAATCTCGCATCTTAGAATAATGTAAAATTGGAGTAGAAGGGAATCTCGGGGGTTTTATAAATACACGGTGTCTGCTCGAAGGATTGCTGCATGATTTCGACGAAAATTTCCGAAGGTATAAATCGAGACCAATCGCGAGGAGACAATAATTACCCCAATTTGTGAGGTAAATGTCTTGAACCCATTAACCGACGTGCACGCGGGTCTTCGTTATTCTATCTCGGATAATACGTCTGGAATATCGCGAGGAACGGGCTGAGAAGCACGCCCATTAGAATCGTTTAAATGCTCGTAATGACGTCTCGCAATTACGTGGAAAGTTCTACCATCGAGAGCCATCGCTCTTGTGTATGGTGAACAATTATTCTACGATACCGTTCATCTCTCTTTCTTCCCAACCCCCTCCCCCCCTCTCGCTCTTTCTCTCTCTCTCTCACATGTTTTCCATTTGAATGAAAAGTCATTAACAAATTATTGAACAAAAAAAATCATGGAATCAAATAATCATCAAAAATATTTAAAAAAATTATACATTCAAACAGAATGTAAGATCACAAAAAATATGCTTCCATTCAACATACAGTTGAGAGGAAGATTTAAGATAGCATGACTAGGACAAATATTGAGTTGGAAACTAAGAATATCTGGTTTTGAAATAATCAATATTCCTCGTACACGCTATTAAAATTTCGTCTTCCCATCTCACAATTTCTTACTCCACTGGGTTATTTAAGGTTCTGGCGAAACGCCTTCAGAAGATTTCTGACGGCTGTGCATTCCTTATGCCCATTTTGGAGCAATTAGAGAAAACTTGTAAGAATACTCATAAAACATTTATATCGATTATCAATCGATACGCGAGCCAAAATAAAAATGAAAATAACATCAGTATTACAAGTATTTCACTGGGTCCTGAGAAAATATCAACATCAACATTCGATATAATTATTTTGACGATTTAATTCCGTTTAACGGTGTTATTGGAATTGATTAAATAATTCCTTTCACGTCAAAGGTATAGATGGAACATTGAGAAAAATGTGTCAGCCGTTCATCGTGAATCGAGAGAGACGCGAACGCGTAAAATGTGCGGTTGAGGGAAGTTGAGTGATTAAAAAACTTTCGAACCAACAAATATTTGCTCGCCCGTTTGCCCGTGCCATGTGCCACCTTTATACTCTTATATATACATTGAAATTTTTACATATATATCCCAGTCTATATATGTACATGCATATTATATATATGAAGGTTGGATATACTCAGAACTTTCGAAAGCGTCACCTTCTGGCGTGAATAAGTGGAACGTTATATACTCGTCGTATACTATTGTGAGGAAGTTATCGTTATGACTCGAGAACCATCCCTTGCTTGTTTGTCTGCGTTCGCATAAATATATATATATATATACATATAAATATACATATACATACTATCGCGAGGACTCTTTCTTATCAACAAAATTCTGGAGAGAGAATTTCACGAAAAAGGTGTTTCAGCCTCTGGATGCAAAACTCATCTCTGCAGTCTTGATTCTCTACCTGCTAACGTCGCAAGAAAAATAACTCTGTCTCAAGTTCCCTCGTCCACTTTTCCAATTTTTTTTATTTTTATTACTTTTTTCCAATTATTTTTTATTACTTACCCCTGGAAAGGTTTTGACGTTGTGCAACGCATTCTGTGCTATAAGGGCGGCTTTTCTCGTATAAAAGGTCACGAAACAACATCCTAGAACACAAAAATTGAACATTTATGTTAAACTCAATAGGTAACAGGATATTGCTTATTGATGATAAAATAATAAGTATTGTTTATCGAAAAATAATTTTAAAAACACACAGTGTCATTGCGGCAGCGGAATGATCATGTAGGGGATCATTATATCATTTGTAAGATGCCAATTTGAATTCCCACCCAAATTCAAATTGGGTTCGGGTGGGCTCTGCGAAGTTTCCCCTTCCCTAAACCATCGGGAGTGTATTGTCGGGCTGAGAGCCAAAGATCTCTCTCTTCGCTCTGGGACGTCAACGGGATCAGTCAGCAATATCATTAATAGAAGTCATCGAACTATTGTCGGGTCCTAGTCCCAGGGCAGGAGCCAACGTGGGATTACTGAACAATTAAGTTAAGTTTACATTATTAAAACCGAGCAATCCCATACAAACATACCTGTAAAAATATTAATAAAGTGTCATAAGGTTCATGAGCGAATGATATTAATGTGAAAACCGCGATCTAAAAATTTATATTCGAATAACACGAAAATATATATAAAATTAGATGTTCAATTATTACAAATGGCGCCCAACTAAGCGGCACGAAATCACTTGTTTTTTTTTTTCTCTTTAATCAATATTTATCACGAGTGTATGGCCGATGAGCTTGAAAAGATTTACGTGACAAAATCAGGACGTAATTCTAAACAAAAATTTACTAATTATAATTTTATACAAACAGAAAGAAAAAAAAGCCGTTCGAAAATGCCGTTAATACACGATGACGATAGGAGTAATTCCGAAACATTGCGATTGCGAGAAATGGAGCAGGAGAGAGAGGCCTTGAACCAGCTTCGACAACAGTTAGAAGAAGAGCGTCGTGAATTAGAGGCCCAACGTCGACGAAACCAACAACAAACAAATGTTCAAGGCCAAACAAACGTTAACACCGAGGAGATTTCGTCGATTATAAGTAATGTACAAAATCTCAATTTAGATATAAAATTACCCACATTTAAAGACGAAGGAGAATCAAACCCTGTAGAATATTTGGAAAGATTGGAAAGATTTTTTATCGCAAAAAATATAAAACCTGAAAGGAAAATATTGATAATTGAACATTCGTTAGAAGGTAGAGCTAGTTTATGGAGAGATTTACAGAGTGATATTGGGAGTTATGAAAGATTTAAAGAATGCTTTCTTGAGGAGTTTTATTCGGTGCCGGTGAGAGTGCGGTTTAAAAAGAGGTGGATGGATAGACGTTATGATCCGCGCACGGATTCTCTACAGACGTACTTCTATCGTCAAGTGAAAGAGTCAAGATATTTCATTCCCCAATTAACTGAATACGAGATAAATTACCAAATAACACAACAATACCCAAATTGGGTAAAAGAAACGCTCGCGACTGTAAACTACCATGATTCGAAAATAATAGGACAAACATTAGCTAATTTGGACTGTATCAGAAGGGAACGTGAAAACAAATATAATCGAGACGAGACGGAAAAAAATCAAAACAAATATTCTAATATTAAAGTTAGACGAATGGAAGCGCGGGGAAGACACAATAGAAACAATCATCGTACGAACGATTACTCGTCACATCCATATAACCAAAATAATTCGTCGTATCAGAACAATAATACTAACAATTCGTCTCGGAATTTTAATATGCCTGATACGCGTTTCCCACCTCCGGGACCTTCGGATAACAGGAATGAGGAATTGCCACATTCTCATAATAATTTAAACTAAAATGCGGTGCGTTGTATTCGGGTCCTTCATCGCATCGGCAGGGTTTCGATTTTGTAGAGGAATTACGAGCAGGAATCGAAGGAAATGAGGGCCTAGATATTCATGATGGAGAATTAACATTATCGCAATGCCCCCATTTAAAGATAACTATAGCCAATCAAGGTCAAGTGGCGCTTTTAGATACGGGAAGCCAAGTAACAGCTATTTCCGAGTCTTTTTATACTAGATTGAAATTGAAATCTTCCATAAGAGAACTACCGGTAACGAATGTAGTGGTCTCCACGGCTATTGGACAGAAAGCTACGACGATAAAGCGCCAAATTTTTTTGGGGATACGCGTGGAAGATATTGACATTATGGGTACTTTTCTGGTCGTACCGTATTTAACATCTGACGTAATATTGGGCAATGATTGGCTTGTAAAGAATCAGGTGATACTAAATTATAAACACGGACTTATAGAAGTTCGTAATAGACGATTATTAAACTCGTCGATTATATTTGAGGCGTATACACCCGAGAAACTTATTTGTTCACGAAGAAACGATACGATTTACGTTTATGTGATAAAGTGTCACGAAAATTCAGTCGAGAGTAAACTCAATAATGATCAGGGGGGTGTTGACGATGTAAGTAAAGAAAATGACGAGATTCATAATAATATTGAACTGTGTGACGAAAACGTAGTTGGAACTATAACTGACATGGAGAAGAACTCTGAAATGTGTGATATTGGAGTAGAAAATGGAAACAATGAAAATTTATTTGCGAATATATGTGAAGTAAAAATGATTGATGATAAAAAAGAGGAACGGAATAAATATCTTAATAAGAATAATAAACAAAGGCAATCCATAGAAAATGATAATGGAAATATTTCCGGCAAGCAGACCGGTAACTTAGACGAATTTTTAAATATTGTAAACCAGGTTAAATCGCTTAATAATGAACAGAAAAAAGAATTTTATGAGGTGTTGATAAAAGCGAAGAAACTATTTTCGGATAAAGCAGGATGCGCTCTAGGTTACGAACACAAATTAAAATTAACAACGACTAATCCAAGTATTCGACATTCGTATCCTATACCATTGAAAGTACGTGAACAAACAACTCAGGCGATCGAAAAAATGATCTCCGAGGGCATAATTGAACGAGGAATTAGCCAGTTTTGTAATCCTCTCCGAATAGTCAGGAAAGAGGATGGGACAGTTCGAATATGTTTAGATGCTAGAATTCTTAATAAAGCAATAGAAGACGATCATGAATCACCGCCCTTAATTAACGAACTGTTACAAAAATATTGTGGTTGTAAATGGTTTTCTAAGATGGATCTTACCCATGGATATTGGCAAGTGCCATTGCACAAGGATTCAAGACCTTATACTGCCTTCTTATTTGATTCTCATACGTATCAATTTTGTCGAATCCCATTTGGGCTGAAAACAGCTGGAAGCGGCTTTATACGCGCTCTAAGTTTTGCGTTGAAAAATGACTTCGACAAACACGTTTCCTGTTATATAGACGATATATTAATTGGCACGCAAACCTTCGAGGAACATATACAGGTTATGGAGGGGATATTTAAACGTTTGCTTGATCATAATTTCACACTTCGGTTAGCTAAGTGTAAATTTTTTCAAGACAGTGTCCCTTTTCTAGGATTTATGGTATCTTCGAAAGGTATTGAGCCCGAGCCTCAGAAATTGGAAGCGATTTTGAAATTCGAAGAACCTAGAAACAAAAAGCAATTACAACAATTTTTAGGCGTGTGTAACTATTATAGGCAATTTAATGTAAAGCATAGTAAATCGGTCGATCCACTTAGGGAACTATTAACAAAAGACCGAGCATGGGAATGGTCGCAAATTCATTCAGACGCTTTTCAAAATATGAAAAAAGATTTTAAGGAATGCATAACTCTTAAACATATTATTCCTCATGCACCATTTAAGGTTCAAACGGATGCAAGTGATCGAGGAATAGCGGGAATTCTCTATCAAGTTTATGAAAACGAAAAACATAATGTGATTGCAGTAGTGAGTAGATGTTTATCGCGGTGTGAGATTAATTATACAACCACAGAAAAGGAGCTTTTAGCCATTGTTTATGCGGTTGAAAAATTTAGGATTTATCTTATTGGAGTAAATTTCGAAATAGTTACGGATCATAGGAGTTTGACATTCTTACGATCGTCAACATTTCAAAATGCTCGTATAATACGATGGAACCTACTTCTACAACAGTACTCATTCACAGTATCTTATTGTCGGGGCGTGGATAACACGGTCGCAGATTTTTTTAGTAGGAATCCCGAAGGTAAATTTGTGGAACAAACTCAAGAAAAAATCGTAATCTCGTCAATGCATAAATATATGTTACCGGTGGAAAATACGGAGGATACATCGTTAATTTCAATTGCCATGTTGAAATACGATGCGGATTTGAAGCGTAGTTTCAAAACTTTGAGTGAATGGCAACTCAAAGATCCGTATACAAGGAGCAAAATAGATGCGATTGACGAGAGTGGAGGGGATGAATCGGGATTCATAGTACATAGCGGTATTTTGTTCCACCGAAATAAGAATAACGAAAATTGGCGAATAGTTATTCCTAAAAATATGCAACGACCATTGATTGAGGATATCCATGCGAAATTAGCGCATCCCGGTGTTTATAAAACGTTAGGATACTTGAAACAGTTGTATTATTGGCGAGGAATGGCAGCGCAAGTCAAGAAATTCATTATGTGCTGTGATCTATGTCAACGAGTAAAATATTTGACAATATCAACGGAAGGAGAATTTAATTGGGTATCGACTACGAAACCGAATGAATTAGTCACTGTAGATTTTTATGGCCCTCTTCCAACAGGACGGGGAGGTGTCCAATATATTTTTGTTATGCTGGACGCGTTTTCGAAGTTAGTCAGTCTTTTCCCGATGAAAAAGGCAACTACTCGCACTTGTATAAAGAAAATAATTGATCATTATATTCCAAAAATCGGAAAACCAGAACGAATATTGTCCGATCATGGTAGTCAATTCACGTCCGAGGTTTGGAAAACGGAACTCGAGAAATTGGGGATCAAAACTCTGTTTAGTTCAATAAGACATCCCCAATCCAATCCAACCGAACGAGTAATGCGTGAGTTGGGACGTTTGTTTAGAACCTTGTGTGCGAAGAAACATACTAAATGGGTAGATATGGTTCCTCAAATCCAGGAACTGTTGAATGTAACGGTACACCAAAGTACTGGTAGGACCCCTCAAGAATTGCATTTCGGAAAGCCAATCAAAGATGAAATTCATACATTAATTCAGTTCCCTGCGAATCAAAATCCAACGCACGAATATATGATAACGTTGGCGCGAGAAAATTTAAAGAAAAATTTTGAATATCGTAAGAAGGGACAACATAACATAACGAAGGTTCAATTATCAGTAGGAGATTTGGTATTATTAAGAGTTAGACACTTGTCTAATGCGTTTGATAAAGTAATAAAAAAGTTTTTCCATCTATTCGAAGGACCGTATAGAATTTCACGCCGTATCGGCGAAAATGCATTTCTTCTTGTAGATCCAAATAATGATCAAAAAGAGATTGGTACATATAATCGACTTAATCTACGGAAGTATTATATTGAAAATAATGATAATTGAGATTATTTAGAGGCCGAGGATTCAAGGGCTCTCCACTTCTGCTCCATTTCTGATAGGAAAATCTAATATTGTAAGACAGCTGTGAATGACGACTTGTTTGCTTTAAACAATGAAGTATGTAAACTATTGAGTTATGGCGTGAATGTACAAAAGAATGTTAGTTTGTAGAATTATTATCTAAAATTAGGACGAACGACGACAGAAGACTGTATTTTTCTGCTTGTTACATAATTATCTTTTCAAATACCTTGACGAAATTTCGTATGCCTGAGATGTATATGTGTGGGCGATGTGAAACTTTATTGGTAAAAAAAAAAAAAAAAAAAGAAAAAAAAGTGAACGAGTTCACCTATGAATTTTGAATGTTGAATATGAGCGTTTTAACGGTATTGGTTGTGATACGATGATTATGTTGTGATTGGGTCATGATGATATGATGAGGTGATAAAGTCTTAAGATAGCCAAGACAATCGGACTTTCGACCGAACTCCTCCATTTATAGCCATATTGCCCGTCAATGAATTTCTTCGAATTTGTATAAAGGGCCATACTATCGTTACGGCATTGGAGCGGTTCTCGCTTTTTGGTCGGAGTTTCCAACAATTTACTCATTCATCATGTCTCAAATCTCCATCGTACAAATACAAAATTTAACTATTATTGGGGCCTCATGCATTCCCAATGTCGTAGTGTTGTTGCATTCGGGGAGGGGAATTTGTAAGATGCCAATTTGAATTCCCACCCAAATTCAAATTGGGTTCGGGTGGGCTCTGCGAAGTTTCCCCTTCCCTAAACCATCGGGAGTGTATTGTCGGGCTGAGAGCCAAAGATCTCTCTCTTCGCTCTGGGACGTCAACGGGATCAGTCAGCAATATCATTAATAGAAGTCATCGAACTATTGTCGGGTCCTAGTCCCAGGGCAGGAGCCAACGTGGGATTACTGAACAATTAAGTTAAGTTTACATTATTAAAACCGAGCAATCCCATACAAACATACCTGTAAAAATATTAATAAAGTGTCATAAGGTTCATGAGCGAATGATATTAATGTGAAAACCGCGATCTAAAAATTTATATTCGAATAACACGAAAATATATATAAAATTAGATGTTCAATTATTACACATTCTCAAACTATTTATTATCTTTTCAGCTTATCTTCCTTCTGTATATTGAGGTTTTTAGGCGAATATTGTGAGACGTGAGAGAAAAAAAAACAAAACGCTATTTTCTGTTATCCGCAGCCTTCCATGGAGTAACTGGCAGAAAATTATGTTCGGGTTCAGAACTAATGTCGACACATTATTACCTGATAGACCTCTTAATCACACTGACTGATTCAGCCTTCGCTCTAAAAGGAATCACCTCTGGCAAAAGAGAAGGACCACGTACTGGCACCGGCTGTTATACTCGTGTCTACAAATTGCCCCATTCGTTCAGTTGCCAACGCTTTCTTGCTCTTCTCTTTGCTTCCTTTCTCTCTCTCTCTCTCTCTCTTTCTCTTTCTCTCTCTCTTCCCCTCGTGCTTATAACCAAAACAGTCTGCACGAATTTGTCAAAAAATTGTCATGACCTCTTTTCTATATTTGTGCACGTTTTAAACGGAAAAAGCCGAAATTTAATTCCGGTCGAGCGGCCTGTTCAAAAATTGTTCTTGACGGAATAAGATTGGTCGATGTAAGCCGGAAAAACGAACGTCTAAAAAGCTGCTGATGAAAATTCGCACCAGAATGCTGGCCAATTGTGTCAGACAATATGCGTGGATCAGGGAACTAAACTTATCGAGAATGTTAAAATATTGCACGATACAAAAATTAAAATAAGTTACCGAGAATTTGGGTAAGATCTTTTTTGTGCAACGAGCTGCTAGAAGTTATGCCTCTCGAGCCTTCACCCTACTAACGTAATTTCGAAGTGACGAAAATAGTTTATTTATAGTAAAGTAATATATTTAGTTGGTACTTTTACTCAAAAATCCATTAACTGTTACAAAATTTGTTAATGTTCGAAAAATATCTTCGTTATCACGATCAAATTTTATAGGCATAGCATTTACTTGAAGATAATGATTTATTTGATCGCTTTTATTTCTCTTAACTCATTAGATGTTCATGGTCATCAAATAACGGCGTTGCAATCACGATATGATAATGCAGTTAAAAGGATAAAACATTCGTTTACAATAAATATATTTAGAGTTGGGACGGTTTATGTAACAGTTGCCGAAATTATCCTGTGTTCAAAGCAAATAAACATGTTCCAACAATTAACCGAACTTTATTTAAAATATCTCTCTTGGCTGCATTTGAAACAAAAGTCATACAGTTGACCCGAACAACTTTTCTATTGAACGTAAATAAGGATTTACTAACTATTAATGATTTTATTTTTAAGATTTAAGATTAACGCATTTAAGATTTTGGTCCCGTGGTCATTCGAAATAACAGTCGTAGAGTTATGACCAAATGAATAAGTGGTAATAGTTTTTAAAAAAACCTAAAGTTGAATCAAATATTAATCTGTTAATAGTTATAACAAATAATAGAACAGTTAACAAAACCTTCAGTTGAATCAAATATAGATTTGAGAATAGGTAACAAATCACGTTCATTAAATCGACGACTCGTCTCAAATACTGATTTAGTAACAGTTAAGAAATCTGTATTTGTGATAAACATCACAAAGTTGACGCGACCGCTTCCTTTGTTTTGTTTACTAACGCAGTCTTTTGTCATTCTAGCGCGAGTACGCTGGAACGCGTCAGGGCGTCAGTTGCGAGCGGGATACAGCACAGGAAAAACTGTCTAGATCCACGGCGTTTGAATTTATTTGTTAATTCTGTGGCTGAGCAATTTATTTATCAATTGAAAAATCAAGCGAATTTAACAATGGTGTTAGTTCACGATGCACTGTATCTGTGGGATTTTTCCGAGCTGAAGGATATATTTGAACGTAAGTGTAGAAAATTTGGAATTATGCATTGGAGTGCTTGGAATGAACTGCATCTTACATATCGATTTTTATGGAAAAAAGGTCATAGCGATACGATGGAACTTGGCGGTATAATTGGGTCCTATCAAAATAGGTTGAATACGCATCTTTACCGGTTCACAAGATTTACTCTCAGTGCTTCGAATTAACATGGTTTAAAAGGAACGGCGTCGTTTATACACCAAAGTCTACTGTGTACCTGGGAAATAATTACGAGATAAAACAAAACGTGGGGAAAAAAATTTCAAACGAAAAAAATTAAATTGAAAAATAATTCCGGCCGAAGTACTTGGTGAGTTCGTACCATAAGAAATGGATTACGTGATCCTGGCTAAGCAAAAAACTCGCCAAGTACTTCGGCCGAAATTATTTTTCAATTTAATTTTTTTCGTTTGAAATTTTTTTCCCTATGTTTTGTTTCATCTTAATTTTTTTTCTGGATTCTGTTCTTTTGACCGATTTTTATTTTTGTACATTGGTGACTTTTTTCAATAACCAACTGATTTTTGCTTTTTTTTAAATACTCCATCCTCAAGCGACAATGAAATACTTGTCCTATTATTGATATTATAAATTTTAGTGCTGAATGTAAATCATTCTCGATCTTGCTAATTTTTTCAGAATTTTGTACTTTTTTGGGTAGTTTTTTTCTGTGAAAACAAATGGAAACGGGAGTCAACAAATGTACTTGTTCAAGGTTTTTTTCCCGGGGAGAGGATTTTTGACCAGGATATAACTTCTCTTTTCTGAACCTTTCGCATTCATCAATGAATTTTTGCATTTATGCTTCGCCATATTGGATCTGCCATTTTGATTTCCAAAATTTTGGGTGCAGATTAGAAATTGGCGACCCCGAATCCCCCGAGTACCAACCTTCGCTTTCATATCGAATGAATTCCGCAGTTATCGACCGCCATATAGTATCCGCCATCTTGAATTTCTAAATTTTGATAGTAGATTTGTAATCAGCGACCCCGAAAACCCCCGCGTACCAACTTTCGGTTCCATCAAAAAACTTTTGAATTTATGGTCCACCATGTTGAATCCGCCATTTTGAATTTCGAAATTTTGGACGCAGATTTTTAATCGTCATACCCGAAAACCCCGCGTACCAACTTTCGCTTTTCTTGAACGATTTTCGCAGTTATTGTCCGCCATATTGTATCCGCCACCTTGAATTTCTAAATTTTGAGTGCACATTTGTAATCAGTGACCCCGAAAACCCCCAAGTATAAAGTTTTGAGCTAATTGCACGTAAGGAAAAATGAAATGAAATTCTTACCGTCTGTCAATACTCGGATACAAATTCGCGATTCTGATGTACAAATTAGTTCAAATTTTGCCCACAACAGACCTACGGGAAAGTTCGCAAAAAATACGCTGTTTACGCGTCTCGCACTCTACACTGTGAAAACTACCGTCAAATACAAATTTTCCGTGGTGTGGGTAAGAGGATCGCGACCAATCACAACCTCCGAAGGTTGCAGAGGGGCCTTTCATTGTGTCGTATACAAACACGCTAATCTTCCGATGTGTTGGTATTTTTTGCATAATCTTGTGCCTGTGCAAAGTTTTTTCTCAGCAAATACGGCATCAATCGTGCCGATTTAAGGCTCAATCGAAAGATTTTTTCTTAAGTAGTCTCCAGTTCAATTTGCAAGTCATCATCTGTCTCCCGAGCTTCGTAATTCGAGAAAATGACTTTCAGTTTTTACCCCCACCACCGCGAATCGTTTTATTCAGAGATAATATACTCGGGCGAGCCTCGGGCCAGCAGACGACAGACAGAGCTGTCAAATGTACTTATTCCGAGACTCTACCGAGTCTCTTGATATTAATTCAAATACATCATAATTGAATGCTCACTACGACGTAATTTGCTTTATATGCTTCAGTATATTTATATTGGTTTATAACATTTTTGAGAAGCCTGAATGATTTTTTTTTTACGAAGATTGAGTTACCATTTTTTGGTGCGATTTGGTTTCTTTGGAGACTTCCACAGAAGCGGCTATTGGTGCGAGTAAATGTACTTGTCTCAGCTTCTTTTTTTTATAGGATTTATGCTGTTTTTTGCCCGTGTATATATTTGTTTCGTTTTGTTTCTTTCGTCCACCGAATTAAATCAAAGCGTATATACAACTGAATATTAAATTTCCTCAAATTCATCAATTGATTCAATGAAATTCCTACAAAAATAACTGTTAATGCACCGTTCGTCATTGACACTGATGCTGCATTGGTTCAACTACACAGCTGCATTGATTCAACTGCACATTCATTTGTCGATAATTCATCTATTTTTCATCCAAATATTCATTTTTATCTATTGGCAAAGCTTGATTTGTACGAATATAAAATACCTATCACTCAACTATCCTCTACATATAAGACAACTTTTCGGCAGATCTCATTAAATAAACGCCTGCGTAATGGGATAAAAATATTTATTAAGAACCAAGCGGTAGGTTGGACCAACTGGTACATTCATTTGCTATCAAAAAAGGTAAAGTTTTATCGAATGATTAATTTCTTAACTATCAACTAACGTTTATTTCAGACAATCGAGAGACTCGAATAAATTATTCAATAACTGTTCAAAAATATGTATTTTGCCGTATCCAACTTTACTATTTGTTAGCAGTTAACAAATCCTGGTACATATAAATAAATCATTTTCTCACACACAGCGCGATGTCGATCAATAGCAAAACGCAACCTTTCGAATTCTGTTACAATAAATGCTTTAGTAAAATCATATTGACCGAAATAATCGTCCAAATTACTCGTGAAAAATTATTATCTTTCGTAACATGAGGTTTGTTTGTAATAGGCTACGACGATTGACATGATTATTGTCACAGGCGATTCGGCGATCACAAGGCCTGCATTTTTTCAAATATTTCAACGAAATTACAGGAAAGTCGTGTGCAACGATCGAAATTATCGGATGTGACCGATAAACGGAAAAAATCATCATTTTCGCAGAGTAAATTCGACGAGTGCGCAACGTTGCACCTTGCTGCGTGATGAACCAATCAACCGCACCCCTTGGCTCATTTCGATCACTTTTTTAATGAGGAAATTACTGCAGACCTCGTAAGTTTAAAGGTCATGCATTTTTTTTCTCCCTCAGGGTTCTTTTCGAACACCTCAAAAACTTTAGTTGACGTAATTCGCATTGACAGTCGCCGAGAAAACTTGATCGAATTTTTAGGGTGGTATGAAGACGCTGCCGCGTCTGTAGATATCGCAACTGCGAAAACGAGCAAAAGAAGAAAAGCACCGGGAGAAACCGGGCCAAAAAGACGAGGAGAAGTTATGACGGAGGAAAAGTCAGAAGGGTGCTTTTATCTATATGGGAAGGATGTTTGCGGAGCGTTTGCTCCAGCCGAGTAGCCGCAACGCGGTTTCCGGCCATGACACACCACTAAGACTTTTCCTTCTCTCTCACCCGGAAGGCAAGAATGTTTTGAAGGAGGGAAGAAGTCTCCGGATATTAGCAACGACTCGTTCGGCGCATCGAGCGTATACGTCTCGTGATATTGACGAATCGTTGGGCGTCGGGGTCTAGAACTTTGATGAATCGATTGACCGGAGGAACTAAGGCGAAATACTGCGTCGCTAGTCTGTTATATGTGTATGTCTCTAAGTGTTCCGGGAAAAGATGTGAAAGTGTGTGTTAATTATAAGTGGCTCTCTCTTTGCGTATGTTATGTACTTGCTACATGTGTGTCCCATTCTCGGATAGTAAGTACGCGTTACTCATGGTGTACACAAGTCATGTAAATACACATGAACTATGGTTGCATGTGTGCAATTGCGATTTACCCAGGCTCTACGGTGAATTGTTGTGCGGCAGCAATGATTTTGTCATGTGATGCTGAAAATTATTGTAAATATCTTCCGCAATATCAATTACACTTCGCGTTGACACATGGAACTTCATGGCGATAAATTTGAAGCAAATTAGACTATTTTAAAAGTGCATCGACCATCAGTCAGGTTTGTGACAGTTTATTGTGTCACTTAAGTAGGAATATAGTGTAAATGGTATGAATAAGCAAGTGACCACAGCTTAAGCACGGTTGATGGAAGATTATGTATATTTTTGATAATTATGTATGAATAAATAATCAGGAGTTGTACAAAAGCTTTATAACGAACACGACTGATCTACTCGATGATTGCAATGAGTTCTTTTATTTTTCTTCGGTCGATCGTCTATTGTCGTGAATACGCGAAATATACGGGATCGAATGTTCCATGGCTAATTTATAAACCCTTCACTCGTTGTTCTGCAATCTGATGAGTTTAGCATCCTCGGCTTAGACTTCGGAGGATGATTTTCCTCTTCGTCAGAATCTTTTGCGAAACGCCTGCTTGTTACATTATACTTCCTGTCTTTTCGAGTTCACGTCGTACAAGCAAAGTTCACGTTCAGCGAGTTTTTCCTTTCTTCTAGACACTTCCATCATACGTTGCATCGATGAAGCCTTGTTTGCGTCTCTATTTACTGTGGCAGCTTCTTCATTTGTTCGTGACGTTGTTGCTACGTTCACTCTCTCTGCTTGGCCTATTTATCGTTTGTCTTCTTTTCACCTTTCGCATTTCGTTATGATGTGCGGTACACTCTTACACAAGGTGCAAACTTATTTTGAACTTCTTCTCAGATGGTCATGATAAAGACAGATCTGATGTTCGATGTTTTTACTTCATTTGTTTGGGTTCGTTATCTCCCACACGGAAAGAAACGAAAATTTGGAACGTAGATAATTAATTATTGTCGACTATGTAGACATGTATTTTCTGGATTACGATAAAATTTCCTGTCAGAAGGGTATTTGCAATCATTAATTTATGTTCAATATATTTTGACTTGATACTGTATTATATTTACAAATATAGAATCCGAGCTACTTATTGAATGATATTCTAAATTCTATAGGTTTTTATTATGAAGCGACTCCAAATGGCATTATTAACAAAACTTCTGAATATAGTTACAAAATATCGTATATAGCTGAAATACAATTTATTCAAATTAAGATAACCCGGCGTTTATATTGACTTTTTGATTTATTATATTTTCAATCATATAGGGAGATATTTTATAACTTTCTATAATCGAGAATATTTTTGAATTGCATCGTAAGGAGAAGATTTTTTTTTCGAATTTCAAATACAATTATAAAATGGAATCCGTAGTGATATCTGAGCTTCACGCGCTCGGCGTGGCGTGTGAAAAAGCTTTTCTCAATATCAAAAACCATTGCAATGCCAGTTCTAAGAGACTGAACAGTAGTTTCGTTATTCCTCTAAGTCTCCAAATCTGGCAATAACGGTGTTCATTGAAGAAGTGTAAAAAACCACTATTAAGTCATACGTTCTGAGAGTTTACGCCACATAATTTTTTTCATGAAGATGAGTAAATAGAGTTCATTATGAAAAAATGTTTTTCACTTGCATCAAAAAATATATTTTTACTCAATTTTCAAAATATATTTTTACTCAATTTTCAGAGAAGTTAACAGTGAAAGGGTTCGTATCCCGAAATTTGTAAGGTAGGCGTTAGATAAGAAATTTGTACGTAAGCAGTTGAAATTTCGACGCAAGCAAAAAATGCGTAGCCTAGGCAAACAGTTGAAGTTCTTTTTTTTTGTTCTACCACTTTTTTATCTCTAGAATAATGAACAAATCAGTATTCCTCGTTGGTTGACTAAAAGGTATTCATCGCATCGTTATATTTTTAATGGGGTAGGTTTTAGACTCATAGGCGTACGAAGAGATGATAAAATTCAACATGCTCTTTAATGAACGTGTCAGTGAACATCTCGATAAACGGGAGCATATTTGAGAGAAAAATGAAGAATTCAAAGGTCTAAGGTGACAAAAAAAGCAAGACCTTCCACGAAATAAGTGAAAAAGTAGGCTGTTTTTTCGAGAGAGGGTGTACTGGTAGTTAGATAGGTTAGTCGAGCGATGGTTTAGTCGCTCGCACGGATTTTTTTTTTTTTTTTTACATTTTTCTCTGCTCTCCACGGTGGTACCTTCTATAACCGTCCCCATCCACTTCTCGGTTTTTTTCTTATCCACCGTTCTCAGACTCTCCAAGCATACACGCGAGCCCACACTCTTCTCTGTTCTCTCGCGATTCCCTGTGGGCTCGTTCGACCTCAAGAGCTTCTCGGTCCACCGGACTCTTTTACATCGTTGAAACGATATTTGCCCGACTCTCTTTTTACGTTCTACCCCCTTTCGTTCTTCCTTGAACCCGACGATGCTTGTTTACAAACCGCCCCGAGACAGATTTTTTTGTTCCCTTAAGTAAAAGTGATCAGACCTTCGTGCTTACAATAATTTCAGGACTTTGCATCGCATTGTAAGCGCGAATGCATTTCGAATCACAATCAAAATGTCGGGAGCATGAAAAAGAAAAAAAAAACTAATAGAATTTCTCAACCAATATTTGTCGGATTTCGTTCGAGTGGTTAGCCGATTAATCGCTTCAAAGAACTTGCTCCACTTAACTTTCTTCTATACGATGGAAGGAAAACGCGTTCCTGATTTAAGCCGTTGTTTTATTCCAATGGAACTTCATCAGATGCTTGTTCGAGTGTGTTTGACGCTCTCGGGACGTGCACAGATTGCTTTCAATCAAATTACGTACGTGTAAGACTTAGATGTATTCGAACAATCCAACGTGGTTTCCCATTTCTTTTTATTACTTCTTCGCTTTCTGATGACACTGGATTTCATTTCATTGTTCATTCGAGACTACGGAATTTTTCGTTCCCGGAGTATCAACGCGTTTGATTTTTGATATGGGTCGTCGTTTTTCCAGTTATGTCAGAAGAAAATAATTTACTTAGAACATCTGCTGGCAGAGAAGTTGCTTCAGTTAGCAGTAGACAAAGGCTAAAGTTCGCAGACCACGTGATCCGCGTTTGAACCTCGCCCAAATACCAATGAATATCTGAAAGTCGGTCCAAGTATTTTTCTGTCATTGAGCGTGGTTTGACCCCCACCTTTACAAATCCACGTCTAGACCTCTGTCCTGCCTCAGCGGCTAGTGTACAACCTGGGAGATGTCTTGACGAGTGCTTGTGGTGATCGCGTTGGCATTGCCGAGCGAGGAAACTATCAATAAGGTACCGACTGTATCAGCAAGGTTTTCTGCAGCTTCTCTTCACGCATTCTGCAAATACGGAACCGTTGGAGATCAGTCGGATGCAAACATACAGAACAAGGGTCGATGGAGTGAAAGAACAATGAAAGGATGATGTAACATTTGTAAACCCCTGTCAATGTCGTCGTCAAAATCGTCACAATCATAAAACGACATAAAAACTCAGCGTAAGTACATTTGTCTAAAAAACGGATCAAGTTTTGTTAGAGAAGATTTTTCTGTTTCAATTCGGTTGAATAAGAAGAAGTTTATTTGGATTTATGAGGATATTGGGAAAGTTGGCATAGATTCGGTAACCGTACATTTTCAATTCATGTTCTAATCATCACTAATTGGAGTTGCGTATACATATAGAAGCGTCCCGGACATCGTCTACGGTTCGTGGTTGGAATATATAATGGTATTCAGTGCTTTTCTATAGCAGCTTATCAGAATCGCATTGACTTCAAGCCAGGTGTGAGCTTCAAAGTCTTGTCGTCATCTCCAAAACTACCCCCACTCATGATGGTCCCTGCCTAACCTCATTTGAAATTGCCTCCCACGTAGAGCTCACAGCAAGATGGATGCAGGCTCTCCTTTCTTCCGAGGCATACCTGGAATAACGTTGAATAATGAACGACGCACTGAATGACTCTGAGTCGTGTTATAGCGGAGGGAATGCAAATCTTTGATGCATTACAATTAAGATATTTATCTCTTTGGCATAATCGACACGACTTTACCTCAAAATGAAAAATGATCCATAAAAAAAACCACCACAAATACAATATCCGCAATTAGTTATCGATGTTTGGCATTTGTTGTGTATTTGTGAACGTAAACGATCGATAGTAACTGTAAATATCGGTGGGGTAACCTTTTTCGAAAGATTCTCTCCAGATCTGATCAAAGCCCCTAGCCCCTCAGCATGTAAGCAGCTAATATTGATACGTTTCTATCATCTAACCCACTCCCATAATGATCAACTCATTAACAGCGGGGTGCAGATATCCTTACAACTTTTCCTTGTATCTCGAAAAGGCAAACAGTAGGGTCTTTCCATCGTTTAGACCCAGGGGTTTGTCAGTAGTTCCCAGTCGGAAGTTAGACGTGAGGAGGGAGGGAGGGGGGGGGGGGTCAAGAACGGGTCTTAGACTTTCGTTCAATTATTTCAGCAGAGTTTACTGCGATCTCTTTGCTCTTCAAGGTGCATGATACACGGGTTTGATCGATAAATAATATCCTACACGTTCGCCGAGAAGAGAATTAATACCCAAGAGGGTCATTTTCACCCCTACACCCTAAGTTGCAGTAGAACATGATAAATCGGCCCCACATGCGGTTCCAGCATCATCACTAACGTGTTTTGTTAGCACAACAAGAGAAACTTGAGGTTTGTCTACATGTGGTTTGGGTATTGAAGTAGTATGATTCATGGTTGAGATGGAATGTATAATAAATTTTCACATTTACTAAAGACAGCTCCTAATTAAAAAGTTCTCTAAAGTGAAGATTGGAAGATTTCCGACGGTCACACATTTTGCTGGTGACCAACATCTTTTTGTCGAAAAGGTAAGTACGACAGGGACCACCAAAAAGTGTTCGAAAATGTCAATTTCCAATATCGTCATACCCTTACTGCTTCCATGAAGTTTTGCAACGAGAAAAACTCTGATGCCACTTTTCTCCAAGGTTTTCGTACTGACACTCGATAGTGGTTATACCAAAGATTTCTAGTCCTAGGACAATAACTTAATATGACTCTAGTGAGGCCCGATGCTCGTTAAGAGCATTGGCAATAAAGACTAAAAATATTACAGAATTTATGCACGGTGGCGTGAGAACTGTGGCGTAGAATGTTGCGGAAAAAAGATCGCATCAGGTACAATGAATACTATAAAAATTGGTTGACTGGCTGTATGTTCTTCTCTTATGTGGCTTTAGTGAAGCGTGCTAGAGAAAAGAAAAAGCGGATTCAAGTAGCATACGCTGCTTATGCCAGAGGGCTTGCCAGGGTGCTCGGTATACCACGAGATACCACTATATCTCGATACACAGTCTTATCCATTGCCGGCTCATGTCATTGATATTCCGCGAGCGTAAAAGATGGTTTTTCAGTGGGCTGAAGGGTTGTGTGTATGTATGTTTTCGCTCAGCCCAGTGACGGGATAATATCTAAAGAAGGGAACGCTTCGCTGCATGAACGGTTCGTTGTCGTCGTTCTCAATGTATCTTTATGCCTTGGGAGTATGATAGTGGTAGTTGGGTCCAGTCAACCAGCCAGAAAAAGCACCTGCTGGCTGCCATGCTTACCACATCCCATACGATATTATATACATGTACACGAATTCCCGTATCCTAATATATCGATAAGATTCCTATTTGTCGTTCGTTTTATCTCAAGGGGCCAACTCACTCTGATACGATTGAAAATCGATAATAAAATGGCGCAGTAAATATAATTTCTTAGGATTCAGGATAAACGTTTGCCGACAACGAACTGAATTTCACTAGATGTTACCTTGCAATTTTTTCATTAAATTATGATTACATGATCAGTATTTTCTATGTCAAATATAAGTGGTATCAAATGGTGGAGCAAATGCTGACAAATGCGTTTTTTCAATAAATTTTGATGGTGATTATAACCACAAAGTTTGAGTAACACGAAAATTTATCACTTTTTGCGAAGTTATTTTCCATGGAAAATTACGTCGTTTTTCTATTATACTAGGAATTGTTTCTATTTCAACTAATGTAGGAATTCGAAGCAGGAATCACACAATGGGAGAATTCTTCTTCAACCATATACATTTCTGCCAGCGAAATTTCTATATTTCCGGGCTGAAATTTGTAGATGGATATTGAAGAGGTTATTCTTCGGTGTAGTAGCTATAAGCTCCACATACGCTACCTATACCACATCCATATACCTCCTATTTTAGTTTAGCTTTCCTAAATTCGATCAGCAACTGAGCAGCCCATCCAGACAGAAATGAAATATGTGTAATCAGATATTTTTTGATATATTAAAATTCGTTGAAAAGTACTTTGATATACCTTAGATATATTAAGAGACCTGGTAGAGTCCCTAGACTAGATAGACTAGGTAGAGATCTGGGTTGAGGTAAGAATCCTGGTAGAGTGATAGAGGTACATTTGACACCTCTGTCGTCTGCTACCCCAAAGCTTACCCGAGTATATTATCTCTGAATAAAACAATTCGCTGTGGTGAGGGTAAAAATTGAAATTCATTTTCTTTAATTACGAAGCTCAAAAGACATCTGATGATGTGAAAATTGAACTGGAGACTGATTGGAAAATTCCTCTTCGATTAACCCTAAAACCAGCTCGATTGATGCCGTATTCGCTGAGCATTCGGTATATGCAACGTATACGAGAAATGCAATAAAAACGTATTTTTTTATCAATATATTTTAGATATATCCAAGAATATAATTGACATATCTAACTTTTCCTACAAAATGTATTTTATATATCTTTCGGTATATTGTCAATACATTTTCTTTGCATATGATCCACTCAACCGAGCTAACGACAAGCAAGAGTGATAGAGTATTCTCCGCTATACGAGGAGAAATACAAAATTAGAGGTATAAATTAGGGAGAGAGCACTGTATATGGGAAATTTGACTTGATGACAATACCCTGAGTTCCATTCTTGGCGTATGTTTATATGTAAACTGGTTGTTGTTGCGGTCTCACCCGCAGCACAGAATATTTTTACTGATGCGAGGGTGATGTATATCAACTTTAACACAGTTCAAAAATATTCAGTGATTTCTGTACGAACAATATCACATTTTTGATTCATTGAAATTCCTTTGGGTCCTTTTATCGCAATAAAAATTCCTTTCTGTTTTTCCCCACGACTGTAACTATTCCAGGATAAAATTTCATCGTTATGTTTGCTCCGCTGGAAAGTGATTAAATTTGAATCAATCAAACAGACTTTCACGATAGTGATATTAGTTAGAAAATTAGAATGTAATAGGGTAGATTAGAATTTAGCTGAAACAAATGCATGCAGGATCTTGCAAGTTTCTGATGAAAGCAAGCTGAGAGAAAAGAATAACTTCGCTTGGTTGACGATTCGATCTCTCAAGAGAAATTTCATTTTTATCCACAAGTGACAAGAATCCTCTGTGAAAGAATACTGGTAAGAGTCACGAGAAAAACAACACATGGGCTCTTGTTCATGAAATAATCTTCGCGTATTACAATTTTACTTTTTTTTTCTTCCAGCGTATAGTTTCCGGATTTTTACAAGCGCATGCCATCACCGTAGTCTTGCTTTTTCTCCTATTCACTGTTCCTCCACAGTCACTTCATCCTAATGCACTTCTGTATCGCATTTGCATTGTGGAAAACCCGGTAATTATTGCTTTAATAGTTGTAAGAAAAAGTCTCATAGCGCGACCGCTGACGAGTTGACATGGATATCATAAAAGCTTTAACTTAAGCTCGGTGACCCAAAAGAATCATGAAAATGGATACCTACCCGGCCCTTTATGGATACGTACTCTCATATCTGTAGCGTGAACGTTTCCTGACATATGCACGTTGAGTTTAAGTGAAGTTGACAGATCAAAATCTCGAACGTGCAGCGTGAGTGTACCAAACTACACGCGTATGACACGAAGCAGGAAAACTTGAGGGAAATACCTGATTCACTTCCCAAGCTCGAGGGGTATTCGACGCGATGTTTTTTCTTCCCTGAAAACAACTTCACGTTGTAGAAAAAGTCGAGGGATTCACCTCGCAATCGTTTATTTGTTACTCATCTTCCTGACTTTGACGTTTTTGACACTCACGTAGGTTACAAGCTGTTCAGGATTGTTTGTTTGTTACCTAGCAACAGCCAGGAAATTTTCGAGGAATGACCAATATAATTCCGTAATGCTGGTTAAATAACAAGCTCTTGTTAGACGGAATTTTAATTTAAAAAAATAATCATGAAAACGGAATAATATTTTTTGCATGCATGAAGAACTGTAACTTATTTTACTGAAAATTTATTTCCTGCATGGCAAGAATTACACAATATTCAAGGTCATCCCGCATTTATATTCTGTGATGGTGTAATTTCTAAATGTTAATGTTATATCCCTGTATTGATTTCTTATGTTCATGTTATGTTTTTCTTTCACACCATAATAATTGTTGGAAGACGTTGTTAATATACCCCGTACTGTTGATGTAGCAGCAGGACCATGCCTGGCTAGTAGTATAAAAACGCGCCTTCCCTCGACACGTTCGAGTTTATATCGATTCAGCAGAGCATGGAGAGAGTCTGAGAAAAGGTGGAGAATATGCGTAAACAAATAATGGCGAGGCTTGATTCACGCCTGGGAACGGGCGATCTCACGATTACACCCTGGAGAACCCGCCTCGTATATTTTCGTGAGGATTTGCTACAGACATTACCCACTGATCCCGGGCGAAACGTTCACGAGGGTTACACCTGGCATATCACTCTGGATGCTGGAGAGAGGCAGCAAGAAGGAGAGAAACGAGAGGGAGAGATACAGTTCAAGGGACTGCGAGAAACTTCAACCTCTATCGAAATTCGGGCCGCGCCGAGTAAACTGTCGAAGCAAACGGGCTTCTTGTACACCAACCCTCGGATCTTGTGAAAGATAGTATTTCAATTTCTCGCTTAACACGACTACCGCTTTGCTATATTCGCCTGTGGGGTTGAATCGATAAAATAATTCATTACTTGAAGTCTTAACATGGCATAAAACATTATTTCAGCTTATCTCTCTTCTTCCGCTTCAGACAATGTGAACCGTAGCTATATCTACTGCTCATGGTTAATTAATTGGAATGCATCTTCGCTATACGTAAACGTTCGCTGCTCAAAGTTGCGAACTTCTGGTAGATATTGCCGTAGCAAAGTATTCGATATCATCATAATTTCGATATTTTTTCGTAAAACGAAGATCCAATCACATTCGATATGTTAAGTATATTTGGATCTTCATGTATGTAGCTGATAAGCATGACCAGCCAATTACAAACTTAATAAGTTGATCGCGCTATCGAACGTATATAAATAAAAGTCTCTATGTTGCAATATCTACGTCCAGAAAGAAAAGCACAACCCTGGGTGAGCATTCAAATTGCTTTTACTGAGCGGAGCACGCTTTTAGTCATTAAAAGAGTTTATTGCGCACGTAACTACTTCATAACTGATAAATGTAACTGGAAAACAGTTTATATGCATTTCTGCTAGATCAGTCTGTTGCTTGGACGATTGAACGGTGATGATACTATCCTCGTCAACTAATCTCTGTCGTAATTTTGATACATTTTCCCTAGTCATATTCCCAGATACGTGTATTTATATATAGAAATATAAAGAGCGACTTGTAGCGTTGTGAACACCATACGCTTCCGGTATCTAATTCAGAAGCAGTAGTACTAGAGAGGGGTTCACTCGTGTAATTATACATATAACGCACCGTATGCTGTAACAAATGGAGCCACCCCCGTCATAAACAGAAGTGTCGGGGAACAGGTGTCGCGTCTGCAAAGTCTTAGCTACTGTACATTATGGTTATGTTTATATGTATACAAGTACACAGTCCCGTTGCTGCTATTGCACAGATGTACAAGTTAGAAGAGATGCTTAGCTCCAGAGCCAATGTTGTGTGAATTAACCCAATGTCAATTGATGTATTAATCATTTACAAGTGTCATGGTGGCATGTGGTCAAAAAATATTTTCAGGATAAATCATCCCAAAAAAGCAGGTGAAACTTTATCTTGGAGTCTTGTTTGGAATTCAACAGAGGTAATTAATATTCCGGAGACATTAACAAAGCTGTTATTAGAAACGTTCTATATGTTCAGTATACAGAAGGATTTAGTGGAAAATGACAAATAATTCCAAAATTTCCTGCTCAACCATGGAAAGATTATTCACTGTATTCTCACGTTTCTGTATTCGTTTTCTTCATGCAAACTATGTGTATATTTTTCTTAAGTATTGATGTATATAGCGATAATTCTGAACAATGAGAAACACATGAAAAGAAACAATTTGGTCACCCTTGTAACTTTTTATAAGAAACTATTATGAAGGGAATTTTTTATAAGGGATGTTAGTTTGAGATGTTAATCACTTTGTGTTATAGTTTTTTATAGTGGGCGCAACTCGACAATCTTTTTGTAATTATTCGATTTTATAAAGAAATGTTTCTCATTCTTTTTGGGGATCATTTTTTTTTTTCAACTTTTTATGAGGTCTTGTTTTATCGAAGAAGGTTTCTGAGAGGAATTTTTGCGGATAAAAAATATATAAAACTCAATCCGATAACGTGGCCAGATGATTATTCATAGTAAGTATACAGAAGTTGGGCTCCACCTTAAAACGGCTATAAGTTTTTTTTCTATTATTCTTTATCACTTGAAAATGGTAAACTATGTAACATTATGGTGGCGGAAGACTTCCAACGACATGAAAAATATATATATGCTATGCAAATATGATTTCGAACACTGTACTGGTGCAAATAGTTGGGTGGGTTTGGGGCAGCTCGGGAATGTGCGCATGATAGCCACCCTATCAATCGCTATACATCGCGCGTGTGTCTGTATGTGTGTGTGTGTGTGTGTGTGTGTGTTTTTGTTACCGTTCTCCACTTTTGCTATATTTTAAATATTTATACATTCAACATTATCACTTTTTTATTCATTTTTTACGGTGTTAGAGGTCACGCGCTGCAATAATATTGCATGATTCAACATTTCCGAGTTGATATAAGCATAGTAATAAAATTTTGAGCCATTTTGAGGCAGGTACGTCATAATTTCCTCAAATTTTCAGCTGAATTTGTATTTGTAATTTCGAATTCTTCATTTTTCATTACTTAGAGCAATTCTTGGGATCTCCTAATATTCAAAACGATGATATCTATTGTACAAATGCCAAAATAAAATTAGCAAACGATTTTTGTTGAATATAATGTTCGTGGATTTTTTTCATTGTGCGGTATAATGATTTTATTGTGTTGAGGGGTAACACCACTGTAAAAATTTCGAAGAAGCGATTATTTTTGTTGGTTCAAAATATGTTTTCAACCTTTTAGAATATAGATAGATCAATAAGGTTTAACCTGAAATAAAAAATTTCATCGAAATTCGACGAATTCTTCGAATTTTGGGTCTAATCCGTTGAATTTCGTCAAATTTTTCGAACACGCAGCAAATTCCAACAATTTTCATTCTTATCATTTGAGTTTTCGACAATGTCTTAAAAATAATATTTCGAAGTGGAACGCGTACGGAACTTTTGATACTTTCATTCAAACATTTTTATCAATAATGAATTACCCCGTTTTTTTTTTCAAAAATTGATAATCTTCATTCAAACACTCGCCAATAATACAGAAATGAAGATTCCCAAAATCCCTTACGTCCTTCACTAGCTATGAGTGTCTATATTAAGTAATTTTTTTATTTTTATTTATGATCAACAATTGCACCAGTTGTACTGGTAATTTTTTAAAATTTTTCAATAATTGTTTGTTGTACAGTTAAATTTATGCTTAATAACTCCCCTGAATATTATCATTCCATCACGTTTCCTACCACTCAAAAAAACGATCGAAAGAAGGCATTTTTTGAGGCCGTTACAGTATACTCCTCAATATTGTTTGCAATAATTCTCTAACAATACAAATAACAATAATGCAAACTCGAGTAAACCGCGGATATAATTCTGCACAAAATATTTTTTTTTTTTTCCTTTCATACAAAAATATTTTTTTCCTGTTATATTATTAGATTATTAATTTGTGTAATAACGGAGATAAAAGAATTAGTGACGCAGAAGTAGTTGCTGAAAAAAATGAGTTCATGCGATCTTGCTGAACAAAAAATGTATTCGTTTGATTATTTTTAATAAAAATAAATAATCAGATGATTCTTCCGTTCCTTTCGGTGATATATGAGTAGAAGACAGCATAGAAGGAACTTTCGAATACCGACTACGGGCCCCGAACATCACTAAAGTACTTCAGTATCCTGAGCTTCTACGGAGGGTAGGCAATGGAAATTTTATTCAGGTTAAATAAAGAAATAGATTTTAGACTACGTGGGAGATGAACGTCATCGAATCTTTTCGAAATCCCGAGCATCTGAAAAAAAAACTAAGTTCGGGAAAGGCTGTAGACCTCGGACTATAGCAGTTCAACGTCGCCGAACCACTCCAATATCCCGAGCTTTTAAAGGAGAAGAGGACGGAAAGGATTGCTCTTCGAGCCATCAGGAAGGTCAGAGGTCCTTCATTTACCTGAGAGCTCCTTTTCTCTGCAAAGAAAGCGTGTCGAAGGCTCTATATCTTTTATTCGCTGCCCTGTCGATCTCCGTCTGCTCACGCATGTCTGTTTGAACTATCCACGCGCCGAGCATCCGCATTTCTTTGTAATCTTATCGCTTTCTGTTGTTTGTTTTTCTCCGCTCATCATGTCGCGTTTGCCCATATTTAATATTATTTTGTAATTTTATTCACATTTTTATTTGTTCTAATTTTATTAAAACGTTAATTGACAAAAAAAAAAATCTCTTCATTAATTATTTAAAAATCATTCGGAGTGCTGACGATAACTTGCCGTAGTTTGTCATGTCACCATTGGGGTGATCTATCAGTTTCGTTAGTGAGAGAGAGATAACGGAAAAGCAGATACACGTTTTTCTCAGTCATCCTCGATATAATGCGAGAAAAATACAAGCTGCACCTTAGTCTCTGATGAAAGAAGAACAACATGTAACTTGTATTTTTCTAGAAATATCAAGCTTTATAAATAAAACGGGCTGTAAGATTTTCACCGACTGATAGATTCCTTCAAGACAATGTGCTAGTGACATTGTAGTCCACACGACAGTATATGAAATTGGCTTCCCAGCGACAAGTTGTTATCAGTTATGCGGTGTTTTTGTTTGTTTTTGATTAGTGGTTCGTTCAAAATTCTTATAGATGTGATCGTATATGTAATGTCATCTGATTATGCATAATGTCAATCGTAATCTGAATAATCAGATTTAATTAGACATGACTATATATAATTTGTTTTCTCTAGATGCCCCTAAAAACTGTGATTGGGATGAAGTTGAATATTGAAGACATTGTTCGTAGTAGATCTCCTTAAAAATCTGCCAGACAACAATACCAGTAGATGGTATTGGGATGTAGTTGGGAGCAAAAATACTTTGGGATTACGTGAGCGGTGGAAATGTTACAAAATACAACGGCGACGTGGGACAAGCGGAATAGAGAAACCGAAAGGATAGGCCTTGTCAACGCATATGTGCGGAATTCCGTCCCAAAAGAGTAACTGTTTTAATTTGAATTAGATTTTTTTTTTTTTTTAATTATTTTCTTGCATGCTTTTAGATCGCATTAAGAGTAACTTCTCCTACTTTTTTGAAATTTTCATTTCACCACGTTGATCGGCTACTGAGTTTGAAAAAAAAAACCCCGATATTCGTTACCAATACTTCAAGAGCAGCTTCTGGAAAAATCGAGCGAACCGAATGAGCGAGAGGGTCAATATTTTCTATTTATTATTACAAATAGAATAATTATAACTAGAAAATTAGAGGAGACTGATGCTATAATGAAAAGTAATCCATAGAACAAAATTAAATAACCGAATCAAGAAATTTTTAAATAAACTTTCACATATAATTTCGTAACGAAATTATATCTTTAAACCAAAAATATTGACTCTCTAATTCATTTGTTACGCTTAATTGTTTATGGAATTGTAGGTTTTTGAAGGAAAAAAAATTAGGAAATTTCTCGATGCCGGTATGGGTTGAACGTGTTGAGATGAAATTTTCAAAAAAATCCGACAAGGTGCTTCAAATAAACTCCAAAAATATAAAAATCAACTCGATAACAAATGAAAATAAAAAATTTGGGCCGATTTGCGGTGGAGTACCCCATATGTATGTATCACACCTTCAGTGTATCCTCTTCTCAGCGTATTGTTCCTGCCATGAAAACGTCATGGGCTCTATGTTGGGCGAGTTAAGCCAAAGTTTCCACTTAAAACTTAACTAGAGTACCGGCCGTATGTTGTTGTGAAGTTTCATCTGTTAGTAGCTGAGACACGAGACAGAATGAAAGAAAAAGAGAAAGGTTAAACCGGCATTGGAAAAAAAAGATCAAGACAGGGAAAGAGAGAGAGAGAGAGAGAGAGAGAGAGAGAGAGAGAGAGAAAGAGTAAAGACAAGAGGAAGACCAAAAAGAGAGAAAATTTCCAAGCGGGGGATAACTTATATTCTCAATTCAGTATTATTATTATTATCGTCCTTATTATTATAGCGACTACGTTGCCATCTGCCTCTCACCCTTTTCATTCCGCCCTCTCGTTCTCGTTACAGAAACGATGCGCCTATATATTGTCATGGGGATGAAGATGTCCGACCGCTCATACAATGAACAAGAAAGTCTTCCGATATCGGGAGAGAAAAATGCTCTTTCGCTTCAGCCACGACGAGAGATCTATAATAACACTCTATTCGAGCTATTGATCGAGCGGACAGTTTACTCAATTCAATTTCGTCTCTTTGCACCTAACGGACATCCACGAAACTTCCAATTGCATCTCACTTCAATTGAATCCACGGGCTATGCCATTTGAATTGTTATTTCATAAATGATAAAATGTGACAAAAAAGGCCGCTTCACTAATTAAATTAGTTGTCATTTTCAAGAATCATTATTTAATTTTTAGCAGTCCCCTACGTATTTACTAAATGCATGGTCATTTTTTGTTCGTTTCTCAATTGATGCCAAAAATTTACTGCTCTCCGCCCCCATCCACTGGGCGGCCATCGTCGTCCTTTTTTTTCCGCACGCCCTGGTCTTAGACGCGTCTCCATTGAACTTGAAACGTTGGTAGCATCTGCTTCGGAAGCTGCGGAAGGGAATATTGTAGACACAGAGGATGGACTAGTGCGGATAATGTGCGGTGACAGAGGAACTCCCAGCGGACTACATTGAAGTTACAACCGTGGCAGTTTCTGATTTCTTCACGATCTCGTTGTCATATATATGGGCGGGGAACGTCATTTTTTCAAAGTCAAAGTGTCAAAATTTTTGTGAGTTACTGTTCACGGTGCAAATTAATAAAGTTTGAGTTGTTTTTCAATTAGAGTTTTAGAGTTATACTTCGTACTTGGCAAAAAATAGGACTTTTGTAGAAAATTTTAATACAGAACCCTTATACTAAGTAAGCAGTCAAGATGTGCCTGATGCTTTTTTGGATGAACGAACTTTCCGTTTACTATTCAAGACTATATGATAATGGTATCAATTTCATGGTGTTTGACCTACAAGCGTCCAAAAATAATGAACTTCTGAACTTCTGAACTTTAGAAACAAGCATCTCGAGAATTTATTTTAAATCTACTCCAACCTAACCCGAACGCATGCTTGGCAAAGGACTTTGGCATTTAACGGAAGTGAAACACTACAATATCGTTATATTTTTCCATTAAACGTCGATGGGATTTGTTTGTGATTTGCGGCTCGAGCAACAGCATGTGCGTCAACAATTAATATAGTGAAATAAAATGTCTCCCAACGTAAAACGACAGACTCCCGATAAATATTCGTCAAATAATGCGACATCGCTTTTGTTGTAGAATCAGCACACTCTTTTTACCAGTTTTTCCTTAATAATCTCTACACTTAGTCCTATGTCTGTTCGTTCGCTAATACCACTATTATCCATCTTTCAAGGGTCTGCTACGTGCCGTTATTACACCCCGATGTTCCTCTGGTACATGTCCCTCAAGCACATAGTCTCGAAAACGAGGGTGAGGAACGAGTGAACGAGATCAAGAAAGGAAAATTGTGATGGAGAGGTTGGGTATAAGAAGACTGGCGGAAGAAACTTGCCAGGGGGAGAAAGGAAAAAAGCTGAGTACGCTTTTCAACTCAGTGAGACGATCTGTAAGCACCAATTATAACAGTTACCCGCTTGTATGTCATTCGTTAGCCGATTAACGTGGGTTGGAGTCAAAATTTGATGGAACTTGACGAACAAAGGGAAAGATTCAAAATTATACCAATAAAATAACAGTTTTAAAGTTTCGAATAACCCATTTAATGACTAAAAAATTAGTTTTCCTCTGTAGACTCTTTGTTTTTGGATCTCAAATGTGAAACGTTACACGTGCCCTTCGTTACAAAGTTTCTTTTCGTGCTTCACATTCGGTCTCTTCCATTGTACAATAACCTCTCGATTGCGACGATTTACAACCGTCGTAGTCTTGAGATTGTTATACAACAGTTACGGTCTTTTCGGTATTAATCATTTTCATTATTTCCCTCGGGAACTTTCAACGGACACTTCGCGGCCATCTTCGTCGAACACGTTCGCGGACCAAGTCGATTATCGTATTAATTATCATCGTATTACCATTCTTTATCTTGTTAATAAAACTATATCGTTTTTGTTAATTCGTGCTTCGAATTATTCACGGCCAACTTCTCATTTTTCCTACGATCACCGCCTATTCCTCTCTCACTTTTTTACCATCAAAAATCCGAGATCTCTGTCCGAGATATTTAATGGACAGAACGCTAAGATTCCAAATATAAACTTTCATATTTTATTGCATGTTCCAATTTTGAATAGTAAAAAAATATGTGTACCCGACACATTATTTATGCTTTATGGTTTAATTGAGAGTTCAAAATGTTTCAAGGTGTATGTATTAATAGCATGTTATTAAATAACATAATAACAATATAAACATAATTTAGTAATATAATTGCGGAATATACATCATAATTCCATTGAATAATTATTTCATTTCTTCATCGAGCCTCTGCCTTTGACCGAACTGCTCACAATAAACCGAAACATATTCGTTGTAACGAAATTGTAATGGCCCAAAAATTTGAAGCTGCCTGTGAAATGCCTCATAGTTTGTACTACAATATTATTTGCCTACACCTTTTTTTGTTCAACATGATTCAAACGAATGATTCCCATATTCAAGAGGTCTGTTTTGTTTCAATACAAAATATTATTAATCAATATAACAAGTTCCTTTTTTTTGATAACTTCCAATAGAAATTATACGTGTTCATAATATGTACATTTCAGAATATATCAAAATGGGTATTAGGGATGTCTTGAAAAAGTTGGGACTGATCGGTTCATTAGATTGTTTTTATGACGTTTTTCCTAAGAATGAAATAACCAAAACAGTAAAATAAAATGAATAATAAAATTAATAAAATAAGTAAAATGTCTGAAATGTACTGACGCGGTATTGAAAAACCACTCACCCGCGGCAATGCATTGTCGACGATACGCAAAATGGATTTAATATGTGAAATAATCGAATTTATATATTATCTTGGTAAATATTTGGAAGTGCAACTTTTCCGAAAAAATTTTCCGAAAAAAGAGTTTGTTTAAATCCCTTTATAATTTTCTACACTCCTTATAAAATATACGAACTGGAATCATTAGGTTAATTTGCAAGTTGTATTCGACATTAAATGGAGAGACTTTCTAACTTTACGTGAGAAAAATTGTTTAAAAAAAATGATCACCTCAAAACAGTATTTGTTGTAGCAAGTGCGGAAAACGACGAATTACAGCACATGTGGAGTTGAGCCGGAAGCTTATGCCGCACATTCGCACGAGTACGAGTGCTGTGAACATAAGAATACGAGTACTCGCCTTCGGCTCGTTTTGCAGGTCATACTCCCACTTGTGTGAATATGCATCATAAAGCTTCGGCTCATGGGGCAACTTCACGCGCGATATAATTCATCGTTTTTTTGCATTAATATTTTTATTTTTTTTTTAGCTCAAACTGAAAGTTAGTTACAGTGGATAAGCGCGTTGTTCGAAATAATGTAAAGAATGACAAAAAGATTTCAAAATGGGATTAACTTGAAATGAAAAGTGTCTGACTCCTGAACGACACTCACTCTTCTGGTGTCAGAATTAAGATTTTATAAATATTCGTGTAAAATATATAAGGATGTTCACATTCAGCTGACTGCTGCATCGATTTACTATTTTTTCTTCGAGAAATATCGTGGAGTCTCTAATGTGCATGGCGGTGTAAAAAGTCTAAAAAAATGAATGATATGGAAGAAGGTAGTGTAAAAAAAAAACAAAGAGCGACGCTCGCGGGAGAAAAAAAACGCAGGGGTGTACGAAAAAAGAGTCAAAATTCAAGGGTAGAAAAGACAGCAAGAAAATGGAGTGAGTGGGTGAGCACGTAAAAAGAGGGAAAGAAAACAGGGTTGGAAAGAGTACTGTTCGAGGGAAAAAAGAGATCAGGGATTTGCTCTCGGGGGTACTGAGTTGAAGAACGTTTTTGCCTTGCGGCCACTCCAATGCAGCTCTCCCATTGCGTGCGAACACCTTCACGTCAAGTCACGGGATGCTTGCATCTCCTTCTACCTTCCAACTTGCGTGTTTCCTTCTCTGCTTTATCTTGCGCACCCCCATTCTCGTGTTAAAAAAACAGCCTACAAAAAAGTTATGAATCGTAACTGAGCATGAATGCCTGAAGAGAGACTAAGAGGACTTTGCAGTTGACTCTATGGACAGAACGCGTGTTGCATAGCCGTGAAAGTTCTCAAAGCCCATTTTTCCGGTAAAGGGATCACGAATGTACCACCACAAATGTTCGTACATCGGACGAGACGTTCCAAAATAAAAGCCCACTCTTCTCTACCTGGTGATATGCTGGCTGGCAATAAAAGCATGAAATGTTTTTCATGACGCGCTTTTCGATACAATACATGATGAGCAGATACTGTCCTATCAAAATCATTGATAGAAAAGCCGGTTCGTATATTCATATCTCCGTACATAAAGCACATTAATATCACCCTCGATCGATACCAGGCTGTCTGTACGTCAACAATCATGGTCCTCCCCTCAGTCTCGAGGACACCACGATGAGACGTCTGCTATTCGATATATACATCTCGTTAAATCTGAGGAAAGATCTCTTGGTTGAGAACTGTCGTTGGCAAGTGCGGGTATCGCGAGAGGGTCGTTAACGACCGACGCAAATTTCCTATTACTTGTTCTCTTTACCATGTCGAATACTCGTGATAATATCCCTGTGCCCTATTGCAGAGACGGTTATCGAGAACCTGTCTGATGAGTCTGATCAGCATGGATTGTTCTTAGAAAAGTCGATGCGACCATCATCAGCTTTTCATCATGGACTTTTTCTTGTTCCACGACATATCGGCAAGAAGCTTTGTGCGTTTGCCTTCGTTAAAATATGGCGTTAGGCCCTAGAATATTTGGGAAGATTGGGCATTGAGTCTCATGAAGATTTCACCCTAGGGGATGATGTGTATCTTAAATGCGTATAGTAAGAGTTCTCCTAGCCGAAGAGACCGAGATTCTCGTTAAATTTGGAAATTAGTTAAGCTAAAACACTCGGTGAAATACAAAAATAAACCGTATCACCCTGGGTTGTACACGTCGAAACTTGTCACGAGAAAAAAAAATATATGGGGCTGACAATATTCATGGCAACAAGAACTTTGGTGTAATGCTTCCTACGTTCTATTGCTCACTCAAAAGCGAGATACGAACAAAAGAAAATTCACCTCAGCAGTACGGTCAAAAGATCCTTCAATCTTTTTCAAGTTACCCCTGGTCAGATATATTATTATACCGTTCAGAAAACGTATAAAAGAGATCATAGCTATAGTCCAAAGTTGTTTAGTATATCTTTTCTCTGCAAGGTTTCCCGCTTTTACACCTGAGAGTAGCTTCAAAGTCAAGGCATCTCGGGAGTGGTCTTTTTTTTGACAAGAATAAAGAGCGTGGTGAATTATATGAGCATGCGGGTAGAATATTTTTGGACTGTGATGGAACAAAGAGTTGTTTGGGATTGTAAATGAAAAAGTGAGCCATTCTTAAGAGATGAAACAAAACTGTAGCCGTGTTAAATGACATATTATGAGGAATTGTGAGCAGAGAGTGTACTCTTTTCTTTCTTTTTTTCTTTCTTTTTTTTTTTCTTTTTTTCTGATTCAGAGAACGACAACTCAGAGTGCATTATACGGTGTGCAAACTGTTGTATGTACATCCATCCACACTGCATAAGTTACATTTAAAAAATGACACTTTCGCTATTTTCATTCACAAAATTCAATTGATAACAATATTTGGAATTTCATCAGTAAATACGGTATTTCTCATTACAGAAACTTCGTTTCTTTTGAACATTTCACTCCATCACACTTGAGTAGCGGAGTACTAAATCCAAAGGGAGCCATTTCGGCCCACCAATGCGGTAAAACATTATATTACGCTAAAGACATTCTGCAAAAAAACAACATTTTTTGGCATCGCATCACACGCTGGCGTGTAGGAAGACCTTGGTACGGACAGCAGAGACCCAAACGCACTCTTCCACTTGGTGAGATGGAATAGAGTGGGGACAAAAATTAATCAAAGGTAATGGTAGAGGATTAAAGTGATCGAATATAGAATGACTTTGTAGACATGCGGACACATACAGCATGCGGGAAAGTACAGCATGCGAATGAAAAATATCGTGCACGATTGTGAAAAGACGGACAGTGTATAAAGGTCAGCAATGAAGGGAATGGAGGCTTTTGTTACAATGCCATTCCAGCACACACAACACTCAGGAATGTCCTAGAATTCCTAAACGGGTTAGGTACTAGTCGATTTGATTTATATGATGCTTTTCCTATCTCCAATCCACTGCGTGGAAGCGTTCGAAATCTCTTTTCATCCACGTTGTTCGTTTGTCTGTCTGAATTGCATCCGGGTATTCGCGAGCATTTCCCCTGAGCAGACTCGGGTAGATACACCTAAATGTGGCTTGCAGTTTCACCAATGGCGTATACCACAACAGCAGTCAGAGCGTCAGTCAAAGCTCCTCTTTGGAACGTGCTGGGAATCGAATTAGCGTCATCCTCACGCTGAATTCTCGAGCTCGTTCAAGCGTAAATTTCGTAACGCGTACAGTGAACAATTCTGCGTACCGCTTGTCTTATACCGATCATCCTACGTTTCTGATCATTTGAAAGCGGACGATACGTGGCGAAATAGATTTCAAATCCGTTCACAGATTCTCCTTTCAAAATCAAACGAGTTTAAGAGAATTCAAAATTCTAAGAGTATTCGTCGATTTATAATACTCTATGCAACACCATATCACTTTTGCAACATACCTAATAGAGCTGATTTGATAAAATTAAGTCTTAAGTGTACGTACGTATATATAGCGTATTTTTTCAAATTGCAACGAAAGCCATCCGCTTGCGAGATCCATGCACGTCAGACCACATACAGTCTTACCTTCTCGAGTACTGTATCTTGAGCTCTAGAACAGTCGATGTTTGTGGAAAGACGAAGCGGCTTGCATTTGTGGTACTAGCTTTAGCCTAATCGATAACATGTTAAATCAACCAGCAGAAACTACAGCCTTTTTGCATCGTTAATACCATAGAAGAATACCGCGAGAGTCGTCCACGTGTATACATCGCACGCTTTAATCCTATTCACGTCTTCCACGTGTTTTCGCAGCAGTGGTTGTCCGCTACCATCCTTCTGTTACAGCGCATAGCACAGTACAGTGAGAACCATATATTCAATCGTTAACGTTCAGTGAGGTTTTCTCCAGGCATCAAGGGAGACTTGAATATTTATAAAGTATACGGAAAGCGCTGCTTACAAATACCGCTGGGATCTCGAAATTTTTACGTAACGGAAAATATAACCGATTTGTCATATGAATGTTATCATAGACCCGTAACTTTACGTCGCGTCATGAGTTACATCGATGTATTAACTGTATCAGCAAAAGACTTTAGCCTTACGTAATAGTCAAACACTCCTTTGTTTTCGGGGTGAAGATAACACAAGATATCTGCATGAACATAAAAAATTTGTAACGTTGACATGTAACTCTCTCATAGAGTACCAAATATTTGCATGCAATGAGGCATATCAAATTATTATGAGTTGACGTGGTTGGAATTAATTGTGCACCATCCAACATAGTCTTTAGCCAGATAGGCCTAGATCCAGAGAAAATGTGGTAAATAAAGAATTAAGAGTGAATAGGTAAGCAGAAAACGTCGCAATTGAGTAGGATTTGTTACATGAATTTTAACAAGAAATTTAAACATAATCTATAACCTGTTTTTAGTTCAGGTGTAAATAACATGTGGCTTTTACACATAAACCTGGAAGTGCAAAGAAAAATCTTTTTTGTTAGACGGTACGTATCCACTACGTTGTCGGTGCTACTGAACAGCGAAATTACCATTTTTCGGTAATTGTAACTGAGCTGGCTCATAACATTTTTATAATTTTAAGCCATACATATTCAACTCGGGTACGTTAAACGAGATTTTTTAATTAAGTCGATGTCACATTGAATTTTAATATTGCAAATTAACAATGCAGGTTAAAGTTTGAGGAATAAATGAAATCCAGTCTCCCTTTAATAAAGTATATAGTGATATGATAAAACTAGAGTCTTTCAACTTTGTAACCTTTTCAAGGTTGATCTTTCGCGGAATCTCATGATTAGACGGAAGTCTGATTTTTTGTATACTATAGTTGATGAATACAGAATTAAGCTTGTGGAATCCTGGGGCATGTTATCCAACTAGTTGAAGCAGTAGGTAATTACTGAAAATGAGATTTTTAACCTATGGCTTACCGGTACCGGCGGAAATGTTTCCCGTACAAAAAATAACCGGAAAACAAAATATCAAATGAAAAATGACCGATATAGATAATCACGATTGATCGTGCAATGGTAGTCAGATCACATTGATGTTGAAAAACTTTCGAATGAATGAAATATCGCCAATGACCATGGGCCACGTTCATAAAATCACCAATTTTCGTATAACTATGAAATTGATATTTCAATTTATCATATGATTCTTATTTATAATTTGGAAATAATTGGAAGACTCTCGTTAAAGCAACAGGTTGACCTTGAAAAAAATTTGAAATTGAAAATTGAATGAAATACTAAAAAAACCCATTCATATCTCACATCGTTCATTAAGGTGGAACGGAACCCTTTGTGCGGGGCAGGCAATGAGAGGGGTATTCCTATGCTTTAACATGGGAGGCCTCCCGTATTGCCAACTGCACGTGAATTTATTTTCTCGTTTTCAATTTATGTGTAGGATGATAATAGTGTAATTTTAGATGAAAAAATAACGGTTAATTAACTAATTTAAACCTAATATTAATAATTTTGGCGAAAAAAACAGTCCTCGTTACATTTTTCAAATGTTCAACCATTTAGCAATAGTAGGTTTGACAGAGGCAACGCAGCGTACTGGTTTGAGTTTTTAACTGTTGGCTACCCTGCTCAAGGCAGGCATCGCTTCCAAACTATAAGCGATATGTATAGGTATACGAGAGCGCGTTGATCGATGCGACGTTGCCGCGCTTGAAGCATTGCCCACAAAAAAAGCGAGAAAGTCTTCGTTTATTCATTTTCTTTTGCAGATTGCACAAAATCGGTACGGTGAAATTGGCCCAAATTTTGCGGGAGTCATTGTGACAGTCGGTTTAAGTACTTGTGTTGGTTTAAACGAAAAGTCGCTTTTACAACCATAGTTTTTCAATGTTTTTTGCGGTTTTTTACCCTTTCCCCATAAGATCTAATGTAAAAAACAAGTTCAATTTTCTCATAAACGGTATGGTCGAACACGTCGAAACTTTTCGAGCAAATAGTTCAGTCAATTTCGAACGTGTCTACTAATTTTTATCAAATCCCTCTTTTTTCATATATGATACCGTTCTACCGTAATTAGGTAGATGTGAAATGTGATGTGAGGTTGGTCTATTTTCAGTTTCGGAGTAGGTGGAATATTTTTCTACAAAAATTATTGCTAGCAGTAGAGGCAACAATCAAATATAATGACCCATGAAGACACTAAGGTTGTAAGAATGAGAAAAAACTTGTTTCAAGTATTTTTGGGCTTGTTTAGGGCAAAACAAAATGAGCTTTCCAGGAAACTGTCACTTTTCATATTGTATCCTTGGTTAAATGATATTTCCATTACAAATACTGAATTATGTTTTCATTGCATTATGATGTATGTAAAAATGATCAATGTTGGGCATGCAAAATGCATGTAACAATGATATCACATTGAATTCATTGTTACGAATATTATACGTTAATATTATGCGGTAGGTGTTTCGTGCTGCCAGTTATATCATTGATCTATTGATGTTACATGATTATTACTCGAACATTTTCCATAGCTGTGATTTGGTGCAAGGAAGGTAAATTTGAGAATGCAATGTCTCTTAATTCGTGGAGCTGGTGATATCCATGTTATGTATCTAACGTAATAAACGTTACATCCAATTTCCTTGAAACGTTTCAAACGGTGTTTGCCGGGTTCTTTCTCAAAGCAAATTGCAAAAAAGATAATGTGTCATCCGCATTTTCATTTCCGCAATGCATGCAAAAATGCGGCCATAGCATCGCGTCACTATTCCATCAGATTAGAGATGAATATTTCATCCACCCTCCCCGCTTTGGTATGCGTTCTACTTTTTTCCATCAATGCTTTGGCTCTTCTCATTTCTCATCTCTTTGTGTTCCCGTCTAAACTGCTTGTGCACGGACGAGATGAACACGCGGAGGAAACTCTCGATGGCTCGTGATCTTATTCGTCATCAGTTCACGAAGGATTATTAAAGAGAAAAAAAATGTGCTGCGTCTGTCGCTAACTGCATTGTCTCTACGCTCCTGAATTCTCTCCCAGAGCTCGCAACCATAATAGTAAGCTCCCAAGCTCTTTTTTATAGCTCAATCAAAGAAGCTAGAGCACAGCCAGATGGGATCCCTATATTTTCATCTAAAGGTTTCTTTATATGTCGTATGACCCCATGCCCGTTCAGTTGGGAAGTATGATTTGCCCTTGTGTCGAAATAAAGTTCTGTCCAGGACTAACGGTGACTTCCGCTGAGCCTGAAGGCAAATGAGTGTCACATAGAATATGCAATAGCAGCATAGCACTTGTCAACTCCTATTCGAAATTGTTCTCGGACGTACAACGCATCTTGTCATTTGTCAGAGAACCTCTATTGCTCAATGAAATATTTAGTCCTTATTGCTATACCATTATTATCAACGAAATGTATTAATGCTGTAATGGAAAGATTCTTCTACAATTCCTAATTATTCAAATTTCGAAACTTTTGGCATTTTAAAGATCTCGTTGTCTGCATCAGTTTGTACACATTTTAGAAATTCAAACAGCGCAAATTTTCCGTTCTCTTTTTGTTATCGGCAACGTGTACGGCTTATACAGTCATGGGAAATTCGTACAAGCAATACAAGACCCGTCTATACCATGCTGGTCGGGTTCAAGTGATATTTACTATGCAATATTGGTCAGAGTCTCGCTGTGAAGCTCGGCTGGTTTTACCAACCTCTTACGCGAGAGAGTGTAATTGTGTCGTAAGCTCAGAGAAAAGCAGACTGCGAACACACACATATGTAACTTTCTCCGGTGGTTCTGGTTGTGCACTCACTGGCTGCTTCTGGGTAAGCCAGTTAGGCGGGGTATTTAGGAGGGAATTTGGTGGTACCGAAGTTGTATATTATACCTACGCCCTAATTCCACAACTCTTGGGTACCTCCTGAAATCCCACCTCTCTCTTACTCCGAGGTGGGGTGAGGTTCCACGCCTAGTCGGGTTCTCTCTTGTGCCCCCGCGTTCACTTTGGACCTCACACTCGCATTCACTTCTCCAGAGGCCAAAATTTGAGGTTGGTAAATTTAATAAGTGAACATACCCTAGAAATACCTTTTGCTCACTTACACTCTCGGTTTCAGAATCTGCTTTTCCTGTTCCTTCACTCTCTCTCTATCTCTCCCTCTCTCTCTCACTCTCTCTCGTTCTCTTCCTCATACTAATTTGCTTTACAACGTACCTGTACCACCACATTCACTCTATGGCAGCACATGCCACGGCTAATAGGTATTATTTGGACGATTCTCGGCAGTATCCCTTCGGCAACTACTAGCCTAGGTACTGCTATTATTACACTACATCCTCGCTGCTACTGAGCGGGGAAAGTGCACGAATATAAACTGCCATGTATGATGCCAAGACTTAATTATTATCGTTGTAATAGCTGCTTTTATGATTATTGTCGTATTACATGTTGTTGAAATACTTTTTATATTTTCGCAAATTCATGAGAAGAAGTTCTGATACGTTGATTTACCTATTCAAATCCACGGGAGTGATTTTCACGATGTACCCGTATTCAATGTGTATGAATTTAGGTGTTTCGAAACCTGTCGACTTTATTTTCCTTAAAGTTGCAAGTGAACACGTTTCTACTTCATGCAAAAGTCATTCTCTCAAAATATTGGTCTTCTTAAAAACATGAAACATGTAGAAAATCATGCTGAAAGGAATCAATTCCTTCGAATCACGAGTAAGTGGTTGAACACTTTATGTGGAAGTAATTTTTTTTAAATTACATCTTTCGAAGAAGTTTCTAGATTTCGCCTTAGCAACTCCATAATATTTTTCCGATTTTGGCTGAAAATCAACCGAATTTTTTTGTCATCAAACGTTATAGACAATGAAATGGATTTTTATTTCTAATAGTCTACGGTTCAAATGTGTTAGTTAATTCACCTTATTACGTGGGAAATTCGGCTGGGAAGTAACTTTCTTTCTCAAGATGGGAAATCTTTCCAACGTCATTCATGGCGGCTTGCAGAATATATTGCTTTTGATCTCCATTTTTTGCCATGCAATGATTCAACTCTTTCATGAAAGGGACTGTTCACTCAGCTAGGTCATTCACAATTTGCCCCCGTTAATATTTTTCCGATAAATTTTCCCGAATAATTCCGCTGTATATAGTTAAAAATGATTTTTCATTTCAGTGTCTACTAATTTCCTTAAAATTAAGACTTTGTATGTTCATTTCAATTGAAATGAGAAATGATTATCGTAAGGTCGGTGGGAGTGAACCCCAAGCATTTTTTTACGAGTATCTAACGTTTAAACTCTAACGCCTTAATTTAAATACACAGAAATTTACATTTTGACATTACGATTTTTACCTCAAATTAGGAAACAATAATTAGAAAAAGGCAGCGAAGTGTCCTCTAAATAATAAAAAAAACTCAAATTTTTAGAGGGACACTGGCGTCTCAAGTACGAATTTATTTTCTCGCGCAACCGAAAGCTTGACAGAGCTAAATTTCAAAATTTAGCTGAAGGGACCTGGAAAATTGAAACGAGCAAAAATAAAAATTATGGGAGGACAATATCTTTATTAAGCACTAACATATTTTGTTGAGACACCGAAAAATCGAAATTTTCATTACAATATTTGTCGCTTGAATTAGAAAACAAGTAACATATTTCAGAGTCACCAGGAGGACATCTAAAAATGTTTTTAGATGACCCACACTTTGTGGGAATAACTTTTTTCCAAATATTACGATAAGAAACAATCTTTTCGGAAAAAAAGTTTGACTTGATTCTTTTTTCAGAAAATTTCAGTCATTTGAAAAAAAAAAAAAAATCTAATTTTTGAGGAAAATAATATCTTACGAATGGATGAACAAATAAATTTGAAAAAATTTGAGAAGTCTCGCTAGACATTAAATTTACAGCCAAATTTAAAAATGGAAGGGTCAGACCGAGGTTGATATACAGTGGGCAGCATCTATCTCGAAGTAGTGTAGAGGATTATAGCGCGTTGGAAAAAGGATATGTATTTATTATATACAACTTGGACCTATCAGGTTCATAATAATAACATTGTTTGTCGAGTTAGGGCATGGGATCCTCTATGAACGACTTCACATCTAGTCCTGCGCAAACAGAATGGTAGAGCCTCGGTAACCACAAAACACGGTGTTGTGTTCAGTGTTGTACGAGCTTCATCCTCAACGTGGATACCGTATATCCTAGCTTGTTCTTGTTTGCTGTACGGTGGCAACCCATCTCATTCCAGTGTGGCTTTACTAACGAAAAGTAGGCCGAGGAAGCCTGAAATTCAATATCCGTAGATGCTCTGCGGTTTGTGTATAAGTCTAACAACCTTCCGTTCTGTATGTCATATAATGGATGAGAGTGTCCTTTTCCCGTACTACATGTCATGTTTTCTATTGGAGGCAACTTTAAAAAATGGAACGCTCCATTTTAACATGAGAGTAATGCTGTTAGGACATAGGAAACAAGAATGACGATAAAAGCCACATAATGCTCAAGTGCATACGTGGAGACAGTTCGGAAAATTGAATCGCTTTTCACGCAAAATTTTTAATAAGAAACATAGTTTTCATTAATATTACACGATGACCGCATATTATCATTTCATTGTTGTATAAACCATCTGTGCATGAAACGAAGTATTCGCTAATTATTTGCTTGTACGCCAAAATATGAGCATCTCTTTTCGATAATTAAAAGATGTTTCGACGTTTTTCTTCATAAATATAGGTATAAAGTCCCCGGGAAAAAAAAACCCTGGACAAGTACATTTTGTTTAACTCCCGTTTCCATCAGGTGGCACAATTCATTACCCCCTCCCCCCCCTCGCCCCTTTAAAAAACATGAAAAAACTTATCTGAGAAAATAAAGCTCCCGGCTAACATGTGCTCACTGACAGCAATGAATACGTATGGGGTCTGTGGCTCGATAGAATAAACATTATTAAAGTTGAGGCAAAATATCTCCCGCTGACAAGAAATTTTACCCATGGTCCTGATTAGGTATTCCCGAGTTCAGTATCGGGTCCTGATGAGGAAACCTGACGAGGACCTAGTTTGTCTTGTAACGATCTCGCGGATGAGGGCCTGATCAGGAAAACCGACCAGGTCCGAACAGGGTTATTTTATAAATCCTGATCAAATCCTTGTATTCCT